>JAJLRJ010000002.1:6463782-6839244 GCA_024195265.1 Dendrophyllia cribrosa | reverse complement strand
ATATTGTATGATCACAAACCGAAAAATAAAGCTCCAGTGGTGTGATAAATTATCACAAAATATATCAAAACTGTCGATGAGTGTCTCTAGTCATTGACGGACTGGGTCTCAATGAATTGCAACTTGAAAAACGTTAGCCTAATTTTTTTCAAGTTGCCACATTTTCGTCTCCAAATGGGCCAGAACAGACCATAATTTGTTCCTCTTTCAAGAATTGGCTGATTTCACTCTTTTGGCATTTTAGCATTATTTTATAAATAAGTTCAGGTGTTGTGAAATGGATTTAACCAAAAAACATCAAAATTCCCGTGATACTTCCCCTTTAAGCCTACAACATAAAGAGCTCTATATATCCTATAACGACACATGAGGAAATTTTCGCTATTTTCTCTTTGTTTGTAAGCATCAAGGATCAGTTAAGTTCCATTTTACTACAAGGTGCTGAACAAAACTTAAAGTGCACATGAAATGAAATTTCCATCATTTTGTTTTAGGGTTTTATGTTGTTTACATCACCTTTGCTCCATTTTCATTCGTTTTCCTCTTTTGTGCGAAGAGGATCCACTATTTTTAGCTGCTTGAAAACTCCCACCAGAGCCTAAAAAATTTGCCACATTTTGTGCGCAGCCAAAGAAGTATTTGTGACATCATTCATGTGGTCGATCAGATGATCACACAACAAAACATGACGGAGAAGGGGAGGAACCTGGGGCTAAAATATCATCGCTTTCAGCCATATTCAATCGAAATAATATTTCCACTAGTTGCCAAAACTCTACTGTAAAACAAGTAAAGGACTTAGTTGTAAACACACTAATGATGTCACTAGAATCCAGGTCTTTGTCTAATATGCCCAACTTGCATCTATAATATATAAAATCTATAAAATACGTTCCCACCAAGTTCAAGTGACTTATTTTCTAATCAAAATAATTATTAAAATCACCATTTTTCAGATTACCGAAAGAAAAGGGTAGTGAAATATCACTTCATGTGCACTTTAACAGTCACTGAACAGGGTACTTTGAATTGAATGGCCATGATAATTTCCCGGTTATTTAATTTACTTCCGGTTTTTTTATAAAAGTTACACTGTAACATACATAACCTTTAGTTATTAAGAATTACAACTAACAGCTACAATGACTACACTTAGGTCTTATTAAAACAGAACTTACCCGGACAAATGGCAGTCTCTCCAACAAAATAGAAAACCACGGAGCTGCCGCCATGTAACTTCCAGCAGTTGTGGGGTTTAAAACTTGCAAAGCATACATAAAAAGCATGTACGGGGCAGCTAACTGGACAAATCCCATCACAGCAAACTTCCAATAATTTCTAACTGTTTTGTAGTTGTCGTAGAATGTCTCCTTGATTTCGCTGTCTCGCATAGAAAGAAAAATCATGAAAATTGCGTACAGGGCGATTGCGCCCGGAGTTCGAAGAAGAAATACGAGGCTTGGCGATTTGTAGGAATGTACTGCAAAATAAATGGCCACCGAAAATGATCCTCTTATGATACCAAGGAAAATGAAAGCTGAAAGGCTTCCTGTGGTAAAATATCCTCTGGGAGCCATATCTATACTGTTACAAAGTCGTTTTGCTGTTATACTGAAATAAACGTTGTAAGGACATCCACTTTTCTTCCATTCCCTTTCCTACCCTTTACCGGTTAACATTGCAAGTACATAGCCTGCAAGGACTTATGGACTGCAGTTTCCCAGATTCCTTTTCGACAATAACGAGCCACGTGCTTTTCTTCTCCTCTCCCGCGCGTCGCGTCTCCTCGCGGCCGCCATTTTCGCGCGCGCTCGCCTGATTGCCCGTTCGATCGACGATCCCTGAGAAAAAAGAGGGACTGGTAGTCTAGGAAAGTTTCGCCTGAATTTTATTCTCTCTTCCCTTTTGTATTATCAGGAGCACCCATGGCCGTACCCAAAGACTTGTTTCGGTTTCAGGTTGTCGAAACGTCAGTCATTGTCAACACTGACTACACTAACCCATACCACACTCGGCAGACTACTGATACTCTTGTTCAAACCATTTACAAATTAATGTGTGCACAGGTCCGGAACAACCACTCGAGTCATCTTGTTCAAATAGGTCACGTTGCTTCGAAAGCTGTTTCCAACACGAACTTGTTATATTGTCAATAATTCATTGTGAATTATCAGCTCCTGAGACAATAACGTTGTCATAAAAAAATGAAAACTGAAAAAACGCAAAATGAAAATAAGCCAATAGGAATTAATTAGGCATACAAAGCACTCGCCCAAAGGAACGGCTTTAAAACGCCTCATCGTCAGATAAACTCACGTTATCTTAATTGCACGTGTGGGTTCTCTGTCGAGCAAAGCGACTTCAAACTTTTAGAAACGACGCTTACAAGAGATTGGAGTGGATGGATGATTGGCATCTGTCCGGTAAGTTGAATTGTCCAGCCCCCTTTTTACCACTTCAGTTGCAACATTTTGTGTTTTAAGACAGATGGAAATCTATGTATCCATCCGCTGTGGTACTATATAACGTTCTTTTCTCGCAGGACCATTTTACTTTCTTTTTCACATGCGAAATTGCTACCGCGATGGTCGCCATTTTTTTAATTTGTTGACTCCGCCTCGATTTGACGCGCTGATTCAAGAAAGCAAGTCTTCCGGAAGTCAACAGCTCACCGGAAAATGTTTCCGCATTGGTCCGCATTGTTACTAAAAATAACTTTTTTGCAATTAAGATATCCCAACCAAGGCCCCTAGACTCCCTCTCTGTCCAATTATAATCTCTTGGTTGTATATGATAATTTGCATTTTTGATCATTCTCTATTTTCCAATCCCCCACAATACACACAAGAACATTTCAAAACAATGGTTTATGCAGAATTTGAGGGGCAAAAAAAGTATTATAGGGGATTGGTAAATAGAGAATACATGCAATTGGTTCATCCTCGGTGTAAAAACCTGCCAACTCACGAGTGACGTAAAACAAAGAATACAAAAGGTACTGAAACAATAGAGTGCAAGACAACAAAGGTAGAAAACAAAGAAAACTGGGTCACAGGTTTTTACATCGAGGTTAACCCATGCAATTGACTGGTCATCAGAATTTGCAGTCAATTCAAAGTAGCAAATCAAATTTCTCCCGCACAGCATGTTCAACCGGCACTGAACCTTTCAATTTATTATTGGCAACCTGAGATGACCGGCAGCCTGCCGAAGCATCTTGTTTAAGGCACGCGTTTGTGATCAATTGATATCAGGGCAGACAAGTTGCGTCATGTGTAACGTTGCGATTTGAACTGGGTGGTCAAACATTTATCCCATTCTTGTCTTTATAAACTAGTTGTAGGCTAATTTGTTTTAATGTTTTCAGTAAACGTAGATATTAGTTATATCGTACACGTTATAGTGAAGTAAACGAGGGACAAGCACAACACAAAACAACAACAAACATTTAATTGCTCTCAGTTTGTCCATGTCCTATCGACCCTGCGCCTCGTTTTTTAATCGAGTTACAAACAATAGGGTTTACCTCGGTGTAAGAACCTGTGACTTTTTTCTTTGTTTTTTAGCTTTGTAGTATTGCATTCCCAGTTGACTCTATTGTTTTATGCCTTTTGTTTTCTTTGTTTTACGTCACTCGTGAGTTTCACAGGTTCTTACACCGAGGATGAGCCAAACAATAACTCTGAAAATTGAAAGGCCATAGCACAATTATGGAAATTTGAGATACAAGATACTCTTTGTGCAATGGTAATTTTACAAAAAAATGTTTGACTCATCGGCGCTTTTGCCACCCAGCAATTTTAGTTTTTGAAAGTTGATATTTCCTTAAAGTGCCTATGAAATGAAATTTATTTTTTGATGTATCGAAAGTTTCACCTTTTTACACCTTGGAATAAAAGGTTTAAAGTGTTAGGGACGATGCGAAATGCTTTTTTTATGGTCTCAAAGTTAGGTTGTTGGCGCTAA
Organism: Dendrophyllia cribrosa; assembly: GCA_024195265.1. Classification (NCBI taxonomy): domain Eukaryota; kingdom Metazoa; phylum Cnidaria; class Anthozoa; order Scleractinia; family Dendrophylliidae; genus Dendrophyllia; species Dendrophyllia cribrosa. Next base: position 6,835,278 of record JAJLRJ010000002.1, on the reverse strand, counting down.
AAAGTGGCTCCAATTTGTGCGCGGCCAAAACCAGTGTCATATTACACTGTGACGTAAATAGTTGTACAAACTGCTGCGGGAATATAGAGAACAAGAGAGCTGACAAGAGACGTCGCCAGAGGTGGACCAATATTATGTGGCGAGCGGCCTCAAACATACGAGATATTAGAATTCTTCGATAACAGAGGGTGTAACAAAGCTTTATTTTGCTCCAGAGGAAAATAGGCCGGCGAAATACACGAAATTAATTGTTCGTCGACATCGGAAAGGGTACGTCAAGCGATGTTGTTTTCAATGAAAGCGCTTATTGTTAAGATTAATATTATTTTGCAAAAGAAAATAACATTCCGGCCGGTGAGGCCGTTTAATCAAACATAATTTTTCCAATCCATATCCTGTTTGGAAGTTCCTTCAAGCCTCGGCTCGACTGGAGAGCCGTCGAAGTCAGTGAGGCCTACAAAAATATACTGACTCGATCGGCACTGACTGGCGAGTAATATAAATGTTAATACGGTATTCCGAATTATAAAATTCAAAGTGCAGCGACGCAAGTGTTCACTGGAAGGCGTCTATTCTACGGAACATCTATCAAAAATCTACACGTACAAATGCGTAAGACTATTCGAAACAAAATACATCGCTGAATCATTGCGTGTTCGATCAGATCAATTTTTATACAATGAAATATAAATCAGACATAAATGTAAACACGATACTTTGAACTCACTTACAAGCCGCCAAGTGGTTAAAATTTCCAGAAACGATCAATCGCTGGCAAGACACTGAACTAAGAAGCATAATTATTACGTATATACTTGAGTTCAAACATTTTGAATAAATAAATAAAAAAATACGCTATCAAGGCACCTTGCCGCTAAAAATACACCATTCACATTCAATTCAGCAAGCCGACTGAAAAACAACACCTCGGATATGCATAACATATCAGTATAATTTAGAAACTTTCAACTAGCAAGCCGCCAAGACATATCCTTCGCATTGAAAAAAGAACTTTAAGTAGACGAGCGAATTGCCAAGCCGATAAAATAAGTTCATAACCTCCACGCGCGATCAATGAACTTCAGAGAAGACCGGCCGAGTCGCTAATGCGCTTATATCATGATTGTTTGTACTACAAATATATCGTTCGCGTTCGATAAACGCTAGTCAACGAGCCACTAAAAAGAAATAACAAAAACGCCTCTACGTTCAATAAGCTTACAACTCAACTGGCGAACCACTGAGACGCTGTGCTACTGAAATGTATACCTTTCACGTTCAATAATCTAAATGATCAAAGTCCGTCTTCTTCATGTTCACTTCCTTTGCTCAAGCGGCACAGTCGGTTCGTCTCGCTACGGCAAAACTACAGTGGACACGATCATTTCAGTTGATCAAGAGTGATCCGAAACTGATCCTCTTCACCTTCAGAGGACTGTAAAGAAACAAATTAGGCGCTGTCTGACATTTGTACAGCCAAAAACGTTGGCAAATTGACCATCACGCTAAAGGATTCCAAGGGAATTATAGCGTGAACAAACCAATGTGTCATACTATTTACGTAATTTACGTCATCACGCACGCCCACTCGCCCCCAGGCTCTCCAAAAATTGGAGCCACTTTTCAACTGAAGTGACGCATCTTCGAGGGGCTAAAAAACCGATTTTCTTTCTTTTCCTCGGGAAATGATTATTGTTTTCGTTCTTTGGACATAATAAACTAATGAAAAACGAAGAAAAAAAATTCATTTCATAGGCACTTTAAGCATTACATGTAAAGAGCTAAAACTTGCGTACTAGATTACTAAAATTAACAAGCTCTTTCAACCGTTTTGAAGTCAATTCGTACCTTAATAGCACGACGCCTTCTCTATGTAGATTTGTATGCTAATTAAATGAAACACTGAAATATAAACGATCACGGCAGCAAAGATTCAGGTGGTTTTCATGTTACGTCATCGCTGCCATGCTGGTGGACATAAACAATAGTTCTCTCATTAGCTCCTTTTGTTCGTCCACCAGCATTTGTTCGTTTCGCTATTGTTATCTATGTCTCTAGAGATTGATTGCAAACCACCTATACTCGGCTTCTAGTTGAATTTAGATGTATAAATTTGTTTACACTACTGGTCATATTTTCTCAATCTATCCATGTTTTCTGGTATTTAACAATATAATTTTTGTTCTCATCACACTTCGATGATATAAGTCGTCAGGATGGATATTTTAGCCATGTACTTTTCAATTGTTGTTGCCGTGAACAATTTCACAAAGTCATGTGCACATCCATCTCAAAGGACACAACTCACAAAGTGAACACGTCTTAATGGATTTCAGCATAAGCATAACATGTAGCAGATGCTTTCAATTTGGTCTGATGCCAAACCGATATACAAAGCAAATGACGCGAAACACGGCAACAACACTTGTGATACTATGCAAACGTTCATTATTTTCAAGTACCTGTTTTCGTCTTAAGGCGTCATGCGCTATTCCGCAAAACTGATTACATGCAAACGAGCACCGAGCACAGATAACAACTAAGACTAAAACAAAACAAATTAAAGGAACTGACAATAAGGGCCTGGTCGCAATACAGTCAAAAACAAAAATTAGCCCGTGAAAAAATTGAGACACGCTTTTTGTGGAATGTTTTTGTTTTTATATCATTTTGTACGGGCTAATGGATTGTAGTGCCGTGCGACCAGGCCCTAGGTGCCAAATGGCGTACTCAACACAAACATTGAAAACGGTTTAACGAAAGCTCTAAAAGATGTGGTTCAGAATTTCAATTTTTGTTTTCGTGCTTTGGAACCAGAATAGTGAGATAAAATGAAATTAGGACAACATTTTGGCAAAGAAAATAGCGACTAATTAATCATAATCAATAAACCACAGCCAACGAATAGAGTCAAAAGAGATAAATCGGCGAAAACTGCGTTAATTTTCGCATTTAATAAAAGAATTTGCAAGGTTTTTGAAATCGCTTATTAACAATAACGAGAAACAGTTCGTAACGTTTATTTAATAGTCTCAAGCGCAAAGCTCACGTAGTCACGTACCCTGTTGAAGGGAGGGGGCGGTTTTACACATACTATTACTATACAGTCCTTTGATTAAACGTTGTCACTCATCGGTCTTACTCCTACGCGACCAGATCGAAAGGGAGTATGGGTGAATTAAAATGCATGATTAATTATTCTCTATCGCGTTTACAATGGAGAACAAAACTCAGGTTCCTTCTGCATGTACCGGAGCACATATTACGTAAAACAAAAGGAACAAAAAACGACAATAATACAAATGCAAAACAAGACCAAAAATACAATACCTCACAAACAATAGAAGACAATGAGTGGTTCATGGGTACCGGTACATGCAGAAAGACCCAAAACTCACGTTTGTCTTCGCGTGTTACGCAAAGACGACAGGGACTTTAAGATACGGCAACTACGAACTACGGACTACGGTTGGACGCCGTTTTTCTTTTCATGGAGCACTGGGCCGAGTACACAACGAGTGGCGTGAAAATACGAAGTACAGACAACGGATTACGAACACAGAGCGAAGTACACACCAGACAAGGCTCGCTTTGTTTTTATATTTTATGTATAAAATATGTCTTTTAGAAAAGTACAAAATGTCCAGGTTTACGCTTCAGCAGATGAAATAATAGACGAAGAAGAATTTGTACTTTTGTTTGATGCCTACGAATGATACTGGGTGTACCATGGTTTTTGACTCGACTCCTTTGATTCAAGTGAATGCTCAATTGAGTTTAGAGTGAGCAAGGAAGATCTTCCTCGTTTGGCCGAGGTTCTCAGAGTTCCGGCACAGTTCAAAGAGAGTGTTAACGTTGTAAGTTTTGTTGCTCGTGTGAATATACAGAATATAGTTAAACAATGTGGCGGTCAAAATTAGTAAACAAAAGTTAGCCGTAAATTGTTCGCTTTTCTGAGTTCAAAAGCACTTGAAATTGCTCCAGAGGTGGTTTTTAGTTTACGTGTTAGAAAAAAGAAACTCCTCAGACAATATTCTAACTTAAAACTTCCTTTTTCACACATTTTTCATGACTACGTACTCTGTACTCCGTTCTACGTGAAATTTGTCGACTACGCACCGTCGTGAACTTGCGACGGTAGGAAGCAAGAGCAAATGTGTCTCGTCCCAGTCCTAATTTTCGTTCCGTCCGTAGTCCGTAGTCCGTAGTCACCGTATCTTAAAGTCCCTAACAACAGTCGCTTCGATACATATTCTGTTGAGGACGTTCCGTATTTTGATAATGTGCAGTTGTTGAAAGTGAATTGATTTCTCTCCATAATCCTTTTCGTTCTGGTCGCGTAGGGATGAGACCGATCAATGACAACGTTTAATCAAAAGACTGTATATGCTAAGCTCACGTAACCTGCTCACAGAATTCTCCTATTTCCTTTGCTTCACGCCTGATTCTGACGAAGGAGGGAAATGATAGACGTAGATAATAGACCATGGATAAACAAAGATAAACAAAGGAATTTAAAATTATGACGCAATTTGAACCTACGCAAAAGACGTCATACCAACACGTAATACTATATAACGTCATAACATCATAGCGGAAAGAAACACTTCCTTGTTGTTTTTCTATTTTTGTTTCTTTTTTCTTTTGAGGAAAATATTTTTGCGATATTTACAGAAAAAAACTACAATTTGAAGAGCAAGCTGCAGAACAATCTACGCGAACAAATTTTCTTTGTGGTCAAGTTATTCGCAACGGTTGCAAATTGGTCCGAGCAACTGGCAATCAAAATAACAATGCTGCCACGGAATTTTGAAAGTCGGACGCAAGAGAACGTGTGATTTCACGGACAGACGGTTTAAACAGAATTCTTGTAAGCCTTATTCTTTATCAAAATCAGTCAATTGCTATTTAATTTATTAAAGTAAGATATTTTTTAGACATGCAGATCTGTATGTATGTGCGGTTCGTCATTTAACCTACCCATACAGATCTGTCACTCAAATTTTATCTACTACAAATTGTTCAATACTTTCTGAGAAAGCGCACTGCAACTGTCATATTTATTTTATAAAATAGGAATTTACAAAGACAACTGAGAAACATTGAGGATGAAGGACGCTCAAGTTAAGAATCCAAGAGAGACAGCAAGCTTTTTCTCACTTTTCACGTTTTCCTGGATAAGCAATGTACTTAAACTCGGAAGCAAACGACCACTGGAAGAGAGAGACTTGTTTCCAATCGAAGCTTCCAATGAAGCTGAAACACTTGTTGGTGACTTGGAGAAGGAATGGCTGGCAGAAGAAAGAGCGTCCGAACAAAACAGAACAAGACCTCGCCTTTGGAAAGCCATGATGAGGGTTATTCGGCATACAGAGATTACATTAAAATAGGAATCTTTAGACTTTGTTGTACAATAACAATAAATGCTCTTCCTGTGCTACTTTGGTTTTTCCTGAGAAGTATTTCTATATCTTCAGAGAGTGGTTACACGACAACTTTGCCGTTTATCATTGCAATGGCTGTGAGTACCATTGTGCGGTCTGTATGCTTTAATCAGGCGATGTTTAGATCAGATGTCATAGCAATCAGACTGAGAGCAGCGGTGATTGGATTGGTGTACAAGAAGGCAAGTTATAACTTTTCTTTAGATCGTTGCCGATTATGCTGGCAATTCGTGGGATAAAAGAGCACATTTTTGGCGATTTATGTACAAGTTATCATAAGCACTTTTGCTTTTGAAGGAGCATGAACCTGCAAAGGATAAAGTTTTGATTATTAACTAGTTTACTGATGAACGTTTTACTACAGTAATTCTACGGTATCCTTTTAAATCAGGAGCACCTAATATAACGAAACGTTTCGGTGGAAAGCTGTTCGAAAGGATTCAGTCATCTTAAAAATTCGTAATAAATTAGATTAAAAACTAGAATTTCTTTGACTAAAATGTCGCCTCAAATTTTCGTAACATCGGGAAAATTGACGCCTTTTGTTTTCGGAGCGACAAAACATCGTTTTGGTGCGAACTAAGGTCAGCTGGAATTTTCGGAAAAGTAAACTTTAAAAGCAACTTGCAAATTCGAGGATAAGATTCCTTTCCTTGATATTTTCTGCCGCTGACATATTCAGCTAAAAGAACCGAAAGGCTCAAACCTTATTAACAACAACAACAACAACAACAATTTTATTTCATTATTAACATAACAATATTTTCAACATTGACAACCCGCAATAAGCATAAATAATCGAGGCGGGTTGTCAAAAATAAGAACAAAATTTAACATTAGCTCCTAGTAATATGACTGAAATTGTCCAATTGTATTAGCTTTGTAGTTTCTCTTAAAGGCACTAAAATGATATGGAAAAACAGAACAACGCCATTCCAAGAGTTTTCCTAAACATTCCTTGTTGAGTGCCCCTGCAATACTCTTCAAGACTCGATTGTGATTGATTCGGAGCGTAATTTAGAATAACTGGCATTATCGCGGCAGAATTTCCAAAATTTGGGAGCACTGCTCTTACACAGGCCACTTTTATGAATTAAGACTAACTGCTCTTACATGGTAAGACATTTTAAAGTGAAATTTCACACTTAAATGTATTAAAGTATCAAACAACTATTAATACTTATTTTGAATTGTATTTTCAGATTCTTACCCTCAACAGATTTGCAACAGAAAACACCATTTTAGGAAACACAATCAATCTCGTTTCTAGTGATGCCCATGCGATTTAGTATGTGGGGTATGGAGTTTGTTTATTTTCATTTGCTCTTCTAGACATTATTGTTTCCCTGGCTCTCGTGTGGTATTTAGTCGCCTGGCAAGCGTTGATAGGAGCCTGCGTTTTCCTTGTCGTATTTGTGTATGGAGCAGTTACAGCTTATAAAGCTGGAGAAGTGCACAGAAAAGCAGCCAACCAATCCGACAAACGGTTGGAGATAATGAAAGAGATTATTGCAGGAATCCGTTTGGTTAAAATGTACGCCTGGGAATGGAACTTCAAGGAAATGGTTGCAAAAATAAGAAGGTTTGTGCAGATGTTTTGTCTTTGCTTTTATCGTACGTAGACACAAGAGTAGCTAAAGATAGCATACCGTAATATCATTTAGGGCGTTGCTTTCAATCAACCACTAAAATATACTCATATGAACCAAATCAACATTTTCAGTCTGTTTTTATACATATTTGATGTCAGGATTTTAATTAGAAGCTTTTCTTTATGCCTGTGTTAAAATTACGAACTAACTTGCAATTAATCATTATTTTTGTTTTGCAGAAAGTAAATCTCCTTGGTTCGTGTCCGAGGATTTATCGTCTCTAGTATCTGTGCTGTGTACTTTACCAGCTCCACTATTGTAGGATTCATTTCAGTCATGACCCTCCTCTTCACAGGACACTCTCTGACATCATTCAAAGTTTTTACCCTACTTTTTGCTTTGGCTAACGTCAGGACGTTTTTTACTATATTCGTGGCAGATTCGCTGCGCTATATCGCAGACGCAAGAAGTGCCAGTGATAGGATGCAACAGTTGATCGAAAAGAAATCAATTTTAACACATCAAACGGACAACCAACTCAAACCGTCTTCGTTAGAAGTTTACTTCAAAGGTAGAAGATATAAACCCCAATTTGTTAGAGTTGAAAGCTTTAGATCTGGAAAACCAGCTTTGATTAATGCACGAAGAATTGAAGAAACATCTCAGAACGTTCAGCCTCGGGTTATTCTTGCAAACGTTTCTTGCTTTTGGGGCGAAACATCGGAGCATGCTGTGTTACAGGATGTCTCAGTGAGTGCTACTAGCGGGCAACTTGTTGGCATAACTGGGTCAGTTGGATGTGGAAAGACGTCATTACTAATGAGCATCTTGGGCGAACTACCCTTATCGTCTGGCCAAGTCTCTTGTATTGGAAAAACAGCTTACTTTTCCCAAACACCGTGGGTCTTTTCTGGCACCATGCAAGAGAACATAGTTTTTGGTATGCAGTTTGTTGAGGAGAAGTACAAAAAAGTTATTGAAGTATCTGACTTGGTAAAAGATATAGAAAGTTTCCCAAAACGTGACCAAACAGAGATTGGACAACGCGGAGTTATCCTGAGTGGTGGTCAGCGTGCACGAGTGAGCCTTGCACGCGCGATCTACTCAGATGCGGACATCTACTTATTGGATGATCCACTAAGTGCAGTGGATGCCAAAGTTGGCAAACATTTGTTTGATAGATGCATCAAAGAGTACTTAGCTGGGCGAGTACGTATCCTGGTTACTCATCAGGTTCAATTCCTCAAACAGGCAGACAACGTTGTACTGCTCCAAAATGGCTCCGTTTTCTTCCAAGGTACCTACAGTCAAATGGAAGGAGAGAGCCGACGAAGACGTTTCTCCATTCTATCTCAAGGAAAGGGGCACCCAATTGGCAAGACAACAACTGGTGTGACGAATGACGATAATATTGTTACAGATCTTAGTAAAGCGTCGTTCAAGTCGGTTGGGCAGCGAAGGCGTTCTTCCGTTCTATCTCAAGGAAAGCAAGACCAAGTGGCTAGGACACACGACAATGATATCACAGATAACAGAAGAGAATCCGTCACAGCAGTGACTGTAGAACGGCGGAGGCGTTTATCTATTGTACCAATGCAAGAAAAGGAAAACCGGCTAATGGACGAGAACTTTGGCAATGACAGCGATGATATTCAGATTACAAATCTCCGTAGAGAATACTTAAAATCAGTTTCTGTTGAAGAAGATCATGAAAGAGTGGATCTAAAAGATGAGAAGGAGGACAGGAGGTCTGGATCCGTAAAGTGGTGGCTGTATTGGAAGTATTTAAGAGCTGCACTTCCAATAATTTTGATAATCATCCTCGCCGTTTTCTTCGTTGTTGTTCAGGGTAAGTTTATTTTTAACTCGTGAATACGCGAAGCGTTGAACGAGTTAAAGTTAAAGGGACACTGTCATCTATTTTTAGTATCAATTTGAAAAGCCAAAAAACATATTTGTTTCAATGGAAACCTTAAAATAATGGTCCAGTTTTGTTAACAAATACTCTACCAGTACACAGAAACTAGTATTCGTTATCTTTGGCTGCGGATGGCCAGAATGGAAATTACAACTTGAAAAAATTGGCCAATTTTTTCAAATTCCTCCCAAGAGCCGTGGAAAAATCACAGAAAAACTTATTATGGTTTGTTTTTCTTTGAAGAAATCACTTGATATTATCTTCTTGGTGTTCTAAAAGCAATTTTATGTTTGATCAAAGGTACTTTGTCATATATTTAGTGTATTTTGACCAAAACACAGCAAAATCTGCGTGACAATGCCCCTTTAACGGGGACAGATATGCAAATTTTTAATCCTGCAATCACTGGGCTGTAAACTTTTCTTAATGCTCATCTCCGTTAAAATATAAAAAAAGTTAACCTCACAAGTTACTTAATCCGTGATGGCAAAATGGATAGGTTTTTCTGTTATTCCAGTCGAACGACTCGCGATCGAATCCTGATCGGGACATGCGATATTTTTTCCCCTTTCTTTCCTTCTTTTTTCCGAACAGGAAATTGTGAAAGATTGCGTTACGGGTTTAATAGCTCGCAGTGCAAGGTTCAAATGCAATTTCCATACACTTCGAATTCCAGCGGTTATATATAAGTCTGTGAATTTGCTTATTACTCATGCACAGAGCGGCACGAGTCAAGGTTATTTTTATTACTCATGAGCAGAGCGGCATGAGTTAAGGTTTGCCCTCCCTCCGTTTTTCTCTTTTATTATTATTATTTAAACGTTCTCGCTGAGTGTTTGCTTAATCTCTAGTAGGGCCGAGACCAAACCATGGTCCTGAGGGCTGAGGCGCTATAGGGTTGTTCTATTGGGTTGATAGCACCCTCCTCAAAATTTGTGACGTACCAACTAGAGTGATATTTTGCAGTTCATTGATGTTTATTTGGCCAGGGATTTTTCAAGTGCACTTTTCAAGTCCCTTTTTGATAGCTCCGAGTGCTCCGATGACGACTGGCAATGTTTCAATCCGTTCTCATTCCCCACATTTGGCTTGTTTCAATCGATCTCCAGGTCCTTATATTTGGATAGATTTTCAATGATCTTCACTAATGTATTTCAGTCTGACGGTACTGCTATGTTATAAATTTACAAGTTTTCGTCTTGTGGTCTTTAATCACTATGTCGGGTCTGTTGGCTGTTATTTTCCTGTCTGTGTGTATCAGCATGTCCCATAATATCGTGACATCGTCATTTTCACTGACTGTTTCTGGTTCGTGGTCATATTGTTATTATTATTATTATTATTATTATTATTATTATTATTATTCCATTCTCTCCAGTTGCCGGGTGTTCTACTGGGTAATGTTTATCGTGTCTCAGCCACTCCTCGTAGCTTAGAGACACAACACTTTCCTCAACAAGTGCGCAGTTCCAAGAATGGCCGATATTTGTACACTTCCAAGAAAGTCAGGTACATCTAACTTTCCAAACCAAGTCTTTGCACCTTTCGATATGCTTCCAAGCGCACCAATTACGATAGGTATTATTGTGACTTTCGAGGCTCCATGAATCCTTCCAATTTCAAATGCTAGTTCCTGGTACTTTTCAACCTTCTCTTCCTCAGTCCTGGTGATATTATTATTATTATTATTATTTATGTAATTAAGATATTTTTTAAATTGTTAAGTAATTAAGAAATCATAGTTAAGGATATGTGATGTAATCAATTAAGTAATTAATCAATTAAGTAATTAAGTAAATTTGAGTATTAATTTATAGTTATTGAAAATTATAATTATTGCTATTTTTAATAAATTAAATTATTATTATTATTATTATTATTATTATTATTATTATTATTAAGAAGTATGGTTATCTGGTGAATGGATCAAAGAGCTGGCTGATTGTCAAGTCGGGCGTACTTGCAGATGAGGCAAAGAGGTTGTTTGGAGATGAGGTCAATGCTACAACTGAAGGTCGGCGCCACTTAGGGACCGTCATCGGATCTCAAGAGTTCAAAGATCAATATTGTCGGGAAAAAATCCTTAGATGGAAAGGAGAACTCGAAGCACTATCTGAGATGGCAAGGAGCCAGCCTCATGCAGCCAACACTGTTTTCTCGAAGGGTTACAAATCCAAGTTTACCTATTTCATGCGCACAATAGAGTCATTTGAAGTTAAAAAGACAACATCAAGCCTTGAAAACTGCGTCGGTGAAATCGAGAATGGAAAGTGTTGATTCCACTCTACCCTCGGATCTGATGCGGTCAGTTAACCAATCGAGAGACAAGGGTGCGAGCTCATGGCTTACCGCAGTGCCTTTTGTCGATCAAGGCTTAGTGCTGAATAAACAAGAATTCAGAGAGTCTCTGCTTTTAAGGTATCATATGCCCCTGTCCGACTTACCAAGCAAGTGCGCTTGTGGTGAGAAGTATACCGTCTGCCATGCCCTGTCATGCAAAAAGGGAGGTTTCGTGGCGCAGAGACACGATGGTGTTCGCAACCTACTTAGTACCTCACTTATTGGTAAGGTTTGCACCAACGTTAAAGTCGAACCACAACTACAACCTCTCGATAATGAGCGATTCAACCTTAGAACCGCGGTAACAAGCCCGGATGCAAGACTGGACTTCAAGGCAGGTGGCTTTTGGTCTCATGGAGTTACAGCATGTTTTGATGTCAGAGTAACGCATGTTAACTCCAAGTGCAACCAGGGAAAAGAAACATCCACAATCTTTAAGGAGCGGGAGGAGGAGAAAAAGCGAAAGTACCAACAGATGGTGCTGGACGTTGAAATGGGATCTTTCACACCCCTAGTTTTTGGAACCAACGGTGGGATGGGAGTCGACTGCAACTGCTTTCTCAAACGCCGAGAAGCTCTCAGAAAAGAATGAGGAACCTTTATCACATTACTATTACTTGGATTAGAACATTGCTTTCTTTTGAGATTTTAAGGTCGGTACACACATGCGTAAGAGGTTGTAGGACACCCTTCCACAAAATTCCACAAGGGGATTTCCTTGATGACTGCCGCTTAAACGCTACCCAAGCGTGTGTGATAATGGCGTGAGCTCGTTAATTTAGTTTAGTTGAAATGAACCGTTTTTTTAATTGATATTTTTTCTTTCTTGTTTTGAATATATGATATATTTTTAATGAAATGAATTTTTTTTAATCGAAATTAAGTGTCTTTTTTAATCGAAAGGAATAATGTAAATAGTGCTTTGACTGAATAGTTTTTAAGTTAAATTAATTGTAAAATAAGATTTTTTTAGTTAGCTTTGTTATCAACAAAAGATTTATTATTTTATTATTATTATTATTGTTATTATTATTATTATTATTATTATTATTTGTATCACAATTGTGGATTTCCGGTTCATAGCTTTGCCATATACACCGTTCCGTACCATAAAAATACCATAAAACTTTCTCATGCACGCGCATGAGTGTAGGCTACTTGGGACCTCTTGTTTTCTTTACTGTTTGCCACAACTTAATTTGTAATATCTTTCCATTTTCTACAAGAATTATCACTTCAGTATTGTGCCCGTACTAATGGGGTTTGACTATACCGTAAATTTACGAATATAAGTCTAAGCCTTGGGCTTATTTTGAATTCGTTCAAATACATTTTCTGAGGGTCAATTTTCGGGTGGGCTATTATTAGAGGGAATTTTGCGTTTAAAATGAGTTGTGCTTGTAATTGGATGTCACATTTTCTATTTTCGAATTGCCCATAATACACTTTGTTTGCCCAGCAAATTTTGCATAAACTATTGTTTAAAAATGCTTTTGGGAGGACTGCATATTCCCAAGAGCATTTCAAAACAATAGTTTATGCAAAATTTGAAGGGAAAACAAAGTGTATTATGGACAATACGAAAATAGAAAATTGGAACTAAAATTTTCACAAAACGAAAATGGGAATATCGAATGTCAACTCTATAAATCAATCAATCACTCCTAGTTTACGAGTGGGAGTATTTTTTACGTTTTATGTTATGTGAAGAAACTGCCTATAATTATTTTTTCTAGTGTTGTGGATCGCGCCCTTTTGGTGGCTTTCACAGATAATGGAGATGCCATATGAACAGCAGAAAGGAAGTATAACGCTTTTGGTGTACGGATCCATTGTTACAGTGTCCCTCCTTCTTACGACAGCATGTTCCTTCTACTTTTATCTCGCTACCCTAAGCGCTTCTGAAAAGCTCCATGACAAGATGACAATGGCAATTATCAAAGCACCAGTGTTATTCTTTGATACAAACCCAGTTGGTCGCATCTTGAATCGCTTTTCTAAAGACATCGGTGCCCTGGATGACACACTTCCAGTTGCATCTCTTTGGGCAGCCTATTTGTGTCTGTACGTTTGCAGCGCCACAATACTCTCAGCCGTCACAAATGTGTGGCTTTGTATAACCTGTATTCCGTTAACTTTGCTATTTGTTTACCTCGCCATATATTATTTGAAATCCGCCCGGGAGCTAAGGCGGCTTGAAGCATTCACGTGCAGTCCAGTGTATTCACTTATTGCTGATACAGTGACAGGACTGGAAGTAATCCACTCGTCAGAGATGGGTGATAACTTTCTTCAAAGATTTTACAAGTGAGTATTCACATCGCTTTTTACAGTGGATTTCAGCTTACTTTGGCCGCGCCCGGTTGCCAAGTTCATTGGGAAATTCGAAACTACGTTGCTAATTTGCTAATTACATTTGTCAGTTCGCTAACCAAATTGTGAACTTCGAAACGAAGTTGGCAACTTCGGTGCCAACGAAGCTTGTAAACTCTGAAGTTAATTGTTGTTGTTGTTTTTTCGAAGGCAAAACAATTTTTGGCTCTGGGTGGTTTTCTTTAAGATTTCGTAATACAGATCTAAAACTGGTGGAGTTCGGATTATTTTCGCAGTGACATCATGTAAGCCCGGTGTATGGTAAGATGCTTGCCGCTATTTCAGTTGTGGTTTCGAATTCAACCAACATATTTGGATATATTTTCTTCCATATTCACTTTAAATATCTTGCAATTTTTGTTTGTGTTGTTGTCTGTTGTTTATATATGGTTTAGCTTGATTTTATTTGAATTAGCGAAAAAATTGGAGCGATATTGCAACTTCTAAACAGATGTTTTGAAATACTAAACGTATTGTGCGTTTCCTTTTGTCCGTTGATTTGCTTTTCCAATTGAAAAAATCGTCTTATTTTCGAAAACAGATCACAGCAACTCTTTACGCCGAGATCGTGAATTTCAAAACAAAGTTCGCAATTTGGTTAGCTAACTGACAAATGCAATTGGCAAATTAGCAATGAAGTTTCGAATTTTCCAACGAACTTGGCAACCGGAGTAGTATAGGAGTTGGGGGTACGAGGCCATTTTATCATTTGGGTATTTCGTGGATTAATTGATTGTTTTAAATCTCGGAAAATCTCTCCTGAAGCTATGAGATTATTTTATCCTCTATTTTCTCTACTTTTATCAAACTCTGGAATCAAACTCTGAGATCAAACTCTGGGATCAAACTCTGGGATCAATCTCTAACTCAAACCAGAATCCAAACAAAAAACAATATGATATATGTTGACTGAAAGTCAACATATATAACCATATTTCACAAGTGAATAAAAAAACCTAGGACAACCGAGGATCCAAACCTAGGATCAAAACCTAGGATGAAAAATGGTAAAATCAAAAGTGCGTTTATTCCACATAAAAAATATCTTATATAATAGTATAAGATAACAATGCATTGCAATAGGGAAATACATGAACATCTAAAAAATGAGAATGAACCAATGTGTCATTTCTGTAACCGACGACTAGAAACTGTGATGAATACAAGCAATGGAATGCCAGAATGCTGTAGTGACCCAGATATTGAAATTATTCATTCACGTAGGATATGTATGACCTGTGGATCGGTTAATGGAGATGTTTTTGTCAATGAATTTATCGATATATATGAAAATTTATACAAAATCCGGAAAAAATCGATATACCACCGAAAATACCATATCGAGAACGTTCTTAATATCATCCACCAAAAATATAGCATAGAATTGTCCTATCATCATCGGGATAAAATATACAAAATATTTAATCTCATCGATGGTGTCATACCCTTGTTAAATAAAAATAGGAAACGAATGATTTCGATTAAATTTGTTATTAAGCAATTATTGATAAACCTCGGAGTCCCATGCGATGGGGTTCATATCACAAAATCCAAGAAGACTTTGAGGTATTATAGCACCTATTGGGATTCGATCATGGACTTAATCGGTGATAAAATCCAATTGATTATCAATCGGTGAATTTATCATTGTATTGTCGCTCAAATTTATCAATCAGGGGACACAAATCAATGATCATTTGGTCGATTAACTTCATTTCGTTTATGAAATTAGTACTATCAAATTCATCCCCTCTTAAACAAGCTCGGAGGTCGTTTAGTATCTTTTCGTATGTTGTATAACCAAACCGACACATTTCAATTTTCTTCTTATAATTTTTGATTTCACTAAAAGTCTTAAGCAGTAGACCCGCTCCCGTAACAGAGGCTAATACAGCTGGGTTCAAAGTGACAGCACCAGTTATTGTCCCGATCACAACAAGGCCTGTTGAACTCAAATTGATTACCAAATTTAGTCTCTTGAAATACTTGTAAGCCTGTTTATAGCACCAGAATCGTTTATGATAGTATGAATACAGAGCCTTGATTTCAGTTAATTTATCCTGACTAATCCGTTCATCGATGTGATTGAAGTTGAATATACTCGTTCGTCTACCTATCATATATATCGGTTATATTATTCTCAGGATCTTTTTTATTGATATAGGATCATTGAATCTTGTTATATACAGATATTGGTAAATTAATGCTAATCTAAGCCTATGATCTGATATATTGGGATGACGTTTCTTGGTAATATCAAATAATAGGTCGATATATTGGTTTATCTCTGTTATCATATATATTAGTTATATATCTATGGTGATATATATTCAATTAGCAATGATATGTCTTCATTTTTGATTATATCAGTCATCTCCACAACCATATGACCATATGTTAAATTAAGGTTGATATCTAATGTTTGTCTTTGACCTCCAGATAATGTAAAAGTCTCTTTTTGAGATAGATAGAACCCATGTAGTATGTTTATAGATAATGGTTGATATTGACCCGATATGAGATTATAATGCCCTGTGATTTTGGTTATTTTAGCATAGTTTGGGATCACGATTTTATTACACCCATTGAGCAAAAACACTTTTCCGCCGCTGCTATCAGTTATTAATTGCCCAAATAAGTGATGGGTTGCATTCATGATTTTGTGTGAATTCATATCAATATCGGTCTCCATCACCATTTTGTTATTTTCATAAACAAAGGGATAATCATAAACAGAACTTTCAACATCTGATTGAGAACCTTTAACACCATAAATAATCAGCTTTGCTGGGCCTTGAACGACATCGTCAGCTGTCCCTTTCCATTTCAGATCCAGAAAAATGAATTCAGGTGGAGAAATCTGCCATTTATGCATGTGAATAATTGACCTTAAATACTTCACAAATTTTTTTGTTGATTGTTGTTTGGTATTCAGGCTTGTGCTCACAACGTCAACGCTCACACCCGTCATGGAAGCGGGAAAGAATTCAATACAAATCGTATATTCTCCTTCTGGAAGTTTTAACATGTTGAAACCAAGTCTCCCATCGTATTCATTGAAAACATCTTTTGTTATTTTCAAATCATACGCCTTCTTATTGAAATGATGTGGAGAACTTGAAAAATCAGTTATTCCAGTCACTGTTATATTATGTTCAGAGCTGGATTCATCCACATCCTCCATCAAATACCGGAATTCATCCTTCAAGTGGGAGGTTGACGATATATGCGATTCATTGACATATTTTTTTAGTTCAGCTTCTGTTTTGATCAGTTCCTCTGCCAGAGCTACTGTCTTCTCATTTAGCTGTGTATCAACATATTGTTTTGATGTTGCTTCATTGGATGTTTTTGGATCGGGAAGACCGATGATTTTCTCTGATCCCATATCAAGAGTACCAGTCATTATTCCACCTGACAAAGAAAGCCTTTTGTCTGCTTCATCATCTACATATCCTTTATTCACAGCATGATCAACAGCTATTGGATCTTTTATATTGAAAATTGTATTATTATTCATATCCAAACCAGTCTCCATCGACAACATCTCTTTTCGAGATAAGAATATATTTTTAACATCATTATATGAAACAAGATTGTTGTAACTTGCAGCTAAATCCAAGTATGTCTGTGGTTTCGACTTGACAACATTATAAAGTTCTTTCAGATCAATATCTTTCAAGACCTCGTGTGTGTATGAAGGATTGGAATTAGGATGCCATTTTTTTAATGCAGCTATGTTCACAACAGAGAGATCGTTGGATTCATCGGTTATTACATTTACGATTTTTTTATTTTTTGCATCATAATTTTCACCTTCTAAATTTAAAAAATGTGTCTTCCCATGATAAAAAGGAAAAGCATCATTATCACCTGCTGCTTGAACATTTAATAAAGCATGATAATTAGCATCAAGATGGTCATTCAGGACTATCTGTTGATCTTTTAGATAGGTGTTCGCTTTATCGGCTTTTTTATCATTGTATTTTTTCAAAGTGATCACGTTAACAGCCGATAAATCATGGTCTTCATCGGTATCTAGATTTGATATCAGCTTCTGATCCATATCAATCTCTCCTGGTAGAATGATTTTATGTCCCCACAGATTCAAATCTCCCACCATATGTGTCGTCCCATCTAGCAATAATACCTTATATTTATCCGACTTAGTTGATAATCCAGTATCTAATTGATGCCTGGTAATAGCATCATTATTGCCAATGCCTTCTCCGACATTTGTCAATCTCTTCTGTTGCATATCGTATTGACCGTCAGTCGTTAATTTGAAACCAATCCCCGGCAGTCCCATCTGATGGGAATTTGAATCATTCATATTGGTTGATTCGGGTAATCGCCCATTCGAGTAACTCATTTTATATAATATGGTACATTATATTTCTTCGATTTCTATACTGAGGATCACATCATAAGCAATTGGGCTCCCAGTCCCACCTTCATGATCGGTTAATTCAAGAATTGCTTGATAATGATTCTTATCAGCTTTCCTAGCATTATGATTGACTTCAACTAATTGGTTGGCCGGCAATGTAAAAAATATTGATGTCAGATTCATCCTCACATAAATTGGATCATGATGGTAGATAGGAGCAGCGATCATTTTTGATATCTTGAAATTAAATGGGAGAACAAGAATGATGCGATATGGCCTTTGAATTGTTGTACTACCACCCTGCCATCGTTCAACGTGGAACATCTTGATTTTTTTGGGTACAATGGCATCTTTGTTATCAACAGGTAACTTTCCGTTTGAGTAACTCATTTATATAATATGGATACATTATAATTTCTCATTGAAATTCTTAGCTGTAAATTTCCGTGGCTTATCAATATATATAAAGCTATATGGTTCATGGGTTGCTTTCTCGTATAACTCTTTTGGAATACTGTTTTCACGGCAAATTAGACTTTTCTCATTGGCACTTGGGAATTCATATATGCAGAAATGTGAACAGTTTAATCTGATGTCTTTCGGCGTCTTGTAATAGCTTTGACTCAGATAAATGACACAGCAGTTCTTGTGCCTCCCACGTATAAAATAGTCGACTAATGGTTTCTGGTTCTTGTCACATACGAAATCATCGAATATAACCACCTTTTGACTTCCACTATCAAGATCATTTACAGGGATAATCTTGTCGTTACTTGCTTCAATGACATTATAACCAGCTTCATCACTTATTGGTTGGAACATATCCATAAGATTCTGATACTTGGACTGCTCTAGGTTTTTTGCATAAAGATATATTTTATCAAAGTACATCAAATTGTATATCATATGCATCAGTGTGTTTGTTTTGCCCGAACCACTTGGGCCGCAAATTAGCATCCGAAAGCATCGGTCTGGCATGAATGGATATAACTGTTTATAATTTGAGCATACATCGTCTTCAACGTCGTAATTTGGTATTTTCATTATATTATATGGGTAGATTATTTCAATATAGCATGGTGTATAACACAGTGCTATACACAGTGTTAAACGGTATTTTTTATACATGATTTCCATTTTTTATGTAATGTAATAATATAATAAATGAGTTTACTTAAGTGGAAAGAACTCGCAAAAAGGAAAACAGAACTGGGGGATAAAATCAATTCTGTTCATGATGCTATCACAAAACATGATCTTAGTCAGCGGACACCCAAGATTTATATGCAAAGATATTTAAACCAGTCACTAGTAAATTGGATGATGTTATCAACAGTAATATGGATGTAAGGGTACCTATGCGGAAGAAACGGGTGCCTAAAAAAGGTGATCAAGGTATTGACTATATGCCTGAAGTTGACCCTTTTGAAGACATGCAAGTTGATGAATTATTTGGTGATTATGTCCCGCCAAACCAAGATAAGAAAATTGTACCAAAACCACCAACATATGAAGAATCGTTGAAGGATATTTTAGAAGGGAAGAAGGAGATTTATGTTGATCCCCAGTACTTTGGTGATGAACCTGACGAATTACCGCCAGAATATGAAGAAGAAGGGATGGACTATGGATTAGATGACGAAGATGAAAGTAATTTGATTTTGGATGATCTTGGTATTACTAATTATGAAAATGTGGAGATGAGGTTAAATCAAACAGAAATGACCCATCAAAAGAGCCAGGCTTATCTTAAGAAGATTATTAAAAGTGCTAAAACAAAGAAAGCCCAATTAAGCGGATACAAGTCACATACCACAAAACTATTCAAAAGTGGGGATATATCAGAAGCTGAGAGACAAATACGGAACAAAAGAATAGATAATGCCAGAGTTACTTTAAATGAATATATCAAATTTTATGAAAATAAGGTGAAAAGTAAAAAAGGTTCCGGTATGCAAAGAGGAAGAAAACAGAGAGGTGGTAATATGATATTTTTCAATAATGTAAACCAGCTTTTGAAAAAGTTGGAATTGATTATAGGTGAAAGATTGGCGGGTAATAACAGCATCGAGATGAGGAATACGGGGGTCAATATATTAGACAAATTATTGGAGATGGCTACCATTAATAAACCGCAATATACTAAATTATATCGTCAATATTTTAAAATATAATGTAACTTTATTATATATGGAACGAGAGATTGTATTATCTTCTTATAATGTAAAAGAAATAGGAAATAATAAACCAGAAAATTTCATCACAAAGTTTACTAGACCACTGATATTAGATAGTAATTCTCAATATGTTATTGGTCTTAACAGAATTATCAATATGAGTTTTACATGGTTCAACGTCAATGCTGGATACAATAATCAATTAATCAAATATAGCTCCGATAGTGGGTCATCTTATCACGACATAACTTTCCCAGCTGGAGTATGGAATTATCAAGACTTCAATACATATATTAAGGATATAACGAAAACTAGTGATACACATCCTATCACTCTCAAATTCGACGATACTACATTTCGAGTCACAATTACATTGGCTCAGAATTACCAACTTGATCTGAGGTCTTCCAATTTCAATGATCTCATCGGGTTTGATAAAGCAGTATTAACTACCGGGACTCATGTTGGGCCGAAAGTACCCAATCTCAGTCAAGACACAGATATCCTGAATATCCATTGTGACCTGATAAATGAAAGTCTTGTCGATGGTCAAGATACAGACATCATTTATTCCTTCTCGACCAGTGTACTCCAACCTAGTTACTCCTTTACCCTCGAACCACGAAGAGTAACATATAATCCGGTTAATAAGACGATTATTAGCAGCATCAGGGTATACATTACTGATGGAAAAAGAAGATTAATTAATCTGAATGGAGCAGATACATCTTTTTCATTGATTCTGAAAAGCGTAGAATAATATAACATAATTGTATATGAAACCATACGAATTCAAGAGATTTTACCATCCGAGATTAGGAAGATTTGTATATAAACACAAAGGATCTGGAATCATCGTTGATAGTATTTTCAAAGGTTTGAAAAGTGCGGCATCATCTGTTTTCGGGAAATTTGCTAAGCCATTGGCTAAGAAGGCATTACAATCGGTTGTATCCCATGGTGGAGAAAAACTTGGCAAAAAAATATCTGAAAAATCCGGAGACCTAATAATGAAAAGATTGGCAAATTTGAGAAAAGGAGCTACAAGACAAAAAGCAATTGTTCCACCCTCACCTGTTGAACAGATGCGGCCCTCGCCTGTTGAACAGATGCAACCCTCGCCTGTTGAACAGATGCAGCAAAATGAAAGTACTGATATGTTGCTTAATAGATTAATTTCCGGATCCGGGCTAAAAAGAAGGCGGAGATTGTGAGCAAAATTATCTAACATATTAATATATAAGATGTCGTTTCGAACAAGTGATTTTCTACAAAGGAATGAGTTGGTGCGATTCCAACTCGATGATGTACTCAGGGTCCCAGCTAACGGTCAACACCAAGTGAAAAATGGTTACAAGTTTACAATAAACGATCGGTCATCATTTTATGATTGGTATAATGCTTATTTTGAGATCCAGTTTCAGTTGCAAAAACTAGATGATGGTACAGCTTTTGGGGGCGATCGTATTACTGTAATCAATGGATCCCATAGTATGATTGCCCATTTAATGATAAAGAGTGCTGGTAAGATCGTGTACGATACTGATAATCTACATAAGGTCAATTTTGTAAAGAATTTGTTGGAATATTCTGATGATTTCTCTAGAAGTGTAGCAAAGAATAGCCTGTGGTATTTAGATACAAATCATCTAGTAGCTAATGCCAATCAGAATACAGGATTTGAGGCTGGACGGCTTCTTACAACAGGTAATAATGATGTAAACGTAATTATCCCTCTGAATCGATACAGTTTCTTCGAAGAGCTGGAGGATAAGATGTTAGCACCCATGCAGCTGCAGTACACTATACAACTTCAAAATGATGATGAACTCATTCAAAAAACTGCTGCAGTTGATGATGGAAGGGTTGTCATTAATAGGTTCTTACTATGGGTTCCAAAATTAACTCCAAAAGACAGTCTGTATGATAATTTCATCAGCTCTTATTTGAAACCAAGTGAGTGGACGTATCTTAGAGAGATGTATGAAGTTTCAGCACCAACGCATAGTAGCGGATTCTTCCAGATTTCTTCTAGTATTGACAATGTTAAAGCGATTTTTGTGTACCTGCAACGAGCTAAATCAAACAATTCAGAGACCAATCCATACGAATTTGATACTTTTAACCTAAATGCCGATCGTGGAAATGGTAGTTATTTGACCACATGTCGTCTAGAATATGGAAATGGAGTTTTTTATCCAGAGACTGAATACGATTCAGAATCAAAAGTAAGAATCTTTAATGATTTAATGTCTTATGCTATGAGAAGGAGTGATTACAATACCGGAACTCAGTTGAATCTAGCTAATTACAACTCTCTTTATCCACTAATCTATTTCGATCTATCATATCAAGCAGAGAAAGTAACAAGAGACCCCAAACAGTTGATATTCAGGTATAAACTCAATGCTAATAGTGCTGGAGACAGTCCATTCAACGTACATGCTATCGTCCTATATGAGGAACAAGTTGTCATTGACAAGGTCGGTAATGAATTGGTTATTGTATAAAGAAGTTGATAGTACCAAAAGTAATAAGATATCACTTATTTAATATATGTTATATAACCAGAATTATATAACATATATTATATATAAGAAATGGCTCAACTTTATGAGATTAATGTGAAACTATCAGAAACTCAGCAATTCCTACCATAATAGGGAAACGATCACTCTACGGTTGACTAAGGACGCTCTTTACGGGAAGGATACTCTATATGTCCCACGGACAGTTGTTAATAGATTGGAGAAGAATCGGTTATTGAAGAAGGGTATGGACATTAAGCTGGCTAAGACTAATATTAGGAAACAAGTCGGCGGAAGTTTATTGACTACCATTCTAAGCCTTGGACGTGCTGCTTTGCCTAGTATTGGTAAAGCTATAGCTTTATCAGCCCTAGGAGGGCTGGTGTCAAAAGGAGCTGAACGAGTGGTTAAATCAATATCCGGAAGCGGTGTTCAGACAGGTGGATTTCTCATACCACAAGACAAAATTAATAAATTAATTGAATACAAGCATCTTTTATCGACGAAACAAAAACAAGATATATTGAATGCCCTTCAATCAGGTTCAGGCGTCCATATACAGCCTACAAAAACCCAAACAGGCGGCTTCCTGGGAACTTTGCTAGCCTCGATCGGTATACCATTAATTATGGATACTCTGCTGAAAAAAGGAAAAGGAGCCCCTCGGATCGGGCCGCCCAATAAAGGTCGTGGAGCTCCGAGAATTGGAGCATATAGACGGCCACCTCCATTTTATGGGAATTGGCCTGATAATACGATAGGTATGGGGATTAAAAAAAAAGCTCCGAAGAAAAAAAAGGGAAAAGGTTTACTATTAGGACAAAACTCGCCATTCAACGGAATCCCAATTCTTGGGGCAATCCTGTAAAACCGAAATTCCATAAAGACATCCCATTAAGCAATCACGATCTACTACAATGGTGTCAATATCTAAACATTCCAATCAAAGATGTCCTATCTAGGGATGAAAGAGTTCCACATAAGCATAAACAGGCGTTATTCATATACAATCTTGAACCTTCATACATGAGTGGAAGCCATTGGGTTGCAACTTATGTAAGAGACAATATGATCAATTATTTTGACAGTTTTGGAATGCCCCCGTTTCAAGAGGTTATGAACCATGCTAAGAGAAAGAATATGACTCTTCTTCATCAAAATAATCAGATTCAGAATATTAAAACGAGTACATGTGGCTACTTTTGTTTATACTTTCTGAATGAAATGAATAAGGGGGTATCTTATCAGAATTTATTGGAAGTGTTTGATATATATGACACAATGAAGAATGAGAGATTAATCGAAAATTATTTTAGAAATATCTAACTTATATATATATAATGGTACAATCATATTGCGTGAAGGAAAAACGACAGACGGAATCAGTACCTGGTTCTGAACGATATGTAAGAACTAGAAACAATCGATTGATGTTGAAATCACAATGTTCTTCTTGTGGAATAATAAAAAGCCAATTTGTCTCCAATAAGGGAAACTAAAAGGCCCGTCTGAAGGGGCGGGCTTATTTGATATAGCTGGTAGTCATAGTCTTGGTGAAATTGCAGCCAAATCCCTTATGAAAGGTGCTTATAATCTCGGTAGAATTGGGTTGTCGAAGGCTGTTAAATCTGATTTTGCTAAACAAAAAATAAAAGGTATGGCTAACAAATATCTGGATCAAGCGCTTGACAGTTTTACTGGTGATATAAGCCGAAAACTGGACCCTCTTCATGGTGGTGCTGTTGATATACATAAGGCCATTGGGATGCTACCTAAGCCAAAAGGTGGTTGGACATTACCCGGTCATAAATACACTGGACCTTACAATGATTTAAAGAGCCAAGTGAAGTATGACCCAATAACTGGTCAAATATTAGAAGTGTATGACAAACCGGCAGGAAAGACGGATGCAATCGCCATGCAGCATGATGTTGATTATTCTGTTTGTAAGGATGACAGGAAATGTAAAAATAAGGCAGACCGGAAAATGGTCCAAGCTTTAGACAATGTACCATATAATGAGAGACAATGGGGTCATTGGTTGGCTAGGAACACGATTGATATGAAACAGAAACTAGGTCTCGGAGTTTCAAAAAACGGAAAAAGCCGTCGAGTGAAGAAAACTGGCAAGAAAAATTAGCTGATGAGTTACATGCACCCATAAAACGCAACTTTACTCGACGGCGCGTGATTGTTAACCATATTGATGAAATATGGGCTGCTGATCTGGTTGAAATGCAACAATTCAGTAAATGGAATAAAGGTTATCGATATCTTTTTATGGTTATTGATGTATTCTCTAAATACGGTTGGATTGTTCCATTAAAAGACAAAAAAGGTGTATCAGTTATGGATGCTTTTAAAACAATATTTAAGGATAGAAAACCAACATATGTATGGACTGATAAGGGTAAAGAGTTCTATAACAAACATGTGAAAGACCTATTAGAGAAAAATGGGATACATATGTACTCAACGGAGAATGAAGAGAAGTCATCAGTAGTTGAGAGATGGAATAGAACATTGAAATCCAAAATGTGGAAACAGTTCACAATTCAAGGTAATACAATGTATCTTGATATGCTCCCCAAACTAGTAAAACAGTATAATAATACTAAACATTCAAGCATAAAGATGACACCTACAGAAGCTTCTATGAAAAAGAATGAAGGAATAGTTTACTTTAATTTATACAGTGATATGGAGCCATTATCAGCTAAACCAAAATTTAAGTTTGGTGACAAGGTTCGAATATCTAAGTATAAACGAAATGTATTCGACAAGGGTTATACACCAAACTGGACAGAAGAAGTATTTACAGTCGATAAGATACAATACACTAATCCTATAACTTACAAATTAAAAGATCTCAACGATGAAGACATACAAGGGAGTTTTTATGAACCTGAACTATTAAAAGCAAAACAGGATGTGTTCCGTATTGATAAAGTCATTCGCAGAGATTATAAGAAGAAACAAGCTTTGGTAAAGTGGAAGGGATATAATGTTGATTTTAACAGCTGGATTCCTATGAAGGATTTAAACGCACTGTAAAAATGACTTAAAGATTAATTATATATAGTAGTAATATAAAATGGTAAAAAATAATAGTAACAATTCTCTTGTATACTTTGGTGCTGGGTGGGATTTTCAACCGATTAGAGATTTTGGTATAAATCGAAAAGGTCATTTGGTGGAAGATGGAGCTTACAATAAATTCAATAATTTTATATTTATTGATGCTCTTCCCAATATGCCACACTATGAACCAGGGATGGTCGGATATGAAAAAAGCAAAAATGAAGAAGCATTGATAAAAACCTTAAAAAATGAAGCTTTATGATATAATATGATATACAAAAAAAGAACAGGCAACATGCTAACATTTTTAAGCGAAAAAAAATATATCAAAATTCAATATTACATCAATACAACAGTCGAACAAGCTTTAAATGATCCACATATCAGAAAAAAATTAAACAAGGTCAAATGGTTACATGTAGAAGGGTTTCACCCACGCTCTTACGGTTTAAAAATAGGTGATTTACCCAATAAGGTAAGTTGTAGGGCAATGATAAAGGAATTATAAAAATTTACACATTACTATATATATAGATATTAATGTATGTATATATATGGAACAATTACAAAATCACCTTAAAAAATTCACAGTTAAAGAATTGAAAAAGGAGGTACTCGCTGTAAAAAAAGACTTCCAAGTTTCCAAATTGAAAAGGGAAGATGTAGTGAAAGTCATACTTTTAAATCACACACTCTTCCAACACTTATTAAATAAAAAGAAGGTAAAAACAAAAAAGAAGGTAAAAACAAAAATGAAAGTAAAAAAGAAGGCAAAAACACAAGGATTAGAGAACATATTAGACAACATATTAGACCTATACGCGAAACAAATCGAAGTAAATAAACCAAAATATGACCCTTCAACTGAAAAAAAGACGAAAGATTACATAAACAAATTTTTAGACAAAGTAGACGAAAAAGTAGTTGATAAAAGGAATCCCGCGGTTGTTGAGGATAAACACACTGGAATTGTTATTCAAAAACACCCAAAACGCTATATTTTACGAAATTACAACGGAGATGTAATATTAAGTACAGAAGACCGGAAACAGGTAGAAGATATTATGTATAATATGATGGATTAAAACGCACTACAACTGGCTTAAGAACATATCATTATATATAATATATACATAATGGGAAGACGAAAAATATATTTTACCCAAGAAGATAGAAAGGAAGCAAATCGACCAAACAAGACTAAATACATGTTAAATAAAAGTTGGCTATGCCCTCAATGTGGGTATCGGAACTACTTCCTTGCAGGTAAATGGACCCACCTGCGAACAAAGAAGCATCTGAAAAATGTTGAAGCTATGAAGGATTAAAAAATATATATTGTATCAATCGACATAGTATATGCTGTTTATTTGCTGTCTAATTGGTAGCCAAAAATACATTTGTTTCTGGCTATTTATCACGTTTGAATTGTCTCAATGTTTTTGTTTATTTGAAACGCACTAAAAACAGGCTTAAAAAAATATTATATATATAGTTATTATAGAACAAATGAATAAAGATAATCTCACAAGTCTAACAAAATCCCAGCTTATTAGTATGTTGTTGACACAGGCTGACCAAATCAACCAACTACAACAACAGCTAAACACCACTCACAAACAACCAAGGAAGCCAGTTCCTACACCAAGAAAATCTGTCAGACAGATGGTCACGGAGTATGAAGACAATATCATTTTACCACCTATTGAGTTTAGAGATAATTACAAACCAGTTCCATTACCGAGAAAAAAAAGACCAATTATATTGCCGAGAACCCAGATAGAGCAAGTTGATACAGCTCTCCAAGGATATACAAAGTCCTATTCAATCGGTATAAAAAATAACAAAGACCCCCTAATACAGCTCCAAAATACAAGAAAAGCTATTGAATATCACATTAAAAAGATACTATATGATATGAAAGGTTTGAAATTCATTGAAACGCTAAAAGTTACATTCAAAAAACTAACAAGCCGAGAAATAGTGTATAAAACCGCTTATTTCAACAACATCCCTCAAACAATTATGGATAATCTAGATATAAGCAATTCACTTGAATTATCAAAGCAGCAAATAATGAACAAGATTGCTATTTGGATTTCAGAAGGGTCTGGTTGGACTATTCAATCTGTTGATAATCATTATCTCAATATTGTGAAATACAAACCAATGACGGGCTCTTCATATATACCACTACCACAAGAACTTAAAAGCAGTTCAAAGGGATTGATCAATATGAAAAATGAGGATAATGAATGCTTCAGATGGTGCCATATCAGACATTTGAATCCTCAAGACAAACATCCAGAGAGGATTAAAAAATCTGATAAACAATACATTGAAAAGTTGGATTATTCAGGAATTAATTTCCCAGTCACTACCAAACAGTACAACAAGATTGAAAAACAAAATAAGATCAACATTAATGTATTCGGGTATGAAAACAAACAACCATACCCAATTTATGTCTCAAAAGAAAAATATGAAGACTGTATTAATCTACTTCTGATAACAGAAAATGAAAACAAACACTACGTCTTAATTAAAGATTTTAACAAGTTAATGTACAATCAGACTAAACATAAGGAAAGGAAGCACTTCTGTATGCATTGTCTTCAATGTTTCAGCTCAGAAAGAGTCCTAAACAGCCATATAGAGAACTGTCTACAAGTTAATGGCACACAAGCAATAAAAATGCCTGACAAAGATAATAATATACTAAAATTCAACAACTATCATAAGCAGTTACCGGTTCCATTTGTGGTCTATGCAGATTTTGAAGCCATAACAGAAAAAATACATGGTTGTCAACCCAATAATGATAAATCATACACAGAGGCTTATCAGAAGCATGTAGATTGTGGGTATGGATATAAAGTCGTTTGTTGCTATGATGATAAATACACCAAACCTATACAAGTGTATAGAGGTGAAAAAGCTGTGTATAAATTCATGGAAGCTATGCTTGAGGAAGTCAAATATTGCAAGAAGGTTATGAAAAAAGATTTCAGCAAACCATTAAGAATGACCAAAGATGATGAAGAGGAATTTCAAAAAGCCAAAGAATGTCATATTTGTAATAATCAATACACTGATAAGGACATTCGAGTTCGAGACCATTGTCATATTACTGGAAAATATAGAGGCTCTGCCCATCAGGAATGTAATTTACAACTCAAAATAGACCCATCAAAGATAAAAATTCCAGTTATATTCCATAACTTAAGAGGCTATGATTCACATTTCATAATGCAAGAAATTGGTGAAATAGTCAAAAAGCATACATACATAAATAAGAAAGGTGAAGAGAAACAGATGAATATCAATGTCATACCTAACAACATGGAGAAATATATGGCTTTCATGCTTGGCAATCACCTTACCTTCATTGATAGTTTCCAATTCATGAGCTCTAGCCTGGATAAACTAGTAAGTAATCTACCAAAAGAAGCATTGAAATATACCTCTAAAATATACAAAGATAAAAAGCTTGGGTTGATGGCTCAGAAAGGAGTATATCCATACGACTTCATGGACAGCTTTGAAAAATTCAATGAAAAGCTACCAATAAAAGAAGACTTTTACAGTATATTAAATGATCAACATATATCAGATGAAGACTATAAACACGCTCAAAATGTGTGGGATACATTCAATCTTCAAAACATGGGAGAATATCATGATTTGTACCTTAAATCTGACATCCTTCTGTTAGCTGATGTGTTTGAAAACTTTAGAAAGACTTGTTTGCAATACTACAAACTAGACCCATGCCATTATTTTACATCTCCTGGTCTGTCATGGGATGCTATGCTTAAAATGACTGATATCAAACTTGAACTAATGACAGATATTGATATGTTTCAATTTATTGAAAAAGGTATGAGAGGTGGAATTAGCTATATAGCCAATCGATATGGACAAGCAAATAACAAGTACATGGAAACATATGATGAGAAGGCGCCCTCAAAGTATGTTATGTATCTTGACGCTAACAATCTGTATGGTTGGGCAATGAGCCAATACCTACCTACTGGCGGTTTCAAATGGATGAACCAAAAGCAGATTAACAATCTTGGCCTAGCTAAGTACAAAGAAGATAGCAAAAAGGGTTTGATACTCGAAGTCGATCTAGAATACCCTGAAGAATTACATGATCCTCATAATGATTATCCAATAGCTGCTGAGAAGGTGAAAGTAACCAAAGACATGTTGTCAGATTATGCTAAAAACATAGCTACCAAATATAATATATCCACAGGTTTAGTTCATAAATTGATACCAACATTAAGCAACAAAGAAAAATATGTACTCCATTATAGGAACCTACAATTATACACTGATCTCGGTTTAAAAATAACTAAAGTTCATCGAGTCTTAGAATTTGATCAATCTCCTTGGTTAAAACAGTATATCGACTTTAACACTCAGAAAAGAACTAATGCCAAAAATAGTTTCGAAAAAGACTTTTTTAAACTAATGAACAATTCAGTATTTGGTAAAACGATGGAAAACATTAGAAAACGAGTAGATGTGAAACTAGTTACTGATAAAAAGAAATTATTAAAAATGGCTGCTAAACCAACATTTGTGAGCAGTAAGATATTTAATGAGGATCTAGTAGCTATTCATAAGATCAAGGAGCAACTTACTCTCAACCGGCCGGCCTATATTGGGATGTGTATATATCCTAGATCTTAGTAAGACATTAATGTATGATTTTCATTATAACTACATAAAAAAGAAGTATGGAGACAAAGCTAAGCTGCTATTCACAGATACAGACAGCTTAACCTATGAAATCAAAGCTGACGATGTCTACTCAGACTTCTGGAAGGATAAAGATAAATTAGATAACAGTGATTACCCAGAAAACTCACCGTATTTTGATAAGACAAATAAAAAAGTAATTGGTAAATTTAAAGATGAAGCTGCAGGAGTTCCTATTTGTGAATTTATTGGGTTGCGATCCAAAATGTATAGTTACATAAAAGACAATCAAAAAGGAGGAAAGACAGCAAAAGGAATCAAAAAGAATGTCATTAAAAATGATATCAAGCATCAAGATTATAAAGAAACGTTATTTGGAAATAAACAGATGCTGCATAAGATGAAAACAATCAGGAGCCAAAACCATCAATTAGGAAGTTACGAGATTAATAAAGTATCACTCAGTTGTTTTGATGATAAAAGATATATACAGGAAGATGGTATCACAAGCTATGCATACGGGCATTACAAAATATAATTCCAATTTTTTCATTCATTCATTGTTTCTCATTCTTTTGTTTTCAGTTATTCATTCATTCAATATTTCCATTCAATATTCCCAATTTTTCATCCTAGGTTGTGATCCTAGGTTTGGATCCTCGGTTTGGTTTCTAGGTTTGGATCCTAGGTTTGGATCCTCGGTTGTCCTAGGTTTTTTTATTCACTTGTGAAATATGGTTATATATGTCGACTTTCAGTCAACATATATCATATTGTTTTTTTTGTTTGGATTCTGGTCTGATCTCAGAGTTTGATCCCAGAGTTTGATCCCAGAGTTTGATCTCAGAGTTTGATTCCAGAGTTTGATAAAAGTAGAGAAAATAGAGGATAAAATAATCTCATAGCTTCAGGAGAGATTTTCCGAGATTTAAAACAATCAATTAATCCACGAAATACCCAAATGATAAAATGGCCTCGTACCCCCAACTCCTATACTACTAACCGGCGCCACCAGGGTAAACTGAAATCCACTGTAACTTGGAAAAATTTATACTTGTCTGAATTGCCAGTCGGCATTGAAAATATATGGTTGGCAAAATAGTGCAAAATTTACAAAGTTTATATTCATTCACATTTAACGCTGTTATTATTATTCACGAATATATTTATTCACATTCAACATGAACTAAGTTTTTATTCAAGAAATATATTTATTCACATTAAGGTGGCTCCAAGTAGTTTTTTTTGGGTCATACTTCCCTTTTTGAATGCTCTTATACATTATCTTACTTTAGCTCAATGAACCTGAATTTGACACCAGGGGCGCTTTCCATTCGGCCAAAATTTTCGAAATTTTTGGTCGGAAATCCATATGGAACAGAAACATTTCGGGAGAAAAATCCGAAATTTTCGGAATACGTCTTGAGGTTGTCCTCTTTGATGGAAATTCCGGAATTAACAAAACTTTTGTGTTCCATTCGTAATTTGTCTCGGCCCTAGTCTCTCAAGCTCAAGTAGGCTGAAAATTCGGGAAAGATGGCGACCGAACAGTCTTTTATCGTGTGGGGTTACCGATCTCCAATTATTATTGCATCACTCGTGCTTTGGAGCTGCAACTGGCAACGGTAAGATCAACTGTGTTTTAGTTTTGTCTGCTTTACATTCGGTAAAAGTCCGTTTTACTCGTCGGTTTTGTTCCCGCCTTTTTTAAAGGATACTCGGGGCAGAGAGTTTATGTTCAAAATATTGTTATTATTATTCTCCAGACTTGTCTATAGCAACGAGTAGTATAGAAGCAGAATTGCTCCCTTTACAAGCAATGTTTCGGAATCATTCTTGTTCTAAAGCCGCGAAAACATTTAAAAAGTTCGCCATTTTGAGATGCCACGCCGGCCCGCGGGTATGCCCTTGGAATAGAGCACGCGATTTCCCAGTGTTCTAAACCCGTTCCATTCAACCACCGAAAATTCCAAAAACTCGAACCGGAAATTTTTGCCGAATGGAAAGCGCCCAAGATGTAAGGCTTGGATAAAAGTTTTGGATGATGCTCTTTTTATGCTAATCAGCATTTTCATAGAAACGGTAAACAAATATGGCGAGAAACTTACAGTTTTTCCTAAATATCTTTCGATTTTGGGGCTACCCGCAACAAGCAAATAAATGCGCTATAATCTACACAGTGTAGCACACTAAATGGGAAAATTTCAAACAAATTAAAC
Organism: Dendrophyllia cribrosa; assembly: GCA_024195265.1. Taxonomy (NCBI): domain Eukaryota; kingdom Metazoa; phylum Cnidaria; class Anthozoa; order Scleractinia; family Dendrophylliidae; genus Dendrophyllia; species Dendrophyllia cribrosa. The sequence continues at coordinate 6,802,506 of JAJLRJ010000002.1, read as the reverse complement.
TGTTTGATTTTAAATAAATCGCTAAAACATTTTTAAGACGTGTTTTTTTTTTCATGTTTGAAATGTAAGCGGTCAAAACATTCCATAGGTCTTACAAATTATCATGAAATTACCACAGGAAGTTTCCTCAGACTTAAATTACTAAATTATTATATATTTTATAAAACTAATTAAAATTTAAAAAAATATATAAATTAAGCTATTCGTATGAAGTTGAGAGTTTAATCAGTTGAGAGTTTCTACGAAGAGCATTCGTCTACTTAAAGAACTGGACAAAGTGGTGACTACACGAATTAAAACACAGTAAAATGGCATAGAATGTCTTAGTTACACTTAGTGTTTCGTATCTTAAAACGTTCAATACAGAATCAAAACAAATTGAGCAAACACACGGCTACCTAAACATAGCGGCGAAAAGTCAGAAAGAACTGCAGAGTGAACAGTATGTCTTACAAAAATTCACAGCTAAAGGACACAAGAAACGGTTAAAACATCATAGCTGTAGTTGATTTGGCTTTTAGTCCCCCTTCCATCAGCACCACATTTTCAAACATCGAAGTACGAGCTGAGTTGATCAATGTTGTTTACAAACTTGCTCGTTTTTTAGCTCCTACAGCCGTAATGACGAGATCAGAAACTTTTTGGAGGAATCATCAAGTCTATATCATATTTCAGAGGTGATTACTAAAGGAATTTTCCGAAAATTGTGCTCCGTCATTCACTCCTTGTCCAACTTTGAACCAACTTTCATTCAGCTACACTGCGACCGTGACAACGCGAAAATTTCGCGCCTTTTTTGTCCAATCATGTGATCAATAACTTTTCTCTTTTCTTCTCTTTTTTCTTTCTTTTCCCTTTTTTAACTAATAGTTCACGCACTTTCTCGGCCAAAAGCACGAAATTGCAGGCAGCAGTCATTTTCACTTTCCTTCAAAATGCGAAATTTACTGCCATTGCTGGTTATACGTCATGAACGTTTTGACCATATTTGGGCAGTGTATCAATGTGTTGAATTATAAATACAAATACCCAGCATTTTCTTAATATACACCCACCTGTTATTGCTACGAGGTAATGTTTGTTCCACACGTGGATATACAGCAATACTACATGTTTACTTGTTGGACGACATCTGTATCTGGAACAAACATGACCTCGAAGCAGTGTTCAACAAAGCCATCCGATTCCACTTCTGAATCACTTGATTGCGAATCCGAGTTGCTTGCACTGGAACTCATTTCCTCGTTAACGTTCTCTTGGGTTTCTCGTGGGATACAACAATGATCACCACGAGCGTCCTGGAGAACTCGTGCAACCAGTGCCACTTTACTTCCACTGATCTTAAGACCATGCTGGTGGAGGTACATCTTCAATCTGTTGCAATATGATTATCTATGTTGTAGTGCAAAATATTTGAACTGGAGCAAAATATTTTCACCAGGGCAAAATATTTGTACTGGTATATAACTATATTCTACTGTTCAAATGTTGTTGACAATTGAAATTTAAAAAGCCAGAAACGCTTGATCACAAAATTCGTCTCGTGATCGAAGATGTCCGGACACCAAGGAATACCCGACCAAAGTCCCGTGATCTCCATAAAACGTTCTACGTGATTGTCTAGTCGCTCATCCGAAATTATCGATGTCCACCGTGAAACAAGAAGCATTTGAGCTATTTTTGTCCACGTGAAATCAGACAATATAAAAGGTGCAGAAGAGCTTCCTACGATATTGAATACCTAGGTCGCCCGACGCTTCCAGATCGGAAGACCTCAGGGGTAGTCACAGAATACATTGCAAGGTTTGTGCAGTTTGATGAGTCGTGTCGTATACATTGTCCATGCAAAAGACGTATATTTCCTAGTATTTCATTCAGTACTGCGCTGTTGATACTGACGATAGGCAGTACTTGTTGGAGAGCTAATATAGGATACTCTAGCCTTATTTGGATGTTCTCTCTCACTTCTACTTCCGTAGTGTCCCATTCCCGTTCGCACTCTTGTAGGAGATCGAGAGCTGCAGAAAAAAGATCCTGCCAATGTAACTCTTGTGTTTGGGGTCTTTGGTCTACCCCTACATTTAATAGGCCTTCGTTCATCCGCCATATTGTGTTCAGGAATGATAGAGCGGGAGCTGGGACCTAATGATACGCAAAGGCGGTGCGCAGAAAATGTTTGTGTTGAATTAATATTTTGATCGCGAATGTAAACGAATATAAACCGTTGAATGTGAATGAACGCATCCCGCAAATGTGAATGAATATATCCGTGAATAAGAAATACGTCATTAAATGTGAATAAATATATTTCTTGAATGAAAACTTGGTTGTTGAATGTGAATAAATATATTCATGAGTAATAATAACAACCTGGTAAATGTGAATGAATGTAAGCTTTGTGAATTTTGCACCATTTCGCCAACCATATCTTACTGCGCTTTTCAATAACAGCCATAACACGCGAACTCTGAAGTTCAAATTCGTTGACTGCCGCGAATATCATAGCGGACGTCTCTGGAAACATGCAAAAGGTCATGTTTGTGGGTTGTGATTGGTGAATTTCGATCCATGTTGTCAGTTTCCGTTTCTAGGGGTCCAATGTTTGTCGCCATAATTATGATTGACGGCAGCGTAAATCGTAAACCTTAGTTGGGCTTTCAACTTCAGAGTTAGCGTATTATTGAAAGGCGCAGTAAACTTACAGAAAACGTAAATGGCAATCGTACGATTACGTGACGCGTATCAGAGAAAGTCGTTTCCATGCACTCTTCATGATATTAAGACCTTTTCCAAAGAGTTTAGTTGTTACTTGGACTGAGGTTAAGCTTCTTTAAAAGGGTCGTTCCTCAAAGTGCCCCTATGATCATACATTTTCGTGTACTATTAGACTTTCTTACTCATCTTGCCAATTTCAATCCATTACGGACATCAGAAGTCATTTTATTTTAACATTTATTTCCGAGAATTTACGGCCGCCATTAATCAACCTTGTACCAAGGCTTGGTTGCGAATGGGAGAAAGTGACGTCAAAGACTCAAACATACCTCACGGGTTGTAATTATAATAACAATCAGCATAGAAAATTCCACGAAGAACAAGTCCAAAGTTTTTGTTGCTTTTCGCGTGATTTTCAATACTTAGTATTATTATAATTTAAACCCGTGAGGCATGTTTGAGTCTTTGACATCACTTTCCCCCATTCGCAACCAAGCCTTGGGAACAAGGTTGATTAATGGCGGCCGTAAATTCTCGGAAATAAATGTTAAAATAAAATGACTTCTGATGTCCGTAATGGATTGAAATTGGCAAGACGAGTAAGAAAGTCTAATTGTACACGAAAATGTAAAAGAAAGAAAATCAAAAATTTGATCACAGGGGCACTTTAATCGTCCAGGCGTTTGATGCAAGACTCCTCGGTGGAAATACAGAGCGACAGGGTCGTACAGTACGGTAAACGTTTTTTACACCTTCCCATTTACATTTGATCAAGTGGAATGAGCATTTTTTAAATTGCGTGTTAGGTTTCAAGACAAGAACACTGCTGCCCTGATAATGGAGAAGGCTTCAACGCGCTGGCTATCCATACGAGGAGATCTTTTAAGCAACCTTCTTGTGATATCTGTGTCAGCTGGAGCCGTTTTTGCAACACAAAATCCAGGTGAGTATCTTAATCTGGGAAAATGTAATTTCTGACGACTGAGTGAGATAGCAACGGATCAGTCAGAAATTATTATTCTGACGTCACGATATGAAGGCTTGCGTGTCGTCATGAAACATCTCGGGACTATTTAAGGGTTTGGCGGGAGATATTATCATTCTACGTCAGTCAGTCGAACGTTTCTTTGTTTCGTTTGTTGCTGTTTTGTAGGTTGCGCGACCCCGTAGCTGTCCAAACGATGTCTGTGATTGGCGAACGATAAAATTGATAACTTGAACAACGCCCCTATCCCTAATCCCTATCCCAGCGGGACAAATCTATTGTTTTCTTAGCGAATCACAGACATCGTTTGGACAAGTGCTGGACTGGACTACCCTATAGCGGGGGGGGGGGGGGGGGGGGGTCGGGGGGGGGGGGGGGGGTAATGAAATGTCATATAAAGCATCAAGTAATGTGATCAGTTTTTGTACCTTTTTCTCAAGGTCCAGTGCCACTGCATTAAATAGGGAATGCGTTTTCAATTGTTTCTATTTATTTTTTGGCCACATCTAAAGAGTGGTGTTTAGAGATTTTTCGTATCTGGCGTGGTACAATTTTCTGAACTTTTGTAATATAACGTATTAGTGAAATGTAATACAAGGATCACGGGAGAACGGACAGAATACGTTATTAGGATTCATTCATCAAATGGCTGACTGACTCATCCTTAATAATTAAAACTATTTCACATTGAGCGTCTCGTGCTTAAGTGGAGTCAGAATCTAAGATTTTCAAAACAATCATTAGAGCAATTCTCTCTAAGGCGAACAGCGTCGGCACATGAACCAGATGTTCGTCTGAGAGGGGTGTTCAACTTATAGGATCAGAGAATTGGATCAGAGTTAAGTTACATTAAAATGAGTATTTGAAGTGCGGTTAATACTCAACTTTAGGTGTCCATATCCTATGAAAGTTAAGTTACATAATGAGCGTCGGTACGGTACGGTAGAAACCAACTGTAGCTGTTGTCCGTCTTAAATTACACGACAACAGTGGTCGGTTCTTTCGCTTCACTCCGCAGTGTGTCAGAACGCATATGACGGCTCTGTTAAGCAAAGGCTTGTGGGGGAGAAGCGCGTGGCACGCCTTAAGTAGTCTACGTTGAAGGCTAATGGGCTAATAGGGGGATGGATACTGCTGATTTCAATTGGGTTGCTTTTGTATAAATGTTTGATAAGCACGTGAAAAACAATGATGTAAAGAAAGATGGTAAATGATAAGCTCGGTAAAGAAATAAGAAAGATGTAATGTTCATCATGTCAGGAGCGTGGGACAAAGAAAAAATCTGAGTCCGACAGGAATCGAACCTATGACCTTACGTAAACCGGTCGGATGCTCTAACCACTGAGCTACGAGATACTCGTGGCGAGCTTGGCCATATACTAGGTTCACACACCGGTCGGATACTCTAACCACTGAGCTACGAGAGACTCGTGACAAGCTAGGCCATATACTAGGTTTACACACCGGTCAGATGCTCTAACCACTGAGCTACGAGAGACTTGTAACAAGCTAGGCCATATACTAGGTTTACACACCGGTCGGATGCTCAAACCACTGAGCTACACTGAGAGATTTGTGACAAGCTAGGGCATATACTAGGTTCACACACCGGTCGGATGCTCTAACCACTGAGCTACGAGAGACTCGTGACAAGCTAGGCCATATACTAGGTTTACACACCGGTCGGATGCTCTAACCACTGAGCTACGAGAGACTTGTGACAAGCTAGGCCATATACTAGGTTCACACACCGGTCGGATGCTCTAACCACTAAGCTACGAGAGACTTGTGACAAGCTAGGCCATATACTAGGTTTACACACCTGCGGATGCTCTAACCTCTGAGCTACGAGAGACTTGTCACAAGCTAGGCCATATACTAGGTTTACACACCGGTCGGATGCTCAAACCACTGAGCTACACTGAGAGATTTGTGACAAGCTAGGGCATATACTAGGTTCACACACCGGTCGGATGCTCTAACCACTGAGCTACGAGAGACTCGTGACAAGCTAGGCCATATACTAGGTTTACACACCGGTCGGATGCTCTAACCACTGAGTTACGAGAGACTTGTGACAAGCTAGGCCATATACTAGGTTTACACACCGGTCGGATGCTCAAACCACTGAGCTACAAGAGATTTGTGACAAGCTAGGGCATATACTAGGTTCACACACCGGTCGGATGCTCTAACCACTGAGCTACGAGAGACTGGTGACAAGCTAGGCCATATACTAGGTTTACACACCGGTCGGATGCTCTAACCACTAAGCTACGAGAGACTTGTGACAAGCTAGGCCATATACTAGGTTTACACACCTGCGGATGCTCTAACCTCTGAGCTACGAGAGACTTGTCACAAGCTAGGCCATATACTAGGTTTACACACCGGTCGGATGCTCAAACCACTGAGCTACACTGAGAGATTTGTGACAAGCTAGGGCATATACTAGGTTCACACACCGGTCGGATGCTCTAACCACTGAGCTACGAGAGACTCGTGACAAGCTAGGCCATATACTAGGTTTACACACCGGTTGGATGCTCTAACCACTGAGCTACGAGAGACTTGTGACAAGCTACACCGGTCGGATGCTCAAACCACTGAGCTACAAGAGATTTGTGACAAGCTAGGGCATATACTAGGTTCACACACCGGTCGGATGCTCTAACCACTGAGCTACGAGAGACTGGTGACAAGCTAGGCCATATACTAGGTTTACACACCGGTCGGATGCTCTAACCACTGAGCTGCGAGAGACTTGTGACAAGCTAGGCCATATACTAGGTTCACACACCGGTCGGATGCTCTAACCACTAAGCTACGAGAGACTTGTGACAAGCTAGGCCATATACTAGGTTTACACACCTGCGGATGCTCTAACCTCTGAGCTACGAGAGACTTGTCACAAGCTAGGCCATATACTAGGTTTACACACCGGTCGGATGCTCTAACCACTGAGCTACGAGAGACTCGTGACGAGCTAGGCCATATACTAGGTTTACACACCGGTCGGATGCTCTAACCTCTGAGCTACGAGAGACTTGTGAGGCCATATACTAGGTTTACACACCGGTCGGATGCTCTAACCACTGAGCTGCGAGAGACTTGTGACAAGCTAGGCCATATACTAGGTTTACACACCGGTCGGATGCTCAAACCACTGAGCTACAAGAGATTTGTGACAAGCTAGGCCATATACTAGGTTCACACACCGGTCGGATGCTCTAACCACTGAGCTACGAGAGACTCGTGGACTCAGATTTTTTCTTTGTTCCACCCTCGTGACATGATGAACATTACATATTTCTCAATAATTATTATTATTCCAGCTTTGGCAGGCTTGTCCCTTTCCATCGCAGCGGAGACAATAGGAGCCACGGAGTTTGGCATCCGCATCGCCTCAGAAGCAGAAAGTGATATGATCTCAGTAGAAAGAGTGTTCACCTACACCGAAATTGATCCAGAGCCTGGGTACAACACTGAAACCCTTCCTCCTGAAGTGTGGCCGACAGCGGGCTCCTTGACATTACAAGACTTATCGTTAGCATATTTGGAAGGAGCTCCAGCAACTCTGAACAATATAAGCGTCTGTGTCGCTGCTAAGGAGAAAGTTGGTGTAGTAGGTCGCACGGGAGCTGGGAAATCATCTTTGGTGGCTGCTTTGTTCAGAATGCCAAAACCCGAAGGCAGCGTAAGAAATGAATATATCACTTTATTTTTCTAGGTAGTTTAGCATTTATCTTAGCTTGTTTCTCTTGAATTGTTGTAACGTTGTTAAATTGTTTCTCATGAGGTCCCACACTCATAATTGTGTAACTGAGGTAACATACATGCATAATAAATCGTCTTAACGATTCATTCCTTTGCTGATAGCATATGATATGATATCATCATGACCTGAAATCAAGAAATCAGTCACTTACCTTGATGCCTCGCAGACTGTGGTAGCTTTTTGCGCGTCTTTGCTAACAGCATTGAGTGTTGTCACTCACGTGACCGGCGGCCATATTGGAGTGCTACAACAATAGGAAATGTTTAAGTAATGATCCGCATAAGAAGGATAGCGCTGAACGGCAATGGAATGTCAAACACGATGGAATGTCAAGATTTTTCATTGTTAAAACTAGTGATCTCATTGGCCTAGATACCCAGACTCAAAAACCGCTAAAAAGTTAAGGTTCAAGGTGCATTTTGTCTAATTTTTTTAAGGTTTCAAGTAATTTGAGACCCAATCGCACAACATACAATTTTTAAAAGAAATTGTATTTGGGGAACTTCATCAAAGTAGCAAAATTGTTAGCTATTGTCTTCTGCTATTCTGATTGGTTAAGCACGAACATTTCCTAAAATTTATTTGACGCAAATGGATTTTCTTTATTTTAATAATGAAATATAATTATTAACCATCAGCTCCTCCTTTATTCTTGAAATAAAAGATATTCTATGTGGGAAAGAGCTAATGCCGCAGAACAATGAAGTTTGCTATCGTTCTTATGTGGAACAATTCTTAAATAAGAATAGAGTTAAAGTCCTATAGGATTCGTTTAAGTCACCAAAATGCCCGTCATTTCATTGTTTTGGGACACCAATATGGCCGCCGTGACGTCAAGTGAAAACGCTCAAAAATATAACATGGTAGATGTAAAGGCCAGTTTACACATGCGATTTTTGATGCGATTTTTGTCGCGCTCTCCAATGCAACTTTTGTCGCAAGTGTAAACTAGCGGCGATTTCCTGTGCGATTCGGGTGCGACTTTTGCTTTGATTTGCTGTGATTTCCCAAAAATCGCCGCCAAGTTGCATCAGGTTTCGAACATGTTCGAAACCTCTGCGACATCGCGCGACAAATCGCGCCCAAATCGCACTGAAATCGCCGCCAGTTTACACATGCGATTTGAAGATGCAACTTGCGCGCGAAAAAAATTGCATCGACAAGTGCGACAAAAATTGCACAAAAAATCGCCTTTGTAATTATAAACGGGCCTTTATACTGAAATAGTATTTATTAAACTGGTAAGGTCGATTGATATCAGACCAACAATTAATATTCCTACCGCCATGGTTTACAACTGACCTCCATGTGTTCAGTCATTACATTTGCATCAGTGGGTTTTCCTTTAATTTGCTTTCGTGTGATGCATTTCTTACCACGGTCGCATCGAATATGATGTCTGTAATATAATTGCTGGTACCCCGGCGGTACCCCATGTCAAGAACTGAGTTAAGAACAATATGCACACGGACATTATAAACTGTTAGATTACATATTCTTAGTTTTGGGTTGCCTGTGCTTTACGAGTCCGCGATTTCGGTCAGGGGTTCGTTGCACTTGGCCGCCATATTTTTTCTGCTGTATGTGTAGTACGAGATTAGCTTATTAAAGCCTTGAGTTTAACGGGCAATCGACTCAGTCTTCTGCATCACACCGTAGCAGCTAAACTAGGGCTTTCACTTGTAACGGGTAAAACACCGTAAAGGTTCCAAGTAAATTTCGCGGATCCTGAAAAGGCGGAGTTTCAGCTTGCGTTTGACCGCCCATTGTCCCGACTCCTCAAGTTCTTGTCAAGTTGATAAACAAGACAGAACTTCCAAACCGTTATCGACACACGCAATTGAAACATTTAGACATTTTCCTCCGAAGCACACTTTTCGTTTTCGTGATGGTACTAATCCCGTTCCGACTAGGATTTTTTGTAGAGGTAAAAGAATCATTCATGTAAGTTATAGTTATAAAAAGTATATCATAATATAAATTTCGGTGTTAAGTTTTCGAAGTTACGTGTACACTTCCTCCCACTTTTTGATGCATAAAGACACGATATGTGCAATAGTGAGCCTTTGTGAAAATATTCCAATGTAAGTCCATGCATTTCTTTTTTTGTCAATTCAGATTATTATCGATCGCGTGAATATCAAGGATCTCAATCTACAAGCGTCTCGCAGGTCCATGGCCGTAATAACTCAAACCCTGTCCTCTTTAGCGGCAGCCTCAGAAGGAACCTTGATCCTTTCTCTTTGTACGAAGATCATGATCTGTGGAGTGCTTTGGAAGAAGTACAGATGAAGACTCTGGTACAACAATTACCTGAGCAGCTGGGGTACAAGTTGAGAGAGTCTGGGAGCAACTTCAGTGTTGGCGAGCGTCAACTGGTCTGTTTAGCACGTGCACTGTTACAAAAGAGCAAGATCATTATACTTGATGAAGCCACTGCGAATGTGGATTACAAGACAGACCGTCTGATTCAAGAAGTTATACGCAACAGATTTAAGGATTCCACGGTATTAACCATCGCTCATCGCTTGAACACCATCATGGACTATGATAAAGTGTTAGTTATGGATCAAGGACGAGTGATGGAGTTTGACAAACCTGACGTTCTGCTTCAGAATACCGATGGACATTTTTCTCGCCTTGTTCAAACTGAACTCAAAACATGTCCGTAGCTCAATGTACGTCTTAAATAACATAGTCATAATATTCGTATTAACGCGCTTTGATGAAAAATATTCATCGATTTATTACATTTAAATTAAAGACGATGTTAATATTCTTTAAGCAAAACGATAAACTGAAAAAAGGCCATGTCTTAGCGTGACATGATGCGCATCAGTGTTTTGAAATGAGACTGAGAGATGTGGATGACGTAAGGGTTTTAGTGATACGTTTTGGGGACGTTTTAACATTAATTTCTTATTGGGAGATCTTTTCACAAAGTGGTTCCCGATAGAAAACTGAGTTTTTCATTTCTTCACTGACCAGGTACTGAAAAATGGTGTGTTGAGAAGGTCCGTTGTTTGCAACGAGTATGTTGAAGTCAAACTAAAAGACTTTTCTTAAGCCGCGGCTACACGTGCGATTTTTTTCTTGCACAGGTGATGCGATTTTTTGAAAAACTATCGCGTCGCCAGCGCACGGTGGTGGCTACACGCGTGACAAATTTTGGTAACAAAATGTTGCAACAAAGACCGCGCGAGGCTGGGTTGGTAATTAAGCCTGAGCCTCGCTATAGTTCTTAAATCTTATTGGCTAGATACCCTTTTGTCGCGTCGCAAGTGCAAGAAAAATGTTGCAGGGCGGCTACACGAGCGACATGTCCGCAATTTTATCACGAAACATTCAACTCTTGCGACTTTTTTCTGCGATTTTTTCAGCCCTCGCGTCGCATGTTCATGAGTGGCTACACGTGCGATTTTTACCGTGCGCTGGCGACGCGACAATTTTGTAAAAAATCGCATCACCTGTGCAAGCAAAAAATCGCACGTGTAGCCGCGGCTTTAGGCTGCGTGTATTTTTTGTTGTTGTTGTTTTTCTTCAATTAATTTTGTTTTTAAATGTTTAAGAAAATAACATTTAGAATGTTTCATACATTTTGAATGTTTCGTTCGTGAGAGTAAAATATTGAAAAAACAATTCATTTCATGTTATGCATTTTAGTTGTAAAAGGAAAAGCTTTTCACTAGAGCTATGTACAGGCAGGTCATAGGACATTTAGTTTTAGAGCTAGCTGTTTAATTATGGTATATATGAATGTGAATATACGAAAATCATATACTTTACTAGGAGCTGAAACGAAGCTTCTATCAGCAAAAAGTTTTAAAAGAAATCTTAATTTTTTAAATTCATTTGACCGCACAGCATTTTATTGAGTGACTAACATATATAACTAACATATATAAATACCGTCGTTTTTAGTTTATTTAGTTTTATATTTTGTTAAAATATTTTTAATTGTCCTACTGCCTTATAATTTTATTGTAATTGTGAGTTGAAAAGCTTAAGCATAAGCCAGTTACATTTTAAAGCTGTTATATTTTTTCCTGGGGTCCAAATTAAGTTACAAGTTCTGTTTCCTTTGGACTCAGTCACTTCGTACCATACTCATTATTACCAATGTTGTAGCCTGCGAATACAGCCGCCTCTCATCGCTCCCGGCCGCTAGGGGCGTTCGTCCCTAGCGGCCGGGAGCGATGAGAGGCGGCTGTATTCGCAGGCTACCAATGTTGGGAAACTGTTATAATTTGTTATGGTGTAAGTGATAAAATATTGATTGATTGGTTGAAATTTGCTTGGGAGGAATTCTCAATAAAGTACATATTATTTGAATGTAACAGGGAAACGGACGCAGTTTTTACCTTTCCACGAGTCACATTTCGCCTCGCTGCCCGCAAAATGCAAAATGAATGCGTATTTTTGCAGCCTGTATGATAGTAATTTCAGTATACTGTTTTTCGAAGCTGAAATAGGGTGTAAAATAGCAATCAGATAGAGCGAAATATAAAAACAGTGAAAACACAAAAGAAAAGGTGTCTTATCTCTCTTTTGGTCGCTGACAAATTGGATTTTTTCACCCTTTCACTTCCTGAGTCAATTATGGAGACATGTAGTGTATAGTTCTAACTTTTGAGTCTGTTTAACCCTTTCACTCCCAGAGTCAATTATGAAGACATGAAGTGTAGTACTAACTTTTGAGTCTGTGGACAAAATCCTATGATGCGTAAAACAATAAAAATGCAAGCAATGAAACGTCCGTATGTTTATTTATTCAATTAAGGGAGACTTGTTTTTGGTGTTAAAAATCATATGTAATAAGAATTATATAATCTTGGAGCACTTAAAAATGTTGTTAACTCGCTCTTAACTTGTACTCTTGTAAGTGATTCTTCGTAGTGATCAAATGATGTTTTCTCTGGCACAATTTTGGTACAGAGCAAGAGCTTTGCGATAATTATCACTCGGTACTTTACAAATTAATTCACTGAATAAACAATCTTAAATCGGGTCTTTCTGTTTTGCAATGATGCTATTCACCTCAAGGTCAATTGGGTTATGATTTGACCCCTACTATTTGCAATTTAGTGGAGTGAAGCTGTAATAAAGACATTTCGCGTTTATGTCCTTACTGGAAAAATGCCATTCTTACTCATTTTTTTAGCGTAAAGCCTTCATAGCCTTTTCCGGGAACATACCAGTTTATAGCTGTTTATATTTCATAGAAACTTTAGCTTATCCGTATTTCGTGAGTAGCACCTTTCTGTTAGTAGAAGCAATTACCATTACGTAATTATCTACTTTGTGCTATAATAGCTACAGGCGTCCAGTCAAGATAATTAAATAGAGCTCAGGTCAAGATTTTCTAATCGCGCTACCTGGAAATAGTAATTCTAGTTAGAGTAACTTATTTTTATTTCTCAGTCTTATTTTTCCGTAAATCTATGACGATTTCGGTGACTTCTTCGGTCATTAATTGAGTAAGTGTTATTGACCAGGAGCGAGGGGATATGTGATATATTCCCCTCGTGGCGTACCCGAGGGCGTATATAACATGCTTATTTTTCATTTGTGAGGTTTTTTAAAACAAAGAAACTATTAATTTTTCGGAGAGTAACATTTCGTTCAAATCAAATGCAAAAAAGCATGGAGTGTTGTCCAATATAGACGCACGGATACAGTCTGTCAAAGGCACGTTACGATCTGTACGGTCTGACAAACTGTAATAGTGACCAGTCGGTCCGTTGACAGTCCGCAAACTGCATCTCATTAAGGGGACTTAGAATATTTTCGCTGTATACTCCGAGTGTGGGGTCAAACAGTTTGACGGTCTGTACGGTTTGTACGGACCGTAAAAGAGAAAGTCGGTCCGTTGACAGTCCGCAAACTGCATCTCATTAAGGGGACTTAAAATATTTTCGCTACATACTCCGAGCGTGGGGTCAAACAGTTTGACGGTCTGTACGGTTTGTACGGACCGTAAAAGGGAGAGTCGGTCCGTTGACAGTCCGTAAACTGCATCTCATTAAAGGGACTTGAATATTTTCGCTGTATACTCCGAGTTTGGGGTCAAACAGTTTGACGGTCTGTACGGTTTGTACGGACCGTAAAAGAGAGAGTCGGTCCGTTGACAGTCCGCAAACTGCATCTCATTAAGGGGACTTAGAATATTTTCACTGTATACTCCGAGAGTGGAGTCAAACAGTTTGACGGTCTGTACGGTTTGTACGGACCGTAAAAGAGAGAGTCGGTCCGTTGACAGTCCGCAAACTGCATCTCATTAAGGGGACTTAGAATATTTTCGCTGTATACTCCGAGTGTGGGGTCAAACAGTTTGACGGTCTGTACGGTTTGTACGGACCGTAAAAGAGAAAGTCGGTCCGTTGACAGTCCGCAAACTGCATCTCATTAAGGGGACTTAGAATACTTTCGCTGTATACTCCGAGAGTGGAGTCAAACATTTTGACGGTCTGTACGGACCGTAAAAGAGAGTGTCGGTCCGTTGACAGTCCGTAAACTGCCTCTCATAAAGGGGACTTAGAATATTTTCGCTACATACTCCGAGTGTGGGTTTTTTCCACGTATTTGCTGAGGGTGGTAAATGTGTTCAAAGAATCGTTTTTCCACACGTATTTGCTGAAGGTGGTAAATGTGTTCAAAGAATCATTTTTCAACGTATTTGCCCAGGGTGGTAAAAGTGATCAAAGAATCGGCATTTTTCCACGTATTTGCTCAGGGTGGTAAATATGATCAAAGAATCATTTTTGTAGGTATTTGCTCAGGGTGGTATAAATGTGATCAAAGAATCATTTTAATTTCCACTTTTATGCTCTAGAAATGTGATGAAAAAAATATTTTCCCTAGGACAGTAAATGTGATCGGCGAGATCAGTTTTCGACATATATATTTGCTCAATTAATGTCTTCACCACACTGCAGTAACAATAATTTCAAGTCATAAATGAAATTACTTTAATTATTTCAATAACTATCTAACTAAACCAAATCACGTTGTCAACCGTATTTACAATGTCGAATCACGTTGAGAATAATCAACTACAAAATAATACACTGTTACAAAATATTTTTTTTACACGATTTAACTGGGTGGTAAAATGCTACATGTTACACGAGAAGCAACATTGCAACTCAATTCAATCAGGAATCATTTCAACAGGTGCATACAAAAAGCCCTAAATACAGGTTATTCTTTAATTTGAAAAGTTTGCACCAGACATTTCGTGTAACAATACATGCACACACAGTAAAAACTCTATTAGCTCCTGGGGCTATGTAATTCGGGGGGCTTAAAAGAGAGGAGCTGGGAGGAGGAAGTTAAAAAAAAACTGATCTGTACACATATACTCAAAGGAGGAGATTACTTTCTTCCTGGCATGCACTGCAAACAAACTACATGCGACCCACAAACAGCTCATTTCACACAGACGCTGTTGAGACTGTACCAGGTCAGTTGCTTGTATTGGAAACATTTGCTGAAGAAATCCATGATAACCTATTAACTCTGCCTACATTTGGAGAATATCTTCCATTTCAAATATTTAAAGTTTGCTCTAAAGGCCTATTAACTTTCCAAACTGCAGATTGAAAGCCTTGCATTTCAGTTCAACCTGTGTTGTGTGGTACAATCACTTATTTTACAGCTTTAGTTTATGTTGTGACCAAATAGCATTTCAATCCATCCACAAATGCAAATAAATCGTCTCACAAAAGACGCGCTGCATGTAGCCTACAGATTCATTAACACTTCAATTCAATGCCGATAAATAAAAATAGTTGCCGAAAAGTAGGTTTATTGATCCCAAGATCTGAAGATATTTAACGCATCTACACCACACGACACCAATCAAACTGAAAACTGAGGCTTATGATCGGTTTGCGAAGTTAACCAGACTTAAGAACAAATTGCAAATATAACTGAAATGGAAGATATTATTTTTGATAATTGTGTTTGTTTGCGGTGCATGCATGCAAGATACTAAGTGCCTCCTTTGCTCAGGCTGACAGAAATACTATTGTATTAAATTACAATTATTGTTTCTCTGCATACCTGTTTGATAATTATGTAATTGGAAGACTGCTACTTGGAAGCCAAAAATAATTAGGGGGTGGTGCATAAAGGGCCTATCTTGATTATTATGTAATGCTGGGTAAATGTTTGTTTGGATTTGCCTCACTTTTTGCATGTGGCCTTGAAAAACAAATCCCCATGTTTTTTTTTATCCCTGAGTTCTGTTGGCATTTAGAAGATAAGTTCCATAGGATTCTTTCACTATGCAACCACATCTACCTATGACAACATGATCAGACAGTATTTACCCGCTTATAAGAACCTAGAATTAAGAACCTGTTAGCCTAAAAATATCAATTTAGACCCCCTTTACATAAGAACCTATTTAGCCTAAAATTTGAAACAGGTTCTTATTTTAGAAAATGAACCTTAAAGATCTTCAGGCAAAGATAAAAGACATGACTCTCAAAAGTACTGTAGTGAACTGAAACATGTGTGTACTATAAAAATCTCTAAATTTGGTATATATACAGTACATACAGTACTGTCCAAAACCCAGGCCGGTTTTGGCATTAAATTAATATACTGTACATGCCACCCTTCTACCAGGCACTGGTATCATATCTTTCTTATAAAAATAAGAACCTGTTTAAGAACCTAAATAGCCTAAAACTCCTCTAAGCACCATTTATATAAGAACCTGTTTAGGCTAACTTGGAAAAACCTAGGTTCTTATAAGCGGGTAAGTACTGTATCTTATAGCCTTGTCCTTCTGGCCCCGGTTGTTCAAAAGTTGGATAGTGCTATCCACCGGATAAATCACTATCCAGTGGATAACATGATTGGTTTTGCTACTGCCTAGCGTTATCTACCCTTTGAACAACCGGGGCCTGAGGGTTAAACAAAAAGTGTATAGTATAGTGAAATGGGAATGTTTCTTGAGTAAATTGGAGTGCAAAAAGCGAGGCTATTCCAAGTGAAACTGAAATAGAACCTATAAAACTGTACACTGGCCTTTTATGCACCAAATCCTATAATAATATTGTTGAAGGAGCAGGTCATGGAAAATTCATGCAAATTGAAGCTTAATGTACATGTAGTCTGTAAAGTCAAACTCATGTTTGCTCTGTAGACAATTTAACCACATTAATTTTACTGAACTTTCTCAGGAACTCATTACCTGGAGCATGCGACTGCCATACTGCACCTGTGAAATGGCATTTTCACATTCAAGTAGGTTTATTTTTAGACTATAACTAGCCTTTCCTGCAAATTGGTTTTAGAATTAGAAGCCAATCACAAGAAATTGCATTGATAATAAACGTTTACCGTAAATGTAATACATAACTATGACAACTCGTCCACATAAGAATCAGAAACAATTATTTTTGCGGGAAAGGGAAAAGCTTGTCTCAAAATAAACCTACTTGTAAAAATGCCATTGCACAAATTTATGGCATTTGCATACTCCTGGTTATGGGCTCCTGGCTTTCTAGAGTTTGAACACCAATAAACCAAACCTGTGTTTGTGTAGGAGACTGCTTTTAAATGGCTGTGTCAGTTATAAATTATATTTAGCTGTTCTAAATGCAATATTAATTAGCACTTTTTAAAGATTAAAATAAAACAAAAACACTCAAAAACATTGAATACTTTGTTGTTGTGTTTTTTTTTTGTGATTTAAAGTTTGCAATAGTGGTTTTAGAAACTTGAAGTTTGACTGAGTGAAAGTCAAACTTCAAGTTTTTAAACATTGTATTCATGTGTTTGAGTGGTTTTGTTTCATGATTTTAACCGTTAAAAAAGCACTAAATGTTGCATTTAGAAAAGCTGAATTCATAACCGACACAGCCATTTAAAAACACAGTCCCCCACACAAACACAGGATAGAGATGCTCCTGTGAAACAATGATTAAACTAGTTTGCATTCTATTTCATGACCCAGTTCCTTAGCTGAGGAGTGGTGACAATGCAACGTCAGGGGCATCTTTTGGTTTCTCCCATGATGGTGGCCCTTGACTCCTTTCAAAAACCATGTTTGCACCCCTTATACTTCTTTGGCACTTAATTTTACGGTCAAGGCTCTTCATCAAGTGATTTTACCCGCTTAATTCATTTCTGTAAAAGATGAAAATCTAGAATTAACTAAGCACAAATAAGTAACTGAACAATGAAATTACAGTTTTACCATGAAACCCACAACCCAGTATGAATGAATATATTGCACAACAATTTATGAGCCATTGCTCATAAGGTTGTTTACAGACAATTTTTTTACTTCTAGATAATTGCGTATAACAGGGTGCATAAAAAAATCAGTTTTTACAACTACAAAGGTCTTTCTCGCTAGTCCAAATTAAATTAAAATTTTGGGGGAAGAGGACAAGGGAGGCTGATCTACACTGTACATGTGTATGTACAATGTAGTGATTAATAATTTAACCTTCGACTGTAAAGGGATGGTTGAAAATGATTACAAGGTTGTGATATTGATTTAAATTTGTGTACTGGTATCATTAAAATGACATGTTTTTTTTTTTCTGGTGCATCGCAGTGGTCCATACTACAAAATCCTTGAATTTGATTGGTTAAGGACACACTCTCTTGAGGTCCCGATATTCCCATCTGGACCCCATATACGGACTGTTCCGAATTTTTAGAGTGTACAGCTACAAAATTTTTGTACCTAAAATGTAAAACACATAACAATGTAAAAAGAATACTGACTTCGGTTTTACTGTTAAAGTCCACATTTCTGCCAGACATATGGCTTTTACAAGTATGTACAAATTAAACCAATATTCCCACAGAAAAAAAATATTAACATGTTACTTGCTGGCCTAGGTCAGGCCATATTTTTATTATTATTTTTTTTTTAATTAACCTTTATTCAGGGATTCTGACAGGGTGCGCGGGTGCGGGACCGCACAATTCGGTTAAACCCGCACAATTCCTAAAAATCCGCACAATCCCGCACAATACTGAAATGTTTGCTTAAAATTTTAATTAAATCAGGTATTTCTATTGATTACCAAGATTTCGAGAAACGTTTTAGGCTGTTTTCAGCCCATTTTCCTTCCAAACAATCGAGAAATCCCTCGCTTTCCTCGAACAGCTCGAGCGGATCGATATAAAAACAACAAGGCGTTCTCTTCGCCGTCCTGGGAACTAGTCTCAGTTTTACTTCTTTCCGACTTCCTACAGAATTTTTCGCGTAGCTTTTTAGTTGTCGTTTTCCAGACATTATGTCGTTTTTCTTAGCAGCCTGTTGATATTTTTTCGAGCGCATTCGCTTCCTCTATCAGTTTAATATGTCGGGGACCGAAGAAGAAACACCGAAGAAATGTACCCGGTCACGCCGAAATGAATGTTACTCAGTCTGAATTATTTTAGCAAAGAACTTAAATATCAAGTTTGCGAATCGACAAACAAACTATTGAAGCACTGGAACTTCGGATTGATAGGAAAAAATTATTAATTTCTGATCAGAATACTGGATTTTATTTTTTTTAATCAAGTGAAAGACGTTTTCATTCGGGAAAATGCAAAACAAACATGCTATCAAATTACTTTTAGCACGCAATTTGCATACATCTCGAGGTTGTGTTTTTGCGGCAAACTTTCGAAGAAATTGTGTGAACCTTTAATGGAAATTATTCACACTACATAAAATGTACGGATTTTTCAGAAAGGAACTCGCTCAGATCGGAAACATTTTTTTTAGAGGTGGTATTGTGGTTTTACCCGATCGAGTTCATCGTGTCACGCAATGTGATTTTGTTGAGACAAATAAACTTTGGTGAAGAAAAACAGCCGCAAATTGGCGATTGCTGGGTACATTTCAATCCCCAAAGTAAAACATCCATTTGTATTTTGTCATATTTTTCTGGCCTGGCTAGAACACAGTCACTGGTGATTGAATATTTGGTTGGTCACAGGATTGCGCAATCCCGCACAATTTCCCGCACAATCGAAGTTATTTCCCGCACAATTTGCCCCAAAACTCCCGCACAATTTTGGATTTTTTCCCGCACCCTGTCAGAATCCCTGTTTATTCAAAAACAAATTCACTTACACTCATTCACTCATTTACATTACTTACATTATATAAACTACATGTACATGTAAAACACCTACAAATTAATTAAACAAAATAAACAAGATACAGGGAGTATACAGTACTTCAATCTAAATTATAAGGTCAGGCAATATTGGGAAAAAAACTGTTCCTTTGGGTCCAGTTTTTCCCAGTACAGACCTCCAGGCCAGCAAATAACATATGACACAGTAGGTCATATTTAATTTATCCATTTCAAAATGAAAATGCTTGAGGACAAACAATGTATAACTGGAGTGTTCACAGTAAAAAAATTGTGTTTACTGCAGGCATTAAACATCTTTTGCTTACCGTATTCTTTCTACTTCTCTTCCGCTGCTCCTGCAACACTAATATTTCTGCTTCTTTTTGTCAACATTTTTTTGCCGCCTCTTTTTGGTACGAAAATGGACTCGCATCACAGCTGTTTGAAATCGAAAAGTGATAGTCAACATGTTAGTTACATGCATTGTAGTTCAATTTTAATTTTCCTGTGTTTTTATTTTCATTCATTATCGACATATATTAATTATATATTGACAAAGTAATAATATTATTGTATTATTATTAGAAATCCAGCAAGGAAGAGATTTAAAATGCATGTCAAATTCAACTGTAAGTACATGTACATGTGTATACATGTACACTGTATGGCATCACTGCACTATTGAAAAATCAAACCCTAAAACTGTTGGCACTACTCAATTTTGGACATGGAAATTTTACTCTTAATTTATAAAATATATTGTTATAAGTTGATGCACATGATAAAAGTGACAAAAGTGCTATCACTCATGGAATGTTACCTCAAAGCATGTTTACCACATGATCAATTAGGACCACATACATGTACATTTAGTGTCCTAAAACAGTTGACACAGCTCAACTATGAACATGGCAATTTCAAGGCAAAATCACTCTTTATTTGGAACAATATCATGTGGTCCTTCATTACAGTACACAGTCATAGCCTCAAGGTCTGACAAGACTATCGTCGCTTTCAGAATCTACTAGAACTAAGATCTCACAAAATCAAACCTAAAAACAGCCGACACAGTGCAATTGTAATCATGGCAATTTCAGAGGGCAAACAACTCTCAATTTTTTAGGACAATGTGGTCACTCGTCATGGTACACATGCTTCAAGATCTGACAAAACTGCCGTCACTCACAGAATGTACCAGAGCTAAGATCTCACAAAATCAAACCCAAAAACAGCCAACACAGTGCAATTATAATCATGGTAATTTCAAGGCCAAACAACTGTAAACTTTTTAAGACAATGTGACGTGGTCACTCATTATGGTGCACATGCTTCAAGATCTGACAAAACTGCTGTCACTCACAAAAACTAATGTATTTTACAACTAAGATCTCACAAAATCAAACCCAAAACCAGCCAACACAATGCAATTATAATCATGGTAATTTCAAGGCCAAACAACTCTTAACTTTTTAGGACAATGTGGTCACTCGGTATGGTGCACATGCTTCGAGATCTGACAAAATTATAACTGCCATCACTCACAGAATGTACCAGAACTAAGATCTTACAAAATCAAACCTAAAAACAGCTGACACAGTGTATAATCATGGCAATTTCAGTGCCAAACAACTGTTAATTTTTTAGGACAATTGAAGGGCCGAGAGCATATCTGACCTATGCGACTTTTTAGGCCTTTTTTCATTTTTTCTCGCTCTGAATAGCCTCATTTTATCGTACAACGAATAATATCACAAGCCCTTGTCGAATTTACACTAACCCTAAGGAATTTGACCAATTTCAACTGTAAAAAGCAGAGTTCTGGCCCTCCAGTGCTTTGACTGTACATTCAGAGCACAATTTCGAAGCCATTTTAAAGCAGTTTGGCTGTGAGAATACGCGACTGCAATACTTCTGACCAGTGCCAACAACCTGAACGAAAAAACTGTTTTTTACGCACACCTGGCTCGCTTATCTATCGTGAGCTCACTATGGCAACACATTGCCTCTGTAACATGTGTGTAAGCCAACGTTTTGAGGCCCGTCCGGTGATTGAAAGACATCATTAAGTCCGGAAATCCTCAAGTCTCTAGCACCTCTTAAAGAAACTTGAGGATTTCCGGACTTAATGATGTCTTTCAATCACCGGACGGGCCTCAAAACGTTCGTTGTGTGTGGTCGTTGTTCGGTTCGTTGTGTGTGGTCGGGCTCTTGAAATACAGCTTTGGGCAGCTCGAAGTGAGTTCTTGCTGGCCGGGCCCGGGCGAAAGATGTTTCGCATTTGGAGTCTTTAATGCAACACTAAAATTGATCTAAAAGGGTTTTCAAATCGAGATACGCGTTTTGACGCGTATCTAGCTTTAAATAATAAAACTTAGTCTGAACTGAGCATGTGTTCCTCGGTGGTCTAGTGGTTTGGGTCCGGGATTTGCGCTCGGACGGCTCCGGGTTCGATTCGCGCTCGGCATCCCCCTTTTTTTTTCGAACTGGACATTATGAAAGTGATTTACTTTTTTTTTTTTTTTTTGCGTTCGTCAAAAATCCTAACCCTAAAAATGTCAAACCGGGTCAGTGTGAAAACAGAAGCTTACCGCAAAATTGCGTTACAATAAGAGTTTTTGATTTATTATTATTTTTTTTTGCATACGGAACTTCTCGAAAATGACAGATAAAACAACAGAAAAAAATTCTGAACAATGTTTTGCAACTAATTTCTAGTTCAAGTGCCAAAAATGGACAAATCTGAGCAAAAAAAAAATGAAAAAAGGCCTAAAAAGTCACATACATGTAGGTTGGATATGCTCTCGGCCCTTTAATTGTGATCACTCGTCATGGTGCACATGCTTCAAGATTCGACAAAACTGCCATCACTCACATAATGTACCAGAATTAAGATATCACAAAATCAAACACTAATTAAAACAGTTGACACAGCTCAACTATGAACATGGCAATTTCAAGACAAAATCACTTTTAATTTGGAAGAATATGTGGTTCTTCTATAAACAAGACTATTGTCGCTTTCAGAATCTACCAGAACTAAGACCTCACAAAATCAAACCCAAAAGCAGCTGACACAGTGCAATTATAATCATGGCAATTTCAAGGCCAAACAACTCTCAATTTTTTGGAACAATTATGGAGAGAAGCTACAATGTGTAGAAAATAATAATCATTACAATCTTGAAGGACTGGAGTTGAATCATTTTACTCTTTGGTCACTCAATGGAATTATCGTCCTATACTTGACAGGTAACTCCATTTTAAGACTGAGATGATTATTTTGATTTAAAACTGTCTGAAATGTTTGGGTTTGAATTTTTCTTCAGTTTAAAAATTTTCAAAGCAAAAAAGAATGTTGAACCACACACATAAGCTTACAATTAAATGAAATAACACTTGTTATTTCAAAACTTAATGTACATCAATGTTGCATTGCATACTACTACTACTGCATGCTAATGATGTTACATTGTACATATACATGTATTGAAGATAAAGCACAAATAAACTACATGTGATGGCATTACATCAGCAAGAAGACTTACCAACAACACTTTTGGAAATATCGCTTGCTTTCTCATGGTCTTTTCCGCTCTTTTTCGGCCGCTTCTAGCCGTTCGGCCACCCATTGCACTAACCGTTGGTTAAAATACGTCTGCCTTTCTAAAAAGGTTTCTAGCTTGGACATACAGCTTAAAATCATCACCACTAGCATCTTCTCGATTGATCGCTGAGGCCAGGTCGAGACCCTCTTTCAGTGTCTAGCGGAGAGCTTGGAATCAGGGGAATCAGGAATCAGGGAAGGCGAAGAAGACGGCTTACAGTCTGCACTCGTACTGCCAGGAGAACATTCCGAATGTCCAGATCTACTAGCCCTTTTCAACCGAACTTTGTGGCGCCAAAACCATCGCGTGGTCAAATTTACCGAATAAAAACTTCCAGGGTTACGTCCATTCGAAGATTCGCTAGACAGATCATGACTGGCATTGTTGTTGTCTTTGGGTCTCCTGTGCTTGCTATGTTTTTTTTTTGGTGTTTGGCGTCCCATAGCGAATTTATTCAAACTTCTCGGTAACGTCGCAGAACGGAAAGAACTAAAATATCGCCCGCGTGAATTCAAATCCGAAGAATAGAAAGCCCTTTTGCTGTCAACAGCTCAAGCCAATACAAAACTATAAAATATCATATTAGCACTCCAACTGGAAAGGTCTGGGAGTCTTCGTTGAAAATGGTCAGCGTCGTTCTTTTTGGCGGGGATAGTTACGTGGTGTATGGGGACATATAGTGTACCGCCTTCCTCTTTGTGGTGAATTGTACGACAGAATACGTGCAAAGTTACGTTTCGCAGGGCGACTTTTCGTTTGGCTCGTTTGCTCTCCACTGCCGAACCAAACGAACCATATCCGGTTCCCGTCGCGGTGGAAAGTTATATTTTGCTCTGGATTATTCGATATCGATTCGGCTACGGATAAATGAGTGTAGGATTCCACAAACAGCAGTTCTTTATGTATTTACATACTTTATCGCTTGTAATTCGGAGAGCAAATGAAAAGTACATTTGTGAAATATTTCCATTGTTAGCAAAACTAGGCCGTAAAGCTGGAACAAATGTGACATTACGCGTAACTTTTGACAGCGGTGAAAAAGGACATATATGTGAGCAAAATTAAAGTAATCGTTTTTGTTTGACATCAATGCTTCGCTTATTTCGCAAATAAGAGTAAATTAAACGCAAATGTACTGATTTGTCCTGTTAGTAAATGTTCGGAAACAGATCAGTGTAAACAAATTGTTTTGCACCGCATTTGCCTGGATTTCCAACACCAGTAAACGTGATATTTTTGCGCAGGAAGCAAATGTTTGGCAATTGTACATGTATGTGAAAGTTAGAAATTTGCCTCGGTAGCAAAAGTGAGGCAAATTTGATGAAATAGGAAATTCGAAATAATAAAATGAGATGGAACTATTGGAAAATACTTGCTTTCTAATGGGTTAAAGGCAAACAAATTAATCTGATAAAGAAGGATGATACGTTGGCTTCGTTATTGTTAACGCGAGACAAAAATTGGAAAATTATAAAACCTATTATCCGATGTCAGGCAGCGTAAACTAGAGATAAAGTTTTGGTTTGACTTTCCGTAATAAAATGTGATCAATAAAATTATTTCGGGGGAGGGAGCCACCGACCTAAATGAGACAGTAATATATTTTTTTACATAATTAGGTAACGAAAAGTTGTAAAAGCCACTCTTGTTAAAGGGACAATGTCACTGATTCTTAGTGTCGTTTAAAAAGACAAAAACATATGTTTCAATGGGAATCTAAACAATAATGGCCCAGTTTTGTTTCCGGCTGTGAATGGGCAGGATGGAAATGAATTTCAACTTGAAAACACTTGCTAGTTTTTCCAAGTTACAATCGTCGTTGATAATTGCCTTCTAAATTCTGTCGCTTTTCGGGATTTTGCATAATGGCCTGACGGGGGAAATAATAAAGCTCGTCAGTCGCGCGCGTTTGATAATTTGCTTTCTAAATCCTGCCGCTTTTCGGGATCGTGTTTTGACGTAACTGGGCGAATAAAAATCGTCGTTGATAATTCCCTTCTAAATTCTGTCGCTTTTCGAGATTTTCTTTTAACATGACTGGGCGTATAATAATGCTCGTCAGTCGCGCGCGTTTGATAATTCCCTTCTAAATTCTGCTGCTTTTGTATCTTTCTATTTTTGTCTATTGAAACGTGTGATTTCTTTGCACACGCTTTTAGAACGAGATATATACATGTTCTTTAGTTTCGCTGTGCTGCGTTGGTTCACCCTTCGTTGTGTATCTTCGTTTGTATTTATGACTATTGAAACGTGTAATTTCTTTGCACACGCTTTTAGAACGAGATATATACACGTTCTTCAGTTTCGCTGTGCTGCGTTGGTTCACCCTTCGTCGTGTATCTTCGTTAATGCGATTTACGGACTGTCGACAGACCGACTTCCGCTTTTACGGTCTGTACAGACCGTACAAACTGCCAAACCGTTTCACCCGTTACCCGCCAGATTGATGCATATAATTATCAGTGAGTCGAACAGACTGTATAATGAGAAGCAATTTACGGACTGTCAACGGATCGACTGGTCACTGTTACAGTTTGTCAGACCGTCTATATTGGACATGAGTGAAATGAGCCCCTGAATAAAACCAATAGGGGCGGCTATTTGGAAGATCTGCCACCAAAAAATCTTAAATTTTACTGCAAATTAACCACGGGACAACCAACACGAAATTAGGATTGCGTTCTTCGAACGCGAAAAGGGGTTACGTTAGTTTTTCAGTGAGAAACCTGTGGTGGCGTGCTGCGTCGGTGCGGGAGTGAAACCCGAAAATTTTGTTTGATCAGCTGAGTCGATAAGGTAAATTAGCCACAGTAAAGGATTCATAGAGCTCACGTTTGAGCGCGAGCCCTTTGTCAGGTGATGCGGCTTAGACGGGGTGACAAGCATCACGATAAACTGCAAGGCTGTTTGTTTGCTCATGTTTGTTTATGTTTATTGTTATTATTGTTATGTTTGTTCACTTTTTTAGCTGATTAGGTCTTTCGTAGATCCTACGTATCGTTTACAGCATTATCGTGTGCGGTCCTTTGCAGTTTTTACTTCTATTACAAGCATCGTTCCTGCTCATATATGATTTCTTGCAAACAGCCTAAAGCCTAAAGTTCAGGGCAGTGAGTCCAGGGTATGTACGACCTATACGCAGGTTACCATAGTAACAGTAATCAGTTATCAAGGAGCAACAAAATGCCGATATAAGGGAATTGTGGTTATTATTAATGTAACACGCCCAATAGGCCATTTCCGAGTTGCCTTTAGCCTCTCTATCAAAGCGAGGCTAGGTGCGAAACCTTTAATATGAAAATGAGTTTTCATTCACATGCAAATAAGTTTTATTTGCGTGTGAATGAAAACTCGTTTTCATATGAAAGGTTTCGCACCTAGCCTCGCTTTGATAGAGAGGCTAAAGGCAACTCGGAAATGGCCTATCACATTCACCCAAAATTTTAAGCACATAACTTGCTTCATTCCTTCCAAAGGTCACGCCCTAACTCGTGTAACACAGTTAATTTTTTCGTCCTTGTACGACAATTCAAATAGAAGCTACAGAGCAAACGTTTCCCGACCGTGAGGTACTGTTTTATTTTCCAATTTTTCCACTTGAAAGTAATGTATTCTCAGATGTCTATCCTGGTACTCAATGAGATAAAGGATCAAGTATTGGGTCTATCAATGACTGCTACGCCGGCATAGCTTCGCCCTATTGTCATAAACGTTGGTAGCAAGCCCCATTGGTCTGTCCGGGGATTATAAACTTCAACAGAAAACAGATTACTAGATCCATCGTCTCCACCCACAACAAACAGCAAGCCATTCACCGAGGCAACGCCCGCGTTTCTTCGACACATGCTCATGTCGGCCACCGGACGCCATTGGTTCATATCCGGGTTAAAACATTCCACGCTTTTTCTGACGTGCGGCCCATCATGTCCACCAATGGCGTACAAGAGTCCATCCGCCACGCCTACGCCGGCGCCGCTTCGACGCGTGCTCATTTCCGCCATCAAGCACCACTCGCCTGTGTTTGGATTGTAACACTCGACGGAGCTTAAACAATGTCTCGAGGCGCCATCGTATCCACCGACGGCGTAAAGCAAGTTGTTCAGAACGCCCACACCGACGCTGCTTCTTCGGGTTCTCATCGGGCAAATGGGTTCCCATTCGTTAAGCTTTGGATCGTAAACCTCACACGTGTTGAGTCCTGTCGTACCGTCAAACCCCCCTATGGCGTACAGCAAGCCGTTCATTACAGCAGCGCCAAGCGTGCTCCGACGCATCTCCATCGATTGCACAGGACGCCACTGATCTTTGACAGGGTCGTAGCAATCCACAGTGCGAACACGCAGGGAGCCGTTGAAGCCACCCACGGCGTACACGAGACCGTCTAAGACGGCAACGCCAGCGCGGCAACGGCGGGAGTTCATCTCGGCTACGGCGTACCAGTTCTCACCTTTGAAATCGTAACATTCCACACTAGAATTGTGAACAGAAAGAGGAATAAGCAAAAGAATACAACTACAAAATATACTTTATGTTATGAGTCGAGAATTTGTGGCAAGAGACGTACCTGGTTTAAACCAATAAGCACGGGCTTTTAAGTATTTTTATTAATTATAGCGTAACCAGCGCAATCTGAATTTTAGTGAAACTGTACAGAAGTTAACGTATTCATTCAATTTTCAAAACATTTTTCTGAAACAACATGTATCAATGACTATGTATTACTAGCCTGCATAGCGGGCGCCGGTTCCTTTATAGGGCGAAGTTTCGAGGGCGCGCGCGCGCAAGGGGCGCGCGCGCAAGGGGCACGCGCGCGAGGGGCACGCACGAAAGGAAGAGGTGTTGCCTGCAGGGCGAACTCGAAATCTCGCCCTATAAATAAACCGGCGCCTCAGGCTAATATATTGCTAAATGGTAAATAACATGCTCCCTGATGAAGTGCGCGCCACATTACAATAAAAAATGTGAGCAAAACGACTGGCATTCGAATTCTACGCAAAATTGAACGTCAGTCTATCAGTCGACAGATAAGTTAGTGAAAAAAATTGAGTTCATGCCACGATTATCCGTTTTGGCCTTTACAATTTTATTACTTGAAGAGAGAAATAGTTTGGTGGTTTCTTTATAACAGGTGCAACAAGAACTAGTGTATGTCAGCTAGGAACTTTGATAAGGATCAACTGTAAAGCAAGTTGAAATTGCAAACTTTGGGGAAACTCCTCAACACTCCCCCCCCCCCCCCCCCCCCCCCTCCCCCCCCTTCGGCAAATAAAAGTAATCTCGGGGTTACAATGCAAAAATACCGAGTAACGCTCCATCTCAGTTTTGTGACGTTATTTAATCACAACAATAAACTTTGATTTGGTTGTGAGTTGTTGTTGTTGTTGAGAAAAATATCCTGATTTATAAAGTGGGACGAGTGGCGAACGTTTTAAATTACATATACATAATTGATTTATTTGCAAACTTCACCAAAAAAGGCAGGGAAGCCTCACAGAGCTAATGCTCCATTACGAGGATACAAACTCCCAGGAGCCCATGACATAGGCTCCTGAACTACATGGTTATCTACAAACTATAGAAACCTGGATCATGTACACAAAAAAATACCGAGCACAAAACAAAGGGGAAAAGAGAAACGTGTCACAGTGAAGCATAAGTTGGTTCAAACTAAATATATATTTTTTTCAAAAATGAGGAAAACAGCAGAGAAAGGCCCTGAGTAGGACAGGGTATTAACCATTTCACTCCCAGAGTCAGTTATAGAGACATGTAGTGTAGTTCTAACTTTTGAGTCTGTGGACAAAATCCTATGGTGTGACCATTCAAATAAACCTCTTCAGCAGTACTTTTGCATGGTACCATTAATTCTAACTTTTCAGTCTGTGGACGAAATTCTATTGTGTGACCATTCAAATGAAACCTCTTCAGTAGTGTATTTGCATGGTACCATTAGTTTTACAATATTTTGCTGAAAATTAAATTTAGGATTTTTTTTTTCAAATTTTGACTTTTGTGGTGAGTGAAGTTGGCACTCTTGGGAATCAAAGGGTTAAGGAGAGAATGGAAACAGCTCAATGTTACAATGTACCTTCGTATTGCCTTAGGAGCCTGGCCTCCCACAACGTACATAACTTTGGGTAAACCAATCGGGGTCCTGGGACGAGTCCTGGGTGACTGCACAGAAGAGCGCTGCTCGTTTGTGAGCAGGTGATACTTCATAGCCTCGATCAAGAAATCTTTGCACATGTTGTTGTTCTTGACAAGAGCCTCTGTTTCCACGCGGCTCACGAGGTATTCACGTGACAGGAGAGGAAGCCGCACATTCTCCATTAGCTGAGCTAAACAGTCCTGTCTGTGTTCAGGGTCATGATTTACCCATGCAATTACTGATTCAAATACCTGCATTTTAAATAACAACCTCATTAAAATGATAAATCTGTGATCAGCAGGGCATAAAGGCTAGGGACGATCGCGGTCGCTTCGATAGAACTGTGTTCTATCCCGACGACTGGGACGATGTGAAAAATCGGGGATGATGACTATGAGGCGATCGAAGCGACCCAAATCTACCCCAGAATGCAGTATTATTGCCCAAAACATGTTGTCGGACCCAGGTCACGACTGCGCTATTGACGTTAGAGACGACTGGGACGATCATATAAGAACCCAAATCGCTTAGTCGTCACGATCGTCTGAGTCGTTTGCAAAAAATTTTGAAACGACTAGGATGACCGGAGCGACCGGGGAAGCTTAAGAAGAAGCTTAAGGTACATGTACATGTAGAATAGGAGGTTCAATTCCCTGTTTATGATGTCCAATTTACTTATCTAATCAACTTGACCTCAACTTCATCCCAAGGGGTGATGTTAAGCCATTGGCCTTTTCTCCGAGAAATTCTCACACTTAAAAGTAGGGGATGTTAAAGAACTCAGTCACTGTTCGAAGAAGAGTAGGGGATGTAGTCCCTGGGGAAGTGGTACAACCTTTCCTTTGGGGGGGGGGGGGGGGGGGGGGGGGGGGGTTGGAGTATGAGCCTGCATCAATGGGCATAAAGCTGTTATGGTGTCCCTGCCAAGTCTAGCAAAGTTCAAAGTTATGAGACAGCTTACATGTACATGTACCTTCCCTTCTGATGGAAATTTACAATTGTACACTGTAGGCTGGCAACTGGAGATGACAGCAAGGAGTAATTAATACGTTTTTCTTTATTTTCTGCTGTTACTCACTGTACCTTTTCTTCTGAAGGAACTGTAAGCTGGTCACTTGAGATAAGCTCCTCTACTTGCATGTTCGGCAAACCCAGAAACTCATCGGCCTGAATGACTTCACTGAAGTGTTTCTCAGCAAAAGAATAAGCTGTACTCATTAAATCACCACAAGAATGCATATCAGCAAATGCTCTGATTCCTAAACAGTTTGTGGAGTGAAGCTGAGCTTTCAGGAAGTCACAGCAAGCATCACGCACATCTGTTAACTGGAGAAGATTAGCAGCAGGAAGAAGAACCTTAAAGACAAACAAAGAAAAAATGTCCATGGCAATAAGGCTGTTAAACAGTAAACTAACTACATTTTATACAACGAACTGCCACTTTTTTGTTCTTAAATAAATAAATAACTATATTTAGAAAGGAAAGCCGCATCAGCCATGGCTGGTTTTCATGCAGGTCCTCTTTCCAGATCAAATTGGAATTTAGAATGTTGGTTTTTGAGGAGAGGAGAAAACCGGAGTACCCGGAGAAAAACCTCTCGGAGCAAGGAGAGAACCAACAACAAACTCAACCCACATATGATACCGGGACCAAGGATCGAACCCGGGCCACAGTGGTGGGAGGCGAGTGCTCTCGCCACTACACCACCCCTGCTCCCCACACATTTTGACGTCATACATGTATGTGATCTATGATTGAACAGACACGGCCAAATGGAATCTATTTGTTAAATAGACAATAATGTACTATTAATTTGATGTAGTATGTAAACTTTGGGCCTGTTCATTGTCATTTTTTTTTTATTTTCCGTTCTTTTACTGATAACATCCCGTACAACATCCAAATAATTTAAATTGCTGCAGTGTGGATTTGTTGTGAGCCTGGGTAAGTACTCTTTATCTAATACACATACTGTAAGGTCGCTATTTTTGGTTTGTTTCAATAGCATTTTAAGAGGTCTTCTATGTGGCTTTACAAGTCACTACGCCCATGTACAACCCTCAAACTGGAGAACTGTGGTGCTTCTCTCACAGATCAATCTGGCATGGAACTGTCCTGGCTGACAGGAGCTTTCTCTGGAGATTATAAAAGCGTGCAAGCCTGACATCACCACAATAAGAACAGCAAAGAGGACTGAGATTCACCAACAATGCATTATTTTTTATGAAAAAAAAAATTGAAAACCTGCCCACTACAGGTACATGTAGCATGGTGAAGCTACGTGTACATGTGCACTCAGTGTGAGAGCAAGAGCACATTACAACACAATTACTATATAAACAAAAGAGATTTTATTTTAAACTCAAGGTACATGTAGAATAGATAATACATGTAAGCTGTATTGTGCGCCGATAAATTGGTTAATCCTCACCTGAACATTGTCTTCTGTAACTTCAATCTCCGCAGTATACACATACTGCACCAACAGCTCAAGAGCATGGCTGTCAATCTCACGCATTGTTACAACTGTCTGTCTACTCTCTGAAAGTTCTCCAGTGAACATTGCCAAAAAATATGGACTGGAAGATGCTAGGACAACTCTGTGAGCAGGAATTTCATTGCCTGCAGCCTTTAACAGAACATCACAAAGTTGATTTTGTTCACGTAAAGTGTTCATGACTTGGAACGACTTGTGATGACATTCTGGGCTTCTGTATGGTGGGATAACAACCTTTTCTTCTTCTGGTGGTGGAGGACTTGTTTCCATTTTGCACTTGCTTTCTGGTAAAAGAAGAAGAAATGAATACAGAAATTAATTCTTCCAAGGATCGCTGAGCTTGCAAGTAAAACAGTATGTACATGTACAAAGTCATGTACGTGTACTATTGATCCCAAATGCTTACATATGTCCCAAACTGCTTAAAAATCAGCCCATTCCACAGACTGTTGCTAGCTTTCACTCCGCCATGTTAAAACTGTTCATCACATGATCACATTTTTGTTGACTGCAAGTCGGCCACAAGATTGGTTATTTTACTTAACCCTGTACTTACTAGCTTGCTGTCAATTGAGCTGAAAAAACAACTGAGCAAAATAGATACCCTTAACAGTAAACTACACTGTAATAATTCACTTAATAAGAAGAATGACAGCATCAAGACCAGACACTACATGTATTAACAACTGAGATGTACTGAACCAAGAACAAGACATTGAAGCATAACTACATTTAGTTTGGGATTGACCTGACAGCTTACATATAGCAGATAAAGCCAGTTACAGTGCACAGTGCACCTTCAGTGGGCTTGACAATGTTTTCAGCATCAGCACAACTACAACCCAGACTTTATTAGATGTGAGTCACTTACAAGAACAACGAACCTAACACAATGAATGCCAACCTGACAACTGTTGCCATAGCAACAATACAATACAAATACAATACAAATTTTATTAACACTCTCCAAAGAGGCTTTTTGGTGTTAATTACTAAATTACAGTAAAAACATGATAAAAATTACAACTGGATTATGACAAAAATAAAATAGAAATGCAATGAAATTACAATAAAGTACAATAAAATTATACATCAAGGGTACTTCTGAAACTATTGCATGGATATGTTGTGGTTCAATTTTACCCTTGGTTCAAAATTTATTTTTCTTTGTTTTGGGCTATGGTAATGTATGGTAATGAGTTTTAAACAAAGGAAAATAAAATTTGAACCAAGGATAAAATTGAACCACAACAGATACTTCAACCTTAAAATATACTTTATTGTAAATTTATAGTTAACTGTGTTTTCATTAAAATGGTCATGTCAAATTGTCAGCATTGATTTAAATATGTTATTTCTGCCATGTTTAATCATATTCCAATTAAGTTATATATAATTTTCTGTGAGAATATCAGCTTATACAAATTTAATCTTGTACTAAATTATAAAAACTACAGTTGATTAAAACAAACATGATATATTATGAATCTGCTCAAAAATTTCAAATTGCCAGCAACATAAAAAAATTATAACATGATAAAAATTTTAATTACTGGCAATTTTAAATGAATTGAATTTGGCAATACAGAACAAAACAACATTTTACCACCAACTTTAACTTCATGTATAAAGATACACGGCCAAACAATGAAATGGTAAAATGCATTGCCACAAAACCGGGGCACAGTATGTACTTTATATGTTCCCAAATTATGGGGTGTTTAACAAGTACAACCAATTTAGCAGTATCACAACACGTTTAAAGGACAAAAATTTAATATTAAACTCAAGGTGGTATATGCATAACTGCTCTTGTTTTAAATGTGACTGTTTACATGCAGATATCAGATGACATCAAAGTAAGAATGGATCGTTCTTCGAGAATACATCAATTCCATATATGATCCTGTAAGCCTACACATATAACATAGCTTTCAGAAAATCTCCCCGCCAATTTAAACGGTGAAATAGATTAAGCTCACGGAAGAAAACAAGACAAATTATTGCTGTTTTATATTTACTATTGCTAACAGCTGTAAGCTTAAGCTAAAGCTTAAGCTTATAGTTTACATGTAAGATTGTCGCAAACATTAACGTTTTATTCGACAGGTTAACTCACCAAAGATGGCTTCCTCCTCGATCAAATCTTGTTGTCAGTGAAGTATCAATATCGTGAACCCAAAAATATGGTCCGTTGGAAATTACACTGTGATATTTGTCAAAGAAATAAAGCTTCGAAGCTTAGGCTAATTTGTGTCAATTTGCGTATGTTTGTCACACAAATTCAAACGAGGTTGAAACGCTATAACTCTTTCGAAACCACCATCGCTTCCCTAAAATCCTGTTGAATCCTGGTTCTTTGTGATGCCGCTAAAAGACAAAATTTTGCCGGCAGTCTAATATAATTGTAAGGCCAAGTACAACTTCAACCAGAAATTTTTTTCTCAACTGAACTACCCAGCAACCAACGCGGCATGCAATAATAACAATTTGTTACTTTCTAGGGAAGGGAGGGTCAGGAAATTTATATTTATACCACCTCGCTAGGTAGTATTGCAGGTTAACTTTCCCGATCTGTCAATCATCTTCGCTTACGCGGTAATTTTTGGCTCCCTGTTGAATTCGTAGGGATGTCTTTCAATTTCAAATAGAGAAAGGAAAACCGTCGTGTATTTACGTTCTCCACAAAACCTATAATTTGATCATTTGACGATTTTGTATTGCAGGGAATACCAAAATGCAAAATGCACGTGCAGAGGCATTGTTTTCGCTTATTTATCCCATTGTTTTGTGCCGCTCTCGCTGCCTTCGCCATTGTGGTCGCGGCCGCTCAGAAAAATAAACTCGGTTATTTACATACACCTTTTTACCGAGTTATTTTATTTTGGAATTTTAACCGGGTTACTAAAAACATAACCCAGTTAACTCACCAAGTGCGACCGCAGCCATTGCTGCATTATTTGTTGACAGCTGGTTTATTTCAGGACTCAGTCTCTTTTGTCAACATTCAAGGTTTGCCATTCCTTCAACACAAACCCACATTTAAACGTGTTACAAGTGCGTGGCCGCAGCCTTGTGTTATAAATTGCCACTGTACTATGAAAAGCATTTTCACGACTGATCGCTTTGGCAGCAACCAAAGCGTAGCAAGCAGGCATGGCAAACGTGTTGTTTCAAAAGTGCACAAGTAGAATGTAGACAAAAGAGAAAGTCTTGAAATAAACCAACTGTTCGGAACTGTCAACAAATAATGCGGAAATGAAACTTTGGAAGACGAATGCAAAAGTCTCCTATACTTTTAATTTTATTTTGCACCCTCAAAATGATCCAATGCACTTGACCTAAAGTTTAAAAACTTTAGATCAAAAGCCGGATTTTAAAAAAAATTCATTGACTAGTTTTTAAATAAACGCTTCCCTAACAAAAGTGTTACTTCTGTGAATTAAATAAGCATATTTAAGACATTGCTTTTGATCACATCAACTGAAATCTAGTGAAGCAAACAGGACGGAAACCTTCAAGCAGTAGTCTTATGGCACATGACATAGTAGAGTCTCCTCTACTAACTATGCACATGATTAATGATATGGTGAAAATATTGTTTCGTTGTCAGGAAAACGCTGGCATCGACACTCTCATATAATTTGTTTAAACTTTGCAGTCTTGAAGATATACATCTAGACTATAAGAGACATATAGTCGTTTTAAAAGTTTAGGTCTAGATGTTGAGAAAATTACTAACATGCAAAAACCATGACGTCATCATATTGTTGTTATGGTAACTCCGATGTCTATCAAATCTACTGTTTTGGAAAGTTCATTTCATCTCTAGTATATGTGTGAAGCAGCTTGCCTGACCGAGCCCAGACAGTGAAGTATCAGCTGTTTAAATTTGGGATGTTATGTTGCCAAAAAACCCAGTCGAGCCACCTTATTATATTTAGAATAAGTCAGTTTTTACTGATATCTTCTCAACACAATAACTTATCAAATCAAACCTACATGTATACATGTATGCACAGTCGGCCCCCACATCAAACCTATCTGAAAAAGCAGCGCCACTGAAGTTTAAAATTATATATGATAATATATGTAGTACATGTAAAGGATTTCTATAGCGCCATAAAATGCATATCCATGAGCTCATGGCGCTTTACAGCACACAATATTAAGGCAAACAAAAATTAAATTCAAATTCAACTTGACTAGTGGTACTGTCAAGAGCCTCTTAGATGCAGATCTTAAGCTTCTTGATGGTCTGTAAGATTGCAACATTTCTGTTATGTAAGAAGGTGCTAACCCATGTAAAGTTTCGAAGGTTAACAGAAGTATCTTGTATTTGATTCGGCTGACAACGGGAAGCCAGTGTAACTGCTTTAGAATCGGCGTGATATGATCGTGTTTTCTAGAACGAGTTATAAGGCGAGCGACGCAGTTTTGGACAGCTTGTAGACGGTCAATCAGAAATTGAGGAAGGCCATAGAATAATGAATTACAACTGTCGGTGGTAATAAAAGCATGAACTAAGATTTCAGTGTCCTTTTCAGTGTACCGTGGCTCATAAGTGACATGCAAAAAGTGTCACATTTTTTCCCTTTTAGCGACTGTTTTAGCGACTTTTTTAGCGACTTTTATAGCGACTTTTGTAGCGACTTTTGTAGCGACCTTTTCAGGGTTAGGGTTATTTCACCTAACCGCTATAATGCGGGCTCAAGTTCCTTTTCATGCGGTTAGGTGAAATAACCCTAACCCTAAAAAAGGCGCTACAAAAGTCGCTATAAAAGTAACTACAAAAGTCGCTATAAAAGTCGCTAAAAAGTCGCTAAAAGGGAAAAAATGTGATACTTTCTGTGTGTCACTTATGAGCCACCGTATTTTTGCGATAGACTGTCTCATCAGTCTTGCTATATTCCTAAGATAAGAAAACAAGTTTTGCATTTGTTAGTGACATGCATGTTCATCAAGAGTCATTTCTTGATCAAACTTGACTCCGATATTCCTAGCGGAGCGCGCAGGCATTATTCGTTATATTTTGCGATTAATGATCATTCCTGCATAGTTCCAAATCATTCGCTTGCTCAAAAGAAAATTCAGAAGTGTTCCCAAGTTCTGCCTGCTTGCTTTTAGCACTAATTAAATTATTAATATATTCTCAAAACCTGTACCAACATTTTCTCTCTCTGAAAAGAAGGCGGTGATGATTGTTCATGTGACTCATGCAAACCTGCTTCCCATTTATTACTGACACATTTTTGGCAAACAATACACAAGAAAAACTGTCAAGGCCTGATAGAACATTTTGAGACAACATTAACAGGGCTCCCAGCCTTTCTCTCCCTTCCCAGATCACCCCCAGCCTGCTTAGTTCTTTTCCCCCAATCTCCTAAATGGGATGCCTGTTCACTGGCTATAGGACACTTGGCTCATCAACACTTTTAATTACCTTTTATTCCAATTCTTAATAAATATTGCTTATTCTCCCTTTTTTTAATTTCCAGTGTGTCGCCATTTTGAATTGTTATCACATCATAAGGTTGTCGCTATTGTTAAGAATTGATGTTCTTTACCACACAAATAAACTAGGCAGGGTAACCTATTATTATTATTATGTCATAAAAATTCAAAATGACAGCGCATGGGAGACACGGCCAATTATTGAAAAGCAAAAATAGGCCATAATCATATTCTGTTTCATCCGACACCGAAACATCGTTTCCATCACGGGTTTTTTTTTTTGGAGAAATTTGAAATATGATAGTATTTCCAACCATTCAACGTGAGTTTCTATCAGGAGTATCACTCCCAGAGTCAATTATGGAGACATGTAGTGTAGTTCTAACAATCCTACATGGTACCATTTGTTCTTACTTGGCGACTTCTTCTTGTCCGAGCCTTAGGGTTGTTCAAGAAAACATAAAGCTATGTTCTCTTGGGTTGTTGGATAGGTACTTTGTAGTTTCCGTATCACTCAAGTTATGACTTAATTTATACATGATCGTCAATCTAGCCTTTTTCCTTCCCAGTTCTAAAGTATCCCATCCAAGGTCATTGATCATGTCTGTAAGGCCCGGTTCAAACGTCGAACTTCACATGTGCCGAATCTAATGAAAATGAGCAAGAACAATAGATTTTGCTCATTTGCATTAGATTCGGCACATGTGAAGTTCGACGTTTGAACCGGGCCTACTTGCATATCGGCTATAGTTCTGTGAACAAAATCGTGCTGCTTTGCGCTGTACCCTTTCTACAGTGTATCACAGCCGCATCTTTCTTGAAATGTGGGTCCCACGCAGCGCATGCATATTCTAGCTTGGGTCGCACTCGGCTAAAGCTGCATATGCGACTTCTTTCACTGTTTTGGGACAATTCCAAAGGTTGCGCTGTATCATACCCAGGGTTTTATTATTAGTCGGTGTGATGTCGTGAGATTTTACCGACTTCATCAATGTAAATGTAAATGTAAACTTTTGAGTCCGTGGACGAAATCCTATGGTGTGACCATTCAAATGAAACCTCTTCTGCAGTACTTTTGCATGGTACCATTTGTTCTAACTTTTGAGTCTGTTGATGAAATCCTATGATGTGACCATTCAAATGAAACCTCTTCTGCAGTACTTTTGCATGGCATCATTTGTTTTTTAATATTTTACAAAAACAAATTTGGGGTTTTTCTTGAATTTTGAATTTTGTCTTGGGAGTTAAAGGGTTAAAAACAACATGTCCATCATAATACACATACCAATCACAACAATTCTGTCGGGATATAAATTAATTAGAATGTTTAGCAGTAACAAAGCAAATGCATAAATAAAAGAAACTTTATATCCAACAATAACTTAGAAACAGTACAAGTGTACATGGGTAGTACAAAAAAGAAAAAAAGGAAATATTTAATAATTATGTTCTGTGGAGAGTTCACAGGCTGTGACAGTCTATAGGCACTCAGCAGATAAATTTGGTGGCAATATAATAAAATTATTATATTAAAATGAGGATTTCAGAAAACCATTGTTGCTGTAGCTTCTGGTATTACAGCACTGTTTTAACAATAAAACAAAATTACCATTCACAATGATTAAAAATACTGTTTTGTTTGTTATTCTTCTTGAAATTAACGAGGTGTATTTGATTGTCAACATTCCAGAACTGGGCATTCTTCAGTGTACATGTACATGTTGTAGTTAATTTTTTTATTTCGGGTAATTTTTGTTTTTCCTTTGTTTCAAATTCATTAGCATATATTACCATATCCAAAACAATGGAAAAATAAAAATTACCTGAGATAAAAAATTAACTACAACATACATACATACATACATACATTGACATGTTACAAGACTGCTATCAAGCATTTATATTGATCAGGATAAATTAAATTCCACTGTAGTAGTATTACCAAAGTTACAGAAATTTAGTTTATCAACTGATTTGATAAGATAAATGGACCACCGTATAGAGATTTAAACTCTTTTGTGTCTATTTACAGAGACCAATTTACCTTATCAACTCAGAACTGTCTTAAGCCGTGTTCATGCTAAACCTTAATTATGATCAACTGAAGTATAATTCAGGCTAAAATACTTCATTCAATTTTATTCAATTATGTTTCGATTCACATCTACAAATACGTAGTTGTCACGATTATCACCACTTTGCTTGATTTTTAGGCAAGAAAAAAGGAAGGGAAAGCTGCCGAGACTAGAAAGAGAGAAATTCCGACAATTCAAAATCTTCAGAAACATGAGTTTCGTTTCCTCGTGCCACCCGCACGTGTCCGCTATTTTGTTCAATTACGCACTGTAATTACTTCAAACAACCCCTTTGAGGTTGTTTGAAGTAATTATAATCCGATTATAATCGGGACTGTAATTCGTTGATGTGAACATATTCCAAACTTAATTTGATTATAATTCGATCATAATTAATGCCTAATGTGAACGCGGCTATAGATTTTCATTCTGACATTAATTTTACCCTACAGTTAACAAGAGATCCAAAGAGACTTAATACTGTGTTTATTCTTGTAAAGGAAATTGTTCTATGCAACAAGTAATAATAGTAATAATTAATGTTATTATGGAAGCTATTTTGGTCTACTGGCAAGCATCTCTCTAATGTTGTCTTCATGTTCTTTGACACTTTTCTGAAGGTACTCCTTGTTAGTCTGCAACAAATAATAAGGAAAAACTTATATAATTGTCAATTGACCTTGTGAACTAACTTATACATATTTGTCAGCCATTGCTAATTTTTTTTTTTTTTTTTTTTTTTTTTAGTTTTATTATTTTCTACAAGACAGTTACTTACAGAAATATTGTATAATAACCTTGTTAGTAGGTTACAAAGATAATTACAGCATAGTTACACTAAATTAGTTACACCTAATTAAGTTACACTAAATTAGTTGCACCTAATTAAGTTACATAAACTAGTTACATCACAGTTACACTTACAGCTACAATACTTTTTTTTTTACAAATACTTTTCAATCAAAATTTTATTTTAGCCATTGCTAATTAATCAAGGCATCACAACCGGCATTAAGGAACACACAGATGTATTTACTTTAATTATTAATCACATCAATCAATAACAATAAAATTATTCTCAATTCCAATTGGTCATCCATGTGCCTACTTCTTATGTAACTAGTGAGTACAAGGTCGCATGGGTGTCCAATTACAGCTATATATCAGGATTACAACTTTTTGTAATTGCAGGGTTTGTACTCTTTTCAGAATTTAAAATTCCATGAGCTTTTCTGACCTTTTCAATTTTCCATGACCTAGAGTTAAGCTTTTTTCACTTTTTTTAAATTTTTCATCTTGCTTTATTATTCCGGCGTGTATGCTGCCTTAGTAATTTTGTACCATGAACATAATTTTCCATGACTTTCCTGACTCACACTTAAATTCCACGACTTTCCAGGTTTTTCAATAACCATACAAACCCTGAATTGGATAGTTATAATTGGACACCTACATTGCATGTGCATCAATCAGGTACACTTAAATAGGTCCTTTTTAGCTGTTTCTCTGCTTGTTTCAAATTACTTATTTTTATGTATTTAATTTACTCGCTGGAACTATTCCCTGAATTGTACTCCAGTCAGCCCAATTACTACAAATAAAGGGGTGAGTGGAATAAAGCCCTAAGTGACTTCTGATCAACTGCTAGATTCTCCTTCCAGTTTGTATTGTATATGCTTATGTAACAGAGGGAGAATGGCTTCAGATCAGGAGTCACTTAGGGCCTGATATTCCACATAATGTTTGGAATAAGGCCCTATTAGTGACTCCGGATCTATAGCCAAATTCTCCCTTTGTTACATGCATATATACAATACAAACTTGGAAGGAGAATCTAGCAGTTGATCAGAAGTTACATACACTGCAAGGTTTGTTTTAAAAAATTGGATTATGTTGGTCCTACATGTAGTGGAACCTCTGCAAAAATTTTAGGAAGTGTCCAGAAAATGTTTGATTTAGTAGGTTAAGAAGCAGACAAATTCTCTAGTCTGTTGGTTTTTATAGTGATGTTTATTCTTTTCACAAAATCCAGCAAAACTTGCACTTTCTTGCTGAATTCCTGTGTGCTGCATGTCACATACCAAATGAATGTAAAAAATATAAAAGCATCAAAAGTTTTTAAAATGCAGAAATCCCAGTAAGTTGTTTAATACTCTGAAGGGTACTTACCTCAATGCTTTTTATTTTTTCTTCATTAGTTTTGAGTTTTTTGCCCAGTTCCTTTCTAATATGAGACACAGGTTGGAGAACAAACCTGTTTAAAACAACAAAGAAAGAAAGAAATTTGATGTTATTGATACATGTACTGTGGTGTCTCCAGGGAGGAACGATATTCAGGTATAATATTGACAGGGAGGTACGAATCAATGCCTTTTTGAGGTTTCAAATTTGTGATCTGAGGATTTTTTGTAGTTACAAAGTTAGTGGTGACTTTTTTGGGGTGAAAGATTTGGGTGAGGACTTTTCTGAGGGTTAGCAAAAAGCATAACCTTTTTTGGAAGAGAGAAAAGGGACTTTTTGCATTTACATTCTCATTCTGGGTCATTGGACTTTTTTGGGGTCTGGTTTTAGCCTAATAGGACTTTTGGGGTCTAACAATTTCCACCTCATTCAAACTACACATAGAAACAAAAATAAATTAAACCACAACATATCCCTTGTAATGTTCACTGACTTTGAATTTGGAGAGCAATACCTAGACAAAGCCTCAAAAGTTGTAGCCCTTACTTACATTCTTCCTACAGACTCATATGTTCTTGTATCTGGAGGTAATGATGCCAGTTCTTGGTCTGTTAGTTTGGCATGAGCTATGTTTCTTCGCAGCTGCATTATTTGACCTTCCGCTAACTTTACTCGCTGTGTAGTTTCAATCATTTTCCCTTGAAGCTCCTGAAAAGCCTGCAGTAAGAAGAGTTTAATATCAACAACTTAATTCTCACAAGTACAATGTAGCTAACAACAGCATATTAATAATATAAGTTTTCTTAGGTTAATTTTTCTAAAACTTGGCAAATTTTGAGATACATGTACTTATGCTACCTTTCACATATTCTTTTTACCAAAAATCTGTCAGAGCAATTTATTTAAATATACGAAATTGCATGACGAGACAAAGGAAATAAAAACCAGAGTGATTTAAAATTTTTTAAACTCATGCGAATCTCATAAATAAAGTACAAGCAAATAAATAAACAAACAATTACCTGTATTTTAATCAATATGCCAGAGTCACTTCAATATGTTGGGTATGCTGAAGATCTTCCGTATGCAGCATTTCGCATACAACATACTGAAAAATGTTGTCGTTTGTTTATATATCTGGATTTGTTCTTTATTCTTTATTGTTGAAGGTGATAGACTTGTTTTTAGTTTGCAATGGGATGGCAATGTATACCAATGTGAACTTTGAACGAAGTACATATTATTCCCTTGTACATGTACATATTCTGACATGTTTTCTCTTCAAATTGACTTGATCAATTCTGTAAACACATTTTCCAATAATATTAGAAAGGACTAGTACCTGGTGGGTTGACCATGAGACCTAAGCTGTTAATTTAGCATATTACGCTAATAAGCTATTGTAATGTACCAGTCAATTCCAAGACTGCCCATCCCCCCCCCCCTCCCCCCCCCCCCCCCCCCAGGCATACCCCGGGCATTTGACGAGAGATTAGCTCTGCATAGTGTGGCATTTGACGTGAAACGA
The DNA here is from genome assembly GCA_024195265.1 of Dendrophyllia cribrosa. Lineage (NCBI taxonomy): Eukaryota > Metazoa > Cnidaria > Anthozoa > Scleractinia > Dendrophylliidae > Dendrophyllia > Dendrophyllia cribrosa. The sequence continues at coordinate 6,759,432 of JAJLRJ010000002.1, read as the reverse complement.
GGCCCGACAGGGCAGGCATTTGACTTCCATAAAAACGTTGGTTAGCGGTCGCAAGGTAAAAGATTTCGTAATCCATTCTTTCCGGTTCCACGTGTCTGTTGACTCTGGTGACCTTTGTCGTAAAATATAAATATTCATTTATATTTATATTCTGGAGTGAACTAAATCTAGCTAAGAGATATATAAACAACAGACAACAGCACAAGCAAAGATTGCAAAATATTTAAAGTGAACATGAAAGATAATATACACTGTATGATTTATGTTGGTCGAATTCAAAACCACAACTGAAATAGCGGCATGCATCTTACAGCGTACGTGATCTCACCTCGAAAACAATCCGAACAGCACCAGTTTAAAGATGTGTCTTGGCAAAACCATTAAAGAAAACCATCCAGATCGGCTAAAAATTGTTTTGACTTCGCAAATAGCGTTTAAGAACAACTTCAGACTTTACATACAGGCTTCGTTGGCACCGAAGTTGCCAACTTCATTTCAAAGTTCGCAATTTGGTTGGCAAACCGACAAATGTAATTGACAACTTCGCAACGTAGTATCAAATTTCCCAACGAACTTGGCAACTGGCACGGCCAAAGTTCACTGAAATCCACTGTAAACAAGTCACTTTAATCCCTCCTTGCCCGGACGGTAGGGCATTTGATGCTCTGTGAAGCCCTGCCCGGTGGGGCATTTGACCGTATAAATTGCCCACATAGTGGGGCATTTGACAATTTTTTTTTAAAAAAAGTCAAATGCCCGGGGGTTTGCCCAGGGGAGGGATGGGCGGTCTTGGAATTGACTGGTACATACAAGTACAAGTCTAAGGGTGCGTTCCTTTGGGATGATCCGGATCCGGATCACTGATCCAAGATCACTGGGATCATGAAGCATCAAAGGAACCGATGAATCCATTCTGGACAAGGATTCGTCGGTTCCTTTGATGCAGCATGATCCGAGTGATCTTGGATCAGTGATCCGGATCCGGATCATCCCAAAGGAACGCACCCTAAGCTCAAGCAGATCGATTGCATGGTGACAGCAATATGAATCAAGGGACGTTTTTTTCTCAAACCGTCACCACAAAATAGCGCATTTTACCTGAATGTTTAGATACTATAGTGAAGACATCATTGACAATTAATCTGCTGTTAGAGCAAAACATTAAAACGATAAAATACCCACCTTTCTCAGTTCTTGATCAAATGTGGTTGCCATCTTGGAAATTGACAACCAACCGTAGGACCCTGGTGACGAAATTCTTTATTCCCCATGCGCAGTATGCTTAGCCGCTGGCTTAAACGAGCTCAGAAACAAATATGGCGGACAAAGCTTGACAGAAAATTGTACGGTTTCATAATTAGATTTTTCTCATTAGACCTTTAGGATGCTCAAAAGTGGAAGATTGTTCCAAAGAATAAAAAGAGCAGCGATCCTGCTAAATTGCTCACAATTTCGCCACAAGACTCAATGCATGGACCATGCGACCATACCGGCTCCTTTAATGGGACCTCCAACAATTGTTATCAAGAGCCCTTATTCAGTCAAGGTTGAATCCATTGATCCTGTGCAGTTTGGAAATATTAAAGCTGTAGTCGGATTCCTTTATCTGGAGACAGAAACAGAGGAAGAGCTGTCGCCTAAAGTGAAGACAGCATTTCAGCAAGACATACAGTACGACGTGAGAGCCGTCATGTCGCCATCAAGAGATTGTATGGAGGTAAGGGCAAATAACGTAAGAATGGACCATTTCGCAGGTTAATATGACTAACACTTTAATTCCTTTTCCTTTAATAATTTACCCTTAATTTATACAATTTGAATTTTTAACAACAGAATGCACTCAACTGACTCAATGATGCAAGAAGTTCTAGCTTTTTCTTTAATGGAACTGGGGTTCTTCCTCCTTTTCATATGTTATTCTTGGCAGAACCTCAGAAATATTTTGCAGATACTCAAGAATCAAAAAGCCAGTAAAACGTAGTCCAATACCCAAACAAAAATTAATTTCGTCAGTCAATTCTTCCATCACTTCCTCAAACATGATCTAGTTATACAACGGGAAGGTTTCTGCTCATTGAATAAAAAAAGGGCCACCATCTGGGGGAAGGGGGGCATAAGGCCAAATTGTTGGACCCAAAACAAAAAGCCCTATTAGGCTAAAACCAGACCCAAAAAAAGTCCAACAGATCAGAATGTAACCCCCAAAACAAGCCTCCTTGTCATTTGCATGAAGTTGCATTTGTTAATGAAACTGATACCATTGTTTGACATAAAAATGAGAAACCTGGGTTTACTTTTTTACAGTTTGGTCCTTATGGTAAAATCACCAAAAAAAAAGTCACTACAGATCGCTAATTTTACACCCCCCCCCCCCCCCCCCCCCCCCCCCTACAAAAAAAAAACTGTTATTGTACTTAAAAAAAGTATTAAGATACACCATGTAAGTTGGCAATGACTATATTCCTGAGCAGTCAACCACATTTCAACCAAAAACAGTTGGAAAAATGTTCCATTGGAAAACCTCAACCAAATCAACGACTTTTGTTACTTTAACAGTAAACGGGTTGAGGTTGAAACAGTTGATCCCAATAGGACATGACTGACCTTAGAAGAAAACATTATTTTCCTTGTCGTATAATGCATTATAATTGAAGAAAAAAATTGTATTTATTCCTCATTCAGTAAAGCATGTTCCAAAAGAATAAAAGGGAAATTAGTTTCTAAAGAACCTGTGGTGCTGCGTTGGTGAGGAAGTGAAACACAATAACTTGGTTTTATCAACTGAGTTGATGACAGAGGTAAATTGGTCACTGTTAAGTCCGAGATTCAAACGCTGACATTTTGAGCACTGGCCTTTTGCTCTGACAAAGGACTACTGTAGCAGTCAAAACATCAGCTTTTGAATCTCTTTGCAGTGGCCAATTTTCCTTTATCAATTTGGTTGATAAAAACAAATTTTCATTTTCCCAAAGCTGCAGGTAGACATAATTGATAAAGTAACTTACTACCATCATGATACTAAATACATGTAAAGTACATGTGTGTTCTACATATTAGTCACTTCTAAAAACAGCTTCTTAACTTTAGTTTAATATTAGTTTCCGGCAGCGACTTTATCCATTCTATTTTTCACACTGCAGAAGATTGGGTCTACAAGATACATGCATCTCCTCTATGATCTATTAAGAAATTATTTTAGCATTTGTGTATATTTCTCCAGGTGACATGCTTGGAGCAGCGGAAATTCAAATATCCTCCAAAGGACATAAGCATGCATTTTCATGTTCCTGTTGATTACGGTGTTGAGATTGAAGTCACAGGCGATGCAGATGTTGATGTCAGTGATCTTGAAGGACGACTTTATGAAATAATCACTGATCAAGGATCTTGTCATTTGAAAAATCTTAAAGGATCACGTTTGTGTGCGGAGACAAATGGTGGTGACATTACATGTGACTCGCAGTTATTGTTTGAGTTTGGCATTCTTGATGCTAAAAAGCAAGGAAGGATCTCTGTGAAAAAGTTACAAGGCAAAAAATTTTGTGTGGATGCAGAGGATGGTGTCATTAATGTCGAAGCCACATATCTTTTGCGGGCAGAGTTAACATCCAAAGGAGGTGACATCAAATTAGGGGATATTCATGGTGAGTAATTAGATCATCATTTAAGGAGGCTCACCACAATTTTTTTTTGCCGTGATTGCAAAGTAAAAGGACAATCATTATTTTAATTGCGGCTGTTTCAAAATAATATGTAAGGGCATTATGGAAATATTTTGCTTTATGCAAGTTATTTGCTTTATTACTGTTTTGCCTATCATGCCCTACATGTAAAAAATTTTTACATTTAATGATTTTTGATTAATACTTGGAAACACTGTCTTATAAATTTTATTGAAACTTTGTCAGCAGCTTTAAGGGATACTCTAAAAAATTTGAAAGTTTCATTATGAAGTGTCTGACTAGATTTTGAGTATTTAAACAAATGGCAATAAGCTGGTGTTGCTATGGTAACCACTGTCACTTGGAAACCAGTGAAACCAGTAAAAACTTTGATCACATTCCATAAGCTTGGTGAAGTATGAAAGTAATCAAAGCATGTCTTCCTTATGAAATTTTTATTTTAAAACATACACTCTATGGCAACAAAAATTGTGGTGAGCCTCCTTGAAGTTTTGGTGTAAGCGCCACAACACAGATTGTGTTTAGTTTTCTCAGTTCATGTCATATGCAGATTTGTCCCCCAAGAGACAGTCTATGGTCTTCTTGTGTCAACTGTGGTAGTGTGCCTATGTGGGTTTTTGGGTTGAAATTTTCAAACCAGATTAATCAAAATTAATTTAATTTGCTTTGTTTCAGCTTATCACATTGAATCTCTCACTAAGGAAAATAAAAATTAAACTGGTTTGAAATTTTCAGACCATTAAAATAAAATGCAAACTTTGACAAGTAAACAAGAACTAAAGCCAAATTGAATATTATAAAAAATTAATAAATTGAATTTATAATTATATGGAAGTTTAGATTGTTAAAGTACAAGAATCTTCAAACTATTAAATTATTATTTTTTACTTTGGAAGTCAAACCTTACATGTACATGTGTATTGTTTACCAAAATCAGTCTGTAACAATTCATGATTCAGAAGAGTATAAGTAAAATGAAGATCTTGAATTGACTTAAGTTTGTTTAACAAGGGTTATGCTACTAACAAACCTGTGGCCCTCAGATTCCAGATTGAATTGAACCCAGGAAAACCTAGAGAAAACACTTTTGGAGCAAGAAAAACAACTAAGCACAAACTCAACCCATACATGATGCCAAATCCAGGATTCAAAAATTGAATGATTGATGAAATACATTTTTGTATAAATACTTTCACAACTGTGCAATCTCTGCTTCCCGCATAAGGTATAGTAACACCATGGAAGTTTAGAAGAACTCAAAATAGCTGTGACTACCTTTGGCTCATGTTGCCACAGATTTCTTGTTCTCCCAAACTTCTCCTCGTGTTACTATAATCTTTTGGAAACACAAAAAGCATTTTCTATTTTGTAAATCATCATGGTACATGTACATACATGTATATGTATTGTTTTTAGGTTTGACTGAAGTAGATAGTGAAGAAGGGGACATTTTTGTTGGCTCAACATCTGGGAAACTAAAGGCAGTGACAAAAGGCGGGAATATTAATGTCAGCTTGGCACTTCATGATGATGTAACACTGAAATCAAACAAAGGTAAATTACTTAATTTATAACAGTTCTGCGTTATATCAAAAAAATCAATATCATACACTGTAGTGTACAAAGTCTCAATGAAGAATGTCATAAACTGTAAGCCCAGGTCAAATAGAGATAAGAACTGAAGATAAGTGTTAATTAGCCCTCTCATTACCAGATATGCAGTGTAGTTCTGTAGCTTATGAGTCTGTCTACAATGAAAATCCTATGGTGTGACTATTCCTTAAAAAATGAAACCTCTTTGGCAGTTGACTTTTGCATGCTAGCATTTATTTTTCAATATTTTACAAAATTAAATTTGGGATTTTTTTTAAATTTTGATGTTTTGCACCCTTGCAGGAAGTTAAAGGGTGTGAGAACAATTTAGTTCTCTAGCTAAGAAAACATTGAGCAACGAACAGAAGTGCTTGAGAGCTGTAGGTTGTGACACATAAGAGTTTAAACTGTTGTCAATTTATTTAGAACTCCTGTTCTTTGTTAACTTAGCCTTGATATTTTTTCTTACATGTCTTAGTTAGCAGATACTGTAGTTCAAAGAACACTTATTTTCCGGCCTCTAGAGAGAGGTTTCTTTGAACCACACTTAGATTTTCTGTTTGATTAAATATTGCTACATTGTTTTGCTGGGAAATTTCCCAACAATGATTCTTCTCATTCTTGAACATAAACAGTGCTAACAGCAGAAATTACTCCAATTTTTTGCTACATGTACATGTAGCTGTGCTAAGTGGAATAATAATACAGAACATCTATTAATGCATAATTATTATTAATATTTATCCTGATTAACCCTAGAAATATGTTTACTTTAGGAATGTTTTGCTCACCCAGCAAAATGGTTTCTCATTCGGTGCAAAATGTATTTGCAAGTTTTACTAAAATTGGTTCTTCTTATCTTTGAAAACCAGCTTAACTCAGATTATTAGTTTTGCATTTAACACTGTCTATTATATTTTACAGGAAATATTACCATCAAGACGCTAGAGAAATCCATATCTTCAGATCTGAAAATGAAGTCCAAAAGCATTGACATTGATTCTAATGTGAACTTGGTTGTCAATGAAGAAGATAAAGGAGAAAACTTTACTGTAATGACGGGAAAACTTAACCCAAAACAGGAAGAACAAGAACAAGCAAGGACAATCAGTGCAGAAGCAAAACTTGGGTCTGTGAAGATTGAACAAAATGACTGGTTCAGTTCTCTGAAATTGAAGTAGCCAGTTTCCTTCGTGTCACTCTCAGTCTCACTCGTACCCTTATAAGTGCTAGCATTATGAGTGTACTGGAAGTAGTGGCGTGAGATGGTAAAATCCGAGACTTACCAAGATGCTACTAAGACCATTGAGCTCAGTGGCGAATCCGGACTCCATCATAAAGGTGGGGAGGGGGACGAAGTGAATAGGGGGTGTCCCGGAATGAAATTGTCAGAGACTGAAAAAACATTTGGCCTTTTTTTTCGCCACTGAAGCTAACACTGAGATCAGCCTAATATCTTGAGACTCAAACCGGCAATTAGCTGAATGATGTACTACGTTCCTAAAATTATGTAATAATATCAAACACGAGGAACAGTGTTTCATCACGATATCGTTTTCTTTTCAAAAATTACAGAGCAAAAATTAATGAGAAGCATGTTTTACCAGCGCGCGTGACATCTTGCGAATTTCGCCTCTGCCTTGATAGCCTGCTGTAGACTGAAAGAAAAGGAAGTTTAAACTAAAAACGTGTTTGAACGTTAATGTACACACTCGAATCCGAAGACTTCAGACTTTAGGAAGGAAGAAAAATATTAATTTGTCCTATTTCAATTGCCATCGACAGTTTTTGTTGATACTGGCGATGATTTGAAACGCGTCAGTTTCTGTTTTCTCCCCTATTTCTGCGGCCTCGCGATCGCTCGAGTCAAAGGCAGTGAGTAAACAGAAACCAAAATCCACGAAAATTGAATTTAATTACAACTTTTCATGAGAACAAATGATTAGGCAAATAAACATTCTTGATCATATAGTTGAATCTTTCGCTGCGTTCATATTAATGATCCTGTAAATTAAAGAAGTTGTTGCTTTATACAGAACGTTCTAAATACAAAACCAATTCAAACAGTACAATAATGAACTTTGATCGCTGGAGGTGATCGCTTATACAAGAGATTCTACAAACCATATTCAGTGTTTGCGGAGTGAAAACTAATTTAAACAGAATTTTTAAAAGGGAGATGTCATGGCAGTATCCAAGAGCCTAATCAGTTCTAACTTGAAATAGTATTTAATTGAGATGGGAGTTCATGCGAAAAATCAAAATTCAAGAAAAATTCCAAATTTCATTATATTTTTAAACATTGAACAATAAATAGAACCATGCAAAAGAACTGCTGAAGAGGTTTCATTTGACTGGTCACACCTTAGGATTTCATCAACAGACTAAAAAGTTAAGCAACACTACATGTCTCCATAATTGACTCTGGGAGTGACAGGGTTAAACCCATGGCCACCTAAAGATATATATACCGAGAAACTAGTTGCTCGAAGGAGTTCAGGTTTTTAATTGAAAAGCCTGACGAAAAATCAGGATGAAATTAATGCAACGACTCACCGTAATAAGAATCGTACAAGTTCCCAAGCTCGAGAGGTGTTCGCCATAGGATTCACCGTAACAGTTGAGACTGCCCTTGTGATCCGCGAAATCGCTTCTTGTCTGAAAGGAACCGAACTTTTTGAGAAATGACATATAATATGATTGCTAATTTGACATCGCTAAACAAAAAGAGTTACCCAGTAAACAGAACTTTCAAAACTGTTTTGTAACAGTATTTGCCAAGTGACATTTAGACCAGAGATCTTTCGTGTTATCAGAAACCTAATTAATTCAGTCAAAATTACGTTGTTTTTTTGTGGAGACCAGTTATTTCTTCCTCGAGTTTAATTTCAGGAAGGACTTTCAAATGGCTTGTTTCTCGACAAGCATTGTCTGCAATTGAGCATCGTGCGACAAGGAACCTTGTCACAAGGTATGTAGGCCGGAGAAATTATTTTCTATTTGGAAACACTAACATGGAAAACAATGAGCGTTCATAAACTATTCCTATTCGCCCTAGGTTATAGGCCTTTATCACGCCCCGTCATTTTGTATAAAAACAAAAGATTTTTGCCCGCCCAAACTCGTTTTCAACTTTTTCACTGCGAGGCTGGGCGGACAAAAACAGAGCATTTTTATTCTCCGGGGAGTCAACATGGCCGCAGCTTGATAAAAGCCTATTGCGCAGTTTCCAAAATCACCCGACGTTACGTTCAGTGTGCTGAGTGTGTATCCAGCGTTATATTTCGGCCATTGGCAAAATTTAAAATCATTTCTACTGAAACTTGTTCAGGAAGAATAATTGATTATTTAACCCTCTGGCGTACCAGGGTGGGGGGGACCCCCCCCCCCCCCCCCCCCCTTAAGGTTTTTCTCCCATATTTTCAAGACCATTTAAGATTAGCACATGCCGTTTTCAGTAGCTGTTCGTGTATCCTTGTGACACATTTTGGTAAAGTTTGGCGACAACCAGTTGCTATGGTAACGAGATATGACGTCATAAGTAACATGTGGTAAGGTCATTTTTGAATAAAAATGCGTGTTTTTCACCTTTTTTCACAGAAAAAAAAAACATAAAATGCTACGAAAAGCATCAAAATGTTTAACTGTATGTTATTTTGCAACTCTAACTAACAATATTAGCAATTTCTGCATTTTTCCAAAAATTTTGAATTTTTAGTAAAATCCAAGATGGTGTACATCTTGGCGGCCATTTTGGATGACGTCTTGGACTCCCAGCAGCGCCACAACCCATAATATTTACCCTATCTTGTAGAGCACATCGCGCGCTATCTATTAGATGTAAAATATTTCCGAATTATTGCAACATCGCAAAAACCCAAGGTGGGGGGGGGGGGGGGTGCAACAACCCCCACCCCCCCCCCCCCCCCTTTAACCACTGTGGGGGTATAAGTATGGGTGTACGTCCGAGGGTTAATCGTATGTTTAATCTAGTACAAATAAAACTGAGTACCAAGAATATCTTCCGACAGTCGCTAATGAAAGACTTTCATAACATATTACACTAAATTTTCGCGACACGTTAATTTCGAGATTTTGGGGTGTGTGCATTTCGCGACACTTAATTTAAGTGAATTTTCTAAAAACTTATATTACAGTTCACTTAAATTTTGCTTTTTGGGGATGAGTTACGCGAGTTTATGTAAAAAAATATATATATTATTGGCTTGATGCTCCCGCTCAAAAGCACCGTTAATAACAGTGAGTAATCTCAATTAACTGGCATGACCAATCACTTAAATTGCATTAATACAACACTAAAATACCAATAACGGGAACGAAACTGAACTCTATAACGATATAATTTGAAATTGTGTGTTTGCATTTGAGTGACTGCAGTTTTTCTTAACATACTAGCCATAATAACAGACACTTAATTTCCCGTCAGCGAAATTTCGCTACACTTTAATTTCGCGATTTTAAAGCCGAAGTCGCGATATTAGCAATATTAATGTGTCCTAAAATTCCATGTAAGAAGGGATATTATTTCAAATAGGTAAGCTATAGTTACCTAGTTTGTTAATTTCTAAACGGCTTTTGTTCTAAAATGTTGGCAAGCGCGTTGTTTGTAAGAGATAGTGGGGACTTGCGCTATTCAAATTTCTTCTATTTTTCATTACTTCGTACATTGGTACAAATTCGCAAATGTACAAGGCGGCTGGCTGATGATCGCTCCTGATGACTCGTATAGTTTTATTTATTTATAATATACGCTTTCCAAGACGTATAGATGTTAACGACACTGAAATATTTCTGCAAATAAAACTCGGTAAAACTCACATCTTAAAAATGCTTCGATTATTGAAATTCCTGAACTGATTTATTTACGATCACGGGGGCATGTTCAGTTTATTCTTATTATTATTCTTATTATTATTATTATTATTATTATTATTATTATTATTCCAAACTCGAACATTAGGATGATTAGTTTTAATTAAATTAATTTTCTTCGATAAGAAAGATCGATTTTTCTTCTATTTTCAATAGATAAGATGTATTCGTGCAAAAAAAATCATATCATTCGAAAAATAACCCTTGATTCACGTTAATGTTTATTTTCATTCCGTAAAAATGTATCACCTTGTTTATATAAAGGTAACACAAACACGAACAATCAAACAAACGTCGACTGCTTTTGGTAAATCATGTCTTCTTTACCTCAAAGTTTTCTGTAGTATTCTTCTTTCTATAGCCTAATTCGTAAATCTTGTAACAGATTTATTAATCGTTAAGTAATGCTTCACATAAGAACTATAGTAAACTTCATTGTTCTGCGGCATTGGCTCTTTCCCACTTCAAGAATAGAGGAGGGGCTAATGGTTTATAATTATATTTCATTATAAAAATACAGAAAATCCATTTGCGTCAAATATATTTTAGGAAATGTTCCTGCTTAACCAATCAGAATAGCCGAAGACAATAGCTACTAATTTTGCTTCTTTGATGAAGTTCCCCAAATACAATATCTTTGAAAAATTGCATGTTGTGCGATTGGGTCTCAAAATACTTGAAACCTTAAAAATATTAGACTTAATGCACCTTGAACCTTAACTTTTTAGCGGTTTTTGAGTCCAGGCCAATGAGTTCACCAGTTGCAACAATGAAAAACGTTGACACTCCATCGTGTATTGCCGTTCAGCGCTATCCTTCTTATGCGGATCATTACTTAAAACAATATACATGATGCATGAACTGAGTCATTGTTTATACACAGTATAAAATTGGCAGTATGTTGAAACAATTGCGTGGATAAATAAAATTCTCACGGTCCTCAAAAATGTAATGCTCCTTCAGAAACTTCAGAAAACTTCAGAAATAAACATTCACAAAACTACACTATTAGTGGGCTATGTGACGCGACCATTGAAAGTAACAGAGTACCTTCAGATCTGTCTTATTCATTTATTTATTTATGTTTTTTTTTTGGGGGGGGGGGTGGGTGAGGGGTTCAAAATAAAGTTTTCAGAATTATTTTGCATCTGTCGGAGAAATGACGGTATAACGTTTTGACATTTGCAGACACATTTGTATTAGTATATTAGAAACGGTATAATTACTCGTGGCATTACGCCAACAAGTTTTAAAATACTTATTCTTCTGGGGAAGATTTCGACGAATGTTCTAAGAACATTCTTCTTTTAGGTGCTTTCAAGATAGAGAGCAGAGAAAAAAATGTATTTTGCATTGTATTCCGAAAATAGCATTCAAGGTTCCCTGAATTCTTATCTAAATTTCATCACCGATTCTTCTGAATACCTGTTTTGTAATAACACTCCGCTCAGTGCTTGTTTTAAATTGTATAATGGAAGAACTTTTTGCTATTGAAAGGATTTGAATGGTGAACCATGCGCGTCTGAAAATACGAGTTTGAAAAAAAAAACATTCTTCTGACACGCAATGCAGAGACTGTATGTAAAGTTCAACAAATTTAACGCATTAGGTCAATACGTGTCTTGAATCGCACGTTAATTTCAAAATCACACGACATTTTTAATGCCGTTTGCGACACTCGGCTAAGCCAGTCGTAGGTTTGATTTACAAGATTTGTGTTGTATATAACTTTGCATTTCAGTTAGCAATCGTGGTGTCGGCTACTGAATGTAATCTTACTTTTCAGACATAATTTTATGTTTCTCGGTAAAAGCACTCAAAACACTCGGAAATCAATATTGCAAAGTACAGTACAGTCTTTAACAATGCTTTTCAGGGTGATTCATTATTTGTTCTCTCTATGGCATGGATTTATTTCTTATACAAAATCGGACTAAACATAGCACTGTATCACTCGAGAAGATGATTGATAACATTTACTCTAATTAACTTCAATTAAATCAGTTGCAGACTACCTTCGACGAACCAGCTTGAAAACAAAAATTTAATTCAGTGTTAGCAGAGATTATTTCAAATATATGCAATAACCTATTTGATTAAATATTCTAATGGTACAATCCCCCCATACTCTCTCCTCAAGGACTAGTGTTGGAAACGGTACTAGGGGACTACGCATGCTCTTGCGAAATATTTGCTGAGTTGACTCCAAGAACAATGGTTCTGTAAATAAATTCGTACGAGATTTTTCGAGTTCCTTGCTAGCCTAAGTTTTGTAAAGGCATCTTCATTTTCACAGAACGTTGTCATTTCCCTCAGTTTCCGTGAAGGAAAGTGCTAAGAATGGCTCGTTTCTTGATTAACCTCTTATTCGTTGCAACGGTTAATATCGTACTGCTCTCGCGTACCGAAGGAATTTCTTCCAAGGTAAGTCATCATTGTATCAGTTTGTTTTCAATTTCCCCGTGAAATCAAGTTTCTAAAGAAGCGAAGGTTAGGCTATAGACTTGACGTTTTAGGCACTAACATTATAATATTACTAAAACTAAATTTAACAAAAAGAACATTTTGCGAAAATTTCTGCAAACTAATTTACCCGATTTTTGCCCAGCTATAAGAGTTTTTATAGGGTCACATGCATACGTTGTTTCTCCGTTCTTGACAATTTCTTTGATGATTTTTAGGAAACGAAAGTTGGCTACACAACTCTTTGAATTCACCTATATACCCAAGTTTACAATGATAACCCTTGATCGAAGCTGCAAAACGGCTACTAACTAAAATAATGTTTGTTACATCGATGGAAGAAACTAAAATCAAATTTCGTTTCCTCGTACAATCAAGTTTCGGAAGAAGCGAAGATCAGTACTGTCTTATGCACTGACGTTTTAATACAGCTAAAACTAAAACTGATTTACGGGTAACAAAACAAGCAACAAATTTGCTCAAATTCCCGCAAACATATCTTCCAATTTAAGGTCAGCCATGCCCCTTTTCAAATCGTTACATCCTTGAGTTTTTTCTCGTTCTCGTCAATTTTCCCGACTTTGTTCATGGTTTTTGCAAAATTAATGTTAGAGCTACTGTTAAGTTTACTTGAAATATTTTGTTGTTATCTAAACTCTTTGAATTGCTACGCAAAATGACAACAGGTCGAAGCTGCAAATAATAACTAAAATAAATTTTCCTAGTGATGGAAGTTACTAAAATAAAATTCCATGCAATCAAGTTTCTGAAGAGGTGAAGATTAGCCTATAGTTTTGGCGTTTCGAACATTTAAACACTACTAAAATCAAAACTGATTTGGATTCCTCAGATTTCCCGATGTTCTTTATCACATTACTGCTGTACTTGCCGGTTAATAACACAACTGAAAAAATAGCAGTTGCCAAGAGTTCTTTCGAAAACTGCGGCTGTTCTAAAACTTTGATGTTTAAAAGGAAAAAGTTAATGAACTCAAACCGGCAATTAGGCGAGTGTTTCATCAAAGTCGTTAGATTACCTGAAGTCGAACTAAGGACAGAATATTTGTAAGCAACTTTATTTCGGGGTCGAATACAAGAGTCACAAGATTTACCGCGTCCACAACAATCTAACAAAAACATGAATTGTTATCTACTGAGAACTGACTAATCTTTCATTTCCCAGGTCTGCATTCGAAATATTAAGAGAAGTTTAATAGAGTGGTTTTACTTAACCCGTGAAACACTATCTAACAATAAGTGTGCGATAGTCAAAATTAAACAAAAGAAAACAATGGAATGATAGTATATAATATTGCGTACTATTCTACTAACTATTTCACAGGTTAAGTAAAATCACTCTAAGAGAGAACGTTCTACGCACCCTCACAGTAAAAAATGCAAAACAGTAATGGCAGCAAGACTGAATTTTTGTTACATTGCTGGTAGAAACTAAATTCAAATTTCGTTCACCTCAGCGTAAAATTAAGTTTCTGAAGAAGCGAAGATTAGCCTATAGGCTTCAGTAGCGTCTCAGTTATGCACTGACATTTTAATATTACTAAAACTGGTTTACCGGTAACAAAACAAGCAGGTTTTCTAAAACAAAAGCCTAATCAAATTTATTCAAAGCACTGTAAGTTCTTTTCTGAAAAGCTTAGTTTGTCATTGCATATGTGGCTTTAACCACACATTTTAACAGGGCTCTTTTCTTGATAAATTGTAAGTATTATCATCACGTTATTGATGTATCTTTCTCACACCGAAGCGACTTCTGGGAAGGTAGGAAATGTTTTATGTTTGCTTTGTTTGAAACACTCGCTTCGCACTGAAAAATAGAGACATTGGAGATTGAATCTTTAAATAAATCCAAGAGACTGGTGGCCTTAAAGGCTTTATGAAAAAGAAGTATATTATTTCAAGTTCACTTTTCCACTAAAAACTTTGTGTTTAATGTTAAAAAAAGCTAAATAACAAAACAAAAACGGATTTTTTTCTTCTGGATTTTTATCTCTTTTGACCCAAAAAGATCATATTTCTTTGCATTATTATCTGCTGATTATTTTTCTCGTTGAGCATAATTCTTTCCTTATATATTTTCTGGTTTCGTGATACCTTCATAGACACAAGAAATGGCTCAATTTGTGCTCAATAACAGCTCTTTAGTGAGCGTCGATTTTTCAAAAAATGTCGCTGTGTTATTTAATTTGCGAAGTAGGACCTTCAGTTGATCACTACGACCTTACAGAAGGTAGAATTTTTCTTTGGCTTCCAAACTGAAGCTTACACTGAATCACATCAATAACACTTCTCTAATCAGTGTTATCCGAGCCAGAATCAAATCAACCAAGACATGCACCAGTGTTTCGCGAATGTGTCGGAAACAAGAAATCATGGTATTGTAAACTATATAGGGCGAGGGTAAGGGAGACATCAAAATGTTCTTCTAAATTAAAAGAAACCTTTTTCTTTCTTGTGTTTATTTTTAAAAATAAACTGAGATAGAAATTTTTCCCTCCCAGGAATTTAGCAGATATTGTGCAACAAGAGAACGTAACTCCTTCTGAAAAATAATGATTTATTGATATTTTTTCTTCTGTAAGTTTATCCCATGCCACGCATTTTCTTTAGAGAAAATCTGACGCCTGGAAATATTACTTACAAGTTCCCTATAACACAAGTCTATACATAATTCGTACCAGAATTTTCAAGTTTTCTAAAGCAATGTTTACCAATAATTAATTTACAAGAAAAAATTTCAAGTTCCATAGAACAATGGACAGCATGCATATCATTTTAAACTCTTACATGAAATTTCAGGTTCTCTTAGAGCAATAGTCTCTTAATAAATCGTAAACCGCAAATGTCACTTTCCAACAAACAGTATTCTGTAAATAATTCGAACGAGGAATTTCAAGTTCTATAAAACAATTGCTTAATGAACTTAAAGCAGTGCTCGCTTCTGTAGGTCTTTGTAGTTCCATCTGGTCTTAGCATTTATGAGAACTCTAAGAATGGCTCGTTTCTTGGCAAATTATGCGTTAATGTTCGCCCTGGTGATGTTTCTCTCTCACGCCGAACAAACTATTGGGAAGGTGCGAAAACAATCTATTTTATCTACATCCATGCAGATTTTGCTTTATTTTTAATTTTATTCAACATCAGCATTACTTTCTTGGCAAATTATGGAAAACCGTTAAATAAGAAAACTAAACCAGGGATAAATAAGCGATAACATTAATCCGTAACAGTTCCAAGATAGAGATCAGAGAAAATTTTATTTTGCATTGAGTTTTATTATGAATAGGCATGGATTTATATCTTATACAAAATTAGACTAGACATAGCACTGTTTCACTCTAGAGGATGATTGATAACATTTACTCTTATTAACTTCAATTTAATCGTTCAGTTCAGACTACCTTCGACGAACCAGTTTGAAAACAAAAATTTAATTCAGTGTTTTAGCAGAGAATATTTCAAATATATGTAATAACCTATTTGTTTTAAGATTTCTACATATGAAAAGTCATTCTAATGGTACAATTCCTTATACTCTCTCCTCAAGGACTTTTATGTTGGAAACGGTAGGGGACTACGCATGCTCTTGCGAAATATTTGCTGAGTTGACTCCAAGAACAATGGTTCTGTAAATAAATTCGTACGAGATTTTTCGAGTTCCTTGCTAGCCTAAGTTTTGTAAAGGCATCTTCATATTCACAGAACGTTGTCATTTCCCTCAGTTTCCGTGAAGGAAAGTGCTAAGAATGGCTCGTTTCTTGATAAACCTCTTATTCGTTGCAACGGTTAATATCGTACTGCTCTCGCGTACCGAAGGAATTTCTTCCTAGGTAAGTCATCATTGTATCAGTTTGTTTTCAATTTCCCCGTGAAATCAAGTTTCTAAAGAAGCGAAGGTTAGGCTATAGTCTTGACGTTTTAGGTACTAACATTGTAATATTACTAAAACTAAATTTAACAAAAAGAACATTTTGCGAAAATTCCTACAAACTAATTTACCCGATTTTTGACCAACTTTACGCCGGGTTTTTATAGCGTCACATGATAAAGTTGTTTTTCTCGCTCTTGACAATTTCTTTGATGATTTTTGGGAAATTAAAGAGTTACCATTTCACTTGAATATTATGTTAGTTACACAATCTTTTCACCTATATACGTAAGTTTAAAATGATAACCCCAGATCAGCTACAACTAATATCATAACTAAAATAATTTTTGTTACATTGATGGAAGAAACAGTAAAACCAAATTTCGTTCACTTCGTAAAATCAAGTTCAAGTTCTGAAGAACGAAGATTAGCCTACAGGCTTCAGTAACGTCTTATGCACTGACATTTTAATCCTACTAAAAACTAAAACTGGTTCACCGGTACTAACAAATGAAGCAAAAAATTTGCTCAAATTCCCGCAAACTAATTTTCTATTTTAAGGTCAGCCATGCCTCTTTTTTCATCGTTACATCCTTGAGTGATTTTCACGTTCTTGGCAATTTCCCTGACTTTGTTGGTTTTTGCAAAATTAAAGTAAGAGCTACTGTTATATTTACTTGAGATATATTCTGTTGCTATCTAACTCTTTGAATTTTTACGCAAAAATAATAGGCCATTTCTGTGTTGCCTTCAGCCTCTCTATCAAAGAGAGGCTAGGTGCGAAACCTTTCATATGAAAATGAGTTTTCATTCACATGCAAATAAAACTATTTGCATGTGAATGAAAACTTATTTTCATATGAAAGGTTTCGCACCTAGCCTCGCTTTGATAGAGAGGCTAAGGGCAACTCGGAAATGGCCTATTGGTATCAGGTCGAAGCTGCAACTCAATAACAAAAGGACATTTTCCTTCTTATGGAAGTTACTGAAATCAAATTTCATGCAATCAAGTTTCTGAATAGGTGAAGATTTAGGCTATAATTTTGGTGTCTCATGACAAAATAGCATTTTTATACCCACTAAAATCAAAACTGATTTGAGAAAAAGAACTGTATCTTCCTCGGATTTCCCGATGTTCTTTGTCGCATTACTGCTGTACGTAACTGTCGGCAATAAAAAAACTGAAAGAAATAGCCGTTGCCAAGAGTTCCTAAAGCGCTTAGATTAACTTAGGTTCATCTTTTCCAAAACTGTGGCTATTCTAAAACTTTTGATGTTTGAAAGAAAAACATTTAATGAACTCAAACTGGCAATTATAGCAGAGTTTTTCCTCAAAGTCGTTAGATTACCTGGCGGGTCAAACAAAGGACAGAATGTTGTTTAGAGGTCGAACAAAAGGTTTAGCGCGTCCACAACAATCTTTGGCTTTCTGTGCAACCAAATCAAGTTCAAATGAAGGTAAAGGATAAGAAACAAGAAAACAATAAAGGCACTGTAGCTATATGATGGGTGGAGGGTAGGAAAAACAAATATTGTTATCTACTAAGAACTGACTGATATTTAATTTCCAAGTTCAGCATTCGAAATATTAAAAGCAGTTTAATAAGAGAGCACTTTCTTTGCACCCTCACAGTATAAAATGGCAAAACAGAGTAGCAGGAAGAATGAACACAATTCATCTTAAAAAAATCAATGGGGGTTATATTTTTCGTATATATATGTCTTCAAGACCAACCGTGAAAAATACTTCTGGCTGTAAATATAAAATCCGTACAAGAAATTTCAGGTTTCCCAAAACAATATAACCTAATCAAATTTATTCAAAGCACTGTTCTTCAGTCTGGAAAGCTTAGTTTGTCATTCCATATGTGGCTTTCTCACACCGAAGAGACTTCTGGGAAGGTAGGAAATTTTTTTTTGTTTTCTTTGTTTGAAACACTCGCTTCACACTGAAAAATAAAGACATTGGAGATTGAATCTTGAAATAAATCCAAGAGAATGATGCCCTTTAAGACTTTATGAAAAATGAGTATATTTTAAGTTCACTTTTCCACTAAAAACTTTTCTCTCCGGATGTTTATCTCATTTGACCCAAAAAATATTATATTTCTTTGCATTATCGTCTGTTGATTATTTTTCTCGTTGAGCATAATTCTTTCCTTATATTTTTTCTGGTTTCGTGATACCTTCATAGACACAAGAAATGGCTCAATTTGTGCTCAATAACAGCTCTTTAGTGAGCGTCGATTTTTCAAAAAATGTCGCTGTTTTATTTAATTTGCGAAGTAGGACCTTAAGTTGATCACTACGACCTTACAGAAGGTAGAATTTTTCTTTGGCTTCCAAACTGAAGCTTACACTGAATCTCATAGTCCACAACAGTTCTCTAATCAGTGTTATCCGAGCCAGAATCAAATCAACCAATATAAATAGACATGCACCAGTGTTAACTCCTCCCCAAGTCCTAGGACTACTCGGATAAATAAACATTAGAAAGGGAGAAAAGACATAAATTATGGTATTGTAAACTACATGGGGCGAGGGTAAGGGAGATATCAAAATGTTCTTCTAAATTAAAAGAAACATGTTTCGTTCTTGATTTTTTTTTTTTTTTTTAAAGATAAACTAAGATAGGAATTTCTCTCTCATAGGAATTTAGCAAATATTGTGCAATAAGAGAGCGTAACTCCTTCTGAAATATATGGATTTATTGATTTTCTCTTCTGTAAGTTTATCCCATGCCACGCATTTTCTAGAGATAATCTGACGCCTGGAAATATTTTTTACAAGTTCCCTATAACAATAGTCTGTAGATAATTCGTACCAGAATTTTCAAGTTCTCTAAAATAAATGTTTACAAATAATTCACAAGCCAAATTTCAAGTTCCATAAAACAATGGAGCAGCATGCATATCATTCTTACATGAAATTGCAGGTTCTCTCAGAACAATAGTCTCTTAATAAATCGTAAAGAAATGTCACTTTTCAACAAACAGTATTTTGTAAATAATTCGTACGAGGAATTTCAAGTTTTATAAAGCAATCAGTGTCCAATGAACTTAAAACAGTGCTCGCTTCCGTAGGTCTGTAGTTCCCTTTGGTCTTAGAATGCAGACTCGTTTCTTGACAAATTATGCGTTAATGTTCGCCCTGGTGATGTTTCTCTCTCACGCCGAAGAAACTTCTGGGGAGGTGCGAAAACAATTTATTTTATCGACATCCAGATTTTGCTTTTATCTTTCATTTTCATCAGCATGAAGTTTTTGGTATACTCATGGAAATCCGTTAAATACAAAAAATTAAACTATAGATAAATAAGCGGTAACATTAATTCGTAACATCTGATTTCTGCTAACAACGACGGAAATGCCATTTTGTTTAGCTTTTACCGAAATGTTACAAAAAAGGTTTTTCATAAGAGGAAATGAGATACATGAGTCAAATGGTACTTTCGGCTGAATTGATCGAGTTTAGGATCGTTACGCAGTGCACTCAAATGGTAGGAGAATAAAAATGATTCTGCTTCAACAACATATAACAACTGACCCCAAAAAGGTTTGGTCACTTCGATAAAAAAAAAAAGCAATCAGTCATTGGAAAACTGAATTTTTGCAGCTTTTTCGATTCTTTTTGGCGTTATCATGGTCAATTGAAAGATCTTTCAAACTACTAAAAAAGTTTCATCTTTTTAATTGGGTACTTTGCTAAAGACAAGCCTTTAAAATATGTTCCAAAAGTTCTAGGGAAAATAACTTTCGCTAGTCCGAATCAACTCCTAATTTAACAGTTTTTTTTCTATTTCTTTCAGTCACTTGCCAACAATGGAAACCACGAAGAAGATAACAAGTTGTCGTACCACAAAAGAAGCATCTTCACAAATCCTTTTTTAGGTAAATTTAATGTAGAAAAACTAATTATTTTATTCAACAGGTTTGAACGATATAATTGATCGATTAATGTTATATATTTGAGATTCGTTAATTTCACTAGCCCTGAGTACCTACCTTGCACTGAAAATTAATGTTGTTTGAGAGAATTATCAACGCAATAATTGTTATCTCTATGAACGATTCTCCTCTTGAAAGTCCTTTAGTTGAACTGTAACCAAATAAAGAGTCTTTAGAGTATTTAATAGAAAAATATGTCTTGAATAAATCGAACTGTTTGTGTTGTTTTAAAATTGATGAAGGAATAAATTAATTTAAAACATTTATCCTAAAAAATACAATTGAAGCCAAAAATAATGAAGTTTCCTTTTTCATTTCAGTTTACCGCTGTTCCCTTCCTCTCGGTCTGGAAAATGGCCATGTAACAGACGCAGCTTTTTCTGCTTCTTCTCAAGCTGCAGTTAAACATAACGCAGCACGAGCGAGATTGAACATACAGGCTGATAATAAAGGTTATGGGTCTTGGGCTGCAAAAACGAAAGACAGCAAACAATGGCTTCAAATCGAATTCGGGGGGCTGGTACAAGTCACTAAAGTAGCAACACAAGGACGCCAAGACGCTGACCAGTGGGTAACAACGTTCACTCTCTCTTACAGCATAGACGGGATGCACTGGGCCGAGTACAAAGAGAACAGTGTCACGTGGGTCAGTATCCTGGCTACTAGGGTGCGCCGGATATGAAATTGTGGGAGTAAAGAAATATATTTGCAATTGCTAACAACTTAAGTAAACTATCTAATACACTTTGTACTTTGCGTTTATTTAACACTAATAATACAGCAAAAATTTATCAATAGCATTTGGTAGTGACAGGGGAAGAAAAGGGGGGGGGGGGGGGGGGGGGGGGAGGGATGGGTAAGGAGGTGGGGTTCAGACCAGTCTTTATGTCCTTCCATTCAGTTGACTTCTGCTACGGGCCTGTGCTTGTTCAGTTTCTTTTACAATTTTGAATTGAACTCTTTATAGACACGATTCTCTGCCATTTTATTGTGTCTATTTCATGCAGTCTGTTGCTACTTTTTTACAGGTAACACTCCGTATTGCACTCTCGCCGCAAAGTTAAGAAGCTTGCTACGTTTATCATTATTTTAGAACTAAATCTTAATTTTCGAAATCAGGTTTTCTCCGGAAATAAGGACAGAAATACAATCGTGGAACACTTGCTGGTGACAGCATTCAATGCCCGGTTCATTCGCTTTCACCCCAAATCCTGGCATGGACATATTTCTATGAGAGCCGAGGTTTATGGCTGTCGAAATGGTATGTTCATTTGGTCTAATAACACCGATCAAAAGAGTGTCATAGATTAATCTAAATTTCACATGAAGTGGGTGTGTTCATCTGATGGAAAGCAATGTTACTGAAAAATGATATGAATCAGATCACACAAAGATATTGAAATGCAAAGTCGCGGAAATCTGATTAGCAGTTTATAATGTTTTTACATCCCCACCAACGCAGCACCACAGCTTTATTACAAACTTACTCTTAAATACCCTTGCTTATTTTTTAGCTTAGAAATGTCTCGCTCTGAGCAAATAGACCCTTCTCCAGATGATGGCCGCAAATTCAAACGGTTTGAAATGTCGCTGAGCTGAAAATTGATACCAAAACCATAAAGAAGAATAACGAAACGTCTGTAAATTTAGAAAACTATCAGATCGTAATTTCTTGAAGAAATTGTGGTGTATGAAAATGTTTCTTATTACTGATTAAGCCAAGATTTTTTTGCTATAGGGAATATTCATCCAACAGATCTATTTAATTTCGTTTGCCATTTAGGTTTAGGGTTGCTAACTTTTGCGTGAATGCATACTTTGTGATTAATGAAAATAGAATGAAGAATATTCACTTCGCAACTAAAACAATGCAAACGACGGGTTTTATGAGAAATTATCTCAATTTGAATGATGTCAGGAATCGCGTCATAAGTTCTGGCATTTGAAAATCTCTCGGTGTGGATCTTGTCAAGACATACTTAAAGGGTATAACTCCGTACACCCACCGGTCCGTAAACACGTTTTTGTACATGCTAAAATGACGGTGTTGATTGATTGATTGATTGATTGATTGACTGATTGATAACTTCATTTATACACGGTATTTCCATCAGCTTATTTATCATAGTCAGCTGGCTACGTATCTTCCTAACTACAAATAAGAGGTACAACATATAAAAAAGTAATAAAAACTGCTTTTCATGGAGGCCGTGTTCAAAAAAATGCTTAAAACTTTACTTAATTAAGACGATGTAAGACGTTAGACTATTTAGTATACTCTATCGTTAGAGTGGCATTCTTTTTACAATCAGTTGGCTTTTTTAATATAGAACAGTACTGCAATTTGTGTTTGCAGTTCACAGTTGTTCAATGGCACTTGGTTTGGAGGACAAACGCATTTCCGACAGCGCATTCACAGCTTCAGGTAGTTACGACAACAGGCACAGGCCTTCACTTGCAAGACTCAACCTTTTGACCGACGGCAAACATCATGGTGCTTGGTGCCCAAAACTTAAAAGTACAAATCAGTGGCTGCAGATCGACCTGGGGGAAATCACTGCTGTGACAAAGGTGGCAACACAAGGCCGGTACAACAGCGAGGACAGAGTTAAGACGTACAAACTGTCGTACAGTGTGGACGGGATTCATTGGACTTGGTACAAACAGCGTGCTGTGGATAAGGTAAAAAGAGAGGTTTTAATTTATTTTGGCCCAAGGTTTTAACATGCGGCCCTTTCTTGACGATATACTTGCATATTTTTTATTCTATTTCAGGTTTTTGCTGGAAACACTGACAGGAACACAGTCATTACGCACTCTTTAAAGCCCCACATTGAGGCTCGCTACATCCGCTTCCATCCACAGACTCATAATCTCAATATCCCTTGTCTTCGAACTGAACTCTATGGCTGCCGAACTGGTAGGTCTTTCTTATTAAAATCATGCACTATATAAACTGCGTCGTTAATGTCGAAAATTACATCGTAGGAGTAAAATTATTAGGTTTTTAAGATCGCATGAGCAAGCTGCGAGTACAATTCATTAGGTTGAATTGTCCCAAATACATGTAGCACGATCGTGTAAATATTGCGAACTGTCCCACAAGTCTGAAGTAAATTTGTTCTCAATTTGTCGCTAAGGGCTCGGTCAGCGTTTCGTTTTTTATCTCGCGTTCGCGAATACGCGAAGCGTTGAACGAAATGTAGTATACGGGGACAAATTTACTCGTTCCATCATTTGTGAACTTTTTAATTCCCCAGTGTATAACGTGTTAAAAGATGATTGCTGTAATTGAATAAGTGGCGTGACTCTGAGTTATGTAGAAACAGTCAAATTATTGATGAGTTTGAGACGGCGCTTGGCTTTGGCAGGTTGTTTTCTTTCGAATACGTTCGGATTATGGACTTTAACTATGGGTTTCAACCTCCTTGGACAATCTAAAGTGCAACTGGAGGCTGTTAAGTTAGTGTAATCCTGTAAAGTTACGCAATCATAAAATTCTCAAATAATTTTCACGGAAGGCCTCATTTTAATAACCTCCTGAGCTTAAAAGTAAGATCTTTGTTTGGAAATACCCAGCGATTTCAAAAAATATTTTGGTTTTGTGGTTGACGAGTTCTCCGAGCTTGTGCATACCATGAAATCGCTTTGTTCTCGACACGTAAACAATCTGTGGCCAGACTCACGGGCACGGTTTCAAATGGACTAAATGGCCGGCAGCTAACGCTTGAGACTGAGTAGCTCAGGTCTGAAAGAGTCTTTAATCCTTGCATCGAGGTGGCAAGTAATTCAAAGCTAAAAACCCAAAATAATTTTTCGAATCGCTTGGCATTTCCAAACAAAGATCGAATACTCATAGAAGGTTTAATACAGGCTTTCAGTGAAAATTCTGTGAGAATTTCTGACTGCCGGGCATTTAGCCTATTGAAGACCGTTCTCGGCTGCCGGGCATATAGCCACTTTAATACCGCTGGCAGTGACGCCGCTAAAGCCTAATTTATTATGTCCGGAACATCCCAGACGATCGGGGATTTTGCTGTTCGCGATCTTCCCAGACGTTTGCCGATATGTCGGGAAAATCGCCGATCATCGCAGAAATCTGGGACGCGTCGGGAAAATATTTGTCCCCGACCATCCCAGACGATCGGTGATGTCTCCGATTGAGTGTTTCCGTAAGTCGGCCAAATCTGGGACAGTCGGGAAACAGCGAAATCCCTAATCGTCTGGGATTTTCCTGACATATGAAAACCAGGCTTTTAAAAGTCAAGCTTTTTTTTTTTATTTTTATTTTTTATTTTTTTTTTTTATTGACACTAAAATGCAAAACTACTTACAAATTAAAGCTAAATTACGTCACATTATTTACTTACATGTTACTACATTACCCTTAGCCTTACGTACCTTTAGCTTACAAAACACATATACACACACAAAACAAAAACAAACAAACAAAAACAAAAAATATATTAATAAAAAAAAAACTACCAGTTATAAGAAAGAGGTTACAAGTGCGATTATAGAGCAGTTTAGGAGCCTCAAAGGAAGACAGGCTGGTGAAAAACAAAAGATACGTCTTTGCTGAAAAAAGAAAAACAAAACGTACGATAGAAAAAAAACAACACGGTGAAAGAAAGATGTCAGGGGAAAGTTTGGAGAGAAACAATCATAGTTACTCTAGGAATAGTGGTTCAAAATCGTTTTTGTATAGTTTGAGATAAGCTTTAAAGCTTTCTATAAATGGGAGATTCTCCTTACATCTGCAGATCCAAATGAAGAATCTAGCCAATAAAAAAAGGAAATTAATACTATTTTTGTGTTTCGATTTATCTGATTTTAGACTCAGAGCTAGAGTTTTGTCGAGAGCGAGGTTTTGTGGGACAAAGTTACGATACTTTAAAAGAGAATCAAATGTTTTCCAAAAGAATTGTGTTTTATTGCAAGACCAAGAAGAAGAATTTTTTCAGGTTCTTCTTGGCAAAAGGTACATTTATCATCCTCTTTGAAACCCATTTTAAATAGAGATATATTTGTGGCCAGAGATTGATGTAAATATCTGAAGTGAAATTCAATAAGTTTTGTGCTTTTTGTACATTTTTTTGCAATCTGATAAGCGACGCTCAATTTTAAATCGCATTGAAATTCATTGCACTACTTCTGCTGACTGGATATTGGGAGATTGGTTTTCCCTTCTAATAGTCGTTGATAGGCTAGTCTGCTTGGTTTTTTTGGTTGCTTTCATGGCCGTTAGAAAAGTTTCTTCTTTTGTCTCGTTGTTTTTTATGTTCGGTTTTTGGGTTCTCCAGAGTGTTTTGATAGAGGATGTTATGCCGTAGAAAGTGAGAGGGTTAACTTTGATGAAATATTTATTTTCAAATTCTGCTACCGTAAAAAAAACATTTGGTTTCTCTTTGATGAGTTGACTAACAGAAGAAATCCCTTTTTGATACCAAGATTTATAGAAGACCGGTTTGTTCATAATTCTAATCAGTGAGTTTTGCCATAAGCTTTGTGCAAAAAAGGATTCGGTCGACGTTATTTTTTCTTGATAATTTAATTCAGTCCAAATTTCTATAACCTCTTTTAGAAACGGGCTTAGAGTTTTCGATATTTTTTTAGTGTCTGCCATATTTAAATTGCTAAAAAGAGCAGGGCCTCCGAGGTTATCTGCTTCAAAGTCAAAGAAAAGTTTCCATTTGCTCTTACAATTTTCGTCGAGATATTTCTTTATCCAGATGGATTTTAGAGCTTTGTTAAAAGATGAGATGTCTATCATTTTGAGGCCTCCATTTTGAAGATCCCTTATTATTACGTTTCGTTTAATTTTGTCCCCTTTGCCGCTCCAAAGGAAGTCAAAGAAAAGATCATTTAATTCTCTAATAATAAGTTTGTTTGATTGAAGAGCCATCAAGAGATGAGTTACTTGAGAAACAATAAGGCTTTTTAGAACTGTAATTTTTCCGATTAGACTAAGTCTGATTAGTCAAGCTTTTTTAAGGTGTTTCCCTCCAGTTTCCTTGTAGCCGCACCGACCATTTTTGAGCGGCCGTTTAACTAACTTTCCTTTATTGAATTAGTATGAAACTTACACCAAATATTGTACAAAGTTTGAAGTTTATAAGAATGTAACAATTTTGTGAACTTTATTATTTTATTTGACCATGTTGCAATGTTTCAATTAAGATGAAACTTAGAGACAATGTTGTTCATATTATAAAGAAACGACCATAAAAGTTTAAAAAAAATCTATCTCGCGGTTTTTTAAATATGTGGAAAAGTGCTAAAACTACAATATCAAGGACTCAGTAAAAAAACTATGGTTTTCTATAGAAAATCGAATCTCCAAAACTAAAACGAGAAACGCTTTCAAACTTTCACAGTTTCATCTCATACTCCTGAAACACACATTTTGGCGTAAATTTGAGATTGAGAAATTAAACTTTTATAAGCTTAATTGAGGAACTTATTGATGTGCTCATACACATGCAAAATCACAAGTTAGAAATGTTTTTCTGATTCACTCAAAATCGGCTTGCCAAAAGTTTCTAATTTTTAGATATTTTGATTGCCATATGTCATAGTTTATCGTAATAGTTTTGATTTTTCTAGATGCCATCGCAATCGCTCGGAATTTATACTCAAGCGATTTCAATGTTTCTCGTTTATCTCCGCAATTTTTAATCCGATTTCAGAATTATTACAATCTTATAAACTTCAAACTAAGTACAATATTTTGTGTAAGTTTCATACTAATTTAATAAAGGGAAGTTAGTTAAACGGCCGCTTAAAAATGGTCGGTGCGGCTGCATGAAACATCTTATAGGATCTTAGGCAACCACAATTCCTTGGGCGCATCAACTGTGATATCCGCCATTCATCTTCGCTACCATCATAATTCGGGCATTTCATAAAGGGAAACTAAATGCATCCAAGTGCATCGTTGTGCATTTTTTGTACCAAGGACTAAAACTGCCACAAAAGCCTCAGTAAATTATCGGTGCTTATATTTCACTAGTTTTTGTATCCTTTTATGTTTTGTTTGGATAAAATTTCTCCATTGAACTAGTGCTGTTCGATGGCCTTTCACGCTCCTCAGCAAAGTAGACCTAAGGTAGACCTAAGTCAACCAAAATGAATCTTCGCGAGTCAACGTTTCGGTTGTAGAACAAAAGGAAAGAGAGCTTGAACATCACTGGTCTAAGAAACTGTCAATTTGCGAAAATTTTGCTCCATCAAAACATCGAGGAACTCCGCGACCATGAGCGATATAAGCGGTCTACTCCCCAATTTCAATCTGGCTAACCCCAATATTTAAACTTTGTTTACTGTAAGCAGTTTAAAGAAGGAATATAGCACAGACTAGAGAAACTTATTCTAGATTAGAGACCAGAAAAATCTTCTACAAATGACCTACTTTTAGACAGGTGTCGAGGTACATTAAATAGAGTAGTGCTTTAACCGATCCTCACTGTCTTTACGAACTTTGACAATTTTTTTTATTTGATCTTTCTCTCAGTAAAGAACTGCTTGATGCCCGTGGGAGTGGAGGACGGTAGAATTCCCGATGAAGCGTTCACTGCGTCTTCCTCTTCCAGTGCCAGCTACCTTCCAAACCGAGCAAGACTCAACTTGCTACCAAATGGCGGGAAATATTGTTGGGCTGCTAAACAGAATAATGCCAATCAATGGCTTCAGGTCAGGAAATGCCTTTCCCATTTGCTTTATTTATCTCTTTTTTAGGTTTCTCTTTTTTAAGGTCTGGCAGGATTTTTAGGTGTACTTTACCGTTTGCTTTTTTTTAATTCAACCCTCATACGCACACGCAAACTTTTCCCCCCTTCCGTGGTACAGGGGGGGGGGGGGGGGGGGGGGAGTTGTTGCAACCACTCCTTTGGGTTTTTTCGATATTGCAATATTTCGGAAATATTTTTCGTCTAATATATAGTCTGTGATGTGCTCTACAGGATGAGGTTTATAGTATGGCTTGTGGCGCTGCTGGAGTCCGTGACACCATCCCATTTTAGATGGCGCCAAATTATCGGAAAAAATCTCTTTGGATTACATGTAACTTTTGTAGAAAGATTAACAAAATGCCAAAGAGCGAGTAAACTTGTATACACCAAGCTACTTTCCACAAAATGCGTGTTACCATCCCATAATCAACAGAAATGGCTAAAAGACTGCAACCAAAATGTTGATGCGATTAATTGGCGGGAAGCCTACCAGCTGGCAACTAAATACACTAAAAGTGAATTCCAATACAATTTTTGCATAGACGAATATGAACAAACGACTTCTTAAAAGTATTGGAGTAAAAGACAATCCAAATTGTTCTTTTTGTAATAATGAACCGAAGAAACTGCTTCATCTTTTTTGGTATTGTCGTAAAGTGGCCTTTTTCTGGCATGGTTTAACCTTTAAGCTGACATTGCTTCACATTACTCCCGAACATTATTACACATTAGATATACTTGTTGTATTTGGTCTAAAGTCGGATTCCTTAAAAAATTGCCAGCAAATTAATTTTCTTTACTATCTAGCCAGAAATTTTCTTTAGATTAGCAAAAGAAGGGAAACCTCGCCAAAGATAGCAGGTTTCCTGCAATACCTCAAATCATTTTACCACATAGAGGCCAACGCAGGTACCAATCTACCAAAAAATGAGAAAATGTGATCGCCTTTTTCAGTAAGTCTTTGATTTTGCATATATATGTATATCTTGATCCACTGTACACGTTTTCCAGCATTAACCTCGTGTACAATTGCTTCACAACCGCTGCCTCTTTAAGAAATTGAAGATATACTAAAGTGCGTTTACCGTGTAAGTGTTTTTTTCTTCTTTCAAATGGTATAAATGATTTTGAATTATAATAAACAATTAGAACTGCTTGTAAATAGTGCATTGTAGTGCATTGTTAATGAGTAGTTTTCTGAATTGTAACTGTATTGTATGTCTTTCAAAATAGTTTTCTTCATTGTAATGCAACCAATGTAACTAAGTATTAATGTGTAGTGTTTTTTCCTTAGGATTAAGTATAATTGAGTAGGTGTCACATCGTACTTATAAGTAGAGTGAGTAATCGTATTGTCAGTATATGAGTCATTGTAAGTAGTGTCTTTTTGTGTCATTAAAAAAAATAAATTAAAAAAAATTATCGAGAAAATGCGGAAAATGGCTTGACTTTAAGCTACTTATGACATCTTATCTTGTTACTATAGCAACCGATTGTCGCCAAACTTTACCAAAATGTGTTCTAAGGATAAGCGAACAGCTACTGAAGACGGCATGTGCTAACCATTAATGGTCTTCAAAGCTCTTGGCGAAAATACACCGCCGAATGATGATTTCAAAATGTCACCATTGTCTAAAGTAGGATGGTGTTTTAATTCCAGGTTAAGCTGGGACGCATGTTCAATATAAGAGGCGTGGCCACTCAGGGGCGGCATGACAGTGACCAGTGGGTGACCAAGTTCTCAGTGGCGTACACTGCAGACGACTTCAACTGGGTTTACGTCAGGGAAAACAGTCAAGCCAAGGTATACATAGACAACAAGTGATTACAGTCAACCCTTCATGTGTGACCACCTCTTCTAAGCTCCCAACTTTTTTTTCAGTTCAATTATTATATGTAAGCGAGAAGTCCAAGGACTACTGCAAAGCAGATACAACGAGTAAATGTATTAATATTTTGACTGGCCAGACCAGCCTTCTTTAGGTTTAACATCTTCGCATTTGGGTGGTCACTTACGGCATTTCGGGAGGGTCGACTGTATCTGGCCTTTCTTGTTAAATGTTATTTCGTTTATTAGAATAACTAGACGAATAGCTGGACTGACCAACTGACTGACTGACTGAATGACTGACTTACAAGCTGGCTGATTGATTGACTGACTGACTCAGGCTGAATGGATGAACGAACGAACGAACGAACGAACGAACGAACGAACGAGCGAGTGAGTGAGTGAGTGAATGAATGAATGAGTGAGCGAGTGAATGAATGGATGAATGAATGAACAAACGAACGAACGAACGAAAGAGGGAACTAACGAATGAACAAACGAATGAACCACTTACCGATTTATTCATGAATTCGTGAATTCATTCATTCATTCATTCACTCATGAAACGATTTCTGCTGCAGATTTTCCTTGGTAACAGCGACAGAGCAACTGTAGTCAAACATTTCTTCAGTCCTGACACAAGGATTTTTGCCCGAAGTATTCGTTTCCACCCTAAAGCTTGGCATGGTCACGTGTCAATGAGAGTGGAAATATATGGCTGCAAAAATGGTAAGTAAATCAGTTACTTTCTGTCCATGTGGCGTAGTTATTTTAGTGGTTCTTCTGACGGCTCGAATTACGCTGGAATACTCGCCGACCTTTCAGACATTTCAGTTGCTTAACTCTTTTAATCTGTTTTCGATAATTTCGTCACAATTTCATTTTTATTTCTTTTGAAATGGACGTGGCTATTAGTCGGCAAAACTGTAATCTTGCCAACATCAAGTTGTTACTGAAATACTCTTAAAACAGATCTGACTTTTTTGAGGGCAAGACTGAAATTTTAATATGGACGATACAGTTTAGAAGTACTCTTAAATACGATAATCGATACATTTTCTTTAGACTGTGCGGCTGTATCTTTATTTAGTACGAACGTAGTACATAGATAAAGATAAAATGTTTTACAAATATAAATATGCGTTTTCTTTAATTTGTTTTCCGAGACAGATCGCAGTTGTTTTCTTCCTCTGGGAATGGATAGTGGCCATATTCCTGACAGCGCATTATCGGCATCGACATCCGCTAACGACAAACACATTCCTCAATTTTCCCGCCTAAACAAAATTCCCGCTAAAGGTAATTCAGGGGCGTGGTGCTCGCGCAGTAACGATGGCAACCAGTGGCTACAGGTTAACTTTGTGCGGGAAACTACAGTGACTAAAGTGGCGACTCAGGGAAGGTATGACGCTGACAATTGGGTGACGAGCTATAGTTTGTCGTACAGCGTTGATGGAACTCATTGGGCCTGGTACAGACTTGCTGATGGACACATTAAGGTATAATCAGTAATTGTCTTTTTCAGAGAAGATAAACACGAACCTCTAGTAAAAGGGACACTGTCCCGCCGAATTATAAAAAAAGAAGAGCTTACCTTGTTACATCGCTAAATGTCATCAAATATACAACTTAATTGGATACCAAAGATTCTATAGAGTAAAACAGAAGCTGTAGTTTGCTTATAAAGTGAAGGATTGCAAGGATGGAAGTGGATTACAGTTCATCAAATTGGATTTCGTGACAGGCGGTCAAGAAATCAAAATTGTCATTCTTGTTGAATTTTGACTTTTTTAGGCATTATTTTTTTCTCTCTTTAGTTAATATCTCTTTTGCGTTCATCACTTTTGGCGATTTTTTCTTTTTAATTCAAGATAATAAAGCAAGCTCCTGGCCATAATCATGAAAACACTATAACCGGGACAATGTCAGGCCTAAATTGAATCGTGGTTTGCATTTTATTTCATACATTTATCTATAGTTGAACTTTGGCACTAGTTGTAGAAGCTAAGTGCTGGAGTTGACTAGGTTATATATATATATCCCACACATGTGGTATCATCGCACCATGTCAGAGTGCTCAAACTAGTGAACTATACACCTGATTGCAAAAACGTTGTCGGATAAACATTACAAGCCATGAACGATACGACCGAATAGTTTTCTGGAAAGGGGAAAAAGCTTCTTGTGTTCTCAGATAAATTGCACATTATTATAGCAAAGTATGCCCACAATCACCCTTTTTGAACATTTTATAAAGGAAAGGATCTTAAACAACAACAAATTAATGTTAACAAACCTTATTTGCCTTGCTCCCAGAATTCCATTGTGTCGTATCGCTTATGGTTTTTGCTTTTTTCCCGACAACGTTTCTTCAATTTGATGTATATAAAATGCTCAAGGAAATGCGCGCGCTATGATTGGTTGAATCGAGTTCATTTCCACTATGAAGCCACATTACAGTCGCGTTTGTGTGGCTGTCACAAGTGGTTAAGGCATCTGTCCGGTTATCAGGAGACCCGGGTTCAACTCCCGGCTGAGGCACATTTTCACTCATAATCTTTGTTGTGAAATTTCTGTTCTTAATTTAACTGTCTATGTATATGTATTTCAGAAATCGTTGTGAATCGCCCTCCAAACGAGAATAGGTTGGTGATCCAATATATATATATATATTTTTTTTTTTTTACGGATACACCAGGTATTTGGAGCCAACATTGACCGAAACACGCCAGTTTACCATTCTTTGCATTTGCCAATTCAATCCCGCTATCTTCGTTTCCACCCCAAGACGTATTCAGGATACACCTGCATGAGAGCAGAGGTTTATGGCTGTCACGAAGGTAATTTGTAAATTAATGGTTAGTGGGGTCAGTTTCTAAAGGAATTTTGGTATCACGTCGGTGGGAAAGTAAACCACTAACTGAATTTGATATTAACCCCCTACGCTCTTAACGTCTTGACGTTCGTTGTCAGTTAACAATAGGTACAATAGATTTTGCTAGTGACAATTTGTTTTGTATAGAATGTGATCACTGACCTTTACCATTTGCTTTCTACCCCTTGGCCGATAGCCTCTAGCCCCTTGTATTGGATTCTATGGTTCTAAAAGTACATAGGTTTAACCCTGTGTCTAATGCCTTGAATTCGGAATGGGCGTTGTTACCATATTTTGCGTAATTTTTGTCTTTCTTTTAAGCTTTTTTAATTATGAGCTCAAAAACCTAAATTAGCAAACATCACAGTCAAATAAATTTCTTCTCAGAGACAAAGGAGTAGATAACCTCAGTTGTATATATGTATATATATATATATATATATATATATATAAATATTTGTAAAATTCATTAATAATTCATCAGGGTACTAACAAATAGAAATGAACCATTCCAATCACATGATTACCCTGTATAGGCCGATACAATCTTGATACAACTCATGAGTGGTTGTATCTAATTTGCATTCCAGATACAACTCCAAGTGGTTGCATCTAATTTGTGAATGTGAATTTCACAAGTTGTTTACTACATTCGCGTCCGTGTTGTATCGGCACTATACATTCACTTGCACTGGTGAGTTGTATCTGGAATGCAAATTAGATACAACCACTAGTGAGTTGTATCAAGATTGTATCGGCCTATACAGGGTAATCATGTTATTGGAATGGCTCATTTCTATTTGTTAGTACCCTTATGAATTATTAATGAACTTTACAAATATATGTATATATATATATATATATATATATATATATATATATATATATATATATATACATAATATACACCAAAAAAACGGAAAAAAACGACTTGCCGATATTTCGTCTTTATTGTAAAGACTTCTTCAGGGCAACTGATTAAGAAGCGGTTAAAACCGTTACAAGATACTGAAGAAGTCTTTACAATAAAGACGAAATATCGGCAAGATGTTTTTGACACTTATATAATTTAAAGATATTTCACAAAATGTTATGATTAATTTGAGACACTATGAAACCGATTCACCTTCAATAGCATGACCCGGCCACTTCAACAATACATGTTAGTATTTCTAATGAGAATGTGCAATAAACTAAAATGAATTATATCCGGATCTTCTCTGTCATTTTTCTGAGAAGCCACATCATTCAAATCTTATAGCGGCCAAAACAAAAATGTACAAAATAAGTGATCGCCCCTTTTGATTTGTTTTGATAATTGGAAAAGAAAAACATTTTGTTCATAGGTTTTCATTGCTCCATGTCGCTTGGAATGGAAGATGGCCGAATTCAAGATGGTGCCATAACTGCCTCAACTATTCACAACAGAAACTACGCAGCAAACCTTGGCCGTTTGAACCTGGTAGCTAGATCTGGTAACGCAGGAGCCTGGTGTGCAAGGACAAGTAACAACAAAGAATGGCTGCAGATCGATCTTGGAAATCCCACCACTATTACTAAAGTAGCGATGCAAGGCAGGCAAGATGCCAATCAATGGCCTACCAGTTACATGATATCTTACAGCCTCACAGGTTCTTACTGGGTTCATTACACAGTGCGCGGCAAAAAGAAGGTATATACGATATAATGACACTAAAATACACAGTGCTAAAATAAACTTGAATCGTACAGAGGCAAAATCGTAGAGAAATATTTCAAACAGGATATCAAAATTGTTTGGAGGATATTTATGTTTTAAGACAATCAAGTCACTTACATAAAACCTTTTTGTCAATACTTAAGCTGTTCTTTCCGAGATGCAAAAAAATAAAGATGCACATATTTCTACACCAACTTAGACGACCACAC
This sequence comes from Dendrophyllia cribrosa, assembly GCA_024195265.1. Classification (NCBI taxonomy): domain Eukaryota; kingdom Metazoa; phylum Cnidaria; class Anthozoa; order Scleractinia; family Dendrophylliidae; genus Dendrophyllia; species Dendrophyllia cribrosa. The sequence continues at coordinate 6,724,627 of JAJLRJ010000002.1, read as the reverse complement.
TTGACAGACTGAGAATATTATCATTAACAATTAAGCATTTTTAAAGGCTGATCAATAGGGAATATTTTCTAATTGCGAATAAAAGCCAAACGGAAGTAAACGTATTTTTAATATACACATAATTGCAATAACGTTGTCATAGAAAAATGAAAACTGTAAAAACGAAAAATGAAAAAAAGGTCAATAGGAATTATTTTAATTAGACATACAAAGTTCATTCTCGCCGGATTTAAATAATTGTCAAAGCATGCAAAAAGAACTATGTTTAAGAACAGGTTTTTGTACTTTTCCTTTTTCGTAGTGCAACTGTGCACATGTAACAGTTATTCTCAGAGAATGACATAAACTGGGTAGCACTGAACATATTTCCAACATGAACGGTTACCATATGATTTCAACTTTTACCTAGGTGAATTTTAACAGTTGTGTGCTTGGTGACCTTGCCTTTGAGTGGAAGCGAGGCTGGAGGTGACCTTGCTTTGATACAGACCTTGGAGCTTTTCAGGCAGAAAGGTTTGTATCAAAGCAAGGTCACCTCCAGCCTCGCTTCCACTCAAAGGCAAGGTCACCAAGCACACAACTGTAAAAAGGACTATTTAAATTAACAATAGCCGCTGCACGCTTAATCGTGCCGCGGCTTTGTTATTTTGAATTTATCCAGGAAAAAGTTGAAACGTTTAATCGCCGTCGCTTTTTTCATTTTTTATTTTTCTATGACAAGGTTATTGCAATTAGGTGTATGTAAATATCGTTTTTAAAATGTCATTAAAATGTTAGTAAAACATTATTATTTAATACTTTTAGAGAAAGTATAGACACGTAAACTGTTAATTTGTGCACAATCAAAGATTATGTGCCGGATATTACTTCATATTTACAACCACAGCAGCCTCTTTTCGAAAACTGATATAATTACAAGAACAGACAAAAAAATGATTCTCTAAACGGAGCGCGATTTAGAACGTAAGAATACGAAAAATGCGAAATGCCAAAAAAAAATTAGTTATTGCTGTCTGGGGATCTTTTAAATACAATGTAGTCGAACCTCGATGTAAGACACCCTCTAGTAACTGTCGTATTAAGGTGGCTCCGTTGTTATTTCGGACACACTCGTCTATGACAAACTTTGTCTCATAACTTTTCCGTCTCTAAAGCGATGCTTCTAAAACTTTGCGAAAACTTACAGCTATTATTTAGCAATAATATGATAGAATTCGATTTTCATGGGGAAAAATACATTTAGTGATAATCGGGCTTAAATGAACCCCACTTTTTGAACAAAATCGTACCCTGTGAAAAATTTTGCTGTTATATTTTTGTTAAATTTCTGGAATCAGCTTACATTGACTTAATACATACCCTTACCAAGTTTCAGCAAAATCGTTGGAGCAGAAATGCGGAAGAATTAACGCCATCAAAATTTAGCCCTAAAATTCTCTTAAAATTTTAAATATTTCATGCTCTTTGACAAAACAATCTACGAACCCAAATTTCTGGGAGAAGCCTTCCCGATGCTTGCTAAATCTGAATTGCAAATCGTGCGAACCGTTAAAAAGTATTCACTAGTTCTGTAAATATTATAAAATGCTCCAAAACCTGCTCAAATTTCAAATGCTGCATTTTCCATCATTTTTCGAAAATTATCCTGCAGTTGGGTGTCAAACTCCTTTCACATGAATTTCAAGGTACTGCAATACTTTTACATCAATTGTTTTTTGCTTAGAAGGGCTTGCAATTGGAGAAATAGTTGTTGGGATTATAAGCTACTCCGCATCTGAGCTCAGGCGAAGCTGACAAGCAGTTTTCAGAGTTTTGTTTATGAATACGAAATGAGCACGTGTGGAATTTATTCTAAGAATTCGCACCTTTATAAGGGGGCAAACGAAATATGCGCGCTAGTTACCCCAGGAGGGGAGGGAGCATGTACGCTTCGTTAGAAGCCGTTTCCATGGGGTGCAATGTTTTTAAATACGGGGACAACGCTGACTACGCGCGCATATCACGTACGCCCCCCAGGGTGCGATTTTGTTCAAAAAGTGGGGTTCATTTAAGCCCGATTATCACTAAATATATTTTTTCCCATGAAAATCAAATTCTATCATATTATTGCTAAATAATAGCTGTAAGTTTTTGCAGCGTTTTAGAAGCATCGCTTTAGAGACGGAAAAGTTATGAGACAAAGTTTGTCATAGACGAGTGCGCCCGAAATAACAACGGAGTCACCTTAAGCGACCACTTTTCCAAAATATAAAATTCTTCCAGTCAAATCACTATCAGTCGAAATCTCTCCTAAGCGACCACCTATGATAAGCGACCACCCCTCCTAAGCGACCGCGACCACTTTCAACCCTGGTGATTTGAATTTTTCTATTCTTTTTTAACTTCTGGTAAACAACGGTACCATGCATTTGCCCATACTTCGATATCACTGCTAACAGACACAAATTGAATAATGTGTTACAGTAAAACCCCTCCAATAAAACTTAAATTAACTATTTTGTCACCAGCATTAAATCTTTAATATGATAAAATATTTTGCTCTGACAGGTGCTTTGTACATTACAATTACAACAGGTTCATATCATTCATTCCCGTCAGTGATCGCGACCACTTTGACTTTGCATTTTCGGTGGTCGATTACGGGAGGTTTGATTGTATTTCCAAACCCTAATACCTCACTATCCTAGATGTTCTACTATGTTTTGCTGTTTTGGCCGGCACTGAAAAACATGTTTATAATTACGGCGGGGCCAAACCACCCCTCCAAGGGATCATTTTTTTGGTTATTTTAGCATAACTTTATAATGTATTGAGCATTTCGTTACCAAACTGGGCAAGTGAACGAAGAACATGCGCCAAATTATTTTGACATGAAAATTGATAGGAGATATCAAATTATAACGCCACAGTTGATGACGTCGTGTTATACCCTTAATTAAACGTTTTTAATTTCCAAGTTTTTGCTTGTTTTTTTTGCGAAAGAGGACAACCAGAGAAGTTAAAAACTCAAAACCGTTTGTTTGAAAATATTACATGAGATATGACATTTTGAATTTTGAAGAATGCTTTGCCCAGAAAAGAATGTCCCCATTTGTAGAAATATAATAAGTCGGGCTGCTTGGCTACAAGCCAAGCCCGACTTATAAATTCGGTTGTATGCTTCTCCGTAAGAAAAGTGTGCTTTTCAAGTGGTTTGTAGCCTGCGGCTAAGTGTTAGTGACATCACATCAGTTGACATAGCAACTTCAAGCTCATGGATGAATTGGATTTATTTACAACATAAGAAAAAGGAAAATGACGAAACGAAACATATCAAGTAAAAGGAACTTACATTATTGCCGGATTTGGCGAGAGTTCCATTTGATAACGATTTCCTTTTCCTTCTTTTCGAGCAGCAGATAAATGGAAGTCAGATAAAGTTGAAGTTGAAGTTAAAGTTGACCCTGCATGCACGAGTGATTTCGGAAAACTGATTAAAGGTTTCAAATAACGTAGTAACGTGCGTGACGGATCACCTTGTGTGACCGGAAAAGCGACTGTAAAACAAATCATAACAACTGAATTAATTCTCGTACCTTAGAAACACTTACAAGACCCTTAAAGCCCCACTTCACTACTCGAAGAGTTTTCGTTTGAGTTGGTTTTTGATGTCAGCAATCCTAGTTATGTTGCAGATTGATTGTCCTAGATGAGTAGAACAAGAATAATTGAAAAAATCAGAAATCATAGTTTTTCCTACCATTGTTTACTTCAAAAATCTATTTTCGTGACGTTATGAAATGTGACGTCACAATTATTTTATCGCTTAAATTATAAATTTTTGGGGAGAAAATAAAAAATCTTAAACCATACGCTATGTTTAAACACTTATCACTTTACTTTACCAAATTCTTAGCTTTAATTGAAAAAAAAAAACTGAAAAGAAGGAGGAGTTGATTTTACATGAAATCTATGTTTCCGTGGGGGACACTGAAATGTCATCAAATTGTACGTTATTACTCGAGAAATATTTGTCATAGCGAGTTACGGTTAACGGTATATTAGTCCTCTTGTCAAGCTCTTACAAATGATGTATTTGGTGGTATGAACTTAGAAACTTTGTACCACGTGTTTTGTGACGTCATGACGTCAGAATTTGCCATTTTTTACCATTAAAATAATTTGGACAACAACCCAAATGAATGTGTGAAGTTTGGTGAGGAAATGTGCAAAAAATCAAAATTAGCCTTAATGATCCTTTTATGGGCGTTTAAACCCCGCCGTGAATTAAATTGTCCACTGTCGAGGAAATTGTCGCTTTTATCGCACAGAGAAAAGGTGACAGAGTTTTCCTCTCAAAATCCGAAGACCAAATCCCAGCGCCTTTAAGCAAGAAGAAACCTCTTTGTTTCCAAGCCTTTATTTCATTATTATTTCCCTATTATCTTATTTATGTCTTTAGATATTCCGAGGCAACTTTGATCGGGACTCCATTGTTGTTCACCATATCTTCCCACCATTCCATGCCCGTTTTGTCCGAATCCATCCTTTGAGCTGGATTGGCTTTGTATGCATGCGTGCTGAGCTGTATGGATGTCGTATTAGGGTAAGATTCGAACCATAATGGCATAATTATCGGATAATACTGATAACGACAAAAGAACGAAACAACGAACGTATTTTTTGGGTATTATCAACCGGAAGTTACTGAAATGTTCAATCTTTTAGCAAAAAGTTGAAAGTAGAAAAGTGGTAAGAACTATCAGTTAGTCTCCTCATAAGTTTATATTACGAAAACAGGAAATGCGCGCTGAAGAGCCTTGAATGAGTGTAAATGGGTGCAAGGTGGTTAAGTTTACTGAAAGCACAGTCTGACTGAGCCAATAATTAATGCTTCAAGCTTAGCCTTGGGGAAATAAAAAGGCAGCAGTGGTTTATTTTATTAATACTGATATCCAAATGTGATTTGACTTTATAGGGCATCTAAAGAGGAGAAAAACTTTAAAGACGCCGCAGAAACAAGAAACGCGGCGCAGCAACTTGGAGTTAACATGAAGCTTTTGTTTCATTTTTCTTTAAGTTCGTAGAAAGCAGAATAAAAAGCTTTATTAATGAACGAAAAATGTTTCATTTCTTTGTTTATTAATTAGCTCCAAGGCTTACTTAATAGAAGTTTTGTATATGTTGATTCACAAATAATGACTTTCTTCATGCAATCTTGAGTTCTTCAATTTTATGAAACCTACCTAACGGCTAACTTTATATTAGGGAACTTAAGCAACGACGACGGCAACGCCAAGGAAAACGTCACTTGAAAAAAGGATTCACGCTATTTTAAACTACTTTGCAGTTGTTCCAATTTGTTCAGTTTGTCCAATGTGACTGGATTGTCCAGGAGCTGAATTTGAAGGGATGGCTTTCCCGTTCAAACGAAGAAACGAAAATTAACCGTCGTCGGTTCACGTTCTCCACAAAACCTATAATTTGATCATTTGACGTTGTTGTTTTGCAGGGAACGGGAAAGAAATGTACCAAAATGTAAAACGCACGTGCAGAGGCATTGTTTTCGCTCATTAAACCGATTGTTTTGTGCCGTTCTCGCTGCCGTCACCGTCGTGGTTGCTTAAGCTCCCTATTTACCGCGGGACATCCCGCTTTCATGTTTGAGGGGTCCTTGACAAAGAGTGAAGGCTTTATTGGGAGGGGTAGTGGCTATTCAATAAGTATAGTTTTAACACACAATACAAACAATAACGCAAAATGCGGTATTCTGATTGTCTACTGTAAACTGAAAGAAAAGAGAAAAGGACTGACGTTTAAACAAAAAAACATGTTTGAACGTTAATGGACACGCTTTCAATCCGAATACTTTAGGAAGGAAGAAAAATATTCCTTTTTCCTTTTTCAACCGCCATCAACAGTTTTTATTCATATCGGTGATGATTTTAAGCGCATCAGTTTCTGTTGTCGCCCTATTTTTGCGTCTTCGCGATCGACTGCGAGCAGTCTACATCGCTCGAGTCAGAGGCAGTGAGTAAACAGAAACCGAAATCAACGAAAATTGAATTTAATTACAACTTTACGTGACAACAAATAATTAGCCGAATAAACATCCTTGATATTACAGTTGAATCTCTCGCTGCGTCCAAATTAATGTTCGGCGGCCGGAAATTAAGATGGTCGACACTTAAAGGAGTGGTTACTTACGGAAAGTTTTAAATACAGAACTCGTAAACTATAAATGAAGTTCTATAGACTATGTTCAGTGATTGCGGACTGAGAACTTATGTCAACAGAATTTTAAAAAGGTGATGGCAGAAACCAAGAGCCTGATTCTAACTTGAAACAGTATTTAATTGAGACGGGATTTCATGCCAAAAATCAAAATTCAAGAAAAATTCCAAATTTAATTTTTTTTTTAATAAAAATAAATGGTGCCATGCAAAAGTACTGCTGAATAGGTTTCATCTGAATGGTCTCACGATAGGATTTGTCAACAAACTCAAAAGTTAGAACTAAACTATACATGCCTCCATCATTGACTCTGGGAGTGACAATGTTAAACCCATGGCCACCTAAAGATATAAATACCGAGGAACTAGTTGCTCGAAGGAGTTCAGGTTTTTATTTGAGAAGCCTGACGAAAAATCCAAATGAAAAGAATGCGACGACTCGGAGTAACTAAGAATCGTACAAATTCCCAAGCTCGAGAGGTGTTCGCGATAGGACTCACCGTAACAGTTGAGACTGCCCTTGTTTAAAATGCTTCTATTTTTTAGTGATCCGCTAAATCGCTTCTTGTCTGAAGGGAACCGAACGTTTCAAAAAAGTGTCATAATATTCAGAATATTAAACGATTGCTCAGCTATTTTGATATGGCTAAACACAAAGAGTCGCTCTGTAAACAAAACTTTCAAAACTGTTTTGTAACAGTATTTGCCAAGTGACCAGAGATCTTTCGTGTTATCAGAAACCTAATTAATTCAGTCAAAATAACGTTTCAGTTTGTGCGGACATTTATTACTTCCTCGAGTTTCTGTTAACGAAGGAATTTTACACAGGACTTTAAAATGGCTTGTTTTACGACAGACATTGTCTGCAATTGAGCATCGTGCGACAAGCAGCCTTCTTACAAGGTATGTAGGCCGGAGAAATTATTTTCTATTTTGAAACTCTAACATTAAAAGCAATGAGCGTTCATAAACTGTTCCTATTCGCCTGAAGTTATTGTGATCTATTGTGTAGTTTCCAAAATCACCCGACATTACGTTCAGTGTGTATCGATCCAGTGAGCGATATATTTCGGCCATTGGCAAAATTGAAAATCATTTCTACTGAAACTTAGTTAAGGAAGTATAATTGTTAATCGTATGCCAAGAATATCATAACTTATTACACGAAATTTTGGCGACACGTTAATTTCGAGATTTTTTTTTTTTGAGGGGGGGGGGGGGTGTATTTCGCGACACGTTACTTTCGCGATTTTGGAGTGTGCGTATTTCGCGACACTTAACTTTCGCGAATTTTCTCAAAGCTTAGTATACGCGATTTGAGGATGAAATTTCGCAAGCTTATGCAAAAAAAAATATTTATTGGCTTGATGCAAGCACAAAGGCGCCTTTGTTTATAATACCGGTAATCTCAATTCACTGTCATGACCAGTTCAATAGTCGAAGCATTTTTAAGATATGATTTTCACTGAGTTTTTTTATCCGCAGAATTATTTCAGTGTCGTTAACAACTATACGTCTTGGAAAGCGTATATTAATTAAAACTAGCGATTTATTAGGAGCGATCAGACAGCCGCCTTAACAATTTAAAGGTGAAAAACTCAGAAAAGTATGTTTGAGTACCGTCCCATCAAAATGTTATATTATAGTTCGTACAATTGCGAATTTTTACGCGAAGTAGCGAAAAATAGAAGAAATTTGAATAGCGCAAGGCCCCAGTTACAAACAACGCGCTTGCTAAATTATACTTCATTTCCATCCCGATCAATAAAATAAACGTCTGACATTTTCTAACAAAAGCCGTATGGAAATTAACAAACTAGGTAACTACTTCCCTATTTTAATAATATCCCTTATTTCATGGAATTTTTGCCTGTTATTATGCTATTATGTTAAAAAGAAAAACTGCCGGCAGGCACTCAAATGCAAACACATCATTAAAATTTTATCGTTTACAGTTTCGTTACTTTTATTGGTATTGCAGTGTTTTAATTATTTATGCAATTTTAGTGAATTCCTGCATGATCTGATTTATTTATTATCAAGAGGGCATGTTCAGTTTTTATTTTTTATTTTAAACTCGAACCTTGAGTTGATTAGTTTTAATTAAATTAATGTTTTTCTCAGTTGAGAAAACATCATTTTTTCTTCTATTTTCATTAGATAAGATGTATTCACGCAGAGAAAATCGTATCATTCGAATGTAACCCTTGATTCACATTAATTTTTATTTTCATTCCGTAAAAATGTATCATGAGGTTTAGATAAAGGTAACACAAACGCCAACAATAAAAAAAAACGTTGCTGCTTTTTGCAAATCATATTTTCTTTACCTCAACAGAACACAGTTTTCTGTAATATTCTTCTTTCTATACTGCCTAATTCATGAATCTCGTAACAGATTTATTAATCGTTAAAACAATATACATGATGCATGAACTAAGTCATTGTTTATACACAGTATAGAATTGGCAGTGTCTTGAAACAATTGCGTGGATAAATAAAATTATGTCCTGAAAATAGAATACTCCTTCAGAAACTTCAGAAACCGGTATTCACAAAACTACCTTATGAGTGGGCTATGTGACGCGACCATTGAAAGTTACAGAGTACCTTCAGGTCTGTTTTTTCAGTGTTTTGGTGGATCAAAATAAAGTTTTCAGAATAGGTGGTTTGCAACCAATCTCTAGAGACATAGATAACAATAGTGAAACGAACAAATGCTGGTGGACGAACAAAAGGAGCTAATGAGAGAACTATTGTTTATGTCCACCAGCATGGCGGCGATGACGTAACATGAAAACCACCTATAGACAAATTCGGCTAACGCATTGTTGTACCCAATTCAAACCTTCTGGGAATAAGATTCTTTGTTCACAATATTTCCATATAATTTCCATGTCACTGCTTCATTGATATGGAAATATGACGAACAAAGAGTTTTAATCCCAAAAGGTTTGAATTGGGTACAACAAATGCGTTAGCCGAATTTGTCTATGGTCTTTCATCCGGCAAAGATATAATTGAAAAAGAGTGAAAATTGACGGAGAAATGACGGTATGACGTTTTGACCCGAAGTTGATTATGAAGCACGATATTTTTCTAAGCGCTGTTTTCTCAAAATGAAGTTTGGCTTGTAGGGCTTAAACATGCAACTCAAAGGGAATTTGTTCGGTTTTTCCTCAAATTTGGATAGTAGCTATATTAACATATAATCGACCAAAGTTGGTCAACAAGTTTGTTATTTCTGAAAACGTTTTCGTGGAGAGTTATTTCCGCGATTATCCATTTTTCAGTTTTCGCCCTATTTCGAAAGTGTTCTGTAACTTTTCACCGAAGTTGAGTGGGAAAACGGCGACACCTGCTTTTAGCACTTCGGGCCCGGAAACATGAGAACGAATCAAATTAGAAAATATATGCATAATCGCTTTGAGTTATTGCTTTCAAAAGCTGATTCATTCTATAAGAAAATGAAAGGTATATTTAGATAGTCAGCTCTATAAACTTTGATTTGATATGGGTTTAAAGTACCTTAAGAGTCATCTTGAGACGCTAGAGCTGTTATACTGTAATACTGTAACCATAAAAAAGTAAACCAAATACATTTGCAAACACATTTGTATTAGTATATTAGAAACGTTATAATTATGATTACGTTCTTCATAAGTTCGACTTAATTCTTCTTCTTCATACAAAGAGAATACACATGATACAGATCGAGTCAGTACATTCTTTAACAACGCTTATTATCTAATCAGGGTAATTCATTCTTTATTCTCTTTATCCGACTTACTTTAGAAACTGACGAAACAGTGTTTTATGAATAGGCATGATTTTTTTTCTTATACAAAATCAGACCGCTAAACAAAGCACTAGCTATGTCGGTATTACTCGAGACTGAGATGATTTATAAAATTTACTCTGTCTTTAAATTAATCGTGCAGACTGCTTTCGATGAACCAGTTTGAAAATTGAGCAAAAACTTAATGCAGTGTTTTAGCAGACAATATTTCAAATACAGTCGAACCTCCCGTAAGCGACCACCCAAAATGTCAAGCCTAGGTGGTCGCTTACGGGAGGTGGTCGCTTACGAGAGTTCAGACCATATTGGGTCAAAATTTTGCCTTATTAGCATATGGTAACTGCAGAGACTTATCCTATGTGCCAATGCCCATCTAAACCCATGTAATAACTTTTAGTAGTCACAAAAATATTTAAGCTTTCCAAAATATTTATTCAGAGTTTCATGGTTCGCTTCTGTTAATTTACCTAATAAGGCGAATGGAACAAGTCTCACGATAGTTACAAATTGAATCTTTAATGTTGTCTAAACGTTAAGGGGAACTGAACATGAACTAATAAGGATTGGATTGCTAGCTTTAAATTTGACAGCCCTTTTATATTACTGGTGATTTACACGTTAACAAGCGTAAAAAACTGTACATTAACCCTTTAACACCCAAATTTCCACAAAAAAGACCCTTTTTCAGGCTACAAATGCCATTTTATGGCCATTATCTAACCAAATTGAGGCCGAACAGTCAAAAACATCGTTTACAGCTCGGAAACTAAACCCTCCTACCATTTGCAGAAGAATTTGAGAATTTGAGTTCGGCATAGGTTTTGAACGAGAAAAACAGGACTTGTCTTGAATGATGCGATAATGTTACAACATCTCATTATCCAATATCCGCTCTATTATCTGTCAAGTAGCTTCAAGTGGTCGCTTACGGGAGGCTAAAAACAAAAGAAAATTCCAAACTTTTAGCTCTAAAAGTGGTCGCGGTCGCTTCACCGCCGAGAGGTGGTCGCTTACAAGAGGTTCCAAATATAGTGATTTGACTTGGAAACTTTTGGTATTTTGGAAAACTGGTCGCTGAGGAGAGGTGGTCGCTTACGAGAGGTGGTCACAACCGGAGGTTCGACTGTATGTAATAACCTATTTCATATCAATGCACTTGTGAACTAAGTGCTGAGTCCACTGCGTGCTGAGTTAACTCCAAGAACAATGCTTCAGTAAATAAATTTGTACGAGATTTTTCGAGTTTGCTGTTAGCCTGATTTCTGTAAAGCCATCTTCATTTTTACCTCAGTTTCCGTAAAGCAAAGTTCCAAGAATGGCTGCTCGTTTCTTGATTAACCTCTTATTCGTTGCATCGGTCAGTTATATTACTTCTCTCGCGTACCGAGGGAATTTCTTCCAAGGTAAGTCATCAGTGTATCAAATCGTTACATCCTTGAATTATTTTCTCGTTCTTGACAATTTCCCCAATTTTATGGTTCTTTCGAAATTAAAGTTAGAGCTACTTAGTTAAGTTTACTTGAACTAATATTTTGTCGCTATATGAATTCTTTGAATTGCTACGCAAAAATGGTATTAGGTCGAAGCTGCAACTAATAACTAAAATAAATTTTCCTAGTGATGGAAGTTACTAAAATCAAATTTCATGCAATCAAGTTCCAGAAAAGGTTAAGATTAGCCTATAGTTTTGGCGTGTCATGACGCAATAACATTTTAACACTAGCAAAAAAACTGATTTTGATTCCTCAGATACAGTTCCCGATGTTTTTTGTCGCATTACTGCTGTACTTGCCGGTCAATAACACAACTGGAAAAATAGCAGTTGCCCAGAGTTCCCTTGAAGTGCCTATATTACATTAACATTGGTTCATATTTTAGAAAACTTTGGCTGTTTTAAAACTATGATGTTTAAAAGAAAAAAGTTAATAAACTCAAACTGGCAATTAGTCGAGTGTTTCCTCAAAGTCGTTAGATTATCTGAGGTCGAACTAAGGACGAAACAATAGTGGGCATCTTTGTTTAGGGGTCGAACACTAGGTTTATGCGTCCTCAACAATCTAACAAAAACATGAGTTGTTATATCTACTGAGAACTGTGACTAATCTTTCATTTCCCAGGTCCGCATTCGAAATATTAAGAGCAGATTAATAAGAGAGCACGTTCTTCGCACCCTCGCAGTATAAAATGGCAAAACAGAGTAATGGCAACAAGACTGAACAAAATTCATATCGAAAAAATAATGGGGTTATATTTTTTCGTAGTTCTTCAAGATCAACTGAGAAAAATGCTTCCGGCTGTAAATAAATGATCCGCACGAGAAATTTCAGGTTTCCCAAAACAATAGCCCAATGAAATTTATTCAAAGCACTGTTCTTCAGTCTGGAAAGCTAGGTTGGTCAAAACATATGTAACTTTATGCATGAGAAAAATGAAAATAGTTCTTTTCTTGATAAATTAAATGCTATTATCGTCACATTTTTTATGTTTCTTTTCCAAACCAAAGAAATTTCTGGGAAGGTAGGAAATCTCTTATGTTTGTTTGTTTGTAACACTCGCTTCGCACTGAAAAAAAAAACTGAAAAGATTAGAGATTAAATAAATCCAAGAGAATGGTGACCTCAAAGGCTTCATGAAAACGGAGTACATTTTTCAAGCTCACTTCTCCACTAAAAACGTTGTGTTAAATGTTAAAATACAAAGAAAGCTACACACATGTAACAAGATAACAAAGAGAAACGGGATGTTTTTCTCGCTGGATTTGTGTCATTTGGCCCCCCCCCCCAAAAATTTTTTTCTTTGCCTTTTTTCTGTTAATTTTTATTTTCTCGTTGTGCCAAATTCTTTTCTTATATTTTATCTGGTTTCGTGATACCTTCATAGACACAAGAAAATGGCTCAATTTGTGCTCAATAACAGCTCTTTAGTGAGAGTTGATTTTTCAAAAAAAAAGTCACTGTTTTAATTAATTTGCCAAGTGGGACCATCAGTTGACTCCAACCTTACTTAATTTTTGTTTGGCCTTCAAACTGAAACTTGCACTGAATCACATCCAAAACAGTTCTCTAATGTTATCCGAGCCAGAATCAAATCAATCAATATAAATATACACCTGTTTTACGAATGTGCATGTGAGAAACAAGAAATTATGGTATTGTTTATGGGACAAAGGTAAGGGAGACATCAAAATGTTCTTCTAAATTAAGAGAAATGTTTCTTTCTAGAGTTTAATCTTTAAAAATCAACTCAGATAGAAATTTCTCCCTCACAGGAGTTTAGAAATATTGTGCAACAAGAGAACGTACTGACTCCTTTCCTGAAAACTACTGATTTATTGATTTTCTCTTCATACGTTTATCCTATGCCACACATTTTCTATGGAGAAAATCTGACACCTGGAAATATTTCTTACAAGTTCCCTGTAACAATAGTCTGTAGATAGTTCGCACCAGAATTTTCAAGTTCTCTAAAACAAATGTTTACAAGACAATGGACAGCATGCATATCATTTAATTCTTACGGGAAATTTCAGGTTCTCTAGAACAATAGTCTCTTAATAAATCGTAAAGAAATGTCACTTTCTAACAAACAGTATAACGAGCCAGAGCGATCCGGAAGTTCAAAAAAACGTAAGGTCTGGTTGCTATGAAGTGACATCATAGGCCTGCTTAGCAGCCGTCATCGTATTTGATTTGCGGTTTCATAGCTGCAGCGTTTGATAATTAATGCTTGTACGTTATCAGATTGTGTACAAACTCCTGTGGAGCTCATCCTGTCATTTTGGAGGGGTTCAATTGCCTTTTTGACATCTTAGGAGGTTGGATTTCAATAAAAAATAATATGAGAAGATCGGGAAAATTGGATGATTCTTCCCGCGAGTGCATCGATGGATTGCTTTGACATTCGACGATTTGAGCTGCCTACGGTAAGCGATTTGAGAGACTGGTTTGTTCTAAATTCGAAGAAATGCGGCGTTTCTGCCACGGTTCAGCTTGCAGCGTAAAACAATGGCGGGCTTTATGATCGGAGAGTTTACAAGGACGATCTGGATGTTGCTGTACTGTTGCTCGGCTTAATTCGGCGTTGTTTCCACCATTCAGGTAACATTCTATTTCCTTTCTGTGTCACCCAGGAATATGATGAAAATTAATTTGGCATATGAAATCTAGGCAAATGTTATATATCCCCTCTGGTTCACCCAGGTTTGAGTTCTGGCATCGCCGTATGACATAACATTAATCAATATTTTGAGACGCAAATGAAATCTAGGCAAATGTTATATATCCTCTCTGGTTCACCCAGGTTTGAGTCCTGGCATCGCCGTATGACATAACATTAATCAATATTTTGAGACGCAAATGAAATCTAGACAAATGTTATATATCCTCTCTGGTTCACCCAGGTTTGAGTCCTGGCATCGCCGTATGCCTGAGCGCTTAAGGGATATATAACATTAATTAATATTTCGAGACGCACATGAAATCCAAGTAAATGTTATAGGCTCTCTGGTTCACCCAGGTTTGAGTCCTGGTATCACCGTATGCCTGAACGCTTAAGGGATTTATAACATTAATCAATATTTTGAGACGCAAATGAAATCTAGGCAAATGTTATATATCCTTTCTGGTTCACCCAGGTTTGAGTCCTGGCATCGCCGTATGCCTGAGCGCTTAAGGGATATATAACATTAATTAATATTTTGAGACGCAAATGAAATCTAGGCAAATGTTATATATCCTTTCTGGTTTACCCAGGTTTGAGTCCTGGCATCGCCGTATGCCTGAGCGCTTAAGGGATATATAACATTAATTAATATTTTGTGACGCAAATGAAATCTAGGCAAATGTTATATATCGACCCTCTCTGGTTCACCCAGGTTTGAGTCCTGGCATCGCCGTATGCCTGAGCACTTAGGGATATATAACATTAATTAATATTTTGAGACGCACATGAAATCTAGGTAAATGTTATATATCCTCTCTGGTTCACCCAGGTTTGAGTCCTGGCATCACCGTATGCCTGAGCGCTTAAGGGATTTATTACTGACATTAATCAATATTTTGAGACGCACATGAAATCTAGGTAAATGTTATAGGCTCTCTGGTTCACCCAGGTTTGAGTCCTGGCATCACCGTATGCCTGAGCGCTTAAGGGATTTATAACATTAATTTATATTTTGAAACGCACATGAAATCTAGGTAAATGTTATATATCCTCTCTGGTTCACCCAGGTTTGAGTCCTGGCATCGCCGTATGCCTGAGCGCTTAAGGGATATATAACATTAATTAATATTTTGAGACGCACATGAAATCTAGGCAAATGTTATATATCGACCCTCTCTGGTTCACCCAGGTTTGAGTCCTGGCATCGCCGTATGCCTGAGCACTTAGGGATATATAACATTAATTAATATTTTGAGACGCACATGAAATCTAGGTAAATGTTATATATCCTCTCTGGTTCACCCAGGTTTGAGTCCTGGCATCACCGTATGCCTGAGCGCTTACGGGATTTATAACATTAATCAATATTTTGAGACGCACATGAAATCTACTAGGCAAATGTTATATATCCTTTCTGGTTTACCCAGGTTTGAGTCCTGGCATCGCCGTATGCCTGAGCGCTTAAGGGATATATAACATTAATTAATATTTTGAGACGCACATGAAATCTAGGCAAATGTTATATATCCTCTCTGGTTCACCCAGGTTTGAGTCCTGGCATCGCCGTATGCCTGAGCGCTTAAAGGATATATAACATTAATTAATATTTTGCGACGCACATGAAATTTAGGCAAATGTTGTATATTCTCTCTGGTTCACCCGGTTGGAGTCTTTTTTTGTGTGTAACAAAGCAAGCATTACAACAAAATTATTACAGTTGTTATTCAAGTTACAAAAGTTTTAATACAGAAATATAAATGTAGTTCCAAAAATGCTATAGCTATCAACAATAATTTCGCTTCCCTTTCTTTGTGCCGACCGTATAAACAGAGGGAATCCACATTTAGCAATTATAGCCGGCCGTCTTTAATACGAACTACGTCTTACACCGAACTTCGAGTTCAATAATTATAGAAAGCCGACAGGGTTGTCTTGTTTACCGCAGAACAATGTTTATATTTGTACCTAGGTTGTGGTGTTTCCGTTCCGAATCGCTACATTTCGTTAGCTTGAATACACCGTGAAAATTTCCGGACAGAGTTGACTTCCACCCGAAGTAAAAGCCCTTACTCGTACCGCGCTGTTTAATATTCAGTCGTACAAAACCAACAAAAATCTAAATTTCTTGTTTTGCAGATATCTAAGCGGCTGACGTTTTCTGTTATTGTACTGTTTCTAATACTTGGACCCTTCTTTAAATTTATTGTGCCCATAAGATCCTTCATAAAAACCATAAAGAGTTTTCATGTTCAAAAACTACATCTCACAAGCAATTTCCTGTCAAACCGCAGCAAGACCTCTAAAACCCTCATAAAAATAGAATCTCAATTAAAAACGTGCATGAAATGAATTTTCACGCCTAAAGATTATAACGCCTTACGTGGAACAGAAATGGTCATCAGAAGGGATTAGATTACATTGGCATGCTGGAAATTACTAGACCTCCCTCTGAGATATAGGGCAAATTGCCCTATATCTCAGAGGGAGGTCTATCTATTTTTTTGGTTGCTAAGAGCGTCTGGCTCGTTGAGTGATGATGATTCTGTAAATAATTCGTACGAGGAAATTCAAGTTTTATAAAACAGTTGTCCAATGAACTTTTAAAAAGCAGAGCTCACTTCCGTAGGTCTGTAGTTCCCTTTGGTCTTAGTTTTAGTGAGAACTTTAAGAATGGCTCGTTTCTTGACAAATTATGCATTAATGTTCGCCGTGGTGATGTTTCTCTCTCACGTCGAAAAAACGTCTGGGAAGGTGCGAAAACAATCTATTTTGTCTACAATCAGGTTTTGCTTTTATCTTTCATTTTCATCAGCATCACATTTAATTTTTGGCATCATCATGGAAATCCGTTAAATCAGAAAACTAAACCAGGTGATTTAGCGATAACATTCATTCGTTACAATTCCGATTTCTGCTATGAACAGCGACGCAGTGCACTCGAATGGTAGAAAAATACTGAAAATGATTCTGCTTTCATAAGTTATAACAATGGATCCCAAAAAGTCTGGTCACTTAGTTAAGTCAAAAGACGTTGTTAAGGAGTTACAGCGCCTATTAAAGGTGTTCGGAGAGCTCATGCAATCATTGAAAAACAAAATTTTTGCGACTTTTTCGATTCTTCTTAGCGTTTCTCAGTTGAAAGATCGATCTTTCAAACTACAAGAAAACGTTTCATATATTTTAAGTGGGTGTTTTGCCTTAGACAAGCCTTAAAAATACGTTCCAAACTTTCTAGGGAAAATTACTTTTGCCAGTCCAAATCCACTCCTAATTAAACATTTTTCTTTCAGTTACTTGCCAACCTTGGAAACCACGAAGAAGATAACAGGTTGTCGCACCACAAAAGAAGCATCTACACAAATCCTTTTTTAGGTAAGTTAAATGTTGAGATACTAATTATTTTGTTCAACAGGTTCGCACGATATTGATTATGTTTCCTGGTTTTGGAATTTGAGATTCGTTAATTTATATAACTTGCCCTGAGGCCCTTGCAATGAATGAAAATAATGTTGTTTGAAAGAATTATCAACGCAATAATTGTTATCTCTATGAACGATTCCTCCTCTAGAAAGTCCTTTAGTTGAACTAGGACCAAACAAAGAGTCTTAAGAGTATTTTATAGGAAAAAAATATATATCTTGAATAAATCGAACTGTTTGTATTGTTTTAAAATTGATGAAGGAATCAATTAATTTAAAACATTTATCCTCAAAAATACAATTGAAGCCAAAAATTACTGACGTTTCCATTTTCATTTCAGTTTACCGCTGTTCCCTTCCTCTCGGTCTGGAAAATGGCTATGTACCAGACGCAGCTTTTTCTGCTTCTTCTCGAGCTGCACCCAACGTTAAACATATCGCGGCACGAGCAAGATTGAACATACAGCGTGATAGTAAAGGTTATGGGTCTTGGGCTGCAAAAACTAGCGACGGTAAACAATGGCTTCAAATCGACTTCGGGGAGCTGGTACGAGTCACTAAAGTAGCAACACAAGGACGCCAAGACTCTGACCAGTGGGTAACAAAGTTCACTCTCTCTTATAGCCTGGACGGGATGCACTGGGCTGAGTACAAAGAGAACAGTGTAACGTGGGTAAGTATACGACTAACAATCATCCTACTAGGGCGCTTGTGCCACACATACAGTTACTGAACGTTCCTTTTAAGTACTAAAGCGAGTAAAGCGATATATTTGTATGGGGTTAGTTTCTAGAGAAACTGTGGTGCTGCGTCGGTGGGGGAATGAAACACGAGAATTTAGTTTTATCGACTGAGTCGATAAGGTAAATTGACCACCGTAAAAAGATTCAAATAGCTGACGTTTCGAGCGCTAGCCCTTCGTCGGAGCGAATTCGAATTCGTCGGATTCGAATTCGTCGAATTCGAATTCGAATTCGTCGGATTCGCTCCGACGAAGGGCTAGCGCTCGAAACGTCAGCTATTTGAATCTTTTTACGGTTGTCAATTTACCTTATCGACTCAGTCGATAAAACTAAATTCTAAATTCTAATTGCTAACAACTTAAGTAAACTGCGGCACAAACTATCTGATACGCTTTGCACTTTGAATACAGCAAACATTTATAAATAGCATTTGGCAGTGAGGGGGAGGGAATGGGGGAGGGAGGACGGGGGAGGGAGGACTGGGGAGGAATATGGGGAGGTGGGGCTCAGACCAGTCTTTCTGTTCCTCCATACAGTTGAGTTCTGCTACGGGCCTGTGCTTGTTCAGTTGGAACTCTTTGTAGACACGATTCTCTGCCATTTTATTCAGTGTCTATTTCACGTAGTCTGTCGCTGCTTTTTAACAGGTATACGAAAACACCCCGTATTACACTCTCGCCGCAAAGTTAAGAAACTTGCTACTTTTATCATTGTTTTATAACTGAATCTCAATTTTTGAAATCAGGTTTTCTCCGGAAATAAGGACAGAAATACTATTGTGGAACACTTGCTGGTGACAGCATTCAATGCCCGGTTCATTCGCTTTCACCCAAAATCCTGGCATGGACATATTTCTATGAGAGCTGAGGTTTATGGCTGTCGAAATCGTATGTTCATTTGGTCTAGCAATAATCTCTAAGAAATAACACTGATCAAAAGTATTCATGAGTGTCATATATTAATCTAAATTTCACACTGGTTGTGTTCATCTGATGGAAAGCAATGTTACTGACAATATAATATGAATCAGAGTTCACAAAGATATTTGAATGCAAAGTCGCGGAAATCTGATTAACAGTTTATAGTGTTTTCACATCCCCACAAACGCAGCTGCACCACAGCGTCATTACAAACTTACTCTTGAATCCCTTGATTATGTTTTAGCTTATTTAGAAATGTCTCGCTCTAAGCAAAAAGACCCTTCTCCAGATGATGGCCGCAAATTCAAACGGTTTGAAATGTCGCTGAGCTGAAAATTGATGCCAAAACCGTAAAGAACACCTTTACGTTTGTAATCGTCTGCAAGGTTTTTTTTTCGGAGAAAATTTGAAAATTGAGAAATTTACAGTCGATGTTTGCATTACTGGCGAACACCCCTGTCATATTGACGCCGAAATTTAGAAAATTTTCAGAAAGTAATTTAACGAAGAAATTGTAGTGTATTGCCATGAAAATGTTTCTTTAAAAGCTTGGCTTAATCAGTAATAAAATTACTGATTAAGCCAAGCTTTTCTTTGATATGGGTACCAAATTCATCCTACAGATCTATTTCAATTTCGTTTGCCTTTTTGGTTAAGGGTTACTTACTTTTGCGTGAATGCATATGTTCCGTGTTTGTGATATATGTGTGGCACTGATTAAATATATAAATGAAAATAAAGTGAAGAACATTCACCTCGAAAGATGTAAGATGTAAGATCATTTACTCGTTAGAGTGGCATTCTTTTCAGTTGGCTTTTTTAATATAGAACAGTACTATAATTTTTGTTTGCAGTTCACAGTTGTTCAATGGCACTTGGTTTGGAGGACAAGCGTATTTCCGACAGCGCATTTACAGCTTCAGGTAGTTACGACAACAACCACAGGCCTTCACTTGCAAGACTCAACCTTTTAAACGACGGCAAACATATAGGTGCTTGGTGCCCAAAACATAAAAGTACAAATCAATGGCTGCAGATCGACCTGGGGGAAATCACTGCTGTAACAAAGGTGACAACACAAGGCCGGTACAACACCGAGGACAGAGTTAAGACGTACAAACTGTCGTACAGTGTGGACGGGATTCATTGGACTTGGTACAAACAACGTGCTGTGGATAAGGTAAAAAGAGAAGTTTTATTTAATTTCGGCCCAAGGTTTTAACATGCGGCCCTTTCTTGACGATAAATTGCATATGTTTCATTTTATTTCAGGTTTTTGCTGGAAACACTGACAGGAACACAGTCATAACGCACTCCTTAAAGCCCCACATCGAGGCTCGCTACATCCGCTTCCATCCACAGACTCATAATCACAATATCCCTTGTCTACGAACTGAACTGTATGGCTGCCGAAATGGTACCTCTTTCTTATTCATCATGTAAACTACATGTAAACTGCGTCATTATTATAATGTCGAAAATCACGTTGTAGGAGTTCATTTTTTAAGTTTTCAAAATAGCATGAACAAGCTACGGGTACATAGGCCTGAAATAATATTTCTTTTCTCATTTTGCCGCTGGGCTCATTTACCATTTCATTTCTATCTCAGTGTGCAAACAGAAAACATTTAGGTGCGGTCATTTTAAACAAAGTTTAGTCGGTCTTTAACAAAACCGCGGTTTAAAATAACACCAATTTCAATCTGGCGAACCCTATATTATATTTACACGTTATTTACTGTAAACATAGTGAAAATGGCATATAGCACAGAATAAAGAAACTTACTCTAGACTAAAGACTAGAGAAATCCACTTAGCTTAAAATGTCCCACTTTTAGATAGGTGGTACATTAATTGTATTTGAGCGATTCGGATTGGTTGAGAAAGTGGCGGGAGATTTTTTTAGCCAAACACAAAGCGTAGCAATGCAAAACCAAAGCAATCGCAAAATTACTTTCGACACTCAAAAGTACACTCAATCGAAAATCGCTCCAAACCGCGGTTTCATTACATCGTTAAATAATCGACCATTACTGTCTTTACTTAATTTGACAATTTTTTGTTTTATCTTTATCTAGTAAAGAACTGCTTGATGCCCGTGGGAGTAGAGGACGGTAGGATTTCTGAAGAAGCGTTCACTGCATCTTCCTCTTACAGTGCCAGCTACCTTCCAAACCGAGCGAGACTCAACTTGCTACCAAATGGCGGCAAAGTTTGTTGGGCTGCTAAACAGAATAATGCCAATCAATGGCTTCAGGTAAGGAAATGCCTTCCCTATTTCCTTTATTTATCCCCTTTTTAGGTTTCTTCTGTTTCAGCGCTGGCAGGATTTTTAGGTATACTTTCCTATTCGCTTTTATTAATGTAAATATTATCCTTATTTTAAATGACATTAAAGCTCCTAACGAAAATAAACCGCCGAACAATGATTTCAAAATGTCACTATTGTTTAAAGTAAGATCGTGTTTTATTTCCAGGTTAAGCTGGGTCGCATGTTCAATATAAGAGGCGTGGCCACTCAGGGGCGGCATGACGGTGACCAGTGGGTGACCAAGTTCTCAGTGGCTTACACTGCAGATGACTTCAACTGGGTTTACGTCAAGGAAAACAGTCAAGCCAAGGTATTTGCCCGCGTATACATAGACAACAAGTAATCACAGTCGAACCTTTATATGCGACCACCTCTTCTAAGGGCCGATTTACACGGTTCAACTTTGTTTCGTACGACACGCTTACGGCATGCTTACGACATGACTTGAGTTGATTTACACGGAGTAATTTGTGTTGTAAGCATGTCGTAAGCATGTTTTAAGCGTGTCGCATGCGACAACGTTGTACCGTGTAAATTGGCCCTAAGCGTCCACTTTTCCAAAATACCAAATTTTCTCAGTCCAATCATTATAGTTAAAACCTCTCATTACAGTTGAACTGAATTCAGACATTCAGTTCACTCACTCATGAAGTGATTTCTCCTGCAGATTTTCCTTGGTAACAGCGACAGAACAACTGTCGTCAAACATTTCTTCAGTCCTGACACAAGGATTTTTGCTCGAAGTATTCGTTTCCACCCTAAAGCTTGGCATGGTCACGTGTCAATGAGAGTGGAAATATATGGCTGCGAAGATGGTAAGCAAATTAATCAGTTCTATTCTGTCCATTCAGCGTAGTTATTTTAGAGTTCTTCTAAAGGCGCAAATTACGCTGGAATACTTGCTGAACTTCCAGACATTTCAGTTGCTTGACTGAATTATTTGTTCTCGATAACGATAAGACTATAAACATCCCTTCACCTCATATTTCAAGAAACGGACGTAGCTATTAGTCGGCGAAACAGTAGTCGTGCCAACATCAGGTTGTGACTGAGATACTCTTAAAACGGATCACTTTTCTGAGGGCGAGACTGAGATTTTAATATGGACGATACCAGGAGCCTGACGATACAGGTTTTCAAAAAGTGCTCTTGAATACGAATATCGTTTTATTTGCTTTAGACTGGGAGGATGTATGTTTATTTAGTAGAAACGTTAGTACATAAGATAAAATGTTTTACTAATATGTCGTTTCTTTAAGTTAACTTAAAGAAAATCAAAGTTTGACAATTCTTTAACCGCTGCAGCTCGCAGCTGTTTTCTTCCTCTGGGAATGGAGAGCGGCCATCTTCCTGACAGCACATTATCAGCATCGACAACCCACGCCGCCAGCTACATTCCTCCGTTTTCCCGTCTCAACAGAATCCCCACTAAAGGAACGAATGGGGCCTGGTGCTCGAAAGGTAACGATGGTAAGCAGTGGTTGCAGGTCTATTTCGGGCGGGAAACTACAGTGACCAAAGTCGCGACTCAGGGGCAGTATAACAGTAATAATTGGGTGACGAGCTATAGTTTGTCGTACAGCGTTGATGGAACTCATTGGGCCTGGTACAGACTTGCTGATGGACATATTAAGGTATGATCAGTAATTGACATTTTAAGAAGATAACACGAAACATCATTGTAAATGAAGTGCTTACCTTGTTACATCGCTAAATGTCACCAAATACACAACTTAATAGGATACAAAGATTCTATAGAGCAAAACAGAAGCAGTAGTTTGGTTATAAAGTGCAGGATTACCTGAGAATGGAAATATATTACACAGTGGTATTACAGTTCATCAAATGTGATTTCGTGACAGGCGGTCAAGAAATCAAAATTATCATTCTTGTTGAATTTTGACCTTTTTAGACGTTATTTTTTCTCTTTAGTTAATATTTCTTTGCGTTCATGTTTTTGGCGATTTTTCTTTTTACTTCAAGACAATAAAGCAAGCTTAAAGGGACACTGTCCCCGCGCCAAAAAAACTAAATTTCGCTTAACTTATTTCCACGTTATATCGCCAAATGCCACCAAATATACAGCTTAGTTGGATAAAAATATTCTATAGAGCGACATAGAAGCAGTAGTTTGGAGATAAAGTGCAGGATTGCGAGGATTGAAGTGGATTACAGTTGATTTATTGACAGGGGGTCAAGGAATAAAACTTGCAATTCTCGTGAAATTTTGACTTTTCTAGCCATTATTTTGTCTGTTTAGGTAATATTTCTTTGCTTCCATCGCTTTTGGCGATGGTTTCTTCCAATTTCAAGAAAATAAATTAAATTTAAAGTAAGCTCCTGGCCATAATCATGAAAACACGATCTATCAACCGGGACACTGTCAGACCTAAATTGAATCATGATTGTATATATTTTTTTATGGATATACCAGGTATTTGGAGGTAACATTGACCGAAACACGCCAGTTTACCATTCTTTGCATTTGCCAATTCAATCCCGCTATCTTCGTTTCCACCCCAAGACGTATTCAGGACACACCTGCATGAGAGCAGAGGTTTATGGCTGTCACGAAGGTAATTTGTAAATTAATGGTTTAAAGGGTCAGTTGCTAAAGGAATTTTGGTATCACGCCGGTGGGAAAGTGAACCACTATAACTGACGGAGTGTTTTGATCGTTAGCCCTACGCTCTTAACGTCTTGACATTCATTGTCAGTTAACAATAGGTGCAATGGATTTGGCTAGCGACGTCGTAGTAGATCCTATTCCTTTTATCTTGATCATACCAACTACATCAGTTTACGACGAGTTAAGGTCGGTTTCATATGTCGAACGAATTAAATTGAGGAATGTCTGTTTATAGTAATCATTGCATAGAAAAAAATTGCCGTTTGTTACTTGTGGCGTAGCCGACGAGTCATCTTTTGCCCTCTGAGTTTTCTGTTTTTGTGTGTCGCATTAGTGCATGCAAATTTATGCATGCATATTTAAGTTTCACTGGTCTGATTGGTTGACACGTGACCTCGTGATCACTCTTGATTTCAATATGCGAGCAAACCTCTCCGTGCTTGATGGATAGGACCTTTTGATATTGTGTTCGCTGCTGATTGCTGTGGGATTTTTGTTCTGACATGCAAGTTTTGTGTTTTATTTAACTTTCCATTTGCTTGACGATCGAGGTTACAAGTGTCGGCTACTAAGAGTGCGTTCCTTTGGGATGATCCGGATCCGGATCACTGATCCAAGATCACACGGATCATGCTGTATCAAAGGAACCGATGAATCCTTGTCGAGAGTGGATTCGTCGGTTCCTTTGATGCTTCATGATCCGAGTGATCTTGGATCAGTGATCCGGATCCAGATCATCCCAAAGGAACGCACCCTTAAATGTAGTGAATGTAGTGTAGTCTTACTTTTTAGACATAATTAATTTTATGTTAGTTTTACGTAAAAACACTCACAACTCTCTGGAATCAATACTGCAATGGGTTATAGTAGATGCCATGAGTTCAAGCTGTATACAGCTTCTTGTTTAAGAAGAATTTGACTCCGCGATTTAAAATAAGATGGATTTTGCAGTTAGTCTTTTGGAATAAAAAGATAACGTGTGCCATAAAAGATACAAAGAAACGACGGGATGCCTGGTTTTAGTATAGACCATGATCACTGACCTTCAACATTTCCTTTGTACCCCTTGGCCGGTAGCCACTAGCCTCTAGTATTGGATTCTGTGGTTGTAGAAGAGAATACATAGGTTTAATTCTGTGTCTAATGCCTTGAATTCAGAATGCGCGTTGTTACCACATTTTGTGTAATTCTTGTCTATCTTTAAAGTTTTTTTAATTATGAGCTCAAAACCTAAAATTAGCAAACATGACAGTCAAATAACGATTTTCAAGCAATTTGGGCATCCACATTCGGGCGAATTTCTTCTCGGAGAAAAAGGGGCAGATAAACTATGAAACCGATTGCCTACAATAGCATGACCCGGTCCCTTTAACACTACAAGTATTTCTTATGACATACAATGTAACCTAAAATGAATTTTATCCGAATCTTCTCTGTCACTTTTTGCGAAAACCCACATCATTCAGATCTCAGCTAGCTTATAGCGGCTAAAATAAAAATAGACAAAATTTAATACGTGATCGCCCTTGTTTGATTTTGTTTTGGTAAATGGAAAAGAAAAATATTTTGTTCATAGGATATCATTGCTCCATGTCGCTTGGAATGGAAGATGGCCGAATTCAAGATGGCGCCATAACTGCCTCAACTATTCACAACAGTAACCACGCAGCAAACCTTGGCCGTTTGAACCTCGTAGCTAGTTCTGGTAAAGTAGGAGCCTGGTGTGCGAAGACAAGTAACAACAAAGAATGGCTACAGATCGATCTTGGAAATCCCACCACTATTACTAAAGTAGCGACGCAAGGAAGGCAAGATTCCAATCAATGGCCGACCAGTTACTCGATATCTTACAGCCTCACAGGTTCTTACTGGGTTCATTACACAGTGCGCGGCAAAAAGAAGGTATATACGGTATAATGACACTAAATGTTTAAACTTTTGTACCATAGATTTCACAGTGCTAAAAAAAAACCTGAATCGTACAGAGACAAAATCGTAGAGGAAAATATCAAACAGGATATCAAAATTGTTTGGAGGTTATTTATGTTTTTAAGACAATTAATTCACTTTATAAAACCTTTTTGTCAGTACTTATAAGCTATTCTTTCCAAGATGTAAATAAAGATGCACATACTTCTACAAAAAACTTAGACGACCACACATGACAGACTGAGAATATTTTTATTAATAATTAAGCATTTTTAATGAATGATCAATAGTGAATATTTTCTAATTGCGAATAATAGCCAAACGGAAGTAAACGTATTTCTTAATATATGTAAATGTTAGTAAAGCATTAATACTTTTAGAGAAAGTGTAGACACTTAAACTGTTAGTTTGTGCACAATCAAAGATTATGTGCCGGATATTAATTCATATTTAAAACCACAGCAGCTTGTATTCGGAAACTGATTTAATTACAAGAACAGGCAAAACCTGATTCTGTAAACGGAGCGCGATTTAGAACGTCAGAATACGAAAAACGCGAAATGCATAAAAAAAAAACTAGTTACTGCTATCTGGGGACCTTTTAAATACAATATAGTGGAACCTCCATGTAAGATTCACCTCTCGTAACTGTCGCAAGCGACAACTGTTTCAAAATATATAATACTCTTCCAGTCAAATCACTATCAGTCGAAATCTCTCATAAGCGAGCACCTCTGATAAGCGAGCACCTCCGATAAGCGACTAGCAGTCTGATAAGCTACCGCGACCACTTTCAACGCTGGTGATTTCACTTTTTCTATTGTTTTTAACTGCTTGTAAACAACGGTACCACGCATTTGCAAATACTTCGATATCACTGCTAACAGACACAAATTGAATAATGTGTTACAGTGAAACTTCAATAAAAAGAAAATTTTTACTTTTGTCACTTGCATCAAAACATTTATATGATAAAATATTTTGCTCTGACAGGTGCTTTGTACATTAAAATTACAACAGGTTCATGTCATTCATTCCCGTAAGCGATCGCGACCACTTTGGCTTTATTTTCGGTGGTCGATTGCGGGAATTTCGACTGTATTTCTAAACCCCAATACCTAATTACCCTATGTCTCCTACTATGTTTTGCTTTCTATGCTCACTGAAAAAAAAAAACATGTTTGTAATTAAATTGTCCACAGCTGACGAGGAAGTTGTCGCTTTTATCGCACGGAGAGGTGACAGATTTTTCCTCCAAAATCCGAAGACCAAATCCCACCGCCCTTAAGCAAGTAACAAACACCTTTGTTTCCAAACCTTTCTTTCATTGACTATTTCCCTATTAGTATCACCCAACTAGTGGACTAATGCAAATC
The DNA here is from genome assembly GCA_024195265.1 of Dendrophyllia cribrosa. Taxonomy (NCBI): domain Eukaryota; kingdom Metazoa; phylum Cnidaria; class Anthozoa; order Scleractinia; family Dendrophylliidae; genus Dendrophyllia; species Dendrophyllia cribrosa. The sequence continues at coordinate 6,697,128 of JAJLRJ010000002.1, read as the reverse complement.
CTGCATTTTGATTGGCTACGCTACTAGGGGTCTAATAGTAATAGTCATCGAGTAGCGAAATTCGCCGGTTTTATTTTTCGTTTTATTCCCAAATAAATATTTCTTCAACTTGCAATTGCTTTTTTTTATTATTGCCTTTTTCTGTCCGACTAGTTGGGTGATACTAAAACAATTAGACCCTTCGCCCTCAAGGGCCACGGGTCAATAGCCCATTCGACTTCGCCTCATGGGCTATTGACCCGTAGCCCTTTCGGGCTACGGGTCTAATTGTTAATTATCTCATTTCTGTCTTTAGATTTTCCGAGGCAACTTTGATCGGGACTCCATTGTTGTTCACCATATCTTCCCACCATTCCATGCCCGTTTTGTCCGAATCCATCCTTTAAGCTGGATTGGCTTCGTATGCATGCGTGCTGAGCTGTATGGATGTCCTATTAGGGTAAGATTCGAACCATAATGGCATAATATTAATATAATATAAGACCATATAACGACAAAAGAAAGAAACAACGAACGTCTTTCTCGTGGAAGCATATGATCCTCAACGAAAATTCAATTATAAAACAGCTACAGATATAGAAGGGTGGGAACAAGTTAATTAAATAATTAAGGTGTTAATTACACGTAACAGTAACAATTTTTCGTGCAACTTGTCTCGCAAAACAAAATATTGTTGCAAGTTGCACGCACGATTTTTACGTGTAACACCCTCTTGTGTGCAACTGAATTTATTTAAGGCCCCGTCCACACGTATACGTTTACGTTCATAAACGCATATTTTTTTATGCGTTTAGGCCTCCCGTCCACACGTAAACGACGAAAACGGTCACCCTAAACGGATATTTTCGAAAACGCCGTTTACCCGTTTACCCGTTTACGTTTACGTCTGATGTCACAGATTCGGACCCAGTCCACAAATAAAGAAAATAGAGCAGATATCCAAAATGGCGGACTAATCTACGCATGCTCAATGCAGATTTGAAGCGTTTACGTATCGTTTTAGCGTTTACGTGTGGACAGGTGAAAACGAATCGTAAACGATGGCTGGCTTCTTGTGGACGGGAGCGTTTTAGATAAAAAAAAAATATGCGTTTACGAACGGAAACGTATACGTGTGGACGGGGCCTAAGTTGCACGAAAAGTTGAATCGTTTTCTTCTTTCTGCAGTTTATGTCTTCAAGTTGCACAACAAAAATATGCGTAACATGGATCTTGCAACTTGTTTCGCCACACTCTTTAAGTCAACCAATTGTCATTTTTCAACTTGCGCAATTTTTTTTCGCGAAACAAGTTGCATGGAAATTCGTACGTGTCACGGCACCTTCATAGTGATCACTACAAACGACCAGGCATTTTTAATAAAAGAAAAGAAAAGAAATTGACTCAGGTGTGACAGGTGTGATTACATCTCCTATCAAAGGAGGGTCATTGATGGCTCTTCTTGGTTATAATAACGATTGCTGAATTCTCCTTGCTGTCATAATCACACGTGATTATCAACCGGAAGTTACTGAAATGTCTATTTCTTAGCAAAAAGTGGTAAGAACTTTTTGTCAATCTCCACATGAGTTTATATTACGAAAACAGGAAATGCGCGCTGAGGAGCCTTGAATTTGAGAATGTAATTGAGTGCACGGTGGTAGATTACTGAAAACAGTCTGACTGAGCCAATAATTAATGATTGTAAGCTTAACCTTGGGGAAATAAAAAGGCAGCGGTGGTTTATTTTTATTTATACTGAAATCCAAATGTGATTTGATTTTATAGGGCATCTGAAGAGGAGAAAAGCTTTAAAGACGCCGCAGAAACAAGAAACGGCGCAGCAACTTGAAGTTAACAAGAAACTTTTGTTTGATTTTTCTTCAAGTTCGTAAAAAGCAGAATAAAAAGCTTTGTTAATGAATGAAAAATGTTTCATGTCTTTGTTTATTAATTAGCTCCAAATTAACTTTATAGAAGATTTGTATACGTTCATTCACAAATAATGACTTTCTTCGTGTAATCTTGAGTTCTTCAATTTTTGAAACCTACCTATCGCCTAACTTTATATTTACCGGGACATCCCCCTTTCATGTTTGAGGGGTCCTTAACAGAGAGTGATGCTTTATAGGGAGGGGTAGTGGCTATTCAATAAGCGGTAAGTGGGCATATATTATAAGTTGTGAACGAAAAGGCAAGAGTGTGGAGGCGGTTTAAAAGAAAGTGGGGGCTGAACTAAAATTTTCTTGCCACAAAATGTCATTCAATGCCATATCATGATAGAACTAGCAAGAATTAACATCTTCTACTTTGCAATCATGCATTTTATTTAATAGCAGAGCATTCAATGGAGTCAGTTTATTTTTAAATAAACTGACTAAAAATAAAAATAGCAGAGCATTCAATGGAGTCAGTTTATTTAACCGCAAGTGATGTTTTAAATTGCCCAAGATATCACAAGCCAAAAAGTCGAATTTATCTTGTACATGCATGTACGGTATCAACACACAATTAATTTATTATTAAAACTGAGTTCTTTTTTGGTTATAACCCATAGTTACACACTGAATTTAACTGAAATAGAATAGTTCGTGACCACTCAGCTTACCCAGTTAAAAAATTAAAAAGTTGAAAAAAAAATAGGTTTTCAATAATCAAAAAGCAAACAGTACCATAACTGAATGCTGCCCATTAGCTTTTATTTGAATGGTACAGTTGTGGATTTTATGCACAGAATCAAAAGGTAGAACCACCTCGGTATACAGCGTAATAAACAATACCACAAACAAGCACTGTTCAATAGCTTTCATTGGAATGGCCACACTTCAGGATTTCAGTTAACACTCGTTTCCATATCTCAAATTGACGTTGGACACCTTATGAGGGTTTACATAACGTAATATTTTGTATCGTTATACCGTGGTACTGACGTACACGAGAACAGAACCCCATTTATTGGGCAGAGAACTGAGACAATTCAAGAATAGAGCTCCGGTTAAGCAAAGAGTAGCGTTTTGGGGTTTAGCATCGATCTACAGTGTTTAGCACTGATTTGAAAACGGTTAGCTTTCATTTATTGTTATGGGTAACTCAAAAAATATGATAAAAATTACAGCTCCCGGCAGCTAGTTCACGTTGGTATAGTGGATAAGGATATTAGTTATGAAACGAACGACTCGGGTTCGAAGCATACACTATTCTGATCTTTTTTTCTAATTTTACTCTTCAGTGTGAAATAAGTTTTATTTCATGTAACTTAAACTAAAAAGGAAAAGTACGAGTGTTAACCCAGGATTTCACCCACAGACACAAAAGCAAGAACCATATTCACTGATTGTGAGTGAAATTTGTCATCCTCGCAGTGTGCTCTCAACTTCAGCAGTTGAAAAAGCAACCAGAAAAAAATTCCGGCTTGAACGGGATTCGAACCCATGACCTTGCAATACCAGTGCAATGTTCTATCCACTAAGCCTTATCAAGCCACATGGATAAATGGTCAATATAACCGATAATGGTGAATATATGAGAATGTGATATACTCACATGTTTTCACATTTTAATTCACATATTCAGTTGTACAGCTAGCAGCATATATAGTAGTCAGCATCACAGGAAAGTACTGCTCAGTTCATATGTAGCTTTCATTTGAATGATCAAACTTTATGATTTCATACACAGACTCAAAAGTATGAACCACCTAATACAGTAGAGGTTTTCAATTATCAAAAAGCAAATAGTATGCCCATTAGCTTTCATTTAAATCGTCAAACTTTAGGATTTTATCCACCGATTGTAAAGTAAGAACCATCTTCTACGATTATAAACGGCATAATATAAACAGTACTACAGCAAAGCACTGTTCAATAGCTTTCATTTGAATGGTCACACGTTAGGATTTTATGATCCACAGACTCAAAAGTAAGAACTACTGCAACATTATAGTCAGCACCACAGGAAAGTACTGCTCAATAGATGACTTCCTCTTTACCGGTCGTATGTAACGCGGGCGATTTTATCTGCATGGAACTTATGTGCGGGAGCAGATATTGCACAGTTGCAAAAATGTTCATATTCCATCAATGTGGTCTGCATTTGAATAATGGACTTGTCATCATAAGTGGGTTAATTGGTTCAGTCGGCTGTATTCGCAGGCTGGCCCCAAAGTTACATGCAATAGTATGGTATTAACACTCGTGCAAGCTTAGGAGAACTTGATAAAGCTGTGAAAACACTTGCATTCGGCTCCTATTGCCACAGGTTTCTCGTTTTCTTAAACTTCCACCTGTGTTATCTTAACGGAAGGTGTTTTCCATTTCTTAAATCATCCTGTATGCGTTGTTTTCAGGTTTGACTGAAGTAGATAGTGAAGAAGAGAACGTTGGCTTAACATCTGGGAAACTAAAGGCAGTGATAAAATGTGGAAATGTCGCCTTGGCACTTCACGATGCTGTAACACTGTTACAACATTTCTGTGAAAAAAGTTTTACATTTTTAAATGTTTTTTAATTTTTTTTGTTAATTTTTTTAATTTTTAAATTTTTAAATTTTTTAACTTTTTTTTTTAATTTTTAAATTTTTTTAATTTTTGATATTAAAATATCAGTTCAAAGAAACATGTGTTTTTTTCCTCTAAAGAGAATTATCTTTGAACTACAAATTAAATAATATTGTTAAACACTGTTTTGCCGAGAAATTTCCCAACATTCTTGCAGGAAATACCTTTTAGTTTCAGTTTAAAAATAGATCCCAACAACAGTGCTAATAGCAGAAATGTGAAGTTCAATTCGACCTTACTTCATTTTTTTTGATAAATTTAACACCTTGAAAAAACGTTTCCTTTAGAAATGTTTTGCATACCAAGCAAAATGTTCTCTCATTCAGTGCAAGGTTCATTTGCAAGGTTTACTATAATTGGTTTATGACAACCACCTAAACTCGGATTGTTAATCAGTTTTGCATTCAACACAAGTAATAGGGGGTTTTTATTTTTTTTTACAGGAAATATTACTATCAAAACGCTCGGAAAATCCATTTCTTCAGATCTGAAAGTGTAATGCAAAAGCATCGACATTGATTCTAATGTGAACTTGGTTATCAATGAAGAAGATAAAGGAGAGAACCTTACTGTGATGACGGGAAAACATAACCCAAAGAAGAAGGACAATCATTGTAGAAGCATAGATAGATAGATAGATAGATAGATAGATAGATAGATAGATAGATAGATAGATAGATAGATAGATAGATAGATAGATAGATAGATAGAAACTTTATTTAAGTGTCAAAAGACCTTATAGCCTGGGTAAACCCATACTAATTTGGGGACACATAAAAAAGTATAAAATATCTAATATTAATCTAAAACCTAAAATATATTTAATATTTAAAATTTATATAAAGCTAACAATTTATTAAATGATAATAAAAGCTAAAATTTAAAAAAAGAAAATGATAAAATTGTATTGTTATGATGAGCAGAGGGTACAATCCTTGCAACCATCATCCATTAACAGAGTTATGTCGTATTTACGAATCTTGTTTTTAAAAGCATTCAACGTTTTTGCTGATCTATCAGCTATAGATAATTTTCCCCATAACCTTGGGCCTAGATAGCTTAAAGAGTGTTTACCATGCGTTATTGTATTGTACCTAGGAATTGAGAAATCTGATTGCCTTAAGTTGTAGGAAGAAGTGTGGTTATTAAAAATATTACAAATATTAGTGGGGCATAATTTATGCTTAACTTTGTACATAAGGATGCAGATATCCTGCAAGCGCCTGTTCATCAGCGTTGGCAACTCGGCCCTCTCAAGTAGTTGAGTATAACTTGCATGCTTGTCCCTATACACCGCCCTTAGTCCTCTTTCTTGCAATCTTTCTAGTTTTCGCGAGTCACTGGATCTACAAAAATGCCAGACTAAGTGGCAATACGTAAGTGGCAAAACTTGGGTCTGTGAAGATTGAACAAAATGACTGGTTCAGTTCTCTGAAATTGAAGTAGCCAGTTTCCTTAGTGTCTACCTTTTTAAGTGCTAGCATTATGAGCGGCCAGGGCACTGGAAGTAGTGGTGTGACAGTCGCGACTTGGGCCTCACTGGGCGAAGATACTGTGAGTGAGACTGGAGCGAGGATTCGGGGAATTGTATTACGACGAGCGAGTCACGTTCTGTCGAGTTCTAATAAATTCCGTTGTTGTTCGCTTATTTCCGTCTTTACACTGGTGGCAGCGGTGCAATGGAAGACAATAGATGCAGACTGTTGTGGAAACAGGGCGAAGATGTCAAGAAATGGATTTTACGAGTCGAAACGTACGCCGCCGCGCGTGGGTGGAATAACAACAAGATGGCGGCGATGGCTGCGATCGGCCTCCCGGATGACAAGGTGGAGTTCTTATTGACCGTACCGGAAGAAGATCGAAAGGACTGGCCTAAACTAAAGAAAGCCATCATCAATGAATACCGCAAAGACCCGGCGTCCTCGGAACAGGCTTTTCTCGCTCGCATGCGACAGCCAGGCGAGTCCTTCTTGGTCTATTTTGCTGTGTTGGAACGATTGTATGGGGATGCATTCGGAATCGAGGAAGGGACGGAACTAAACGAGCCATCACAGAAAGCAGTTACCCGGCAGTTTCTTCGAGGAGTTCCTCAACCGATATCTTCAAAATTGCAGTTAGATTACCCCGACGAATCATACACGAATCTGGCGAAACAAGCCCGTCGTATCGAAGAAGTCTTGGCTCGTACCCAGTCCCCTGCCGAACAGGTAGCTTCAGATAAATGTACCGAGAATGATAGCCGGTTGGACGCACTTTGTAGTGAACTGAGTGAACTTAAAGTTCTTCTCCAAGGTCAGTCTGTCACAGCATCTCAGGATGTAAATACGGTGGCGTCGAAACAGCCCACTACCAGCTCGTGGACACCTCCGAAATGTTACACTTGTGGATCTACATCACATCTACAAAGGAACTGTGACCGTGCCCCTCCCTTCCGTGGAAGAGGGCGCGGTAAGGGCCGTTTCTATCGTGGCGCTCCCCGTAGAAGGACCCAAGCACCTATCTGTTCTAACTGTGGAGGTGTGGGACATGTAGCCAATCAGTGTCCCTCTCCTCATTTAAACTGAACGACGCCAGTGCTATGGGGCCACCACTGGTGTCTAACTCTGCTGAAAGTGCCTCACAACGCCCTTGGACACAACGGCGCTCTACTCTGCACGTGAACGGAAAAATTAAAAATGTGAAATGCACGTGGCTGCTGGATACTGGCTCTGATGTTACCTGTATCAGCTCTAGACTACCCGGCATTGAGAAGTGGGACCTCACCCCCCCACAGCATCCCGGCCGCAGCCAGTGGAAGCCCTCTACGCTGTGTGGGTGAGATTGTTACTAACATTGAGATAGGGCATGTCTCCAAACACAATGTTCGTTTGCTTGTTATTCAAGCCTTAATGTACCCGCCATTCTAGGCATGGACACCCTGGAACAGTTCGGGTCCTTTGGCATTAACTGGACCCAACAAACACTTACTCTTGGTGATGCCAAGTTGATTTTAGAGAAACGTTCGCATGGGTCTGTGCTGGCCCCCGTTGTTGTTTCACTCATCCCAGATTATGTTATTCCACCCCGCTCACAATGCTTTGTACATGCTGGTACAACAGATTATGGACCATGTGACAAGGATGCTTTATTCTCCCCGTTTATGGACAAAATGGCTCGTTTAAATGTCTTGTTAGGAGCAAGTGTGGTCGCCGCAGGACCACAGAACCAAATACCGGTAACAGTCATGAACAACAGTGAAGTTCCTATTAAGCTGTTTGCGGGTACTAGAATTGGAGAACTCTCGCCAGTAAAGGTAGAAGAACAAACCCCTGAAGTTAGCAGCATTTCTGAAAGTCCGCCACCCCTACCTACAGCACCGAAGAAAGGACCAGCGGCAGTTGACTTGGATTCTTGTGAGGTGACGGCGTCTGAGAAACAGGAGCTCAAACATCTTTTGGATGAGTACCGAGATGTTTTCGCAAATAATGACTCAGAAGTTGGTCGCACCGAGAAAGCTCAGTTTTACATCCATACAAAGACTCAAGTACCTGTTGCTGTAAAGCTTCGCCGAACACCATTTTCCCTTCGTTCAGAGGTCAATCAACAGATCAAAAACATGGAGGAGCGCGGTGTTATTGAGCCCTCCACCTCACCCTATTCCGCGCCTATTCTACTTGTACCTAAAGCAGATGGTTCCTATCGGTTCTGTGCAGATTTCCGGGCGTTGAATGATGCTACCATTACCGAAGTCTTTCCTCTGCCTTCAGTTCGCGAATGCTTGGATTCACTACATGGCTCTAACCTGTTCACTACTTTAGATCTGTACAGTGGCTACTGGCAGATCCCGATTGCTAAAGGGCATCGTCGTAAGACAGCCTTCTCCACGGAAGCTGGTCTTTGGCAGTTCTGTGTGATGCCATTTGGGGTGAAAAATGCCCCGGCTGTTTTCGCTCGTCTCATGGCAGATATTATGAACGGATTACAGTGGAACGGAATTGCTGTCTATCTGGATGACATTATTATTGGTGGGAAAACCTTTCGCGAACACTATGATCTGTTGAAGGAAGTCCTTGAACGTCTACGTGGAGCAGGTTTAACTGTCAAGTCTAGTAAGGTGTCGTTGTGTCGAAAGAAACTTCTGTTCCTGGGCCATCAAATTTCAGCGAAAGGAGTTGAGCCTGACCCTGCCAAACTGACTGTTATTCGTAATTGGCCACGCCCCCAGAACACTAAAGAACTCCGTGCCTTCCTTGGTCTGTGCAATTACTATAGTGAGTTCATCCCTAATCTTAAGCAGCGTGCTTTCGTTCTCAACCAGTTGACAGGAAAATCGCAATTTAGCTGGTCCCTAGAAAGGGAAGCTGCCTTCAATGACTTGAAGTTTGCATTAACTTCCAGTGATGTCTTGCTTCAATTCCCTGATTTGTCTAAACCCTTTGAACTGAGCACCGATGCCTCCGACAACGGCATAGGTTGTGTTTTGTCCCAAAGAGACGAATCCGGCCGGGATCAACCAGTTTTGTTTGCATCCAAGGCATTGACAAACAATGAGTTGAATTGGCATACACGTGATAAAGAAGCTTATGCCTTCATCTTTGCTCTACGGAAATTTCGCCCTTACCTCTTTGGGCGCCGCTTCACTTGGCACACAGATCATAAAGGTCTTCAGTGGTTGAGAAATACTCGTGATCCCCGAGGCCGTTACGCCCGTTGGTTAGAAGAATCAGAAGAATTTGAGTTTGTCATCAAACACAGACCAGGCGTGACAAATTCTCACGCTGATGCTCTGTCGCGGATGCCTGGCGTTAACACATTAATGCATGATGACTTGTTCAGCCTCGAAGAATTTCGCAAATTCCAACAAGCGGATCCTGTGTTAGGAGTGCTCATCAACACGATGCGAGGAGTGGGGAACCAGTTTGTGGACACTACCCCTGTCATGCGCCGATGGTTAAACAAACGCCGTTTTCTTTCCCTTGGAAAGGAAGATGGTTTATTGTATAATCGTTACAAGGTTGGTAAACACCTCGTTAACCAACTCGTGGTCCCTGAAGCCCTTGTTCCATTTGTTTTGCGCCTTAAACACGACAATGCTGGCCACATGGCTGCCGAGAAAACCACCAACCTTATCCGCCGTGAGTACTTCTGGTTGACCATGATTGAAGATGTTAAAAAGTATTGCCAATCATGTGTTCCGTGTGCACGTAATCAGCCTGCTCCTGTCCGTCCCACAGCACGCCTTACGCTGTCTTCACAACCTCAAGAACCTTGGCAAGAGATTGCCATGGATATTAAGGGTCCCTTTGGCCGCAAGCCCACCAAAAACGGTAATCGTTATGTTTTAGTGGTGATGGATTTGCTCACTCGTGCAGCGGAACTGATCCCTATTCCTGATAAATCAGCCAAAACAGTGACTCATGCTGTCGTGCGTGAAGTTTTTTGTCGTCGAGGTATCCCTGAGTCGTTTTTGACAGACCGTGGCTGTGAGTTTGACAACCAAGCTCTAAGCACAATTGCCCATGAACTTGGTATTGACAAGAAACGAATCTCTCCTCTACATCCTCAAGCCAATGGAAACGTTGAGAGACTAAACCGTACCATTGGAACCATGTTGAGTAAAGCAACAAACGAGCGCGGAGAGGATTGGGACTTGGAGATCCCCTACGTCCAGTTTAACTACATGAATCACACTCATGGTACCACCGGTTACTCGCCATTTTACCTGTCCTACGGGTATTTTCCCAGCACACCCAGATTGGTTCTTTCCCCACTCCCCACGCAACGCCAAGCTACGGATCACCAATGGGCCTCAACTCTCGCCTCACGTTTGAAGGAAGCTCATTCTGACGTAGTTACTCGTGACTCTCAGACAAAGCAAAGGCGGGTCGCGGGTTCTACAGAGGACGCCACTCCCCTTCACGTTGGCGACACCGTAATGATGCATGTCCCTCCACGACCACGATTCCCCTCAAAGTTACAGAGCCGCTGGCAAGGACCGTTCATAGTTGTGAAATGTCTTCAAGGTAACACATACCGCATCAAGCTCGCAAGCAATTTTCGGAAACGGTACTTGCGACATCGTGACCAGCTTCAAGTCCATCATTCACGCCCAGAAAGGTTACGCCCTACCCAAAGTGAAACTTCTACAAGTCAATCCGGGGAACTCCCACCTACTACAGTTCATCCCCAGCAGACTGAAGTGCCACAGCCCTTGTCCAATCTATCTGAAAGCAAAGCTGATCTGCAAGAGGTGCCGCAACCTAGCCCTCTCTTCCGCCGGCCCGTTAATCCAGAGATTCTGCCTTCAAATACTGAAACCTGTGAAGAGGATGAAGGACCAACTGATCAATCAAGTTTAGACCACCCTAGTCTTTGTACGGCACCGCCTGTAAAGTTACGTCGAGGGATACGGCCCCGCAGACCTCCCGACAGATATGGCACTTGGGAACTGGACTTCGATGATGATGTTGGCGTCTATTTCACACAATGACATGCATGAAACTGGCCTTTAGGCATTCTCTGTTGTGTTATCATTTTTAGAGTCTTATTAACCTCCCTAGGGGGGAAGAGTGTGATAGTCGCGGCTTGGGCCTCACTGGGCCAAGATACTGTGAGTGAGACTGGAGCGAGGATTCGGGGAATTGTATTACGACGAGCGAGTCACGTTCTGTCGAGTTCTAATAAATTCCGTTGTTGTTCGCTTATTTCCGTCTTTACAGTGACATGAGATGGTAAAATCCGAGACTTATCAAGATGCTTAGACCATTGAGCTTAGTGGCAAATCTAGACTCCATTGTAAAGGGGGGATGGAGGAGGAGGGAGGGGGGCGAAGTGAATAAGGGAGGTCCCGGAATGAAAATGTCAGCCCGGAATGAAAATGTCAGCCCTTCAGGGCTTCATTTTCACCACTGGAGCTAACACTGAGATTAGCCTGATAGAGCGCTTTTCATTTGAGTGTCATAAAACCAAAACCAAGCTAGGTAATTACTCTGGCCAATCAAAACAGGCGTAAACAATCGAAATTAACCAATCAGAACCCGAAGCAAATACCTGTAGCCGGCGCCAAGCGAGGGAAAACACGTATGAGCAAATCACGATTGGTTTTGGTTTTACTTCTGATTGATTGAGAAAATGGCGCGAGATATTTCAGTTAGCCGATCACAAAGCGTAGCAATGCGAAATCAAGGTAATCGCAAAATTACTTTTGACACTCAATTGAAAACCGCGCTATCCTGAGACTCAAACTAACTGAGCGTGATGCACTGTGTTCCTGAAATTATGTAATAATATCAAACACTAGGAAGAATGCTTCATCGCGATATCCAAACATTAAGAAGTGGACTGAATATATAATATGACATATCCATAGTGACTTCCTTTGTTTTCTTTTCATAAATTAGTAATAAGTTTGGGAAGCATGTTTTAAACCCGGGCATTTCGCCTCTACCTTGATCACTCTTTTGGGAAAGAATTGCATAGTTTTAACACACAATACAAAACAAAACGTAAAATGTGGTTCGGATAGTCTACTGTAAAGTGAAAGAAAAGGACTGAAGTTTAAACTTAAAACGTGTTTGAACGTTAATGTACAAACTCGAAGACTTTAGGGAGGGAAAAATATCCATTTCTCCTATTTCAACCGCCATCAACAGTTTTAATTGATATCGGCGATGATTTAAAGCGCATCAGATTCTGTTGTCGCTCTATTTTTCCGTCTTCGCGATCGACTGCGAGCAGTCTTATATCGCTCGAGTCAGAGACATGCAGCGAGTAATCAGAAACCGAAATCCCGGTAAATTGAATTTAATTACAACTTTTCGTGACAACAAATGATTAGGCAAATAAATATCCTTGATAATACAGTTCAATCTCTTGCTGGGTCCAAATTAATGTTCGGAGGCCGGAACGGAAATTAAGATGGTCGGCGCTTAAAGGAGTGGTTGCTTACGGAAAGTTTTAAATACAGAACTCGTAAACTATAACTATATTCAGTGATGGCGGACTGAGAACTTATGTCAACAGATTTTAAAAAGGTCGTGATGGCAGAAACCAAGAGCCTGATTCTAACTTGAAACAGTGTTTAATTAAGATGGAATTTCACGCCAAATATCAAAACTCAAGAAAAATTCCAAATATCATTTTTTTTAAAACATTGAAAAATAAATGGTACCATGAAAAAGTACTGCTGAATAGGTTTCATCTGAATGATCACACTATAGGATTTTGTCAACAAACTCAAAAGTTAGAACTAAACTATACGTGTCTCCATAATTGACTCTGGGAGTGACAGGGTTAAACCCTTGGCCACCTAAAGATATAAATACCGAGAAACTAGTTGCTCGAAGGAGTTCAGGTTTTTATTTGAGAAGCCTGACGAAAAATCCAGATAAAAAGAATGCGACGACTCAGCGTAATAAGAATCGTACAAGTTCCTAAGCTCGAGAGGTGTTCGCGATAGGACTCACCGTAACAGTTGAGACTGCCCGTGTTTAAAATGCTTCTATTTTTCGGTGATCCGCTAAATCGCTTCTTGTCTGAAAGGAACCGAACGTTTTAAAAAAATGTCATAATATTCAGAATATTAAATGATTGATTGCTCAGCTAATTTGATATCGCTTAACACAAAGAGTCGCTCAGTAAACAGAACTTTCAAAACTGTTTTGTAACAGTATTTGCCAAGTGACATTTTGACCAGAGATCTTTCGTGTTATCAGAAACCTAATTAATTCAGTCAAAGTTACGTTGTTTTTTGTGGAGACCATTTATTTCTTCCTCGAGTTTCTGGTAACGAAGGAATTTTACAGAGGACTTTAAAATGGCTTGTTTCTCAACAAACTGTGTCTGTAATTGAGCATTGTGCGACAAGGAACCTTCTTACAAGGTATGTAGGCCGGAGAAATTATTTTCTATTTTGAAACACTAACATAGAAAACGACGAGCGTTCATAAACTATTGCTATTCGTCCTTAGGTTACTGTGCAGTTTCCAAAATCACCCGACATTATAACGTTCAGTGTGTATCTAGCGATATATTTCGGCCATTGGCAAAATTCAAAATCATTTCTTCTGAAACTTAGTTTAGGAAGTATATGTTTAATCTACTACAAATGAAACCGAGTGCCAAGAATATCATAACTTATTACACCGAATTTTCGCGTCACGTTAATTTCGAGATTTTGGGGTGTGTCTATTTCGCGACACGTTAATTTCGTGATTTTGGAGTGTGTGTATTTCGCTACACTTAACTTTCACGAATTTTCTCAAAGCTTATATTACAGAACACTTCAATTTCGCGATTTGAGGATGAAATTTCGCGAGGTTATGTGAAAAATAATTATTGATTATTGGCTTGATGCACAAAAGCGCCCTTGTTCATAATACCGAGTAATCTCAATTTACTGTCATGACCAGTCACTTAAATTTGCATATTAAATAAAACACTGCAATGCCAATAAAAGAAACGAAACTGGAACTCTAAACGATACAATTTTAATGATGTGTTTGCATTTAAGTGCCTGCCGGCGGTTTTTCTTAACATAATAGCATAATACAGTGTAACAGGCACTTAAGTTTCAAAGTCGAAGTCGCGAACTTTGCAAAATTAATGTGTCGCAAAAATTCCATGTAATAATTATGGATATTATTTTAAATAGGGAAGTAGTTACCTAGTTTGTTAATTTATACACGGCTTTCGTTAGAAAATGTCAGACTTTTATTTTATTGATCGGGATGGCAGTGGAGTATAATTTAGCAAGCGCGTTGTTTTCAGTAAGAGATAGTGGGGACTTGCGCTATTCAAATGTCTTCATCTATTTTTCGTTGCTTCGCACATCGGTAAAAATTCGCAAATGTACGAATTATAACAATTTAATGTGACGGTATTCAAACTTAACTTTCTGAGGTTTTCACCTTTCACCTGTTAATTAAGGCGGCTGGCAGATGATCGCTCCTGATGACTCGTTAGTTTTATTTAATATACGCTTTCCAAGATGTATAGCTATTAACGACACTAAAATATTTCTGCGGATAAAACTCAGTGAAACTCGCATCTTAAAAATGCTTGGACTATTGAAATTTCTGATCTGATTAATTTACGATCAAGGGGGCACGTTAATTTTTTTTCAAACTCGAACATTAAGTTGAATAATTTTATTTAAATTTATGTTCTCCGATTAGAAATATCGATTTTTCTTCTATTTTCAATAGATAAAATGTATTCACGCATACCATCCGTAAATCCGGCCCTAATGATTCACGTTAATGTTTATTTTCATTCCGTAAAAATGTATCACCAGGTTTATTAATAGATAAAGGTAACACAAACACGAACAATCAAAAAAACGTCGACTGCTTTTTGTAAATCATATTTTCTTTACCTCGAAAGAACACAGTTTTCTGTAATATTCTTCTTTCTATACGGCCGGCCTAATTTATGAATCTCGTAACATATTTATTTATTGTTAAAATGTACATGATGCATGGACTGAGTCCTTCTTTACACAGTATAAAATAGGCTGTGCATGTGTTTAAACAAATAAAGTTTTCAGAATGATCTTTCATCCGGCAAATATATTATTGAAAAAGAGTGAAAATTGACGGAGAAATGACGGTATAACGTTTTGACCGGAAGTTTGATAATGAAACACAATATTTTTCTAAGCGCTGTTTTCTCAAAAGTTTTTGGTTTGTAGGGCTGACAACTCAAAGAGAATATGTTTGGTTTTCCTCAAATTTGGACAGTAGCTAAATTAACATATAATCAACAAAAATTAGTCACCGAATTTGTTATTTCTGGAAACGTTTTCGTAGAAAGCAGTGAGTTATTTCCGCGATCACGCCATTTTTCAGTTTTTCGCCCTAGTTGAAAATGTTCTGTCATGAAAGTAACTTTTCATTGAAAACGGTGACACGTGTTTTTAGCGCTTCTGGCCTGGATAACGAATCAAAACTAATCGCTTTGAGTTATAGCTTTCAAAGGCTGATTCATTTTATAAGGAAATGAAAGGTATATTGAGATAGCCAGCTCTATAAGCTTTAATTTGATATAGGGGTTGAGGTATCTTAAGAGTAATCTTGAGACGCTAAAGCTGTTGTACTGTAATACTGTGGCCATGAAAAAGTAAACCAAATATATTTGCAAACACATTTGTGTTAGTATATTAGAAACGTTATAATTATGACTAAGTTCTACATAACTTCGTCTTTATTCTTCATCATGCAAAAGAGAATACACATGATTGTGATGAAGCTCTATAAGCTTTAATTTGATATAGGGGTTGAGGTATCTTAAGAGTAATCTTGAGACGCTAAAGCTGTTGTACTGTAATACTGTGGCCATGAAAAAGTAAACCAAATATATTTGCAAACACATTTGTGTTAGTATATTAGAAACGTTATAATTATGACTAAGTTCTACATAACTTCGTCTTTATTCTTCATCATGCGAAAGAGAATACACATGATTCAGATCGAGTCTGTACAGTCTTTAACAACGTTTTTTTCTATCTGATCAGGGTTATTCATTCTTTATTCTCTCTATCAGACTTACTTTAGAAACTGACGAAACAATGTTTTATGAACAGGCATGATCTTTTTTCTTATACAAAATCCGACCGCTAAACAAATTGAACAAAAACTTAATGCAGTGTTTTACCAGAGAATATTTCAAATATGTATAACCTATTTCATATCAACAGTCGATTCTAATGGTACAATCCTCCATACTCTCTCCTCAAGGAGTGGTGTTGAAAACGGTAGGGGACTGCGCATGCTCTTGCGAAATAAGTGCTGAGTTAACTCCAAGAACAATGCTTCAGTACATAAATTCGTACGAGATTTTTCGAGTTCGCTGCTAGCCTGATTTCTGTAAAGCCATCTTCATTTTTACCTCAGTTTCCGTAAAGCAAAGTTTTAAGAATGGCTGCTCGTTTCTTGATTAACCTCTTATTTGTTGCATCGGTTATATTACTTCTCTCGCGTACCGAGGGAATTTCTTCCAAGGTAAGTCATCAGTGTATCAAATCGTTACATCCTTGAATTATTTTCTCGTTCTTGACAATTTCCCCAATTTAATGGTTTTTGCGAAATTAAAGATAGAGCTACTGTTAAGTTTACTTGAAATATTTTGTCGCTATCTGAACTCTTTGAATTGCTACGCAAAAATGATATCAGGTCGAAGCTGCAACGAATAAATAAAATAAGTTTTCCTACCGATGGAAGTTACTAAAATCAAATTCCATGCAATCAATTAAGTTTCAGAAAAGGTGAAGATTAGTCTACAGTTTTGGCGTCTCATGACGCAATAACATTTTAACACTAGCAAAAAAACTGATTTGGATTCCTCAGATACAGTTCCCGATGTTTTTTGTCGCATTACTGCTGTACTTGCCGCCAATAACACAACTGGAAAAATAGCAATTGCCAAGAGTTCCTTCGAAGTGCCTATATTAGATTAACATTGGTTCATATTTTCGAAAACTGCGGTTGTTTTAAAACTATGATGTTTAAAAGAAAAAAGTTAATAAACTCAAACTGGCAATTAGTCGAGTGTCAAAGTCTCCTCAAAGTCGTTAGATTATCTGAGGTCGAACTAAGGACAAAACAATAATGGGTATCTTTGTTTAGGGGTCGTCAGTACACTCCGAAGGTTTACGCGTCCTTAACAATCTAACAAAAACATGAATTGTTATGATCTACTGAAACACTGACTAATCTTTCATTTCCCAGGTCTGCATTCGAAATATCAAGAGCAGTTTAAAAAGAGAGCACGTTCTTCGCACCCTTACAGTATAAAATGGAAAAACAGAGTAATAGCAACAAGACTGAGCAAAATTCATCTCGAAAAAATCATGGGGTTATATTTTTTCGTAGTTATTCAAGATTAACTGAGAAAAATACTTCCGGCTGTAAATAAAATTAATGATCCCTACGAGAAATTTCAGGTTCCCCAAAACAATAGCCCAATGAAATTTATTCAAAGCACTGTTCTTCTGCCTGGAAAGCTCAGTTTGTCATAACATATAAATGTGACTTTATGCACGAGACATTTTAATATGGCTCTTTTCTTGATAAATGCTATTATCGTTACGTTATTGATGTTTCTTTCCTACACCGAAGAAATTTCTGGGAAGGTAAGAAATTTTTTATGTTTGTTTGTTTGTAACACTCGCTTCGCACTGAAAAAGGAGAGATCAGAGATTGAATTTTTAAATAAATCCAAGGGAATAGTGGCCTCAAAGGCTTTATGAAAACGGAGTATTAATATTCTTTCAAGCTGACTTCTCCACTAAAAATGTTGTGTTAAATGTTAAATTACAAAGACTACACACATGTAACAAAATAACAAAAAGAAACGGATGTTTTTCTCTCCGGATTTGTCTCATTTGGCCCAAAAAATATATTTTTCTTTCCTGGTTTCGTGATACCTTCATAGACACAAGCAAATGGCTCAATTTGAAAAAGAGCTCTTTAGAAAGCGTTGATTTTTCAAAAAATGTCGCTGTTTTAATTAATTTACCAAGTGGGACCTTACTTAATTTTTGTTTGGCTTCCAAACTGAAGCTTACACTGAATCACATCTAAAACAGTTCTCTTTAAATGTTATCCGAGCCACAGGCTTCCCAAGCTCAAAATTCGACTCTACATACGTGGTGTATGCGACAGCTTGTGTATATAGAGAAATGTATGGGAAAATCACGGATTCGACTTCGAATAACTTCGAATAACTTCGCTAAATGGCGTCGGAATGGCTTCAAATTCAGTACAAGACACAAGTAAGCGACACATTTGAGGTAGGTAAACTTTATTTCAAAATAGATAGTTATTTGCCCAATTTTAGAGAATCCGTGATTTTCCCATATATTTCTCTATATACACAAGCTGTCGCATACACCACGTTAGTAATGTAGAGTCGAATTTTGAGCTTGGGAAGCCTGTGTCCGAGCCAGAATCAAATCAATCAATATAAATATACACCTGTTTTACGAATGTGCATGTGAGAAACAAGAAATTATGGTATTATTTATGGGGCAAAGATAAGAGAGACATCAAAATGTTCTTCTAAATTAAAAGAAATGTTTCTTTATGGAGTTTAGAAATATTGTGCAACAAGAGAACGTACTGACTCCTTTCCTGAAAAAATACTGATTTATTGATTGTCTCTTCATACGTTTATCCTATGCCATACATTTTCTAGAGAGAAAATCTGACGCCTGGGAATGTTTCTTACAAGTTCCCTATAGCAATAGTCTGTAGATAATTCGAACCAGAATTTTCAAGTTCTCTAAAGCAAATGTTTACAAGACAATGGACAGCATGCATATCGTTTAATTCTTACGAGAAATTTCAGGCTCTCTTAGAACGATAGTCTCTTAATAAATCGTAAAGAAATGTCACGTGTCACTTTCCAACAAACAATATTCTGTAAATAATTCGTACGAGGAATTTCAAGTTTTATAAAACAATTGTTTAATGAACTTAAAGCAGTGCTCGCCTCCGTAGGTCTTTGTAGTTCCCTTTGGTCTTAGCTTTAGTGAGAACTCTAAGAATGGCTCGTTTCTTGACAAATTATGCGTTAATGTTCGTTCTGGTGATGTTTCTCTCTCACGCCGAAAAAACTTCTAGGAAGGTGTGAAAACAATCTACTTTATATACATCTATGCAGATTTTGCATGCTTATATCTTTCATTTTCATCAGCATTACTTTTTTGGCATATCATGGAAATCCGTTAAATAAGCCGAAACTAAACCAGAGATAAATAAGCAATAACATTAATTCATAACAATTCTGATTTCTGCTAAAAACAGCGACAGAAATGCCAATTTGTTTATTTTTTACTGAAATGTTACAAAAAATATTTTTTTTTCTAAGAGGAAATGAAATACATGAGTCAAATGGTACTTTCGGCTGCATTGAGTTTAGGATCGTTGCGCAGTGTACTCGGATGATAGGAAAAAAAACATAATTCTGCTTTCATAAGTTATAACAATGGACCCCAAAATGTTTGGTCACTTAGATAAAAAAAAAAAGTCAAAAGACGTTAAGGAGTTACAGAGCCTATTTAAGGTGTTCGGAGAGCTCAAAGAATCATTGAAAAACTAAATTTTTGCGGCTTTTTCGATTCTTCTTGCCTTTCCCCAGTTGACTACTGGAAAAAGTTTTATGTTTTTTAAGTGGGTGCTTTGTTTTAGACAAGCTTTTAAAATACGTTCCAAACAAATAAGGAAAATTACTTGCCAGTCCAAATCCACTTCTTATTTAACAGTGTTTTTCCTATTTCTTTCAGCTACTTGCCAACCATGGAAACCACGAAGAAGATAACAAGCCGGATAACAAGTTGTCGTACCACAAAAGAAGCATCTACACAAATCCATTTTTAGGTAAGTTTGATGTAGAAATACTCAGAATTATTTTATTCAAAAGGGTTGCACGATATTGATTTATGTATTTGAAATTCGTTAATTTTACAAGTTCTGAGTACCTACCTTGCAATGAAAATGTTTAAAAGAATTATTCACGCAATAATTGTTATCTCTATGAACGATTCCTTCTCTAGAAAGTCCTTTAGTTGAACTAGGACCAAACAAAGAGTCTTAAGAGTATTTTATAGGAAAAAAAATCTCTTCAATAAATCGAACTGTTTGTGTTGTTTTAAAATTGATGAAGGAATCAATTAATTTAAAACATTTATCCTCAAAAATACAATTGAAGCCAAAAATTACTGACGTTTCCTTTTTCATTTCAGTTTACCGCTGTTCCCTTCCTCTCGGTCTGGAAAATGGCCATGTACCAAACGCAGCATTTTCTGCTTCTTCTCAAGCTGCAGTCAAACAGAACGCAGCACGAGCGAGATTGAACATACAGGCTGATAGTAAAGGTTATGGGTCTTGGGCTGCAAAAACTAACGACGGTAAACAATGGCTTCAAATCGACTTTGGAGAGCTAGTACGAGTCACTAAAGTAGCAACACAAGGACGGCAAGAATCTGACCAGTGGGTAACAAAGTTCACTCTCTCTTACAGCATGGACGGGATGCACTGGGCCGAGTACAAAGAGAACAGTGTCACGTGGGTAAGTAACGACTAGCAATCATCCTACTAGGGCGCTTGTGCCACACATACAGTGTACTCAAGCGAGTAAAGCAATATATTTGTAATTGCTAACAACTTAAGTAAACTGCGGCACAAACTATCTGATACG
Source organism: Dendrophyllia cribrosa (assembly GCA_024195265.1). Classification (NCBI taxonomy): domain Eukaryota; kingdom Metazoa; phylum Cnidaria; class Anthozoa; order Scleractinia; family Dendrophylliidae; genus Dendrophyllia; species Dendrophyllia cribrosa. The sequence goes on along the minus strand of JAJLRJ010000002.1, from coordinate 6,676,418 downwards.
CTTTGCACTTTGAATACAGCAAACATTTATAAATAGCATTAGGTAGTGAGGGGGAGGGGATGGGGGAGGGGGAGGGGGAGGGAGGACGGGGGAGGAATATAGGGAGGTGGGGTTCAGACCAGTCTTCCTGTTCCTCCATTCCGTTGAGTTCTGCTACGAGCCTGTGCTTGTTCAGTTTGAACTCTTTATAGACACGATTCTCTGCCATTTTATTCAGTGTCTATTTCACGTAGTCTGTCGCTGCTTTTTAACAGGTATACGAGAACACCCCGTATTACACTCTCGCCGCAAAGTTAAGAAACTTGCTACTTTTATCATTGTTTTATAACTGAATCTCAATTTTTGAAATCAGGTTTTCTCTGGAAATAAGGACAGAAATACTATTGTGGAACACTTGCTGGTGACAGCATTCAATGCCCGGTTCATTCGCTTTCGCCCCAAATCCTGGCATGGACATATTTCTATGAGAGCTGAGGTGTATGGCTGTCGAAATGGTATGTTCATTTGGTCCAGTAATAATCTCTAAGAAATAACACTGATCAAAAGTATTCATGAGTGTCATATATTAATCTAAATTTCACATGAACTGGGTGTGTTCATCTGATGGAAAGCAATGTTACTGACAATATAATATGAATCAGATCACACAATTAAGATATTTGAATGCAAAGTCGCGGAAATCTGATTAGCAGTTTATAGTGTTTTCACATCCCCACAAACGCAGCACCACAGCTTCATTACAAACTTACTCTTGAAATTCCTTGATTATGTTTTAGCTTATTTAGAAATGTCTCGCTCTAAGCAAATAGACACTTCTCCAGATGATGGCCGCAAATTCAAACGGTTCAATGTCGCTGAGCTGAAAATTGATACCAAAACCGTAAAGAACACCTTTACGTTTGTAATCGTCTGCAAGGTTTTTTTTTTTCGGAGAAAATTTGAAAATTGAGAAATTTACAGTCGATGTTTGCATTACTGGCGAACACCCCAGTCATCAGTATTGACGCCTAAATTTAGAAAATTAAAGTAATTTCTCGAAGAAATTGTAGTGTATTGCCATGAAAATGTTTCTTTAAAAGCAATATTACTGATTAAGCCAAGCTTTTCTTTGATATGGGTACCAGATTCATCCTACAGATCTATTTCAATTTCGTTTGCAAGGGTTACTTAATTTTGCGTGAATGCATATGTTCCGTGTTTGTGATATATGTGTGGCACTGATTAAATATATAAATGAAAATAAAGTGAAGAACATTCACCTCGAAAGATGTAAGATGTAAGATCATTTACTCGTTAGAGTGGCATTCTTTTCAGTTGGCTTTTTTAATATAGAACAGTACTATAATTTTTGTTTGCAGTTCACAGTTGTTCAATGGCACTTGGTTTGGAGGACAAGCGCATTTCCGACAGCGCATTTACAGCTTCAGGTAGTTACGACAACAACCACAGGCCTTCACTTGCAAGACTCAACCTTTTAAACGACGGCAAACATATAGGTGCTTGGTGCCCAAAACATAAAAGTACAAATCAATGGCTGCAGATCGACCTGGGGGAAATCACTGCTGTAACAAAGGTGGCAACACAAGGCCGGTACAACACCGAGGACAGAGTTAAGACGTACAAACTGTCGTACAGTGTGGACGGGATTCATTGGACTTGGTACAAACAACGTGCTGTGGATAAGGTAAAAAGAGAAGTTTTATTTAATTTCGGCCCAAGGTTTTAACATGCGGCCCTTTCTTGACGATAAACTTGCATATGTTTCATTTTATTTCAGGTTTTTGCTGGAAACACTGACAGGAACACAGTCATAACGCACTCCTTAAAGCCCCACATCGAGGCTCGCTACATCCGCTTCCATCCACAGACTCATAATCACAATATCCCTTGTCTACGAACTGAACTGTATGGCTGCCGAAATGGTACCTCTTTCTTATTCATCATGTAAACTACATGTAAACTGCGTGATTATTATAATGTCGAAAATCACGTTGTAGGAGTTCATTTTTTAAGTTTTCAAAATAGCATGAACAAGCTACGGGTACATAGGCCTGAAATAATATTTCTTTTCTCATTTTGCCGCTGGGCTCATTTACCATTTCATTTCTATCTCAGTGTGCAAACAGAAAACATTTAGGTGCGGTCATTTTAAACAAAGTTTAGTCGGTCTTTAACAAAACCGCGGTTTAAAATAACACCAATTTCAATCTGGCGAACCCTATATTATATTTACACGTTATTTACTGTAAACATAGTGAAAATGGCATATAGCACAGAATAAAGAAACTTACTCTAGACTAAAGACTAGAGAAATCCACTTAGCTTAAAATGTCCCACTTTTAGATAGGTGGTACATTAATTGTATTTGAGCGATTCGGATTGGTTGAGAAAGTGGCGGGAGATTTTTTTAGCCAAACACAAAGCGTAGCAATGCAAAACCAAAGCAATCGCAAAATTACTTTCGACACTCAAAAGTACACTCAATCGAAAATCGCTCCAAACCGCGGTTTCATTACATCGTTAAATAATCGACCATTACTGTCTTTACTTAATTTGACAATTTTTTGTTTTATCTTTATCTAGTAAAGAACTGCTTGATGCCCGTGGGAGTAGAGGACGGTAGGATTTCTGAAGAAGCGTTCACTGCATCTTCCTCTTACAGTGCCAGCTACCTTCCAAACCGAGCGAGACTCAACTTGCTACCAAATGGCGGCAAAGTTTGTTGGGCTGCTAAACAGAATAATGCCAATCAATGGCTTCAGGTAAGGAAATGCCTTCCCTATTTCCTTTATTTATCCCCTTTTTAGGTTTCTTCTGTTTCAGCGCTGGCAGGATTTTTAGGTATACTTTCCTATTCGCTTTTATTAATGTAAATATTATCCTTATTTTAAATGACATTAAAGCTCCTAACGAAAATAAACCGCCGAACAATGATTTCAAAATGTCACTATTGTTTAAAGTAAGATCGTGTTTTATTTCCAGGTTAAGCTGGGTCGCATGTTCAATATAAGAGGCGTGGCCACTCAGGGGCGGCATGACGGTGACCAGTGGGTGACCAAGTTCTCAGTGGCTTACACTGCAGATGACTTCAACTGGGTTTACGTCAAGGAAAACAGTCAAGCCAAGGTATTTGCCCGCGTATACATAGACAACAAGTAATCACAGTCGAACCTTTATATGCGACCACCTCTTCTAAGGGCCGATTTACACGGTTCAACTTTGTTTCGTACGACACGCTTACGGCATGCTTACGACATGACTTGAGTTGATTTACACGGAGTAATTTGTGTTGTAAGCATGTCGTAAGCATGTTTTAAGCGTGTCGCATGCGACAACGTTGTACCGTGTAAATTGGCCCTAAGCGTCCACTTTTCCAAAATACCAAATTTTCTCAGTCCAATCATTATAGTTAAAACCTCTCATTACAGTTGAACTGAATTCAGACATTCAGTTCACTCACTCATGAAGTGATTTCTCCTGCAGATTTTCCTTGGTAACAGCGACAGAACAACTGTCGTCAAACATTTCTTCAGTCCTGACACAAGGATTTTTGCTCGAAGTATTCGTTTCCACCCTAAAGCTTGGCATGGTCACGTGTCAATGAGAGTGGAAATATATGGCTGCGAAGATGGTAAGCAAATTAATCAGTTCTATTCTGTCCATTCAGCGTAGTTATTTTAGAGTTCTTCTAAAGGCGCAAATTACGCTGGAATACTTGCTGAACTTCCAGACATTTCAGTTGCTTGACTGAATTATTTGTTCTCGATAACGATAAGACTATAAACATCCCTTCACCTCATATTTCAAGAAACGGACGTAGCTATTAGTCGGCGAAACAGTAGTCGTGCCAACATCAGGTTGTGACTGAGATACTCTTAAAACGGATCACTTTTCTGAGGGCGAGACTGAGATTTTAATATGGACGATACCAGGAGCCTGACGATACAGGTTTTCAAAAAGTGCTCTTGAATACGAATATCGTTTTATTTGCTTTAGACTGGGAGGATGTATGTTTATTTAGTAGAAACGTTAGTACATAAGATAAAATGTTTTACTAATATGTCGTTTCTTTAAGTTAACTTAAAGAAAATCAAAGTTTGACAATTCTTTAACCGCTGCAGCTCGCAGCTGTTTTCTTCCTCTGGGAATGGAGAGCGGCCATCTTCCTGACAGCACATTATCAGCATCGACAACCCACGCCGCCAGCTACATTCCTCCGTTTTCCCGTCTCAACAGAATCCCCACTAAAGGAACGAATGGGGCCTGGTGCTCGAAAGGTAACGATGGTAAGCAGTGGTTGCAGGTCTATTTCGGGCGGGAAACTACAGTGACCAAAGTCGCGACTCAGGGGCAGTATAACAGTAATAATTGGGTGACGAGCTATAGTTTGTCGTACAGCGTTGATGGAACTCATTGGGCCTGGTACAGACTTGCTGATGGACATATTAAGGTATGATCAGTAATTGACATTTTAAGAAGATAACACGAAACATCATTGTAAATGAAGTGCTTACCTTGTTACATCGCTAAATGTCACCAAATACACAACTTAATAGGATACAAAGATTCTATAGAGCAAAACAGAAGCAGTAGTTTGGTTATAAAGTGCAGGATTACCTGAGAATGGAAATATATTACACAGTGGTATTACAGTTCATCAAATGTGATTTCGTGACAGGCGGTCAAGAAATCAAAATTATCATTCTTGTTGAATTTTGACCTTTTTAGACGTTATTTTTTCTCTTTAGTTAATATTTCTTTGCGTTCATGTTTTTGGCGATTTTTCTTTTTACTTCAAGACAATAAAGCAAGCTTAAAGGGACACTGTCCCCGCGCCAAAAAAACTAAATTTCGCTTAACTTATTTCCACGTTATATCGCCAAATGCCACCAAATATACAGCTTAGTTGGATAAAAATATTCTATAGAGCGACATAGAAGCAGTAGTTTGGAGATAAAGTGCAGGATTGCGAGGATTGAAGTGGATTACAGTTGATTTATTGACAGGGGGTCAAGGAATAAAACTTGCAATTCTCGTGAAATTTTGACTTTTCTAGCCATTATTTTGTCTGTTTAGGTAATATTTCTTTGCTTCCATCGCTTTTGGCGATGGTTTCTTCCAATTTCAAGAAAATAAATTAAATTTAAAGTAAGCTCCTGGCCATAATCATGAAAACACGATCTATCAACCGGGACACTGTCAGACCTAAATTGAATCATGATTGTATATATTTTTTTATGGATATACCAGGTATTTGGAGGTAACATTGACCGAAACACGCCAGTTTACCATTCTTTGCATTTGCCAATTCAATCCCGCTATCTTCGTTTCCACCCCAAGACGTATTCAGGACACACCTGCATGAGAGCAGAGGTTTATGGCTGTCACGAAGGTAATTTGTAAATTAATGGTTTAAAGGGTCAGTTGCTAAAGGAATTTTGGTATCACGCCGGTGGGAAAGTGAACCACTATAACTGACGGAGTGTTTTGATCGTTAGCCCTACGCTCTTAACGTCTTGACATTCATTGTCAGTTAACAATAGGTGCAATGGATTTGGCTAGCGACGTCGTAGTAGATCCTATTCCTTTTATCTTGATCATACCAACTACATCAGTTTACGACGAGTTAAGGTCGGTTTCATATGTCGAACGAATTAAATTGAGGAATGTCTGTTTATAGTAATCATTGCATAGAAAAAAATTGCCGTTTGTTACTTGTGGCGTAGCCGACGAGTCATCTTTTGCCCTCTGAGTTTTCTGTTTTTGTGTGTCGCATTAGTGCATGCAAATTTATGCATGCATATTTAAGTTTCACTGGTCTGATTGGTTGACACGTGACCTCGTGATCACTCTTGATTTCAATATGCGAGCAAACCTCTCCGTGCTTGATGGATAGGACCTTTTGATATTGTGTTCGCTGCTGATTGCTGTGGGATTTTTGTTCTGACATGCAAGTTTTGTGTTTTATTTAACTTTCCATTTGCTTGACGATCGAGGTTACAAGTGTCGGCTACTAAGAGTGCGTTCCTTTGGGATGATCCGGATCCGGATCACTGATCCAAGATCACACGGATCATGCTGTATCAAAGGAACCGATGAATCCTTGTCGAGAGTGGATTCGTCGGTTCCTTTGATGCTTCATGATCCGAGTGATCTTGGATCAGTGATCCGGATCCAGATCATCCCAAAGGAACGCACCCTTAAATGTAGTGAATGTAGTGTAGTCTTACTTTTTAGACATAATTAATTTTATGTTAGTTTTACGTAAAAACACTCACAACTCTCTGGAATCAATACTGCAATGGGTTATAGTAGATGCCATGAGTTCAAGCTGTATACAGCTTCTTGTTTAAGAAGAATTTGACTCCGCGATTTAAAATAAGATGGATTTTGCAGTTAGTCTTTTGGAATAAAAAGATAACGTGTGCCATAAAAGATACAAAGAAACGACGGGATGCCTGGTTTTAGTATAGACCATGATCACTGACCTTCAACATTTCCTTTGTACCCCTTGGCCGGTAGCCACTAGCCTCTAGTATTGGATTCTGTGGTTGTAGAAGAGAATACATAGGTTTAATTCTGTGTCTAATGCCTTGAATTCAGAATGCGCGTTGTTACCACATTTTGTGTAATTCTTGTCGATCTTTAAAGTTTTTTTAATTATGAGCTCAAAACCTAAAATTAGCAAACATGACAGTCAAATAACGATTTTCAAGCAATTTGGGCATCCACATTCGGGCGAATTTCTTCTCGGAGAAAAAGGGGCAGATAAACTATGAAACCGATTGCCTACAATAGCATGACCCGGTCCCTTTAACACTACAAGTATTTCTTATGACATACAATGTAACCTAAAATGAATTTTATCCGAATCTTCTCTGTCACTTTTTGCGAAAACCCACATCATTCAGATCTCAGCTAGCTTATAGCGGCTAAAATAAAAATAGACAAAATTTAATACGTGATCGCCCTTGTTTGATTTTGTTTTGGTAAATGGAAAAGAAAAATATTTTGTTCATAGGATATCATTGCTCCATGTCGCTTGGAATGGAAGATGGCCGAATTCAAGATGGCGCCATAACTGCCTCAACTATTCACAACAGTAACCACGCAGCAAACCTTGGCCGTTTGAACCTCGTAGCTAGTTCTGGTAAAGTAGGAGCCTGGTGTGCGAAGACAAGTAACAACAAAGAATGGCTACAGATCGATCTTGGAAATCCCACCACTATTACTAAAGTAGCGACGCAAGGAAGGCAAGATTCCAATCAATGGCCGACCAGTTACTCGATATCTTACAGCCTCACAGGTTCTTACTGGGTTCATTACACAGTGCGCGGCAAAAAGAAGGTATATACGGTATAATGACACTAAATGTTTAAACTTTTGTACCATAGATTTCACAGTGCTAAAAAAAACCTGAATCGTACAGAGACAAAATCGTAGAGGAAAATATCAAACAGGATATCAAAATTGTTTGGAGGTTATTTATGTTTTTAAGACAATTAATTCACTTTATAAAACCTTTTTGTCAGTACTTATAAGCTATTCTTTCCAAGATGTAAATAAAGATGCACATACTTCTACAAAAAACTTAGACGACCACACATGACAGACTGAGAATATTTTTATTAATAATTAAGCATTTTTAATGAATGATCAATAGTGAATATTTTCTAATTGCGAATAATAGCCAAACGGAAGTAAACGTATTTCTTAATATATGTAAATGTTAGTAAAGCATTAATACTTTTAGAGAAAGTGTAGACACTTTAACTGTTAGTTTGTGCACAATCAAAGATTATGTGCCGGATATTAATTCATATTTAAAACCACAGCAGCTTGTATTCGGAAACTGATTTAATTACAAGAACAGGCAAAACCTGATTCTGTAAACGGAGCGCGATTTAGAACGTCAGAATACGAAAAACGCGAAATGCATAAAAAAAAAACTAGTTACTGCTATCTGGGGACCTTTTAAATACAATATAGTGGAACCTCCATGTAAGATTCACCTCTCGTAACTGTCGCAAGCGACAACTGTTTCAAAATATATAATACTCTTCCAGTCAAATCACTATCAGTCGAAATCTCTCATAAGCGAGCACCTCTGATAAGCGAGCACCTCCGATAAGCGACTAGCAGTCTGATAAGCTACCGCGACCACTTTCAACGCTGGTGATTTCACTTTTTCTATTGTTTTTAACTGCTTGTAAACAACGGTACCACGCATTTGCAAATACTTCGATATCACTGCTAACAGACACAAATTGAATAATGTGTTACAGTGAAACTTCAATAAAAAGAAAATTTTTACTTTTGTCACTTGCATCAAAACATTTATATGATAAAATATTTTGCTCTGACAGGTGCTTTGTACATTAAAATTACAACAGGTTCATGTCATTCATTCCCGTAAGCGATCGCGACCACTTTGGCTTTATTTTCGGTGGTCGATTGCGGGAATTTCGACTGTATTTCTAAACCCCAATACCTAATTACCCTATGTCTCCTACTATGTTTTGCTTTCTATGCTCACTGAAAAAAAAAACATGTTTGTAATTAAATTGTCCACAGCTGACGAGGAAGTTGTCGCTTTTATCGCACGGAGAGGTGACAGATTTTTCCTCCAAAATCCGAAGACCAAATCCCACCGCCCTTAAGCAAGTAACAAACACCTTTGTTTCCAAACCTTTCTTTCATTGACTATTTCCCTATTAGTATCACCCAACTAGTGGACTAATGCAAATCCTGCATTTTGATTGGCTACGCTACTAGGGGTCTAATAGTAATAGTCATCGAGTAGCGAAATTCGCCGGTTTTATTTTTCGTTTTATTCCCAAATAAATATTTCTTCAACTTGCAATTGCTTTTTTTTATTATTGCCTTTTTCTGTCCGACTAGTTGGGTGATACTAAAACAATTAGACCCTTCGCCCTCAAGGGCCACGGGTCAATAGCCCATTCGACTTCGCCTCATGGGCTATTGACCCGTAGCCCTTTCGGGCTACGGGTCTAATTGTTAATTATCTCATTTCTGTCTTTAGATTTTCCGAGGCAACTTTGATCGGGACTCCATTGTTGTTCACCATATCTTCCCACCATTCCATGCCCGTTTTGTCCGAATCCATCCTTTAAGCTGGATTGGCTTCGTATGCATGCGTGCTGAGCTGTATGGATGTCCTATTAGGGTAAGATTCGAACCATAATGGCATAATATTAATATAATATAAGACCATATAACGACAAAAGAACGAAACAACGAACGTCTTTCTCGTGGAAGCATATGATCCTCAACGAAAATTCAATTATAAAACAGCTACAGATATAGAAGGGTGGGAACAAGTTAATTAAATAATTAAGGTGTTAATTACACGTAACAGTAACAATTTTTCGTGCAACTTGTCTCGCAAAACAAAATATTGTTGCAAGTTGCACGCACGATTTTTACGTGTAACACCCTCTTGTGTGCAACTGAATTTATTTAAGGCCCCGTCCACACGTATACGTTTACGTTCATAAACGCATATTTTTTTATGCGTTTAGGCCTCCCGTCCACACGTAAACGACGAAAACGGTCACCCTAAACGGATATTTTCGAAAACGCCGTTTACCCGTTTACCCGTTTACGTTTACGTCTGATGTCACAGATTCGGACCCAGTCCACAAATAAAGAAAATAGAGCAGATATCCAAAATGGCGGACTAATCTACGCATGCTCAATGCAGATTTGAAGCGTTTACGTATCGTTTTAGCGTTTACGTGTGGACAGGTGAAAACGAATCGTAAACGATGGCTGGCTTCTTGTGGACGGGAGCGTTTTAGATAAAAAAAAAATATGCGTTTACGAACGGAAACGTATACGTGTGGACGGGGCCTAAGTTGCACGAAAAGTTGAATCGTTTTCTTCTTTCTGCAGTTTATGTCTTCAAGTTGCACAACAAAAATATGCGTAACATGGATCTTGCAACTTGTTTCGCCACACTCTTTAAGTCAACCAATTGTCATTTTTCAACTTGCGCAATTTTTTTTCGCGAAACAAGTTGCATGGAAATTCGTACGTGTCACGGCACCTTCATAGTGATCACTACAAACGACCAGGCATTTTTAATAAAAGAAAAGAAAAGAAATTGACTCAGGTGTGACAGGTGTGATTACATCTCCTATCAAAGGAGGGTCATTGATGGCTCTTCTTGGTTATAATAACGATTGCTGAATTCTCCTTGCTGTCATAATCACACGTGATTATCAACCGGAAGTTACTGAAATGTCTATTTCTTAGCAAAAAGTGGTAAGAACTTTTTGTCAATCTCCACATGAGTTTATATTACGAAAACAGGAAATGCGCGCTGAGGAGCCTTGAATTTGAGAATGTAATTGAGTGCACGGTGGTAGATTACTGAAAACAGTCTGACTGAGCCAATAATTAATGATTGTAAGCTTAACCTTGGGGAAATAAAAAGGCAGCGGTGGTTTATTTTTATTTATACTGAAATCCAAATGTGATTTGATTTTATAGGGCATCTGAAGAGGAGAAAAGCTTTAAAGACGCCGCAGAAACAAGAAACGGCGCAGCAACTTGAAGTTAACAAGAAACTTTTGTTTGATTTTTCTTCAAGTTCGTAAAAAGCAGAATAAAAAGCTTTGTTAATGAATGAAAAATGTTTCATGTCTTTGTTTATTAATTAGCTCCAAATTAACTTTATAGAAGATTTGTATACGTTCATTCACAAATAATGACTTTCTTCGTGTAATCTTGAGTTCTTCAATTTTTGAAACCTACCTATCGCCTAACTTTATATTTACCGGGACATCCCCCTTTCATGTTTGAGGGGTCCTTAACAGAGAGTGATGCTTTATAGGGAGGGGTAGTGGCTATTCAATAAGCGGTAAGTGGGCATATATTATAAGTTGTGAACGAAAAGGCAAGAGTGTGGAGGCGGTTTAAAAGAAAGTGGGGGCTGAACTAAAATTTTCTTGCCACAAAATGTCATTCAATGCCATATCATGATAGAACTAGCAAGAATTAACATCTTCTACTTTGCAATCATGCATTTTATTTAATAGCAGAGCATTCAATGGAGTCAGTTTATTTTTAAATAAACTGACTAAAAATAAAAATAGCAGAGCATTCAATGGAGTCAGTTTATTTAACCGCAAGTGATGTTTTAAATTGCCCAAGATATCACAAGCCAAAAAGTCGAATTTATCTTGTACATGCATGTACGGTATCAACACACAATTAATTTATTATTAAAACTGAGTTCTTTTTTGGTTATAACCCATAGTTACACACTGAATTTAACTGAAATAGAATAGTTCGTGACCACTCAGCTTACCCAGTTAAAAAATTAAAAAGTTGAAAAAAAAATAGGTTTTCAATAATCAAAAAGCAAACAGTACCATAACTGAATGCTGCCCATTAGCTTTTATTTGAATGGTACAGTTGTGGATTTTATGCACAGAATCAAAAGGTAGAACCACCTCGGTATACAGCGTAATAAACAATACCACAAACAAGCACTGTTCAATAGCTTTCATTGGAATGGCCACACTTCAGGATTTCAGTTAACACTCGTTTCCATATCTCAAATTGACGTTGGACACCTTATGAGGGTTTACATAACGTAATATTTTGTATCGTTATACCGTGGTACTGACGTACACGAGAACAGAACCCCATTTATTGGGCACAGAACTGAGACAATTCAAGAATAGAGCTCCGGTTAAGCAAAGAGTAGCGTTTTGGGGTTTAGCATCGATCTACAGTGTTTAGCACTGATTTGAAAACGGTTAGCTTTCATTTATTGTTATGGGTAACTCAAAAAATATGATAAAAATTACAGCTCCCGGCAGCTAGTTCACGTTGGTATAGTGGATAAGGATATTAGTTATGAAGCGAACGACTCGGGTTCGAAGCATACACTATTCTGATCTTTTTTTCTAATTTTACTCTTCAGTGTGAAATAAGTTTTATTTCATGTAACTTAAACTAAAAAGGAAAAGTACGAGTGTTAACCCAGGATTTCACCCACAGACACAAAAGCAAGAACCATATTCACTGATTGTGAGTGAAATTTGTCATCCTCGCAGTGTGCTCTCAACTTCAGCAGTTGAAAAAGCAACCAGAAAAAAATTCCGGCTTGAACGGGATTCGAACCCATGACCTTGCAATACCAGTGCAATGTTCTATCCACTAAGCCTTATCAAGCCACATGGATAAATGGTCAATATAACCGATAATGGTGAATATATGAGAATGTGATATACTCACATGTTTTCACATTTTAATTCACATATTCAGTTGTACAGCTAGCAGCATATATAGTAGTCAGCATCACAGGAAAGTACTGCTCAGTTCATATGTAGCTTTCATTTGAATGATCAAACTTTATGATTTCATACACAGACTCAAAAGTATGAACCACCTAATACAGTAGAGGTTTTCAATTATCAAAAAGCAAATAGTATGCCCATTAGCTTTCATTTAAATCGTCAAACTTTAGGATTTTATCCACCGATTGTAAAGTAAGAACCATCTTCTACGATTATAAACGGCATAATATAAACAGTACTACAGCAAAGCACTGTTCAATAGCTTTCATTTGAATGGTCACACGTTAGGATTTTATGATCCACAGACTCAAAAGTAAGAACTACTGCAGCATTATAGTCAGCACCACAGGAAAGTACTGCTCAATAGATGACTTCCTCTTTACCGGTCGTATGTAACGCGGGCGATTTTATCTGCATGGAACTTATGTGCGGGAGCAGATATTGCACAGTTGCAAAAATGTTCATATTCCATCAATGTGGTCTGCATTTGAATAATGGACTTGTCATCATAAGTGGGTTAATTGGTTCAGTCGGCTGTATTCGCAGGCTGGCCCCAAAGTTACATGCAATAGTATGGTATTAACACTCGTGCAAGCTTAGGAGAACTTGATAAAGCTGTGAAAACACTTGCATTCGGCTCCTATTGCCACAGGTTTCTCGTTTTCTTAAACTTCCACCTGTGTTATCTTAACGGAAGGTGTTTTCCATTTCTTAAATCATCCTGTATGCGTTGTTTTCAGGTTTGACTGAAGTAGATAGTGAAGAAGAGAACGTTGGCTTAACATCTGGGAAACTAAAGGCAGTGATAAAATGTGGAAATGTCGCCTTGGCACTTCACGATGCTGTAACACTGTTACAACATTTCTGTGAAAAAAGTTCTACATTTTTAAATGTTTTTTAATTTTTTTTGTTAATTTTTTTAATTTTTAAATTTTTAAATTTTTTAACTTTTTTTTTTAATTTTTAAATTTTTTTAATTTTTGATATTAAAATATCAGTTCAAAGAAACATGTGTTTTTTTCCTCTAAAGAGAATTATCTTTGAACTACAAATTAAATAATATTGTTAAACACTGTTTTGCCGAGAAATTTCCCAACATTCTTGCAGGAAATACCTTTTAGTTTCAGTTTAAAAATAGATCCCAACAACAGTGCTAATAGCAGAAATGTGAAGTTCAATTCGACCTTACTTCATTTTTTTTGATAAATTTAACACCTTGAAAAAACGTTTCCTTTAGAAATGTTTTGCATACCAAGCAAAATGTTCTCTCATTCAGTGCAAGGTTCATTTGCAAGGTTTACTATAATTGGTTTATGACAACCACCTAAACTCGGATTGTTAATCAGTTTTGCATTCAACACAAGTAATAGGGGGTTTTTTATTTTTTTTTTACAGGAAATATTACTATCAAAACGCTCGGAAAATCCATTTCTTCAGATCTGAAAGTGTAATGCAAAAGCATCGACATTGATTCTAATGTGAACTTGGTTATCAATGAAGAAGATAAAGGAGAGAACCTTACTGTGATGACGGGAAAACATAACCCAAAGAAAAAGGACAATCATTGTAGAAGCAAAACTTGGGTCTGTGAAGATTGAACAAAATGACTGGTTCAGTTCTCTGAAATTGAAGTAGCCAGTTTCCTTAGTGTCTACCTTTTTAAGTGCTAGCATTATGAGCGGCCAGGGCACTGGAAGTAGTGGTGTGACAGTCGCGACTTGGGCCTCACTGGGCGAAGATACTGTGAGTGAGACTGGAGCGAGGATTCGGGGAATTGTATTACGACGAGCGAGTCACGTTCTGTCGAGTTCTAATAAATTCCGTTGTTGTTCGCTTATTTCCGTCTTTACACTGGTGGCAGCGGTGCGATGGAAGACAATAGATGCAGACTGTTGTGGAAACAGGGCGAAGATGTCAAGAAATGGATTTTACGAGTCGAAACGTACGCCGCCGCGCGTGGGTGGAATAACAACAAGATGGCGGCGATGGCTGCGATCGGCCTCCCGGATGACAAGGTGGAGTTCTTATTGACCGTACCGGAAGAAGATCGAAAGGACTGGCCTAAACTAAAGAAAGCCATCATCAATGAATACCGCAAAGACCCGGCGTCCTCGGAACAGGCTTTTCTCGCTCGCATGCGACAGCCAGGCGAGTCCTTCTTGGTCTATTTTGCTGTGTTGGAACGATTGTATGGGGATGCATTCGGAATCGAGGAAGGGACGGAACTAAACGAGCCATCACAGAAAGCAGTTACCCGGCAGTTTCTTCGAGGAGTTCCTCAACCGATATCTTCAAAATTGCAGTTAGATTACCCCGACGAATCATACACGAATCTGGCGAAACAAGCCCGTCGTATCGAAGAAGTCTTTGCTCGTACCCAGTCCCCTGCCGAACAGGTAGCTTCAGATAAATGTACCGAGAATGATAGCCGGTTGGACGCACTTTGTAGTGAACTGAGTGAACTTAAAGTTCTTCTCCAAGGTCAGTCTGTCACAGCATCTCAGGATGTAAATACGGTGGCGTCGAAACAGCCCACTACCAGCTCGTGGACACCTTCGAAATGTTATACTTGTGGATCTACATCACATCTACAAAGGAACTGTGACCGTGCCCCTCCCTTCCGTGGAAGAGGGCGCGGTAAGGGCCGTTTCTATCGTGGCGCTCCCCGTAGAAGGACCCAAGCACCTATCTGTTCTAACTGTGGAGGTGTGGGACATGTAGCCAATCAGTGTCCCTCTCCTCATTTAAACTGAACAACGCCAGTGCTATGGGGCCACCACTGGTGTCTAACTCTGCTGAAAGTGCCTCACAACGCCCTTGGACACAACGGCGCTCTACTCTGCACGTGAACGGAAAAATTAAAAATGTGAAATGCACGTGGCTGCTGGATACTGGCTCTGATGTTACCTGTATCAGCTCTAGACTACCCGGCATTGAGAAGTGGGACCTCACCCCCCCACAGCATCCCGGCCGCAGCCAGTGGAAGCCCTCTACGCTGTGTGGGTGAGATTGTTACTAACATTGAGATAGGGCATGTCTCCAAACACAATGTTCGTTTGCTTGTTATTCAAGCCTTAATGTACCCGCCATTCTAGGCATGGACACCCTGGAACAGTTCGGGTCCTTTGGCATTAACTGGACCCAACAAACACTTACTCTTGGTGATGCCAAGTTGATTTTAGAGAAACGTTCGCATGGGTCTGTGCTGGCCCCCGTTGTTGTTTCACTCATCCCAGATTATGTTATTCCACCCCGCTCACAATGCTTTGTACATGCTGGTACAACAGATTATGGACCATGTGACAAGGATGCTTTATTCTCCCCGTTTATGGACAAAATGGCTCGTTTAAATGTCTTGTTAGGAGCAAGTGTGGTCGCCGCAGGACCACAGAACCAAATACCGGTAACAGTCATGAACAACAGTGAAGTTCCTATTAAGCTGTTTGCGGGTACTAGAATTGGAGAACTCTCGCCAGTAAAGGTAGAAGAACAAACCCCTGAAGTTAGCAGCATTTCTGAAAGTCCGCCACCCCTACCTACAGCACCGAAGAAAGGACCAGCGGCAGTTGACTTGGATTCTTGTGAGGTGACGGCGTCTGAGAAACAGGAGCTCAAACATCTTTTGGATGAGTACCGAGATGTTTTCGCAAATAATGACTCAGAAGTTGGTCGCACCGAGAAAGCTCAGTTTTACATCCATACAAAGACTCAAGTACCTGTTGCTGTAAAGCTTCGCCGAACACCATTTTCCCTTCGTTCAGAGGTCAATCAACAGATCAAAAACATGGAGGAGCGCGGTGTTATTGAGCCCTCCACCTCACCCTATTCCGCGCCTATTCTACTTGTACCCAAAGCAGATGGTTCCTATCGGTTCTGTGCAGATTTCCGGGCGTTGAATGATGCTACCATTACCGAAGTCTTTCCTCTGCCTTCAGTTCGCGAATGCTTGGATTCACTACATGGCTCTAACCTGTTCACTACTTTAGATCTGTACAGTGGCTACTGGCAGATCCCGATTGCTAAAGGGCATCGTCGTAAGACAGCCTTCTCCACGGAAGCTGGTCATTGGCAGTTCTGTGTGATGCCATTTGGGGTGAAAAATGCCCCGGCTGTTTTCGCTCGTCTCATGGCAGATATTATGAACGGATTACAGTGGAACGGAATTGCTGTCTATCTGGATGACATTATTATTGGTGGGAAAACCTTTCGCGAACACTATGATCTGTTGAAGGAAGTCCTTGAACGTCTACGTGGAGCAGGTTTAACTGTCAAGTCTAGTAAGGTGTCGTTGTGTCGAAAGAAACTTCTGTTCCTGGGCCATCAAATTTCAGCGAAAGGAGTTGAGCCTGACCCTGCCAAACTGACTGTTATTCGTAATTGGCCACGCCCCCAGAACACTAAAGAACTCCGTGCCTTCCTTGGTCTGTGCAATTACTATAGTGAGTTCATCCCTAATCTTAAGCAGCGTGCTTTCGTTCTCAACCAGTTGACAGGAAAATCGCAATTTAGCTGGTCCCTAGAAAGGGAAGCTGCCTTCAATGACTTGAAGTTTGCATTAACTTCCAGTGATGTCTTGCTTCAATTCCCTGATTTGTCTAAACCCTTTGAACTGAGCACCGATGCCTCCGACAACGGCATAGGTTGTGTTTTGTCCCAAAGAGACGAATCCGGCCGGGATCAACCAGTTTTGTTTGCATCCAAGGCATTGACAAACAATGAGTTGAATTGGCATACACGTGATAAAGAAGCTTATGCCTTCATCTTTGCTCTACGGAAATTTCGCCCTTACCTCTTTGGGCGCCGCTTCACTTGGCACACAGATCATAAAGGTCTTCAGTGGTTGAGAAATACTCGTGATCCCCGAGGCCGTTACGCCCGTTGGTTAGAAGAATCAGAAGAATTTGAGTTTGTCATCAAACACAGACCAGGCGTGACAAATTCTCACGCTGATGCTCTGTCGCGGATGCCTGGCGTTAACACATTAATGCATGATGACTTGTTCAGCCTCGAAGAATTTCGCAAATTCCAACAAGCGGATCCTGTGTTAGGAGTGCTCATCAACACGATGCGAGGAGTGGGGAACCAGTTTGTGGACACTACCCCTGTCATGCGCCGATGGTTAAACAAACGCCGTTTTCTTTCCCTTGGAAAGGAAGATGGTTTATTGTATAATCGTTACAAGGTTGGTAAACACCTCGTTAACCAACTCGTGGTCCCTGAAGCCCTTGTTCCGTTTGTTTTGCGCCTTAAACACGACAATGCTGGCCACATGGCTGCCGAGAAAACCACCAACCTTATCCGCCGTGAGTACTTCTGGTTGACCATGGTTGAAGATGTTAAAAAGTATTGCCAATCATGTGTTCCGTGTGCACGTAATCAGCCTGCTCCTGTCCGTCCCACAGCACGCCTTACGCTGTCTTCACAACCTCAAGAACCTTGGCAAGAGATTGCCATGGATATTAAGGGTCCCTTTGGCCGCAAGCCCACCAAAAACGGTAATCGTTATGTTTTAGTGGTGATGGATTTGCTCACTCGTGCAGCGGAACTGATCCCTATTCCTGATAAATCAGCCAAAACAGTGGCTCATGCTGTCGTGCGTGAAGTTTTTTGTCGTCGAGGTATCCCTGAGTCGTTTTTGACAGACCGTGGCTGTGAGTTTGACAACCAAGCTCTAAGCACAATTGCCCATGAACTTGGTATTGACAAGAAACGAATCTCTCCTCTACATCCTCAAGCCAATGGAAACGTTGAGAGACTAAACCGTACCATTGGAACCATGTTGAGTAAAGCAACAAACGAGCGCGGAGAGGATTGGGACTTGGAGATCCCCTACGTCCAGTTTAACTACATGAATCACACTCATGGTACCACCGGTTACTCGCCATTTTACCTGTCCTACGGGTATTTTCCCAGCACACCCAGATTGGTTCTTTCCCCACTCCCCACGCAACGCCAAGCTACGGATCACCAATGGGCCTCAACTCTCGCCTCACGTTTGAAGGAAGCTCATTCTGACGTAGTTACTCGTGACTCTCAGACAAAGCAAAGGCGGGTCGCGGGTTCTACAGAGGACGCCACTCCCCTTCACGTTGGCGACACCGTAATGATGCATGTCCCTCCACGACCACGATTCCCCTCAAAGTTACAGAGCCGCTGGCAAGGACCGTTCATAGTTGTGAAATGTCTTCAAGGTAACACATACCGCATCAAGCTCGCAAGCAATTTTCGGAAACGGTACTTGCGACATCGTGACCAGCTTCAAGTCCATCATTCACGCCCAGAAAGGTTACGCCCTACCCAAAGTGAAACTTCTACAAGTCAATCCGGGGAACTCCCACCTACTACAGTTCATCCCCAGCAGACTGAAGTGCCACAGCCCTTGTCCAATCTATCTGAAAGCAAAGCTGATCTGCAAGAGGTGCCGCAACCTAGCCCTCTCTTCCGCCGGCCCGTTAATCCAGAGATTCTGCCTTCAAATACTGAAACCTGTGAAGAGGATGAAGGACCAACTGATCAATCAAGTTTAGACCACCCTAGTCTTTGTACGGCACCGCCTGTAAAGTTACGTCGAGGGATACGGCCCCGCAGACCTCCCGACAGATATGGCACTTGGGAACTGGACTTCGATGATGATGTTGGCGTCTATTTCACACAATGACATGCATGAAACTGGCCTTTAGGCATTCTCTGTTGTGTTATCATTTTTAGAGTCTTATTAACCTCCCTAGGGGGGAAGAGTGTGATAGTCGCGGCTTGGGCCTCACTGGGCCAAGATACTGTGAGTGAGACTGGAGCGAGGATTCGGGGAATTGTATTACGACGAGCGAGTCACGTTCTGTCGAGTTCTAATAAATTCCGTTGTTGTTCGCTTATTTCCGTCTTTACAGTGGCATGAGATGGTAAAATCCGAGACTTATCAAGATGCTTAGACCATTGAGCTTAGTGGCAAATCTAGACTCCATTGTAAAGGGGGGATGGAGGAGGAGGGAGGGGGGCGAAGTGAATAAGGGAGGTCCCGGAATGAAAATGTCAGCCCGGAATGAAAATGTCAGCCCTTCAGGGCTTCATTTTCACCACTGGAGCTAACACTGAGATTAGCCTGATAGAGCGCTTTTCATTTGAGTGTCATAAAACCAAAACCAAGCTAGGTAATTACTCTGGCCAATCAAAACAGGCGTAAACAATCGAAATTAACCAATCAGAACCCGAAGCAAATACCTGTAGCCGGCGCCAAGCGAGGGAAAACACGTATGAGCAAATCACGATTGGTTTTGGTTTTACTTCTGATTGATTGAGAAAATGGCGCGAGATATTTCAGTTAGCCGATCACAAAGCGTAGCAATGCGAAATCAAGGTAATCGCAAAATTACTTTTGACACTCAATTGAAAACCGCGCTATCCTGAGACTCAAACTAACTGAGCGTGATGCACTGTGTTCCTGAAATTATGTAATAATATCAAACACTAGGAAGAATGCTTCATCGCGATATCCAAACATTAAGAAGTGGACTGAATATATAATATGACATATCCATAGTGACTTCCTTTGTTTTCTTTTCATAAATTAGTAATAAGTTTGGGAAGCATGTTTTAAACCCGGGCATTTCGCCTCTACCTTGATCACTCTTTTGGGAAAGAATTGCATAGTTTTAACACACAATACAAAACAAAACGTAAAATGTGGTTCGGATAGTCTACTGTAAAGTGAAAGAAAAGGACTGAAGTTTAAACTTAAAACGTGTTTGAACGTTAATGTACAAACTCGAAGACTTTAGGGAGGGAAAAATATCCATTTCTCCTATTTCAACCGCCATCAACAGTTTTAATTGATATCGGCGATGATTTAAAGCGCATCAGATTCTGTTGTCGCTCTATTTTTCCGTCTTCGCGATCGACTGCGAGCAGTCTTATATCGCTCGAGTCAGAGACATGCAGCGAGTAATCAGAAACCGAAATCCCGGTAAATTGAATTTAATTACAACTTTTCGTGACAACAAATGATTAGGCAAATAAATATCCTTGATAATACAGTTCAATCTCTTGCTGGGTCCAAATTAATGTTCGGAGGCCGGAACGGAAATTAAGATGGTCGGCGCTTAAAGGAGTGGTTGCTTACGGAAAGTTTTAAATACAGAACTCGTAAACTATAACTATATTCAGTGATGGCGGACTGAGAACTTATGTCAACAGATTTTAAAAAGGTCGTGATGGCAGAAACCAAGAGCCTGATTCTAACTTGAAACAGTGTTTAATTAAGATGGAATTTCACGCCAAATATCAAAACTCAAGAAAAATTCCAAATATCATTTTTTTTAAAACATTGAAAAATAAATGGTACCATGAAAAAGTACTGCTGAATAGGTTTCATCTGAATGATCACACTATAGGATTTTGTCAACAAACTCAAAAGTTAGAACTAAACTATACATGTCTCCATAATTGACTCTGGGAGTGACAGGGTTAAACCCTTGGCCACCTAAAGATATAAATACCGAGAAACTAGTTGCTCGAAGGAGTTCAGGTTTTTATTTGAGAAGCCTGACGAAAAATCCAGATAAAAAGAATGCGACGACTCAGCGTAATAAGAATCGTACAAGTTCCTAAGCTCGAGAGGTGTTCGCGATAGGACTCACCGTAACAGTTGAGACTGCCCGTGTTTAAAATGCTTCTATTTTTCGGTGATCCGCTAAATCGCTTCTTGTCTGAAAGGAACCGAACGTTTTAAAAAAATGTCATAATATTCAGAATATTAAATGATTGATTGCTCAGCTAATTTGATATCGCTTAACACAAAGAGTCGCTCAGTAAACAGAACTTTCAAAACTGTTTTGTAACAGTATTTGCCAAGTGACATTTTGACCAGAGATCTTTCGTGTTATCAGAAACCTAATTAATTCAGTCAAAGTTACGTTGTTTTTTGTGGAGACCATTTAT
This sequence comes from Dendrophyllia cribrosa, assembly GCA_024195265.1. Classification (NCBI taxonomy): domain Eukaryota; kingdom Metazoa; phylum Cnidaria; class Anthozoa; order Scleractinia; family Dendrophylliidae; genus Dendrophyllia; species Dendrophyllia cribrosa. The sequence goes on along the minus strand of JAJLRJ010000002.1, from coordinate 6,655,152 downwards.
TTCTTCCTCGAGTTTCTGGTAACGAAGGAATTTTACAGAGGACTTTAAAATGGCTTGTTTCTCAACAAACTGTGTCTGTAATTGAGCATTGTGCGACAAGGAACCTTCTTACAAGGTATGTAGGCCGGAGAAATTATTTTCTATTTTGAAACACTAACATAGAAAACGACGAGCGTTCATAAACTATTGCTATTCGTCCTTAGGTTACTGTGCAGTTTCCAAAATCACCCGACATTATAACGTTCAGTGTGTATCTAGCGATATATTTCGGCCATTGGCAAAATTCAAAATCATTTCTTCTGAAACTTAGTTTAGGAAGTATATGTTTAATCTACTACAAATGAAACCGAGTGCCAAGAATATCATAACTTATTACACCGAATTTTCGCGTCACGTTAATTTCGAGATTTTGGGGTGTGTCTATTTCGCGACACGTTAATTTCGTGATTTTGGAGTGTGTGTATTTCGCTACACTTAACTTTCACGAATTTTCTCAAAGCTTATATTACAGAACACTTCAATTTCGCGATTTGAGGATGAAATTTCGCGAGGTTATGTGAAAAATAATTATTGATTATTGGCTTGATGCACAAAAGCGCCCTTGTTCATAATACCGAGTAATCTCAATTTACTGTCATGACCAGTCACTTAAATTTGCATATTAAATAAAACACTGCAATGCCAATAAAAGAAACGAAACTGGAACTCTAAACGATACAATTTTAATGATGTGTTTGCATTTAAGTGCCTGCCGGCGGTTTTTCTTAACATAATAGCATAATACAGTGTAACAGGCACTTAAGTTTCAAAGTCGAAGTCGCGAACTTTGCAAAATTAATGTGTCGCAAAAATTCCATGTAATAATTATGGATATTATTTTAAATAGGGAAGTAGTTACCTAGTTTGTTAATTTATACACGGCTTTCGTTAGAAAATGTCAGACTTTTATTTTATTGATCGGGATGGCAGTGGAGTATAATTTAGCAAGCGCGTTGTTTTCAGTAAGAGATAGTGGGGACTTGCGCTATTCAAATGTCTTCATCTATTTTTCGTTGCTTCGCACATCGGTAAAAATTCGCAAATGTACGAATTATAACAATTTAATGTGACGGTATTCAAACTTAACTTTCTGAGGTTTTCACCTTTCACCTGTTAATTAAGGCGGCTGGCAGATGATCGCTCCTGATGACTCGTTAGTTTTATTTAATATACGCTTTCCAAGACGTATAGCTATTAACGACACTAAAATATTTCTGCGGATAAAACTCAGTGAAACTCGCATCTTAAAAATGCTTGGACTATTGAAATTTCTGATCTGATTAATTTACGATCAAGGGGGCACGTTAATTTTTTTTCAAACTCGAACATTAAGTTGAATAATTTTATTTAAATTTATGTTCTCCGATTAGAAATATCGATTTTTCTTCTATTTTCAATAGATAAAATGTATTCACGCATACCATCCGTAAATCCGGCCCTAATGATTCACGTTAATGTTTATTTTCATTCCGTAAAAATGTATCACCAGGTTTATTAATAGATAAAGGTAACACAAACACGAACAATCAAAAAAACGTCGACTGCTTTTTGTAAATCATATTTTCTTTACCTCGAAAGAACACAGTTTTCTGTAATATTCTTCTTTCTATACGGCCGGCCTAATTTATGAATCTCGTAACATATTTATTTATTGTTAAAATGTACATGATGCATGGACTGAGTCCTTCTTTACACAGTATAAAATAGGCTGTGCATGTGTTTAAACAAATAAAGTTTTCAGAATGATCTTTCATCCGGCAAATATATTATTGAAAAAGAGTGAAAATTGACGGAGAAATGACGGTATAACGTTTTGACCGGAAGTTTGATAATGAAACACAATATTTTTCTAAGCGCTGTTTTCTCAAAAGTTTTTGGTTTGTAGGGCTGACAACTCAAAGAGAATATGTTTGGTTTTCCTCAAATTTGGACAGTAGCTAAATTAACATATAATCAACAAAAATTAGTCACCGAATTTGTTATTTCTGGAAACGTTTTCGTAGAAAGCAGTGAGTTATTTCCGCGATCACGCCATTTTTCAGTTTTTCGCCCTAGTTGAAAATGTTCTGTCATGAAAGTAACTTTTCATTGAAAACGGTGACACGTGTTTTTAGCGCTTCTGGCCTGGATAACGAATCAAAACTAATCGCTTTGAGTTATAGCTTTCAAAGGCTGATTCATTTTATAAGGAAATGAAAGGTATATTGAGATAGCCAGCTCTATAAGCTTTAATTTGATATAGGGGTTGAGGTATCTTAAGAGTAATCTTGAGACGCTAAAGCTGTTGTACTGTAATACTGTGGCCATGAAAAAGTAAACCAAATATATTTGCAAACACATTTGTGTTAGTATATTAGAAACGTTATAATTATGACTAAGTTCTACATAACTTCGTCTTTATTCTTCATCATGCAAAAGAGAATACACATGATTGTGATGAAGCTCTATAAGCTTTAATTTGATATAGGGGTTGAGGTATCTTAAGAGTAATCTTGAGACGCTAAAGCTGTTGTACTGTAATACTGTGGCCATGAAAAAGTAAACCAAATATATTTGCAAACACATTTGTGTTAGTATATTAGAAACGTTATAATTATGACTAAGTTCTACATAACTTCGTCTTTATTCTTCATCATGCGAAAGAGAATACACATGATTCAGATCGAGTCTGTACAGTCTTTAACAACGTTTTTTTCTATCTGATCAGGGTTATTCATTCTTTATTCTCTCTATCAGACTTACTTTAGAAACTGACGAAACAATGTTTTATGAACAGGCATGATCTTTTTTCTTATACAAAATCCGACCGCTAAACAAATTGAACAAAAACTTAATGCAGTGTTTTACCAGAGAATATTTCAAATATGTATAACCTATTTCATATCAACAGTCGATTCTAATGGTACAATCCTCCATACTCTCTCCTCAAGGAGTGGTGTTGAAAACGGTAGGGGACTGCGCATGCTCTTGCGAAATAAGTGCTGAGTTAACTCCAAGAACAATGCTTCAGTACATAAATTCGTACGAGATTTTTCGAGTTCGCTGCTAGCCTGATTTCTGTAAAGCCATCTTCATTTTTACCTCAGTTTCCGTAAAGCAAAGTTTTAAGAATGGCTGCTCGTTTCTTGATTAACCTCTTATTTGTTGCATCGGTTATATTACTTCTCTCGCGTACCGAGGGAATTTCTTCCAAGGTAAGTCATCAGTGTATCAAATCGTTACATCCTTGAATTATTTTCTCGTTCTTGACAATTTCCCCAATTTAATGGTTTTTGCGAAATTAAAGATAGAGCTACTGTTAAGTTTACTTGAAATATTTTGTCGCTATCTGAACTCTTTGAATTGCTACGCAAAAATGATATCAGGTCGAAGCTGCAACGAATAAATAAAATAAGTTTTCCTACCGATGGAAGTTACTAAAATCAAATTCCATGCAATCAATTAAGTTTCAGAAAAGGTGAAGATTAGTCTACAGTTTTGGCGTCTCATGACGCAATAACATTTTAACACTAGCAAAAAAACTGATTTGGATTCCTCAGATACAGTTCCCGATGTTTTTTGTCGCATTACTGCTGTACTTGCCGCCAATAACACAACTGGAAAAATAGCAATTGCCAAGAGTTCCTTCGAAGTGCCTATATTAGATTAACATTGGTTCATATTTTCGAAAACTGCGGTTGTTTTAAAACTATGATGTTTAAAAGAAAAAAGTTAATAAACTCAAACTGGCAATTAGTCGAGTGTCAAAGTCTCCTCAAAGTCGTTAGATTATCTGAGGTCGAACTAAGGACAAAACAATAATGGGTATCTTTGTTTAGGGGTCGTCAGTACACTCCGAAGGTTTACGCGTCCTTAACAATCTAACAAAAACATGAATTGTTATGATCTACTGAAACACTGACTAATCTTTCATTTCCCAGGTCTGCATTCGAAATATCAAGAGCAGTTTAAAAAGAGAGCACGTTCTTCGCACCCTTACAGTATAAAATGGAAAAACAGAGTAATAGCAACAAGACTGAGCAAAATTCATCTCGAAAAAATCATGGGGTTATATTTTTTCGTAGTTATTCAAGATTAACTGAGAAAAATACTTCCGGCTGTAAATAAAATTAATGATCCCTACGAGAAATTTCAGGTTCCCCAAAACAATAGCCCAATGAAATTTATTCAAAGCACTGTTCTTCTGCCTGGAAAGCTCAGTTTGTCATAACATATAAATGTGACTTTATGCACGAGACATTTTAATATGGCTCTTTTCTTGATAAATGCTATTATCGTTACGTTATTGATGTTTCTTTCCTACACCGAAGAAATTTCTGGGAAGGTAAGAAATTTTTTATGTTTGTTTGTTTGTAACACTCGCTTCGCACTGAAAAAGGAGAGATCAGAGATTGAATTTTTAAATAAATCCAAGGGAATAGTGGCCTCAAAGGCTTTATGAAAACGGAGTATTAATATTCTTTCAAGCTGACTTCTCCACTAAAAATGTTGTGTTAAATGTTAAATTACAAAGACTACACACATGTAACAAAATAACAAAAAGAAACGGATGTTTTTCTCTCCGGATTTGTCTCATTTGGCCCAAAAAATATATTTTTCTTTCCTGGTTTCGTGATACCTTCATAGACACAAGCAAATGGCTCAATTTGAAAAAGAGCTCTTTAGAAAGCGTTGATTTTTCAAAAAATGTCGCTGTTTTAATTAATTTACCAAGTGGTACCTTACTTAATTTTTGTTTGGCTTCCAAACTGAAGCTTACACTGAATCACATCTAAAACAGTTCTCTTTAAATGTTATCCGAGCCACAGGCTTCCCAAGCTCAAAATTCGACTCTACATACGTGGTGTATGCGACAGCTTGTGTATATAGAGAAATGTATGGGAAAATCACGGATTCGACTTCGAATAACTTCGAATAACTTCGCTAAATGGCGTCGGAATGGCTTCAAATTCAGTACAAGACACAAGTAAGCGACACATTTGAGGTAGGTAAACTTTATTTCAAAATAGATAGTTATTTGCCCAATTTTAGAGAATCCGTGATTTTCCCATATATTTCTCTATATACACAAGCTGTCGCATACACCACGTTAGTAATGTAGAGTCGAATTTTGAGCTTGGGAAGCCTGTGTCCGAGCCAGAATCAAATCAATCAATATAAATATACACCTGTTTTACGAATGTGCATGTGAGAAACAAGAAATTATGGTATTATTTATGGGGCAAAGATAAGAGAGACATCAAAATGTTCTTCTAAATTAAAAGAAATGTTTCTTTATGGAGTTTAGAAATATTGTGCAACAAGAGAACGTACTGACTCCTTTCCTGAAAAAATACTGATTTATTGATTGTCTCTTCATACGTTTATCCTATGCCATACATTTTCTAGAGAGAAAATCTGACGCCTGGGAATGTTTCTTACAAGTTCCCTATAGCAATAGTCTGTAGATAATTCGAACCAGAATTTTCAAGTTCTCTAAAGCAAATGTTTACAAGACAATGGACAGCATGCATATCGTTTAATTCTTACGAGAAATTTCAGGCTCTCTTAGAACGATAGTCTCTTAATAAATCGTAAAGAAATGTCACGTGTCACTTTCCAACAAACAATATTCTGTAAATAATTCGTACGAGGAATTTCAAGTTTTATAAAACAATTGTTTAATGAACTTAAAGCAGTGCTCGCCTCCGTAGGTCTTTGTAGTTCCCTTTGGTCTTAGCTTTAGTGAGAACTCTAAGAATGGCTCGTTTCTTGACAAATTATGCGTTAATGTTCGTTCTGGTGATGTTTCTCTCTCACGCCGAAAAAACTTCTAGGAAGGTGTGAAAACAATCTACTTTATATACATCTATGCAGATTTTGCATGCTTATATCTTTCATTTTCATCAGCATTACTTTTTTGGCATATCATGGAAATCCGTTAAATAAGCCGAAACTAAACCAGAGATAAATAAGCAATAACATTAATTCATAACAATTCTGATTTCTGCTAAAAACAGCGACAGAAATGCCAATTTGTTTATTTTTTACTGAAATGTTACAAAAAATATTTTTTTTTCTAAGAGGAAATGAAATACATGAGTCAAATGGTACTTTCGGCTGCATTGAGTTTAGGATCGTTGCGCAGTGTACTCGGATGATAGGAAAAAAAACATAATTCTGCTTTCATAAGTTATAACAATGGACCCCAAAATGTTTGGTCACTTAGATAAAAAAAAAAAGTCAAAAGACGTTAAGGAGTTACAGAGCCTATTTAAGGTGTTCGGAGAGCTCAAAGAATCATTGAAAAACTAAATTTTTGCGGCTTTTTCGATTCTTCTTGCCTTTCCCCAGTTGACTACTGGAAAAAGTTTCATGTTTTTTAAGTGGGTGCTTTGTTTTAGACAAGCTTTTAAAATACGTTCCAAACAAATAAGGAAAATTACTTGCCAGTCCAAATCCACTTCTTATTTAACAGTGTTTTTCCTATTTCTTTCAGTTACTTGCCAACCATGGAAACCACGAAGAAGATAACAAGCCGGATAACAAGTTGTCGTACCACAAAAGAAGCATCTACACAAATCCATTTTTAGGTAAGTTTGATGTAGAAATACTCAGAATTATTTTATTCAAAAGGGTTGCACGATATTGATTTATGTATTTGAAATTCGTTAATTTTACAAGTTCTGAGTACCTACCTTGCAATGAAAATGTTTAAAAGAATTATTCACGCAATAATTGTTATCTCTATGAACGATTCCTTCTCTAGAAAGTCCTTTAGTTGAACTAGGACCAAACAAAGAGTCTTAAGAGTATTTTATAGGAAAAAAAATCTCTTCAATAAATCGAACTGTTTGTGTTGTTTTAAAATTGATGAAGGAATCAATTAATTTAAAACATTTATCCTCAAAAATACAATTGAAGCCAAAAATTACTGACGTTTCCTTTTTCATTTCAGTTTACCGCTGTTCCCTTCCTTTCGGTCTGGAAAATGGCCATGTACCAAACGCAGCATTTTCTGCTTCTTCTCAAGCTGCAGTCAAACAGAACGCAGCACGAGCGAGATTGAACATACAGGCTGATAGTAAAGGTTATGGGTCTTGGGCTGCAAAAACTAACGACGGTAAACAATGGCTTCAAATCGACTTTGGAGAGCTAGTACGAGTCACTAAAGTAGCAACACAAGGACGGCAAGAATCTGACCAGTGGGTAACAAAGTTCACTCTCTCTTACAGCATGGACGGGATGCACTGGGCCGAGTACAAAGAGAACAGTGTCACGTGGGTAAGTAACGACTAGCAATCATCCTACTAGGGCGCTTGTGCCACACATACAGTGTACTCAAGCGAGTAAAGCAATATATTTGTAATTGCTAACAACTTAAGTAAACTGCGGCACAAACTATCTGATACGCTTTGCACTTTGAATACAGCAAACATTTATAAATAGCATTAGGTAGTGAGGGGGAGGGGATGGGGGAGGGGGAGGGGGAGGGAGGACGGGGGAGGAATATAGGGAGGTGGGGTTCAGACCAGTCTTCCTGTTCCTCCATTCCGTTGAGTTCTGCTACGAGCCTGTGCTTGTTCAGTTTGAACTCTTTATAGACACGATTCTCTGCCATTTTATTCAGTGTCTATTTCACGTAGTCTGTCGCTGCTTTTTAACAGGTATACGAGAACACCCCGTATTACACTCTCGCCGCAAAGTTAAGAAACTTGCTACTTTTATCATTGTTTTATAACTGAATCTCAATTTTTGAAATCAGGTTTTCTCTGGAAATAAGGACAGAAATACTATTGTGGAACACTTGCTGGTGACAGCATTCAATGCCCGGTTCATTCGCTTTCGCCCCAAATCCTGGCATGGACATATTTCTATGAGAGCTGAGGTGTATGGCTGTCGAAATGGTATGTTCATTTGGTCCAGTAATAATCTCTAAGAAATAACACTGATCAAAAGTATTCATGAGTGTCATATATTAATCTAAATTTCACATGAACTGGGTGTGTTCATCTGATGGAAAGCAATGTTACTGACAATATAATATGAATCAGATCACACAATTAAGATATTTGAATGCAAAGTCGCGGAAATCTGATTAGCAGTTTATAGTGTTTTCACATCCCCACAAACGCAGCACCACAGCTTCATTACAAACTTACTCTTGAAATTCCTTGATTATGTTTTAGCTTATTTAGAAATGTCTCGCTCTAAGCAAATAGACACTTCTCCAGATGATGGCCGCAAATTCAAACGGTTCAATGTCGCTGAGCTGAAAATTGATACCAAAACCGTAAAGAACACCTTTACGTTTGTAATCGTCTGCAAGGTTTTTTTTTTCGGAGAAAATTTGAAAATTGAGAAATTTACAGTCGATGTTTGCATTACTGGCGAACACCCCAGTCATCAGTATTGACGCCTAAATTTAGAAAATTAAAGTAATTTCTCGAAGAAATTGTAGTGTATTGCCATGAAAATGTTTCTTTAAAAGCAATATTACTGATTAAGCCAAGCTTTTCTTTGATATGGGTACCAGATTCATCCTACAGATCTATTTCAATTTCGTTTGCAAGGGTTACTTAATTTTGCGTGAATGCATATGTTCCGTGTTTGTGATATATGTGTGGCACTGATTAAATATATAAATGAAAATAAAGTGAAGAACATTCACCTCGAAAGATGTAAGATGTAAGATCATTTACTCGTTAGAGTGGCATTCTTTTCAGTTGGCTTTTTTAATATAGAACAGTACTATAATTTTTGTTTGCAGTTCACAGTTGTTCAATGGCACTTGGTTTGGAGGACAAGCGCATTTCCGACAGCGCATTTACAGCTTCAGGTAGTTACGACAACAACCACAGGCCTTCACTTGCAAGACTCAACCTTTTAAACGACGGCAAACATATAGGTGCTTGGTGCCCAAAACATAAAAGTACAAATCAATGGCTGCAGATCGACCTGGGGGAAATCACTGCTGTAACAAAGGTGGCAACACAAGGCCGGTACAACACCGAGGACAGAGTTAAGACGTACAAACTGTCGTACAGTGTGGACGGGATTCATTGGACTTGGTACAAACAACGTGCTGTGGATAAGGTAAAAAGAGAAGTTCTATTTAATTTCGGCCCAAGGTTTTAGCATGCTATTTTACTTAACTTGAAACTGCCCTTTCTTGACGATAAACTTGCATATTTTTTCATTCTATTTCAGGTTTTTGCTGGAAACACTGACAGGAACACAATCATAACGCACTCCTTAAAGCCCCACATCGAGGTTCGCTACATCCGCTTCTATCCGCAGACTCATAATCACAATATCCCTTGTCTACGAACTGAACTGTATGGCTGCCGAAATGGTACCTCTTTCTTATTCATCATGTAAACTACATGTAAACTGCGTCATTATTATAATGTCGAAAATCACGTTGTAGGAGTTCATTTTTTAAGTTTTCAAAATAGCATGAGCAAGCTACGGGTACATAGGCCTGAAATAATATTTCTGTTCTCATTTTGCCGCTGAGCTCATTTACCATTTCATTTCTATCTCAGTGTGCAAACTTAAAACATTTAGGTGCGGACATTTTAAACGAAGTTTAGTCGGTCTTTAACAAAACCGCGGTTTAAAATAAAACCAATTTCAATCTGGCGAACCCTATATAATATTTACACGTTATTTACTGTAAACATAGTGAAAATGGCATATAGCACAGAATAAAGAAACTTACTCTAGACTAAAGACTAGAGAAATCCACTTAGCTTAAAATGTCCCACTTTTAGATAGGTGGTACATTAATTGTATTTGAGCGATTCGGATTGGTTGAGAAAGTGGCGCGAGATTTTTTTTAGCCAAACACAAAGCGTAGCAATGCAAAACCAAAGCAATCGCAAAATTACTTTGGATACTCAATATTACACTCAATAGTACACTCAATAGTACACTCAATAGTACACTCAATAGTACACTCAATAGTACACTCAATAGTACACTCAATAGTACACTCAATAGTACACTCAATATTACACTCAATAGTACACTCAATGTAGTACACTCAATAGTACACTCAATAGTACACTCAATAGTACACTCAATGTAGTACACTCAATAGTACACTCAATAGTACACTCAATAGTACACTCAAAAGTACATTCAAAAGTACACTCAATAGTACACTCAATAGTACACTCAAAAGTACACTGAATAGTGCACTCAAAAGTACACTGAATAGTACACTCAAAAGTACACTCAATAGTACACTCAAAAGTACACTCAATAGTACACTCAAAAGTACACTCAATAGTACACTCAATAGTACACTCAATAGTACACTCAATAGTACACACAAAAGTACACACAAAAGTACACTCAATAGTACACTGAATAGTACACTCAATAGTACACTCAATAGTACACTCAATAGTACACACAAAAGTACACTCAATAGTACACTCAATAGTACACTCAAAAGTACACTCAATAGTACACTCAAAAGTACACTCAATAGTACACTCAATAGTACACTCAATAGTACACTCAATAGTACACTCAAAAGTACACTCAATAGTACACTCAATAGTACACTCAATAGTACACTCAAAAGTACACTCAATAGTACACTCAATAGTACACTCAATAGTACACTCAATAGTACACACAAAAGTACACTCAAAAGTACATTCAAAAGTACACTTAATAGTACACTCAATAGTACACTCAATAGTACACTCAATAGTACACTCAATAGTACACTCAAAAGTACACTGAATAGTACACTCAATAGTACACTCAAAAGTACATTCAAAAGTACACTCAATAGTACACTCCATAGTACACTCAAAAGTACACTCAATAGTACACTCAATAGTACACTCAATAGTACACTCAATAGTACACTCAATAGTACACTAAATAGTACACTCAATAGTACACTCAATAGTACACTCAATAGTACACTCAAAAGTACGCTCAATAGTACACTCAATAGTACACTCAATAGTACACTCAAAAGTACACTCAATAGTACACTCAACAGTACACTCAATAGTACACTCAATAGTACACTCAATAGTACACTCAATAGTACACTCAATAGTACACTCAAAAGTACACTCAATAGTTCACTGAATAGTACACTCAATAGTACACTCAATAGTACACTCAAAAGTACATTCAATAGTACACTCAATAGTACACTCCATAGTACACTCAAAAGTACACTCAATAGTACACTCAATAGTACACTCAATAGTACACTCAATAGTACACTCAATAGTACACTCAATAGTACACTCAAAAGTACACTCAAAAGTACACTCAATAGTACATTCAATAGTACACTCAATAGTACACTCAACAGTACACTCAATAGTACATTCAATAGTACACTCAATAGTACACTCAATAGTACACTCAAAAGTACACTCAATAGTACACTCAATAGTACACTCAATAGTACACTCAATAGTACACTCAATAGTACACTCAATAGTACACTCAATAGCACACTCAATAGTACACTCAATAGTACACTCAATAGTACACTCAATATTACACTCAATAGTACACTCAAAAGTACACTCAATAGTACACTCAATAGTACACTCAATAGTACACTCAATAGTACACTCAATAGTACACTCAATAGTACACTCAATAGTACACTCAATAGTACACTCAATAGTACACTCAAAAGTACATTCAATAGTACACTCAATAGTACACTCAATAGTACACTCAATAGTACACACAAAAGTACACTCAAAAGTACATTCAAAAGTACACTTAATAGTACACTCAATAGTACACTCAATAGTACACTCAATAGTACACTCAAAAGTACATTCAATAGTACACTCAATAGTACACTCAATAGTACACTCAATAGTACACTCAATAGTACACTCAATAGTACACTCAATAGTACACTCAATAGTACACTCAATAGTACACTCAATAGTACACTCAATAGTACACTCAATAGTACACTCAATAGTACACTCAATAGTACACTCAATAGTACACTCAATAGTACACTCAATAGTACACTCAATAGTACACTCAATAGTACACTCAATAGTACACTGAATAGTACACTCAATAGTACACTCAATAGTACACTCAATAGTACACTCAATAGTACACTCAAAAGTACACTCAATAGTACACTCAAAAGTACACTCAATAGTACACTCAATAGTACACTCAATAGTACACTCAATAGTACACTCAATATTACACTCAATGTAGTACACTCAATAGTACACTCAATAGTACACTCAATAGTACACTCAATAGTACACTCAATAGTACACTCAATAGTACACTCAAAAGTACACTCAATAGTACACTCAATAGTACACTCAATAGTACACTCAATAGTACACTCAATAGTACACTCAAAAGTACACTCAATAGTACACTCAAAAGTACACTCAATAGTACACTCAATAGTACACTCAATAGTACACTCAATAGTACACTCAATATTACACTCAATGTAGTACACTCAATAGTACACCCAATAGTACACTCAATAGTACACTCAATAGTACACTCAATAGTACACTCAATAGTACACTCAATATTACACTCAATGTAGTACACTCAATAGTACACTCAATAGTACACTCAATAGTACACTCAATAGTACACTCAATAGTACACTCAATAGTACACTCAATAGTACACTCAATAGTACACTCAATAGTACACTCAATAGTACACTCAATAGTACACTCAATAGTACACTCAATAGTACACTCAATAGTACACTCAATAGTACACTCAATAGTACACTCAAAAGTACACTCAATAGTACACTCAAAAGTACACTCAATAGTACACTCAATAGTACACTCAATAGTACACTCAATAGTACACTCAATATTACACTCAATAGTACACTCAATAGTACACTCAATAGTACACTCAATAGTACACTCAATAGTACACTCAATAGTACACTCAATAGTACACTCAAAAGTACACTCAATAGTACACTCAAAAGTACACTCAATAGTACACTCAATAGTACACTCAATAGTCACTCAATAGTACACTCAATAGTACACTCAATAGTACACTCAATAGTACACTCAATAGTACACTCAATAGTACACTCAATAGTACACTCAATAGTACACTCAATAGTACACTCAATAGTACACTCAATAGTACACTCAATAGTACACTCAATAGTACACTCAATAGTACACTCAATAGTACACTCAATAGTACACTCAATCGAAAATCGCTCCAAACCGCGGTCTCATTACATCGTTAAATAACCGACCTTTACTGTCTTTACTTAATTTGACAATTTTTTTGTTTTATCTTTATCTAGTAAAGAACTGCTTAATGCCCGTGGGAGTAGAGGACGGTAGGATTTCTGAAGAAGCGTTCACTGCATCTTCCTCTTACAGTGCCAGCTTCCTTCCAAACCGAGCGAGACTCAACTTGCTACCAAATGGCGGCAAATCTTGTTGGGTTGCTAAACAGAATAATGCCAATCAATGGCTTCAGGTCAGGAAATGCCTTTCCTATTTCCTTTATTTATCCCCCTTTTAGGTTTCTTCTGTTTCAGCGCTGGCAGAATTTTTATGTATACTTTCCTATTCGCTTTTATTAATGTAAATATTATCCGTATTTTAAATGACATTAAAGCTCCTGACGAAAATAAACCGCCGAACAATGATTTTAAAATGTCACTATTGTTTAAAGTAAGATCGTGTTTTATTTCCAGGTTAAGCTGGGACGCATGTTCAATATAAGAGGCGTGGCCACTCAGGGGCGGCATGACGGTGACCAGTGGGTGACCAAGTTCTCAGTGGCTTACACTGTAGATGACTTCAACTGGGTTTACGTCAAGGAAAACAGTCAAGCCAAGGTATTCGCCCGCGTATGCATAGACAACAAGTAATCACAGTCGAACTTTTATGTGCGACCACCTCTTCTAAGGGCCGATTTACACGGTCCAACTTTGTTTCATACGACACGCTTACGGCATTCTTACGACATGACTTGAGTTGATTTACACAGAGTAATTCGTGTTGTAAACATGTCGTAAGCATGTTTTAAGCGTGTCGCATGCGACAACGTTGTACCGTGTAAATTAGCCCTAAGCGTCCACTTCTCCAATCACAGTCCAATCATTATAGTTAAAAACCTCTCATTACAGTTGAACTGAATTTATTCAGTTCACTCACTCATGAAGTGATTTCTCCTGCAGATTTTCCTTGGTAACAGCGACAGAACAACTGTCGTCAAACATTTCTTCAGTCCTGACACAAGAATTTTTGCTCGAAGTATTCGTTTCCATCCTAAAGCTTGGCATGGTCACGTGTCAATGAGAGTGGAAATATATGGCTGCGAAGATGGTAAGCAAATTAATCAGTTCATTCTGTCCATTCAGCGTAGTTATTTTAGAGTTTTTTTTAAGACGCAAATTATGCTGGAATACTCGCCGAGCTTCCAGACATTTCAGTTGCTTGAATTCTTTGTTCTCGATAACGATAGGGCTGTAAACATCCCGTCACCTTATAATTCGTGAAACGGACGTGGCTAAAAACAGATCACTTTTCTGAGAGCGAAACTGAGATTTTAATATGCGATACATATTTTTTAAAGTGCTGTTGAATACGACAATTGTTTTATTTGCTTTAGAGTGTGAGGATGTATTTTTATTTAGTAGGAACGTTAGTACATGAGATAAAATGTTTTACTAATATGTCTTTCCTTTAATTTGACAATATTTTTCCGCGGCAGCTCGCAGTTGTTTTCTTCCTCTGGGGATGGAGAGTGGCCATCTTCCTGACAGCGCATTATCGGCATCGACAACCAACAGAGCCAGTTACATTCCTCAATTTTCCCGCCTCAACAGAATCCCCACTAAAGGAACGAATGGGGCCTGGTGCTCGAAAGGTAACGATGGTAAGCAGTGGTTGCAGGTTTATTTTGGGCGGGAAACTACAGTGACCAAAGTTGCGACTCAGGGGCAGTATGACAATAATCATTGGGTGACGAGCTATAGTTTGTCGTACAGCGTTGATGGAACTCATTGGGCCTGGTACAGACTTGCTGATGGACATATTAAGGTATGATCAGTAATTGACATTTTAAGAAGATAACACGAAACATCATTGTAAATGAAGTGCTTACCTTGTTACATCGCTAAATGTCACCAAATACACAACTTAATAGGATACAAAGATTCTATAGAGCAAAACAGAAGCAGTAGTTTGGTTATAAAGTGCAGGATTACCTGAGAATGGAAATATATTACACAGTGGTATTACAGTTCATCAAATGTGATTTCGTGACAGGCGGTCAAGAAATCAAAATTATCATTCTTGTTGAATTTTGACCTTTTTAGACGTTATTTTTTCTCTTTAGTTAATATTTCTTTGCGTTCATGTTTTTGGCGATTTTTCTTTTTACTTCAAGACAATAAAGCAAGCTTAAAGGGACACTGTCCCCGCGCCAAAAAAAAACAAATTTCGCTTAACTTATTTCCACGTTATATCGCCAAATGCCACCAAATATATAGCTTAGTTGGATAAAAAGATTCTATAGAGCAACACAGAAGCAGTAGTTTGGAGATAAAGTGCAGGATTGCGAGGATTGAAGTGGATTACAGTTGATTTATTGACAGGGGGTCAAGGAATAAAACTTGCATTGACTTTTCTAGCCGTTATATTGTCTCTTTAGGTAATAGCGGAGCACTCGCCGGGCCGAAGGCTCGGCTGCGCAGCCCCATACTCATAGAACCTATGGCCGTTATTTTTTATGGTCATGGCTAGCGGAATGTTTCGCGGGCGCGCGTGTGCCCTCCGTCCTCCGCCGTCGCGCAGGACTAGCTAGCTCGCGGGCGCGTATGACGTCGCAAAACATGCGCTTATAACGCCACACGCGCGGCTACACAGCCGTCAGCTCGGTAAACACTTTTTAAAGTTTTAAAAAAGTTGGATCTTTCGCAGTGTTAGGTGGAGCAGTAAAGTCGTTATTTTCCTGCATTTTTTCGCGGTTTGCTACTCAAGACAGGGCCGGGATACCAATTAAGGGATACTCAGAAGCCGCTTTAGTGGAAAAAGAAGAGCTTTCATATACCTGCCAACTTTTTGCGAGCGACAGGCGTGAGAATTTTTTTTGTGGGAGTGCCAGGATTTCCGAAGGCGACCCGACCAAATCCGAAGAGAACCCGATCTATTCCGAAGATGTCCGAAGTTTTCCGAAGATGTTCCGAAGAATTCGGAAGTTTCCATGGACCTTAGACCTCTGTAATTATAATGTTCAGAACGATAAAAACCTACAAAAAAGTGCCATATTTTCATGAACGTAACTATATTTTTAATTGGATCATGCGATCAGTTAAGGCTGATAGCTCAAAGCTGTAAGTCAGGCGTGAGAAATTGCTCCACAGGCATGAGTAGGCGTGAGATCGGAGTTTTGGACTCGCAGGCGTGAGACTCACGCCTAAGGCGTGAGACTTGGCAGGTCTACTTTCAGGGATAAAATCTTGCTTCGAGGAACTTCATATTATCAATGCATGCGCAGGAGCAATGCGGGGAGATGCCTTGTTTTTATTACGGATTTCAGAATCGAAGAAGCGGAGTTTTAACGAATTTCCAAGCAGTCCAGTGCTTTAAAGGTAAAATAAATCACATTTTTCGATGGGAATTTATGTTGATATCAATTTTTCATTGACTTTTCCTTTGTGTTCTCTTAGTTTTGGAGACATGTTTATGAAACGTTCAAATTAAGTCGTGTTGTTATCTTGAATTTCAACGAGGACAGCTCTGCCTTGATGCGCTATAAATGGTACGTGTTCTGCTTTTAAACATAAATTAATGGAGATTTGAATAAAATTTTTCGAAAGAAGATTGTGTTGTCCGTTTTTATGTCTTTGAAATGTTCATTCATTACATAGATTAAAAAGCGATTTTATGTAAACAAAACAAGACTTAGGTTTTCTGTCTTCACTCGCGTCGCCTTATGCAAATATTTTTGTGTATTTTTGCAATTTTGATTTCCAAATCAGTTTCTCGGGCAATTTTTGACAAACAAAAACTGTATTTTATTCGGAAAGTAGTCGTACTAGTTATTCTAGACAGAGAAAAGTTGTTTTTGTGAACTTTTGTAAGGTCTAAATGTACTGTGCAGACGGTCGGGTAATACTGTTTTTGAGAATTGCTAAAATTGAAAATAGCCCGTTCGTCAATCTTAATTTTTGTGCTTCCAACCTTACACCTTAGTTACGTTTCACCTTAGTTAAGCTTGTTCAAAGTGCGACGCTGTTATAGGCTTGGCCTATCTATATATATTATTTATTTGCTTCCATCGCTTTTGGCGATGGTTTCTTCCAATTTCAAGAAAATAAATTAAATTTAATGTAAGCTCCTGGCCATAATCATGAAAACACGATCTATCAATCGGGACACTGTCCTAAAACCTAAATATATTTTTTTTATCGATATACCAGGTATTTGGAGGTAACATTGACCGAAACACGCCAGTTTACCATTCTTTGCATTTGCCAATTCAATCCCGCTATCTTCGTTTCCACCCCAAGACGTATTCAGGATACACCTGCATGAGAGCAGAGGTTTATGGCTGTCACGAAGGTAATTTGTAATTTAATAGTTAAAGGGGTCAGTTTCTAAAGGAATTTTGGTATCACGCCGGTGGGAAAGTAAACCACTAACTGAATTTGATATTAACGGACGTAGGTTTAATCCAGTGTCTAATGCCTTGAATTCAGAATGGGCGTTGTTACAATATTTTGTGTAATTCTTGTCTATCTTTAAAGCTTTTTTAAGTATGAGCTCAAAACCTAAAATTAGCAAACATGACAGTCAAATAAACGATTTTCGAGCAATATAGACCACATTCGGGCGAATTTATCCTCAGAGACAAAGGGGTAGATAACCTTTTTGTATTTGTATATATTTTTTTTATTTAACCCATTGACTCCTGAGAATTTTTACGTTTTTGAGCGATTTCCTGCATACACACGCCCCACAGGATTTCGTGACTCCATATTTGAAGTTACCATTGAAAGTGCTGCTGTTCTAAAACACTGAAGGATCGAGTTTACTGGAAAAGTCATTCTGACGTTGTGATTGTCCTTCGTTGAATTGCAATAAAGACTCCAATATGACGTTTCTGCGATTTTTAGAAAGTTCACAGCCATTTTTCATCTCTAGTAGTTGCCTGATGAGCATCATTAAGCTTGAAGGTAGTTCAGAGTCCACTTTCTCAATGAAGCGAGTTAGGTGTTGTACTTCGTTTAAGAATTTGGCTCGTTGCTTGTTGAACTGGAAAAATGGCCGCCCCGAAACGAAGTAGCCTTGAGACTCGACTCTGGATGAATTTCTCGACCTACCGCGGCCTATTTTGGAAGTTGCGACCACGGGAGAACACAACAAGCGCGAAATTTCGGCGGTGGGTCGGACTGGCTGTGGAATTGTGGCTATTTCTCAGCATGCAGTGCGGTGGATGTTGAAAATCGAGGCAAGGTCAGTATGCACTAGAACGAGAGGCTGTAGCTCGGCCCGAGCAACGAATAAGAGCCAAAAAATTCGCTGCTAAGCTAGGACTTTTGACAATAAAAATTTGCGAGAAAATATTATAAAACATAACACGACGTTTCGACGTTTCCAGAACGTCATTATCAAGTGAAAATGAAATAATGAAATCGAGTATATATAGTAAAAAGATGAATAAATTAAAAGGCATTGAATTTGACCCTAATGGAGTCGCTCTGGGTGTTTAAATTGGGTCTTATTGTTCTTATGTACAACATTTCATAAACAAGACAATCCCATTTCGTGCTACATTTTAAATCATAAATCAGCATAGTGTTGTTTACTGTTTTAAATGTGATTTGTGTGATTCAAATTACGTCGGATATACGACGCGTCATTTGTTTCAACGCATTGCTGATCATCGATATTCTGCCATTGGTCACCACCTGAGAGATACCAATGGGAACATTGACTTACTCAATGAGATCGGGCGAGAGCCAGTTTAGAATGCTTAAAAAATGTAGCACGAAATGGGATTGTCTTGTTTATGACATGTTGTACATAAGAACAATAAGACCCAATTTAAACACCCAGAGCGACTCCATTAGGGCCAAACTCTTTGTTTGACTTTCAATGCCTTTTAATTTATTCATCTTTTTTACTATATATACTCGATTTCATTATTTCATTTTCACTTGATAATGACGTTCTGGAATCGTCGAAACGTCGTGTTATGTTTTATAATATTTTATCGCAAATTTTTATTGTCAAATGTTTTCACAAATCTTTACTTAAGCTAGGACTAGGACTGAATTTTGCTGTGAATGTTCACTTTTGGGTTTGCCACGATGATTTGCATAAAAAAAACTAAAGGCAAAAACGTGATTTTTGTTGTTTTTCTATGACGTTAAAAACGGTCATTTTTGTTATTGTCCAAATTCAAACGCTGATATTCTGCAAAAATCGCTGACTTTTTTGTGTGTATTGGGTATCTCAATTTGATGGACTTTCTAGTCAATGCTCACAACTGCTAGTTAAGGCAATGTTCGCACGATTGAGAAAGTTGCAATGTTTTAAAGCAGTGCAGTCTTGTATGGGCGGTTTCGGGCGTAATCACCGGTGTCAATGGGTTAAACATTTTTCACAAAATGTTATGATTGATTTGAAACACAATGAAACCGATTCACATACAATAGCATGACCCGGCCCCTTTAACACTCGCGGAATTAAAGTAGGAAAAAATAAATGAGTTATTTGCCGGCCTAGGTCGGTCCGTATAGGAAAAAACTGTGCCATCGGTCTTGAGGTACCGTTTTTTCCCTATACGGACCTCCCGGCCGGTAAATAACATATTTCATTTCATTTCATTTATTATTTTATCCAAACCTTTGCAGATGATAATACTTAAATTAACTCACATTATATATAGGAAGGAGAGGAGAGGGGCACATCTAGATAAACTAATATTGTGCCCCTTAAGGACGTTCGCACGAAAATCTTCTAACATTGATTTTTTTATAAAACTTTTGCTACAGCTAAGTTATGAGTTACTCGTGTCAGAAATGCAAAAAAATGAAGGGGGTCACCGACTTCGTTTCTGAGATAATCTATCTGAATGGCGACCCTAATTTTGAAAAATCGGTCTTCCTTACGGGATGTGATCCCAATGTCTGTTAGCCTAAAAATATTGTAAATGAATCTCTAAAATGCAACTTTCTTTCCCAAATTTTATGCTAGTCAAGGGTCTGTTCAGCAAATTCATTCAACTGGTGACGTTCCTTGAAGTAAATTTCACCTTTAAACGACAGCATTTGCAAACTCTGACAGCCGCAAGTTGTCAGGATTCGATGGCGCGAAGGTAGAAAAATGGAAAAAATTTAAACTTCCTACATTGATTTTTTGTTCATTTTTTCACAATCTGTCGAGAATTGGCAAAGAAATTTATCTATGAAAAAAATTTGGGGTCACCGACCATCCAAGTGAGTTAAATCTAAGCAAAGTTCTGACGCAACCGCTATCAGCCTTTATGTGCTTAGATTTTCTTCTCTTGCGCGCGCGCTCGTGCATGACGAAGCATGGCGTTGCGACATGAATTGCGTGCGCAGTAAGGATGCTTGATTTGTCTTGATAATTGGAAAAGAAAAACATTTTGTTCATAGGATATCATTGCTCCATGTCGCTTGGAATGGAAGATGGCCGAATTCAAGATGGCGCCTTAACTGCCTCGACTATTCACAGCAGTAAACACGCAGCAAACCTTGGCCGTTTGAACCTGGTAGCTAGTTCTGGTAAATACGGAGCCTGGTGTGCGAAGACAAATAACAACAAAGAATGGCTACAGATCGATCTTGGAAATCCCACCACTATTACTAAAGTAGCGACGCAAGGAAGGCAGGATTCCTCTCAATGGCCGACCAATTACTTTATATCTTACAGCCTCACAGGTTCTTACTGGGTTCATTTCACAGTGCGCGGCATAAAGAAGGTATATACGGTATAATGGCACTGAATGTTTAAACTTTTGTACCGTAGATTTCACAGTGCTAAAAAAACCTGAATCGTACAGAGACAAAATCGTAGAGGAATATATCAAACAGGATATCAAAATTGTTTGGAGGATATTTACGTTTTTAAGACAATTTTAAAAGTCACTTATTTAAAACCTTTTTGTCAGCACTTAATCTATTCTTTCCGGGATGCAAATAAAGATGCACATATTTCTACACTAACCTAGACGACCACACTTGACAGACTGAGTATATTATTATTAATAATTAACCTTTTTAATGGATGATCAATAGTGAATATTTTCTAATTGCGAATAATAGCCAAACGGAAGTAAGCGTAGTTTTAAATATATGTAAATATCGATTTGAAATTGTTATTAAAATGTTAGTAAAGCATTAATACTTTTGGAGAAAGTATAGACACGTAAACTGTAAATTTCTGCACAATCACTGAAAGATTATGTGCCGGATATTAATTCATATTTACAACCACAGCAGCTTATATTCGAAAACTGATATGATTACAAGAACAGACAAAAAAAATGATAGATTCTGTAAACGGAGCGCGATTTACGAAAAACGCGAAATGCCTAAAAAAACTAGTTATTGCTATCTGGGGACCTTTTAAATACAATATAGTGGAGCCTCCATGTTAGATCACCTCGCGTAACTGTCGTAAGCGACAACTGTTCCAAAATATATAATACTCTTCCAGTCAAATCACTATCAGTCGAAATCTCTCATAAGCGATCACCTATGATAAGCGACCGCGACCACTTTCAACGCTGGTGATTTGACTTTTTCTATTGTTTTTAACTTCTGGTAAACAACGGTACCACGCATGCATTTGCCCATACCGTTCGATATCACTGCTAACAGACACAAATTCATTTTAATTAATGTGTTACAGTAAAACTCCAATAAAAAGAAAATTTTTCCTTTTGTCACTTGCATCAAAGCTTTTATATGATAAAATATTTTGCTCTGACAGGTGCTTTGTACATTAAAATTACAACAGGTTCATGTCATTTATTCCCGTAAGCGATCGCGACCACTCTAAACCCCATGCCTAATTACTCTGTCTCCTACTATCTAATGTTTTGCTTTCTATGCCCACTGAAAAAAAAAACAATGTTTATACTGTAATTAAATTGTTCACTGACGAGAAAGTTGTCGCTTTTATCGCACAGAGGTGACATAGTTTTCCTCCAAAATCCGAAAACCAAATCCCACCGCCTTTAAGCAAGTAACAAATACCTTTGTTTCCAAACCTTTCTTTCATTGACTACTTCCCTATTATCTCATTTATGTATTTAGATTTTCCGAGGCAACTTTGATCGGGACTCCATTGTTGTTCACTATATCTTCCCACCATTCCATGCCCGTTTTGTCCGAATCCATCCTTTAAGCTGGATTGGCTTCGTATGCATGCGTGCTGAGCTGTATGGATGTCCTATTAGGGTAAGATTCGAACCATAATGGCATAATATTAATATAATATAAGACCATATAACGACAAAAGAACGAAACAACGAACGTCTTTCTCGTGGAAGCATATGATCCTCAACGATAATTCAATTATCAAACAGCTACAGATATAGAAGGGTAGGAACAAGTTAATTAAAATAATTAAGGCGTTAATTACACGTAACAATTTTTCGTGCAACTTGTCTCGCAAAACAAAATATTGTTGCAAGTTGCACGCACGATTTTTACGTGTAACACCCTCTTGTGTGCAACTGAATTTATTTACGGCCCCGTCCACACGTATACGTTTACGTTCATAAACGCATATTTCTTTTATGCGTTTAGGCCTCCCGTCCGCACACGTAAACGATGAAAACGGTCACCCTAAACGGATATTTTCGAAAATGCCGTTTACCCGTTTACGTTTACGTCTGATGTCACAGATTCGGACCCAGTCCACAAATAAAGAAAATAGAGCAGATATCCAAAATTGCGGACTAATCTACGCATGCTCAATGCAGATTTGAAGCGTTTACGTATCGTTTTAGCGTTTACGTGTGGACAGGTGAAAACGAATCGTAAACGATGGCTGGCTTCGTGTGGACGGGAGCGTTTTAGATAAAAAAAAAATATGCGTTTACGAACGCAAACGTATACTTGTGGACGGGGCCTAAGTTGCACGAAAAGTTGAATCGTTTTCTACTTTCTGCAATACATTTTTTCAAGTTGCACAGCAAAAATATGCGTAACATGGATCTTGCAACTTGTTTCGCCACACTCTTTAAGTCAACCAATTGTCATTTTCCAACTTGCGCAATTTTTTTCGCGAGACAAGCTGCATGGAAATTCTTACGCGTCACGCAAATTTTTTACGTGATGAACAACAACTTTATAGTGATCACTACAAACAACCATTTTTAATAAACAAAAATAAAAGAAATTGACTCAGGTGTGACAGGTGTGATTACATCTCCTATCAAAGGAGGGTCATTGATGGTTCTTCTTGGTTATAATAACGATTGCTGAATTCTCCTTGCTGTCATAATCACACGTGATTATCAACCGGAAGTTACTGAAATGTCTATTTCTGAGGAGCCTTGAATTTGAGAATGTAATTGAGTGCAAGGTGGTAGATTAAATTCTAAACTTAATAATATGATATACATGTGATATTTAATTTATTTTATTTATATTTATTTTTATTTTTTATTCTTATATATTAATATTGTATTTTTAGCTTTTTATATATTCGTGTCTGTGAAATTGTGTTTAATTAAAAAAAAAGGTTTGGTTTAAAAAAAAAATTTAAAAAAAGGTGGTTGATTACTGAAAACAGTCTGGCTGAGCCAATAATTAATGTTTTGTAAGCTTAACCTTGGGGAAATAAAAAGGCAGCGGTGGTTTATTTTATTTATACTGAAATCCAAATGTGATTCGATTTTATAGGGCATCTAAAGAGGAGAAAAGCTTTAAAGACGCTGCAGAAACAAGAAACGGCGCAGCAACTTGAAGTTAACATGAAACTTTTGTTTGATTTTTCTTCAAGTTCGTAAAAAGCAGAATAAAAAGCTTTGTTAATGAATGAAAAATGTTTCATGTCTTTGTTTATTAATTAGCTCCAAATTAACTTTATAGAAGATTTGTATACGTTCATTCACAAATAATGACTTTCTTCGTGTAATCTTGAGTTCTTCAATTTTTGAAACCTACCTATCGCCTAACTTTATATTTACCGGGACATCCCCCTTTCATGTTTGAGGGGTCCTTAACAGAGAGTGATGCTTTATAGGGAGGGGTAGTGGCTATTCAATAAGCGGTAAGTGGGCATATATTATAAGTTGTGAACGAAAAGGCAAGAGTGTGGAGGCGGTTTAAAAGAAAGTGGGGGCTGAACTAAAATTTTCTTGCCACAAAATGTCATTCAATGCCATATCATGATAGAACTAGCAAGAATTAACATCTTCTACTTTGCAATCATGCATTTTATTTAATAGCAGAGCATTCAATGGAGTCAGTTTATTTTTAAATAAACTGACTAAAAATAAAAATAGCAGAGCATTCAATGGAGTCAGTTTATTTAACCGCAAGTGATGTTTTAAATTGCCCAAGATATCACAAGCCAAAAAGTCGAATTTATCTTGTACATGCATGTACGGTATCAACACACAATTAATTTATTATTAAAACTGAGTTCTTTTTTGGTTATAACCCATAGTTACACACTGAATTTAACTGAAATAGAATAGTTCGTGACCACTCAGCTTACCCAGTTAAAAAATTAAAAAGTTGAAAAAAAAATAGGTTTTCAATAATCAAAAAGCAAACAGTACCATAACTGAATGCTGCCCATTAGCTTTTATTTGAATGGTACAGTTGTGGATTTCATGCACAGAATCAAAAGGTAGAACCACCTCGGTATACAGCGTAATAAACAATACCACAAACAAGCACTGTTCAATAGCTTTCATTGGAATGGCCACACTTCAGGATTTCGGTTAACACTCGTTTCCATATCTCAAATTGACGTTGGACACCTTATGAGGGTTTACATAACGTAATATTTTGTATCGTTATACCGTGGTACTGACGTACACGAGAACAGAACCCCATTTATTGGGCAGAGAACTGAGACAATTCAAGAATAGAGCTCCGGTTAAGCAAAGAGTAGCGTTTTGGGGTTTAGCATCGATCTACAGTGTTTAGCACTGATTTGAAAACGGTTAGCTTTCATTTATTGTTATGGGTAACTCAAAAAATATGTTAAAAATTACAGCTCCCGGCAGCTAGTTCACGTTGGTATAGTGGATAAGGATATTAGTTATGAAGCGAACGACTCGGGTTCGAAGCATACACTATTCTGATCTTTTTTTCTAATTTTACTCTTCAGTGTGAAATAAGTTTTATTTCATGTAACTTAAACTAAAAAGGAAAAGTACGAGTGTTAACCCAGGATTTCACCCACAGACACAAAAGCAAGAACCATATTCACTGATTGTGAGTGAAATTTGTGATCCTCGCAGTGTGCTCTCAACTTCAGCAGTTGAAAAAGCAACCAGAAAAAAATTCCGGCTTGAACGGGATTCAAACCCATGACCTTGCAATACCAGTGCAATGTTCTATCCACTAAGCCTTATCAAGCCACATGGATAAATGGTCAATATAACCGATAATGGTGAATATATGAGAATGTGATATACTCACATGTTTTCACATTTTAATTCACATATTCAGTTGTACAGCTAGCAGCATATATAGTAGTCAGCATCACAGGAAAGTACTGCTCAGTTCATATGTAGCTTTCATTTGAATGATCAAACTTTATGATTTCATACACAGACTCAAAAGTATGAACCACCTAATACAGTAGAGGTTTTCAATTATCAAAAAGCAAATAGTATGCCCATTAGCTTTCATTTAAATCGTCAAACTTTAGGATTTTATCCACCGATTGTAAAGTAAGAACCATCTTCTACGATTATAAACGGCATAATATAAACAGTACTACAGCAAAGCACTGTTCAATAGCTTTCATTTGAATGGTCACACGTTAGGATTTTATGATCCACAGACTCAAAAGTAAGAACTACTGCAGCATTATAGTCAGCACCACAGGAAAGTACTGCTCAATAGATGACTTCCTCTTTACCGGTCGTATGTAACGCGGGCGATTTTATCTGCATGGAACTTATGTGCGGAAGCAGATATTGCACAGTTGCAAAAATGTTCATATTCCATCAATGTGGTCTGCATTTGAATAATGGACTTGTCATCATAAGTGGGTTAATTGGTTCAGTCGGCTGTATTCGCAGGCTGGCCCCAAAGTTACATGCAATAGTATGGTATTAACACTCGTGCAAGCTTAGGAGAACTTGATAAAGCTGTGAAAACACTTGCATTCGGCTCCTATTGCCACAGGTTTCTCGTTTTCTTAAACTTCCACCTGTGTTATCTTAACGGAAGGTGTTTTCCATTTCTTAAATCATCCTGTATGCGTTGTTTTCAGGTTTGACTGAAGTAGATAGTGAAGAAGAGAACGTTGGCTTAACATCTGCGAAACTAAAGGCAGTGATAAAATGTGGAAATGTCGCCTTGGCACTTCACGATGCTGTAACACTGTTACAACATTTCTATGAAAAAAGTTTTACATTTTTAAATGTTTTTTAATTTTTTTTGTTAATTTTTTTAATTTTTAAATTTTTAAATTTTTTAACTTTTTTTTTAATTTTTAAATTTTTTTAATTTTTGATATTAAAATATCAGTTCAAAGAAACATGTGTTTTTTTCCTCTAAAGAGAATTATCTTTGAACTACAAATTAAATAATATTGTTAAACACTGTTTTGCCGAGAAATTTCCCAACATTCTTGCAGGAAATACCTTTTAGTTTCAGTTTAAAAATAGATCCCAACAACAGTGCTAATAGCAGAAATGTGAAGTTTAATTCGACCTTACTTCATTTTTTTTGATAAATTCAACACCTTGAAAAAACGTTTCCTTTAGGAATGTTTTGCATACCAAGCAAAATGTTCTCTCATTCAGTGCAAGGTTCGTTTGCAAGGTTTACTATAATTGGTTTATGACAACCACTTAAACTCGGATTGTTAATCAGTTTTGCATTCAACACAAGTAATAGGGGGTTTTTTATTTTTTTTTTACAGGAAATATTACTATCAAAACGCTCGGAAAATCCATTTCTTCAGATCTGAAAGTGTAATGCAAAAGCATCGACATTGATTCTAATGTGAACTTGGTTATCAATGAAGAAGATAAAGGAGAGAACCTTACTGTGATGACGGGAAAACATAACCCAAAGAAGAAGGACAATCATTGTAGAAGCAAAACTTGGGTCTGTGAAGATTGAACAAAATGACTGGTTCAGTTCTCTGAAATTGAAGTAGCCAGTTTCCTTAGTGTCTACCTTTTTAAGTGCTAGCATTATGAGCGGCCAGGGCACTGGAAGTAGTGGTGTGACAGTCGCGACTTGGGCCTCACTGGGCGAAGATACTGTGAGTGAGACTGGAGCGAGGATTCGGGGAATTGTATTACGACGAGCGAGTCACGTTCTGTCGAGTTCTAATAAATTCCGTTGTTGTTCGCTTATTTCCGTCTTTACACTGGTGGCAGCGGTGCGATGGAAGACGATAGATGCAGACTGTTGTGGAAACAGGGCGAAGATGTCAAGAAATGGATTTTACGAGTCGAAACGTACGCCGCCGCACGTGGGTGGAATAATTGTTATTGACCGTACCGGAGGAAGATCGAAAGGACTGGCCTAAACTAAAGAAAGCCATCATCAATGAATACCGCAAAGACCCGGCGTCCTCGGAACAGGCTTTTCTCGCTCGCATGCGACAGCCAGGCGAGTCCTTCTTGGTCTATTTTGCTGTGTTGGAACGATTGTATGGGGATGCATTCGGAATCGAGGAAGGGACGGAACTAAACGAGCCATCACAGAAAGCAGTTACCCGGCAGTTTCTTCGAGGAGTTCCTCAACCGATATCTTCAAAATTGCAGTTAGATTACCCCGACGAATCATACACGAATCTGGCGAAACAAGCCCGTCGTATCGAAGAAGTCTTGGCTCGTACCCAGTCCCCTGCCGAACAGGTAGCTTCAGATAAATGTACCGAGAATGATAGCCGGTTGGACGCACTTTGTAGTGAACTGAGTGAACTTAAAGTTCTTCTCCAAGGTCAGTCTGTCACAGCATCTCAGGATGTAAATACGGTGGCGTCGAAACAGCCCACTACCAGCTCGTGGACACCTCCGAAATGTTATACTTGTGGATCTACATCACATCTACAAAGGAACTGTGACCGTGCCCCTCCCTTCCGTGGAAGAGGGCGCGGTAAGGGCCGTTTCTATCGTGGCGCTCCCCGTAGAAGGACCCAAGCACCTATCTGTTCTAACTGTGGAGGTGTGGGACATGTAGCCAATCAGTGTCCCTCTCCTCATTTAAACTGAACGACGCCAGTGCTATGGGGCCACCACTGGTGTCTAACTCTGCTGAAAGTGCCTCACAACGCCCTTGGACACAACGGCGCTCTACTCTGTACGTGAACGGAAAAATTAAAAATGTGAAATGCACGTGGCTGCTGGATACTGGCTCTGATGTTACCTGTATCAGCTCTAGACTACCCGGCATTGAGAAGTGGGACCTCACCCCCCCACAGAGCATCCCGGCCGCAGCCAGTGGAAGCCCTCTACCCTGTGTGGGTGAGATTGTTACTAACATTGAGATAGGGCATGTCTCCAAACACAATGTTCGTTTGCTTGTTATTCAAGCCTTAATGTACCCGCCATTCTAGGCATGGACACCCTGGAACAGTTCGGGTCCTTTGGCATTAACTGGACCCAACAAACACTTACTCTTGGTGATGCCAAGTTGATTTTAGAGAAACGTTCGCATGGGTCTGTGCTGGCCCCCGTTGTTGTTTCACTCATCTCAGATTATGTTATTCCACCCCGCTCACAATGCTTTGTACATGCTGGTACAACAGATTATGGACCATGTGACAAGGATGCTTTATTCTCCCCGTTTATGGACAAAATTGCTCGTTTAAATGTCTTGTTAGGAGCAAGTGTGGTCGCCGCAGGACCACAGAACCAAATACCGGTAACAGTCGTGAACAACAGTGAAGTTCCTATTAAGCTGTTTGCGGGTACTAGAATTGGAGAACTCTCGCCAGTAAAGGTAGAAGAACAAACCCCTGAAGTTAGCAGCATTTCTGAAAGTCCGCCACCCCTACCTACAGCACCGAAGAAAGGACCAGCGGCAGTTGACTTGGATTCTTGTGAGGTGACGGCGTCTGAGAAACAGGAGCTCAAACATCTTTTGGATGAGTACCGAGATGTTTTCGCAAATAATGACTCAGAAGTTGGTCGCACCGAGAAAGCTCAGTTTTACATCCATACAAAGACTCAAGTACCTGTTGCTGTAAAGCTTCGCCAAACACCATTTTCCCTTCGTTCAGAGGTCAATCAACAGATCAAAAACATGGAGGAGCGCGGTGTTATTGAGCCCTCCACCTCACCCTATTCCGCGCCTATTCTACTTGTACCCAAAGCAGATGGTTCCTATCGGTTCTGTGCAGATTTCCGGGCGTTGAATGATGCTACCATTACCGAAGTCTTTCCTCTGCCTTCAGTTCGCGAATGCTTGGATTCACTACATGGCTCTAACCTGTTCACTACTTTAGATCTGTACAGTGGCTACTGGCAGATCCCGTCGGGCATCGTCGTAAGACAGCCTTCTCCACGGAAGCTGGTCATTGGCAGTTCTGTGTGATGCCATTTGGGGTGAAAAATGCCCCGGCTGTTTTCGCTCGTCTCATGGCAGATATTATGAACGGATTACAGTGGAACGGAATTGCTGTCTATCTGGATGACATTATTATTGGTGGGAAAACCTTTCGCGAACACTATGATCTGTTGAAGGAAGTCCTTGAACGTCTACGTGGAGCAGGTTTAACTGTCAAGTCTAGTAAGGTGTCGTTGTGTCGAAAGAAACTTCTGTTCCTGGGCCATCAAATTTCAGCGAAAGGAGTTGAGCCTGACCCTGCCAAACTGACTGTTATTCGTAATTGGCCACGCCCCCAGAACACTAAAGAACTCCGTGCCTTCCTTGGTCTGTGCAATTACTATAGTGAGTTCATCCCTAATCTTAAGCAGCGTGCTTTCGTTCTCAACCAGTTGACAGGAAAATCGCAATTTAGCTGGTCCCTAGAAAGGGAAGCTGCCTTCAATGACTTGAAGTTTGCATTAACTTCCAGTGATGTCTTGCTTCAATTCCCTGATTTGTCTAAACCCTTTGAACTGAGCACCGATGCCTCCGACAACAGCATAGGTTGTGTTTTGTCCCAAAGAGACGAATCCGGCCGGGATCAACCAGTTTTGTTTGCATCCAAGGCATTGACAAACAATGAGTTGAATTGGCATACACGTGATAAAGAAGCTTATGCCTTCATCTTTGCTCTACGGAAATTTCGCCCTTACCTCTTTGGGCGCCGCTTCACTTGGCACACAGATCATAAAGGTCTTCAGTGGTTGAGAAATACTCGTGATCCCCGAGGCCGTTACGCCCGTTGGTTAGAAGAATCAGAAGAATTTGAGTTTGTCATCAAACACAGACCAGGCGTGACAAATTCTCACGCTGATGCTCTGTCGCGGATGCCTGGCGTTAACACATTAATGCATGATGACTTGTTCAGCCTCGAAGAATTTCGCAAATTCCAACAAGCGGATCCTGTGTAAGGAGTGCTCATCAACACGATGCGAGGAGTGGGGAACCAGTTTGTGGACACTACCCCTGTCATGCGCCGATGGTTAAACAAACGCCGTTTTCTTTCCCTTGGAAAGGAAGATGGTTTATTGTATAATCGTTACAAGGTTGGTAAACACCTCGTTAACCAACTCGTGGTCCCTGAAGCCCTTGTTCCATTTGTTTTGCGCCTTAAACACGACAATGCTGGCCACATGGCTGCCGAGAAAACCACCAACCTTATCCGCCGTGAGTACTTCTGGTTGACCATGGTTGAAGATGTTAAAAAGTATTGCCAATCATGTGTTCCGTGTGCACGTAATCAGCCTGCTCCTGTCCGTCCCACAGCACGCCTTACGCTGTCTTCACAACTTCAAGAACCTTGGCAAGAGATTGCCATGGATATTAAGGGTCCCTTTGGCCGCAAGCCCACCAAACACGGTAATCGTTATGTTTTAGTGGTGATGGATTTGCTCACTCGTGCAGCGGAACTGATCCCTATTCCTGATAAATCAGCCAAAACAGTGGCTCATGCTGTCGTGCGTGAAGTTTTTTGTCGTCGAGGTATCCCTGAGTCGTTTTTGACAGACCGTGGCTGTGAGTTTGACAACCAAGCTCTAAGCACAATTGCCCATGAACTTGGTATTGACAAGAAACGAATCTCTCCTTTACATCCTCAAGCCAATGGAAACGTTGAGAGACTAAACCGTACCATTGGAACCATGTTGAGTAAAGCAACAAACGAGCGCGGAGAGGATTGGGACTTGGAGATCCCCTACGTCCAGTTTAACTACATGAATCACACTCATGGTACCACCGGTTACTCGCCATTTTACCTGTCCTACGGGTATTTTCCCAGCACACCCAGATTGGTTCTTTCCCCACTCCCCACGCAACGCCAAGCTACGGATCACCAATGGGCCTCAACTCTCGCCTCACGTTTGAAGGAAGCTCATTCTGACGTAGTTACTCGTGACTCTCAGACAAAGCAAAGGCGGGTCGCGGGTTCTACAGAGGACGCCACTCCCCTTCACGTTGGCGACACCGTAATGATGCATGTCCCTCCACGACCACGATTCCCCTCAAAGTTACAGAGCCGCTGGCAAGGACCGTTCATAGTTGTGAAATGTCTTCAAGGTAACACATACCGCATCAAGCTCGCAAGCAATTTTCGGAAACGGTACTTGCGACTTCGTGACCAGCTTCGAGTCCATCATTCACGCCCAGAAAGGTTACGCCCTACCCAAAGTGAAACTTCTACAAGTCAATCCGGGGAACTCCCACCTACTACAGTTCATCCCCAGCAGACTGAAGTGCCACAGCCCTTGTCCAATCTATCTGAAAGCAATGCTGATCTGCAAGAGGTGCCGCAACCTAGCCCTCTCTTCCGCCGGCCCGTTAATCCAGAGATTCTGCCTTCAAATACTGAAACCTGTGAAGAGGATGAAGGACCAACTGATCAATCAAGTTTAGACCACCCTAGTCTTTGTACGGCACCGCCTGTAAAGTTACGTCGAGGGATACGGCCCCGCAGACCTCCCGACAGATATGGCACTTGGGAACTGGACTTCGATGATGATGTTGGCGTCTATTTCACACAATGACATGCATGAAACTGGCCTTTAGGCATTCTCTGTTGTGTTATCATTTTTAGAGTCTTATTAACCTCCCTAGGGGGGAAGAGTGTGACAGTCGCGACTTGGGCCTCACTGGGCCAAGATACTGTGAGTGAGACTGGAGCGAGGATTCGGGGAATTGTATTACGACGAGCGAGTCACGTTCTGTCGAGTTCTAATAAATTCCGTTGTTGTTCGCTTATTTCCGTCTTTACAGTGGCATGAGATGGTAAAATCCGAGACTTATCAAGATGCTTAGACCATTGAGCTTAGTGGCAAATCTAGACTCCATTGTAAAGGGGGGATGGAGGAGGAGGGAGGGGGGCGAAGTGAATAAGGGAGGTCCCGGAATGAAAATGTCAGCCCGGAATGAAAATGTCAGCCCTTCAGGGCTTCATTTTCACCACTGGAGCTAACACTGAGATTAGCCTGATAGAGCGCTTTTCATTTGAGTGTCATAAAACCAAAACCAAGCTAGGTAATTACTCTGGCCAATCAAAACAGGCGTAAACAATCGAAATTAACCAATCAGAACCCGAAGCAAATACCTGTAGCCGGCGCCAAGCGAGGGAAAACACGTATGAGCAAATCACGATTGGTTTTGGTTTTACTTCTGATTGATTGAGAAAATGGCGCGAGATATTTCAGTTAGCCGATCACAAAGCGTAGCAATGCGAAATCAAGGTAATCGCAAAATTACTTTTGACACTCAATTGAAAACCGCGCTATCCTGAGACTCAAACTAACTGAGCGTGATGCACTGTGTTCCTGAAATTATGTAATAATATCAAACACTAGGAAGAATGCTTCATCGCGATATCCAAACACTAAGAAGTGGACTGAATATATAATATGACATATCCATAGTGACTTCCTTTGTTTTCTTTTCATAAATTAGTAATAAGTTTGGGAAGCATGTTTTAAACCCGGGCATTTCGCCTCTACCTTGATCACTCTTTTGGGAAAGAATTGCATAGTTTTAACACACAATACAAAACAAAACGTAAAATGTGGTTCGGATAGTCTACTGTAAAGTGAAAGAAAAGGACTGAAGTTTAAACTAAAAACGTGTTTGAACGTTAAATACAAACTCGAAGACTTTAGGGAGGGAAAAATATCCATTTCTCCTATTTCAACCGCCATCAACAGTTTTAATTGATATCGGCGATGATTTAAAGCGCATCAGATTCTGTTGTCGCTCTATTTTTCCGTCTTCGCGATCGACTGCGAGCAGTCTTATATCGCTCGAGTCAGAGACATGCAGCGAGTAATCAGAAACCGAAATCCCGGTAAATTGAATTTAATTACAACTTTTCGTGACAACAAATGATTAGGCAAATAAATATCCTTGATAATACAGTTCAATCTCTCGCTGGGTCCAAATTAATGTTCGGAGGCCGGAAATTAAGATGGTCGGCGCTTAAAGGAGTGGTTGCTTACGGAAAGTTTTAAATACAGAACTCGTAAACTATAACTATATTCAGTGATGGCGGACTGAGAACTTATGTCAACAGAATTTTAAAAAGGTCGTGATGGCAGAAACCAAGAGCCTGATTCTAACTTGAAACAGTGTTTAATTAAGATGGAATTTCACGCCAAATATCAAAACTCAAGAAAAATTCCAAATATCATTTTTTTTTAAACATTGAAAAATAAATGGTACCATGAAAAAGTACTGCTGAATAGGTTTCATCTGAATGATCACACTATAGGATTTTGTCAACAAACTCAAAAGTTAGAACTAAACTATACATGTCTCCATAATTGACTCTGGGAGTGACAGGGTTAAACCCTTGGCCACCTAAAGATATATATACCGAGAAACTAGTTGCTCGAAGGAGTTCAGGTTTTTATTTGAGAAGCCTGACGAAAAATCCAGATAAAAAGAATGCGACGACTCAGCGTAATAAGAATCGTACAAGTTCCTAAGCTCGAGAGGTGTTCGCGATAGGACTCACCGTAACAATTGAGACTGCCCTTGTTTAAAATGCTTCTATTTTTTAGTGATCCGCTAAATCGCTTCTTGTCTGAAGGAAACCGAACGTTTTAAAAAAATGTCATAATATTCAGAATATTAAATGATTGATTGCTCAGCTAATTTGATATCGCTTAACACAAAGAGTCGCTCAGTAAACAAAACTTTCAAAACTGTTTTGTAACAGTATTTGCCAAGTGACATTTTGACCAGAGATCTTTCGTGTTATCAGAAATCTAATTAATTCAGTCAAAATTACGTTGTTTTTTGTGGAGACCATTTATTTCTTCCTCGAGTTTCTGGTAACGAAGGAACTAATTTTACAGAGGACTTTAAAATGGCTTGTTTCTTAACAAACTTTGTCTGTAATTGAGCATTGTGCGACAAGGACTCTTACAAGGTATGTAGGCCGGATAAATTATTTTCTATTTTGAAACACTAACACAGAAAACAACGAGCGTTCATAGACTATTGCTATTCGTCCTTAGGTTACTGTACAGTTTCCAAAATTACCCGACATTACATTCAGTGTGTATCTAGAGATATAGAGTGATTTTCGTAAGACCGTGAAACAGTTACTAAGTTAGTAGGCACTAGTAGACACTATTAAACACTAATTCCATTGTTTTCGTTTGTTTAGTGTTAACTAATTTTGGCTAATTTTGATTAATTGCTAGATACTGTTTCACGGTCTTACGAAAATCACTCTATTTCGGCCATTGGCAAAATTCAAAATCATTTCTACTGAAACCTAGTTTAAGAAGTATATGTTTAATCTACTGCAAATAAAACCCCAAATTGCAAAACTGCAAATTTTCGCGACACGTTAAGTTCGTGATTTTGGAGTGTGTGTATTTCGCTACACTTAATTTTCGCGAATTTTCTCAAAGCTTATATTACAGGACACTTAAATTTCGCGATTTGAGGATGAAATTTCGCGAGGTTACGTAAAAAATAATTATTGATTATTGGCTTGATGCACAAAAGCGCCCTTGTTTATAATACCGAGTAATCTCAATTTTTTGTCATGACCAGTCACTTAAATTTGCATATTAAATAAAACACTGCAATACCAATAACAGAAACGAAGCTGGAACTCTAAAACGATACAATTTTAATGATGTGTTTGCATTTGAGTGCACGCCGGCGGTTTTTCTTAACATAATAGCATAATACAGTGTAACAGGTACTTGATTTTCAAAGTCGAAGTCGCGAACTTTGCAAAATTAATGTGTCGCAAAAATTCCATGTAATAATTAAGGATATTATTTTAAATAGGGAAGTAGTTACCTAGTTTGTTAATTCATACACGGCTTTCGTTAGAAAATGTCAGACTTTTATTTTATTGATCGGGATGGCAGTGGAGTATAATTTAGCAAGCGCGTTTTTTGTAAGAGATAGTGGGGACTTGCGCTATTCAAATGTCTTCATCTATTTTTCGTTGCTTCGCACATCGGTAAAAATTCGCAAATGTACGAATTATAACAATTTAATGTGACGGAATTCAAACTTAACTTTCTGAGGTTTTCACCTTTCACCTGTTAATTAAGGCGGCTGGCAGATGATCGCTCCTGATGACTCGTTAGTTTTATTTAATATACGCTTTCCAAGACGTATAGCTATTAACGACACTAAAATATTTCTGCGGATAAAACTCAGTGAAACTCGCATCTTAAAAATGCTTGGACTATTGAAATTTCTGATCTGATTTATTTACGATCAAGGGGGCACGTTAATTTTTTTTCAAACTCGAACATTAAGTTGAATAATTTTTATTAAATTTATGTTCTCCGATTAGAAATATCGATTTTTCTTCTATTTTCAATAGATAAAATGTATTGACGCATACCATCCGTAAATCCGGCCCTAATGATTCACGTTAATGTTTATTTTCATTCCGTAAAAATGTATCACCAGGTTTAGATAAAGGTAACACAAACACGAACAATCAAAGAAGCGTCGACTGCCTTTTGTAAATCATATTTTCTTTACCTCGAAAGAACACAGTTTTCTGAAATATCTTCTTTCTATACGGCCGGCCTAATTTATGAATCTCGTAACATATTTATTTATTGTTAAAATGTACATGATGCATGGACTGAGTCCTTCTTTACACAGTATAAAATAGGCTGTGCATGTGTTTAAACAAATAAAGTTTTCAGAATGATCTTTCATCCGGCATATATATTATTGAAAAAGAGTGAAAATTGATGGAGAAATGACGGTATAACGTTTTGACCGGAAGTTTGATAATGAAACAATATTTTTCTAAGCGCTGTTTTCTCAAAAATTTTTGGTTTGTAGGGTTGACAACTCAAAGAGAATATGTTTGATTTTCCTCAAAT
The DNA here is from genome assembly GCA_024195265.1 of Dendrophyllia cribrosa. Classification (NCBI taxonomy): domain Eukaryota; kingdom Metazoa; phylum Cnidaria; class Anthozoa; order Scleractinia; family Dendrophylliidae; genus Dendrophyllia; species Dendrophyllia cribrosa. The sequence continues at coordinate 6,618,447 of JAJLRJ010000002.1, read as the reverse complement.
TTGGACATAAGCTAAATTAACATATAATCAACAAAAATTAGTCACCGAATTTGTTATTTCTGGAAACGTTTTCGTGGAAAGCAGTGAGTTATTTCCGCGATCACGCCATTTTTCAGTTTATCGCCCTAGTCGAAAATTTTCTGTCATGAAAGTAACTTTTCACTAAAAACGGTGACACGTGTTTTTCGCGCTTCTGGCCTGGATAACGAATCAAAACTAATCGCTTTGAGTTATAGCTTTCAAAGGCTGATTCATTTTATAAGGAAATGAAAGGTATATTGAGATAGCCAGCTCTATAAGCTTTAATTTGATATAAGGGTTGAGGTATCTTAAGAGTAATCTTGAGACGCTAAAGCTGTTGTACTGTAATACTGTGGCCATGAAAAAGTAAACCAAATACATTTGCAAACACATTTGTGTTAGTATATTAGAAACGTTATAATTATGACTAAGTTCTACATAACTTCGTCTTTATTCTTCTTCATCATGCAAAAGAGAATACACATGATTCCGGCAGATCGAGTCTGTACAGTCTTTAACAACGTTTTTTTATCTAATCAGGGTAATTCATTCTTTATTCTCTCTATCAGACTTACTTAGAAACTGACGAAATAAATTGACGAAATAAATTGACTGATTAATTGACTGATAAAAAACTGACGAAATAAATTTTATGGACAGGCATGATCTTTTTTCTTATACAAAATCAGACCTCTAAACAAATTGAACAAAAACTTAATGCAGTGTTTTACCAGAGAATATTTCAAATATGTATAACCTATTTCATATCAACAGTCGATTCTAATGGTACAATCCTCCATACTCTCTCCTCAAGGACTGGTGTGGAAAACGGTAGGGGACTGCGCATGCTCCTGCGAAATATGTGCTGAGTTAACTCCAAGAACAATGCTTCAGTACATAAATTCGTACGAGATTTTTCAAGTTCGCTGCTAGCCTGATTTCTGTAAAGCCATCTTCATTTTCACCTCAGTTTCCGTAAAGCAAAGTTTTAAGAATGGCTCGTTTCTTGATTAACCTCTTATTCGTTGCATCGGTTATATTACTTCTCTCGCGTACCGAGGGAATTTCTTCCAAGGTAAGTCATCAGTGTATTATTTAAATCGTTACATCCTTGAATTATTTTCTCGTTCTTGACAATTTCCCCAATTTGATGGTTTTTGCGAAATGGAAGTTAGAGCTGCTGTTAAGTTTACTTGAAATATTTTGTCGCTATCTGAACTCTTTGAATTGCTACGCAAAAATGGTATCAGGTCGAAGCTGCAACTAATAACTAAAATAAATTTTCCTAGTGATGGAAGTTACTAAAATCAAATTCCATGCAATCAAGTTCCAGAAAAGGTAAAGATTAGCCTATAGTTTTGGCGTCTCATGACGCAATAACATTTTAACACTAGCAAAAAAAACTGATTTTGATTCCTCAGATACAGTTCCCGATGTTTTTTTGTCGCATTACCGCTGTACTTACCGGTCAATAACACAACTGGAAAAATAGCAATTGCCAAGAGTTCCTTCGAAGTGCCTATATAAGATTAACATTGGCTTTTTTTTCGAAAACTGCGGTTGTTTTAAAACTATGATGTTTAAAAGAAAAAAGTTAATAAACTCAAACTGGCAATTAGTCGAGTGTCAAAGTCTCCTCAAAGTCGTTAGATTATCTGAGGTCGAACTAAGGACAAAACAATAGTGGGCATCTTTGTTTAGGGGTCGTCAGTACACTCCGAAGGTTTACGCGTCCTCGACAATCTAACAAAAACATGAACTGTTATGATCTACTGAAAAACTGACCAATCTTTCATTTCCCAGGTCTGCATTCGAAATATAAAGAGCAGTTTAAAAAGAGAGCACGTTCTTCGCACCCTTACAGTATAAAATGGAAAAACAAAGTAATGGCACGAGACTGAGCAAAATTCATCTCGAAAAAATCATGGGGTTATATTTTTTCGTAGTTCTTCAAGATTAACTGAGAAAAATACTTCCGGCTGTAAATAAAATTAATGATCCCTACGAGAAATTTCAGGTTCCCCAAAACAATAGCCCAATGAAATTTATTCAAAGCACTGTTCTTCTGCCTGGAAAGCTCAGTTTGTCATAACATATAAATGTGACTTTATGCACGAGACATTTTAAAATGGCTCTTTTCTTGATAAATGCTATTATCGTTACGTTATTGATGTTTCTTTCCCACACCGAAGAAATTTCTGGGAATTTAGGAAATTTTTTATGTTTGTTTGTTTGTAACACTCGCTTCGCACTGAAAAAAGAGAGATCAGAGATTGAATTTTTAAATAAATCCAAGGGAATAGTGGCCTCAAAGGCTTTATGAAAACGGATTATCAATATTCTTTCAAGCTGACTTCTCCACTAAAAACGTTGTGTTAAATGCAAAGACTACACACATGTAACAAAATAACAAAAAGAAACGGATGTTTTTCTCTCCGGATTTGTCTCATTTGGCCCAAAAAATATTTTTTTCTTTCCTGGTTTCGTGATACCTTCATAGACACAAGCAAATGGCTCAATTTGAAAAAGAGCTCTTTAGAAAGCGTTGATTTTTCAAAAAATGTCGCTGTTTTAATTAATTTACCAGGTGGGACCTTACTTAATTTTTGTTTGGCTTCCAAACTGAAGCTTACACTGAATCACATCCACAACAGCTCTCTAATGTTATCCGAGCCAGAATCAAATCAATCAATATAAATAGACACCTGTTTTACGAATGTGCATGTGAGAAACAAGAAATTATGGTATTATTTATGGGGCAAAGATAAGAGAGACATCAAAATGTTCTTCTAAATTAAAAGAAATGTTTCTTTATGGAGTTTAGAAATATTGTGCAACAAGAGAACGTACTGACTCCTTTCCTGAAAAAATACTGATTTATTGATTGTCTCTTCATACGTTTATCCTATGCCATACATTTTCTAGAGAGAAAATCTGACGCCTGGGAATGTTTCTTACAAGTTCCCTATAGCAATAGTCTGTAGATAATTCGAACCAGAATTTTCAAGTTCTCTAATAGCAAATGTTTACAAGACAATGGACAGCATGCATATCGTTTAATTCTTACGAGAAATTTCAGGTTCTCTTAGAACGATAGTCTCTTAATAAATCGTAAAGAAATGTCACGTGTCACTTTCCAACAAACAATATTCTGTAAATAATTCGTACGAGAAATTTCAAGTTTTATAAAACAATTGTTTAATGAACTTAAAGCAGTGCTCGCTTCCGTAGGTCTTTGTAGTTCCCTTTGGTCTTAGCTTTAGTGAGAACTCTAAGAATGGCTCGTTTCTTGACAAATTATGCGTTAATGTTCGTTCTGGTGATGTTTCTCTCTCACGCCGAAAAAACTTCTAGGAAGGTGCGAAAACACTGAATCTACTTTATATACATCTATGCAGATTTTGCATGCTTTTATCTTTTATTTTCATCAGCATTACTTTTTTGGCATATCATGGAAATCCGTTAAATAAGCCGAAACTAAACCAGAGATAAATAAGCAATAACATTAATTCGTAACAATTCTGATTTCTGATTTCGGGGATGGGGGAGGGAGGACGGGGGAGGGGGAGGGGATGGGGGAGGGGGAGAGGATGGGGGAGGGGGAGGGGATGGGGGAGGGGGAGGGGATGGGGGAGGGGGAGGGGATGGCGGAGGGGGAGGGGATGGGGGAGGGGATGGGGATGGGGAGGGGGAGGGGATGGGGGAGGGGGAGGGGATGGGGGAGGGGGAGGGGATGGGGGAGGGGGAGGGGAAGGGGATGGGGGAGGGGGAGGGGATGGGGGAGGGGGAGGGGATGGGGGAGGGGGAGGAGATGGGGAGGGGGAGGGGATGGGGGAGGGGATGGGGGAGGGGGAGGGGATGGGGGAGGGAGGACGGGGGAGGAATATAGGGAGGTGGGGTTCAGACCAGTCTTTCTGTCCCTCCATTCAGTTGAGTTCTGCTACGAGCTTGTGCTTGTTTAGTTTGAACTCTTTATAGACACGATTCTCTGCCATTTTATTCAGTGTCTATTTCACGTAGTCTATCGCTGCTTTTTAACAAGTATACGAAAACACTCCGTATTGCGCTCTCGCCGCAAAGTTAAGAAACTTGCTACTTTTATCATTGTTTTATAACTGAATCTCAATTTTTGAAATCAGGTTTTCTCCGGAAATAAGGACAGAAATACTATTGTGGAACACTTGCTGGTGACATCATTCAATGCCCGGTTCATTCGCTTTCACCCCAAATCCTGGCATGGGCATATTTCTATGAGAGCTGAGGTGTATGGCTGTCGAAATGGTATGTTTATTTAGTCTAGCAATAATCTCTAAGAAATAACACCGATCAAAAGTATTCATAAGTGTCATATATTAATCTAAATTTCACATCAACTGGGTGTGTTCATCTGGTGGAAAGCAATGTTACTGACAATATAATATGAATCAGAGCTCACAAAGATATTTGAATGCAAAGTCGCGGAAATCTGATTAACAGTTTATAGTGTTTTCACATCCCCACAAACGCAGCTGCACCACAGCTTCATTAGAAACTTACTCTTGAAATCCCTTGATTATGTTTTAGCTTATTTAGAAATGTCTCGCTCTAAGCAAAAAGACCCTTCTCCAGATGATGGCCGCAAATTCAAACGGTTTGAAATGTCGCTGAGCTGAAAATTGATGCCAAAACCGTAAAGAACACCTTTACGTTTGTAATCGTCTGCAAGGTTTTTTTTTTCGGAGAAAATTTGAAAATTGAGAAATTTACAGTCGATGTTTGCATTACTGGCGAACACCCCAGTCATATTGACGCCTAAATTTAGAAAATTTTCAGAAAGTAATTTCTCAAAGAAATTGTAGTGTATTGCCATGAAAATGTTTCTTTAAAAGCTTGGCTTAATCAGTAATAATATTACTGATTAAGCCAAGCTTTTCTTTGATATGGGTACCAGATTCATCCTACAGATCTATTTCAATTTCGTTTGCCTTTTTGGTTAAGGGTTACTTACTTTTGCGTGAATGCATATGTTCCGTGTTTGTGATATATGTGTGGCAATGATTAAATATATAAATGAAAATAAAGTGAAGAACATTCACCTCGAAAGATGTAAGATGTAAGATCATTTACTCGTTAGAGTGGCATTCTTTTCAGTTGGCTTTTTTAATATAGAACAGTACTATAATTTTTGTTTGCAGTTCACAGTTGTTCAATGGCACTTGGTTTGGAGGACAAGCGTATTTCCGACAGCGCATTTACAGCTTCAGGTAGTTACGACAACAACCACAGGCCTTCACTTGCAAGACTCAACCTTTTAAACGACGGCAAACATATAGGTGCTTGGTGCCCAAAACATAAAAGTACAAATCAATGGCTGCAGATCGACCTGGGGGAAATCACTGCTGTAACAAAGGTGGCAACACAAGGCCGGTACAACACCGAGGACAGAGTTAAGACGTACAAACTGTCGTACAGTGTGGACGGGGTTCATTGGACTTGGTACAAACAACGTGCTGTGGATAAGGTAAAAAGAGAAGTTTTATTTAATTTCGGCCCAAGGTTTTAACATGCGGCCCTTTCTTGACGATAAACTTGCATATGTTTCATTTTATTTCAAGTTTTTGCTGGAAACACTGACAGGAACACAGTCATAACGCACTCCTTAAAGCCCCACATCGAGGCTCGCTACATCCGCTTCCATCCACAGACTCATAATCACAATATCCCTTGTCTACGAACTGAACTGTATGGCTGCCGAAATGGTACCTCTTTCTTATTCATCATGTAAACTACATGTAAACTGCGTGATTATTATAATGTCGAAAATCACGTTGTAGCAGTTCATTTTTTAAGTTTTCAAAATAGCATGAGCAAGCTACGGGTTCATAGGCCTGAAATAATATTTCTGTTCTCATTTTGCCGCTGAGCTCATTTACCATTTCATTTCTATCTCAGTGTGCAAACAGAAAACATTCAGGTGCGGTGGTTTTAAACGAAGTTTAGTCGGTCTTTAACAAAACCGCAGTTTAAAATAAAACCAATTTCAATCTGGCGAACCCTATATAATATTTACACGTTATTTACTGTAAACATATTGAAAATGGCATATAGCACAGAATAAAGAAACTTACTCTAGACTAAAGACTAGAGCGATTCGGATTGGTTGAGAAAGTGGCGGGAGATTTTTTTAGCCAAACACAAAGCGTAGCAATGCAAAACCAAAGCAATCGCTAAATTACTTTGGACACTCAATAGTACACTCAATCGAAAATCGCTCCACACCGCGGTCTCATTGCATCGTTAAATAACCGACCCTTACTGTCTTTACTTAATTTGACAATTTTTTTGTTTTATCTTTATCTAGTAAAGAACTGCTTGATGCCTGTGGGGGTAGAGGAGGGTAGGATTTCTGAAGAAGCGTTCACTGCATCTTCCTCTTCCAGTGCCAGCTTCCTTCCAAACCGAGCGAGACTCAACTTGCTACCAAATGGCGACAAATCTTGTTGGGCTGCTAAACAGAATAATGCCAATCAATGGCTTCAGGTCAGGAAATGCCTTTCCTATTTCCTTTATTTATCCCCTTTTAGGTTTCTTCTGTTTCAACCCTGGCAGGATTTTTAGGTATACTTTCCTATTCGCTTTTATTAATGTAAATATTATCCTTATTTTAAATGACATTGTAAAATTCATTAATAATTCATGAGGGTGATGACCAATCCAACAACAGTATTCAAGTCACATGTATACCTTTGTAAATCCCAATACATATGTAAACTGTCTGAAAGCACGGGGAGGGTTTGAATAGGTAGCAGGGAAATGTTGGGGTTGATGAATGAATACAGAATATTAATTAGCTTCATTAGTATTCTGTATCTAGATACAGAATACTAATGAAGCTAATTAGTATTCTGTAACTGATACAGAATACTAATTATGTACATGTAACTCAGCCACTAGCTTCTTTGGAAAGCAACCAACAAGAGCCCCCTTCCATTTATTTACTTTTCACTAAATAACTAAATAACGATTTATGCCACAGGCAAGTAAATAGAGCGTTTTCGGGGGATATCGACCGCCGCACTGATTTGTTACTTCGCCAATAAATTTACTAAGCCAGAAGTTTACTGTTTCCGCTGTCATAACCTCCAGCTTGCAGCTTAATTCTGGAACGTTTTCCACCCTGCAGTTTCTCGCCTCCAAGGCTACAGTTTCATTTACGGGTTTTTTGTTAGCCCTTGCCTGCTGCAAACTGTTCAAATATTTTAACGGCCCACTTCGTGCTGCTTTTAGTGTTTTGGGGAGTCACATCCTTGAGCAGAGAACTTTCTTCCGATAAACTTTTCGGAGGACGAAAGCGCGTGGACGCCATTTCGCTCTTCTAAAATGAAATAAATGTTATGCTAATCCCTTTGCGTTCATCGGATTAACTTCATTCATATAACAACCAATCAAATTGAATGTAAACAACATTCTTCACACTTTGTATGACATTCATTTCACAAGTCAGATACAATATTCGCGTCCGATCTGTATGGGATTTACAATGGCTCGCCTTCGGCTTGCCATTGTAAATACCCATACAGATCTCCCGCTCATATTGTATCTATCACTTAAAGCTCCTGACGAAAATAAACCGCCGAACAATGATTTCAAAATGTCACCATTGTTACTATTGTTTAAAGTAAGATCGTGTTTTATTTCCAGGTTAAGCTGGGTCGCATGTTCAATATAAGAGGCGTGGCAACTCAGGGGCGGCATGACGGTGACCAGTGGGTGACCAAGTTCTCAGTAGCGTACACTGCAGATGACTTCAACTGGTTTACGTCAAGGAAAACAGTCAAGCCAAGGTATTCGCCCGCGTATACATAGACAACAAGTAATCACAGTCGAACCTTTATATGCGACCACCTCTTCTAAGGGCCGATTTACACGGTCCAACTTTGTTTCATACCGCGACACGCTTACGGCATGCTTACGACATGACTTGAGTTGATTTACACGGAGTAATTTGTGTTGTAAGCATGTCGTAAGCATGTTTTAAGCGTGTCGCATGCGACAACGTTGTACCGTGTAAATTGGCCTTAAGCGTCCACTTTTCCAAAATACTAAATTTTCTCAGTCCAATCATTATAGTTGAAACCTCTCATTACAGTTGAACTGAATTCATTTAGTTCACTCACTCATGAAGTGATTTCTCCTGCAGATTTTCCTTGGTAACAGCGACAGAACAACTGTCGTCAAACATTTCTTCAGTCCTGATACAAGAATTTTTGCCCGAAGTATTCGTTTCCACCCTAAAGCTTGGCATAGTCACGTGTCAATGAGAGTGGAAATATATGGCTGCGAAGATGGTAAGCAAATTAATCAGTTCTATTCTGTCCATTCAGCGTAGTTATTTTAGAGTTCTTCTAAAGGCGCAAATTACGCTGGAATACTCGCTGAACTTCCAGACATTTCAGTTGCTTGACTGAATTATTTGTTCTCGATAACGATAAGACTATAAACATCCCTTCACCTCATATTTCAAAAAACGGACGTAGCTATTAGTCGGCGAAACAGTAGTCATGCCAACATCAGGTTGTGACTGAGATACTCTTAAAACGGATCACTTTTCTGAGGGCGAGACTGAGATTTTAATATGGACGATACCAGGAGCCTGACGATACAGGTTTTCAAAAAGTGATCTTGAATACGATTATCGTTTTATTTGCTTTAGACTGGGAGGATGTATGTTTATTTAGTAGGAACGTTATTACATAAGATAAAATGTTTTACTATTATGTCGTTTCTTTAAGTTAACTTAAAGAAAATCAAAGTTTGACAATTCTTTAACTGCTGCAGCTCGCAGCTGTTTTCTTCCTCTGGGAATGGAGAGTGGCCATCTTTCTGACAGCGCATTATCAGCATCGACAACCCACGCCGCCAGTTACATTCCTCCGTTTTCCCGTCTCAACAGAATCCCCACTAAAGGAACGAATGGGGCCTGGTGCTCGAAAGGTAACGATGGTAAGCAGTGGTTGCAGGTCTATTTTGGGCGGGAAACTACAGTAACCAAAGTCGCGACTCAGGGGCAGTATAACGGTAATAATTGGGTGACGAGCTATAGTTTGTCGTACAGCGTTGATGGAACTCATTGGGCCTGGTACAGACTTGCTGATGGACATATTCTTCCTCTGGGAATGGAGAGTGGCCATCTTTCTGACAGCGCATTATCAGCATCGACAACCCACGCCGCCAGTTACATTCCTCCGTTTTCCCGTCTCAACAGAATCCCCACTAAAGGAACGAATGGGGCCTGGTGCTCGAAAGGTAACGATGGTAAGCAGTGGTTGCAGGTCTATTTTGGGCGGGAAACTACAGTAACCAAAGTCGCGACTCAGGGGCAGTATAACGGTAATAATTGGGTGACGAGCTATAGTTTGTCGTACAGCGTTGATGGAACTCATTGGGCCTGGTACAGACTTGCTGATGGACATATTAAGGTATGACCAGTAATTGACATTTTTTAGAGAAGATAACAGTCACGAAACGTTATTAAAAAGGACACTGTCCCGCCGAATTATAAAAAATGAAGTGCTTACCTTGTTACATCGCTAAATGTCACCAAATACACAACGTAATAGAATACAAAGATTCTATAGAGCAAAACAGAAGCAGTAGTTTGGTTATAAAGTGCAGGATTACCTGAGAATGGAAATGTATTACACAGTGGTATTACAGTTCATCAAATTTGATTTCGTGACAGGCGGTCAAGAAATCAAAATTATCATTCTTGTTGAATTTTGACCTTTTTAGACGTTATTTTTTCTCTTTAGTTAATATTTCTTTGCGTTCATGTTTTTGGCGATTTTTCTTTTTACTTCAAGACAATAAAGCAAGCTTAAAGGGACACTGTCCCCGCGCCAAAAAAACTAAATTTCGCTTAACTTATTTCCACGTTATATCGCCAAATGCCACCAAATATACAGCTTAGTTGGATAAAAATATTCTATAGAGCGACATAGAAGCAGTAGTTTGGAGATAAAGTGCAGGATTGCGAGGATTGAAGTGGATTACAGTTGATTTATTGACAGGCGGTCAAGGAATAAAACTTGCAATTCTCGTGAAATTTTGACTTTTCTAGCCATTATTTTGTCTGTTTAGGTAATATTTCTTTGCTTCCATCGCTTTTGGCGATGGTTTCTTCCAATTTCAAGAAAATAAATTAAATTTAAAGTAAGCTCCTGGCCATAATCATGAAAACACGATCTATCAACCGGGACACTGTCAGACCTAAATTGAATCATGATTGTATATATTTTTTTATGGATATACCAGGTATTTGGAGGTAACATTGACCGAAACACGCCAGTTTACCATTCTTTGCATTTGCCAATTCAATCCCGCTATCTTCGTTTCCACCCCAAGACGTATTCAGGACACACCTGCATGAGAGTAGAGGTTTATGGCTGTCACGAAGGTAATTTGTAAATTAATGGTTTAAAGGGTCAGTTGCTAAAGGAATTTTGGTATCACGCCGGTGGGAAAGTGAACCACTATAACTGACGGAGTGTTTTGATCGTTAGTCCTACGCTCTTAACGTCTTGACATTCATTGTCAGTTAACAATAGGTGCAATGGATTTTGCTAGCAACGTCGTAGTAGATCCTATTCCTTTTATCTTGATCATACCAACTGCATCAGTTTACGACGAGTTAAGGTCGGTTTCATATGTCGAACGAATTAAATTGAGGAATGTCTGTTTATAGTAATCATTGCATAGAAAAAAATTGCCGTTTGTTACTTGTGGCGTAGCCGACGAGTCATCTTTTGCCCTCTGAGTTTTCTGTTTTTGTGTGTCGCATTAGTGCATGCAAATTTATGCATGCATATTTAAGTTTCACTGGTCTGATTGGTTGACACGTGACCTCGTGATCACTCTTGATTTCAATATGCGAGCAAACCTCTCCGTGCTTGATGGATAGGACATTTTGATATTGTGTTCGCTGCTGATTGCTGTGGGATTTTTGTTCTGACATGCAAGTTTTGTGTTTTATTTAACTTTCCATTTGCTTGACGATCGAGGTTACAAGTGTCGGCTAATGTAGTGTAGTCTTACTTTTTAGACATAATTAATTTTATGTTAGTTTTACGTAAAAACACTCACAACTCTCTGGAATCAATACTGCAATGGGTTATAGTAGATGCCACGAGTTCAAGCTGTATACAGCTTCTTGTTTAAGAAGAATTTGTCTCCGCGATTTAACATAAGATGGATTTTGCAGTTAGTCTTTTGGAATAAAAAGATAACGTGTGCCATAAAAGATACAAAGAAACGACGGGATGCCTGGTTTTAGTATAGATCATCACTGGCCTTCAACATTTCCTTTGTACCCCTTGGCCGGTAGCCACTAGCCCCTAGCATTGGATTCTGTGGTTGTAGAAGAGAATACATAGGTTTAATTCTGTGTCTAATGCCTTGAATTCAGAATGCGCGTTGTTACCATATTTTGTGTAATTCTTGTCTATCTTTAAAGTTTTTTTAATTATGAGCTCAAAACCTAAAATTAGCAAACATGACAGTCAAATAACGATTTTCAAGCAATTCGGGCATCCACATTCGGGCGAATTTCTTCTCGGAGACAAAGGGGCAGATAAACTATGAAACCGATTGCCTACAATAGCATGACCCGGTCCCTTTAAGGAGGCTAACAATAGTTTTTAGCTTTTCTAGCACTTTTACATTTGAGGGATTCAATAAAACAAAATAATAATATTTCTTACAATTTCTTGGTAACAGTTAATAGCTCGATCATCAGTGAAACAAAAAATAATCACGTGGCGGCATCAGCTGTTACCATAGCAACAGCACAAGGTTGTAAATAAGAGCCATCATGGAGCTTCTAACGCTAATAGCACAAAAATTAACTCGGTGACCCCTATTTTTCTTAATTTTATCCCATTTTACATGAAAATGGGAGCAATTATGGAGAGTTTTAAAAAATTCTCTGGAGCGGATTTTTTGTAATTTGCTGAAAACCATAATTTTTGAGTGGCTGTAAATCCGGTCCAGAGAATTTTTTTAAATTTTACCAGTAGTTTTATCTTAGTCCACACTACCCAATTTTAAAATAAAAAAGTGGGGTCACCGGACTTGTTTTTTAAATAATTTACTTCGCGTCTCAAGAAAATCCACGCGCGTCTCGCGCGTTTCCAAAATCTGGCCTTTGCAAGATCCCGCTTTTCGCATGCGCAAACGTTGGCCGCTGGTCAAAGCTGTTGATTTGTTTCGAAGAGTCGCTCGCTCGATTTTGTCGTCAATTTCATCAGCTTAATCGGTCGTTTAAATGGACCTTTAAATTATTTTTCGAAGTGCCCTTTACAAGCTTGGTTCGTTGCTAAGTTTTGGAGAATTTCGGTCATTTAAATCTGGCTAGCAATGTTACGCGAAGTACGTACACTTTTCTTTATAAGCACCTCCAGAAGCACAACACGTGCTGGCCAGTTTCTGCAGTTTAAATGTGGTTAAATGGAAAAACATGAGGTTACAACTTACCAACAATGCAACCAAAGGAACTATTCTTCTTTCGGAAATGTTTCCTGGAAGTGGTTTGCAATGGCATCGAGAATACGCTTTGTGCGAGTGACGCGAGGTTTCGTCGCTGTGCTCTGGGAAGGAGGCATGCTGAGGATCGCAAGCAGTCCCTTTGTTCCGAACTTCAAATATAACTCTGTGAGGTGTGAATAGGAAATCCCACTTCCTGCAATCTTCTGAGCCATTGATTGTTTTATTGCACCATTGTCGTCCATGGGGTAGAAAAGTCTTCCGCTGAATGTCTGGAGAATTTCATGGCGTCGATCTAAATACGACATGCTGGCAATTGCTTGTTCAACACTAATAACTCCAGAGCAATTCACGAGTTTTTCCTTGTTCAGTTGAAGTGCAGAATGAAACAGAATTTTTTCAAGTGCCTTAACGTCTCCAAGGCATCGTGGGCTTCAAATTCTTCTTTAAAGGATGTGAGTAAAGTGCTGATTGGTTTGATTTGCAATATGCCGATTCACTGAGTTGCAAGGCCGGGTGTTTATCTTTCAAAAGATGTTTGACAAGATTTGACTGTCGCCAAAATAAACATTCATGTTGCTTAGTTTGCTGCGAAAATTTTCGTCGCTTCTCCGGAGAAGTATTGGAGTGTCAAATGTTGATGAATTATGACCTATTAGAACTAAACAAACATTTTACTTGACTAAGAAAGGTGTGAAACTCCTGAAGCGCTTTATCAAGAAAGACAGTTTCCACTGGTTGGTTTTCTTTCAATAATTTTTTGATTCCATTGATATTTTGTACAGATAGTTTGTTCACTCGTGAAGCTCCAGTACTCACATTTCCTGTCGGTAGAATGTACTTTGAAAACACTTGATTTTCATGAATGGCGGACAGCTGACAAACTTCTGCATTTTCCCCGGTGCAGGTAGTCTCGGTGTCGAACACAACAAAAGTGTAAGTTTGGTTTGGATCATAAGTCAGTTTTGGCAGATCAGGTTGAGCATAGTAAGATGGCACTAGTTTTTCATACTCGTGAAGTTCATTATCAGAAATGTTTTCCAAGAGATGTTCAATGTGAGTGAGAGTTCTTGGTGTAGGCTGATTGACACTTATATCTAGATTCAAAGCAACTGCAGTTTCATAAGTTTTCCCCTCCTTGGCTTCTTTTTGACTATTTTGACTGGATTTCTAAGACCCCGTAATTGATTTCTCCTATACTTGAAATTTTTTGTAGCCTTTCGGTTTTTGTCACTTAACACTTTTTTGTCCATCAGATCTTCATATGATGTACAAAAATTGCGGGGTTCGATATTTAGTACCTCTAACACTGTACTTACGTAGCCATAGCCAAGATTTCTTTGAGCCACACCACAGACTACTCGAAAGTCATTGCTCTCACTTCCTCCGTAATACCGGGTTTTGGGGTTTTTTGTTGCTATGGTATTATTAAGACTTTCATTCCGTTGAGAGTTGGCACATGGGGAAAGCTTCTTGACAACAATATCAGTGAAATATTCAGAAAAAATGTTAGTAAGGGCATTCTTCAGGGGCTCACCATAAAAACTTTTGCCATTAGGTAGTTCAGTGTGCTTGTTTCCCTCAGGACATTTTTTGAAACCACACCAGGATACATTGCATGAACTGTGTTCCCAAAATGAATGTGGTACTATGGATTTGATACTTGATTTTAAGAATTAACTGGAGGCAGGATAAAACAGTAGACTGGTTCAGACTGAATAACAAATCTTAAAATAAATTAGGAAAGGGAGAGAGATTATGAGAGATGTCTAGTCCCACACCTAAAAAAAGACCATTCGATATAGACTGTAGAAAGGCTCATATACTTTTAAATAAGTTTTGTCATAGATTTGTCACAAATTTGAAACAAGTAGCAAATAAATTTCGAAGTATTTATTTTGCACCTTGACAAGAAGGCATATGATAAAATGACCATGCTGTACAGTATTTTCTTACAATAATTGGATAAGTTAATTTTCAGTTTTCTATTGTCTGAAATCATTGTTACATAATCTAGAAAAGGTAAATACAACTTTAAAGCGAAAGAAAAATAGTATTTCTGCGATTCCAGTGGTCATTTGTTTATATATAGTTATTTTTGTTTCTGGTGGAGTACAAAAGGGTGGAATTGTTTGTTGTACTCTTATGAAAGAAACACTGGATGTGTACTCTGGTAAGGAAGCTGACTGTATAACAGTTTTTCTCCAAGCAGTGAATATTGAATAATTGTTGATGAATCCTCATAGTGGTTGCAGAAGGAAAAGAACTTGTACAACAACTTTTGTACATGCAAAACTCAGTATTTGTGCTAACAATTAATTTTATTCCTTGGCCTATTATTACCATTGGAAAAGTCCTCAAAGTTTACCTCACCTGCTTGACAATGTAAACAAGACTTGAGGTCATTTTTTAGCACTTCCATGTTGACAATTCGTGTGCCTGATAATATTTGGGCGTCCTCTTCCTCTATGTTTTGCTATTAATAGAAAATTAGTACTTTTGAACTCTTCGAAAGCAACTGCGATATCCTCAGTTTTATCAGTTCCAATTTACTGGTCCAAAACAACTTACCTGTTTTGACCTAGTCACTGTTTTCCTGGGGGGCTCAATGTCCTTTTCCTCAGTATTATTTCGTTTTTCCTGGGATTTTTCTTCACTTGCCCTTGCAAGGTTTTTCAACACGCTCATGCGTCTTTTCGACGCAAAACGACCTTTATGGCGACCAGAATTGGCACAGACAGGGTTTTCGTCATTGTTCCCAGCATAGGCCACCGATGGATTAAGTAAACTAAAGCCACATACAAAGCCGGCCAAGGAAAGATAAAGAATTAAACGTGTGCTTGGTTTGGTCTCGGGAATTTCGTAGTCCACTCCAGGGTCTTCACGATCGATCGCAGCTCGTACATTAAAGCTATAAAATTTTCTTCTCGGCACCACATATGCTGATCGGTAAGCATTTTTTTCTTTAGCTAATAATAAAAACAAAGACTTTTGGCGGCTAAAAATTTCGTAAAAGCGCGATTTACCCTGAAAACTAGACACGAATAGAGTTCGGCGAAAAAAATTCCACGCCGCCATGTTTGTTTACCTTCTCCATGGCTTTTAAAACTCCCGCGAGTGACACGCGGCTAGAACCCAGTCTTAAAACTATTGTGAGCCTCCTTAACACTACAAGTATTTCTTATGACATACAATGTAACCTAAAATGAATTTTATCCGAATCTTCTCTGTCACTTTTGCGAAAACCCACATCATTCAGATCTCAGCTAGCTTATAGCGGCTAAAACAAAAATAGACAAAATTTAATACGTGATCGCCCTTGTTTGATTTTGTTTTGGTAATTGGAAAAGAAAAATATTTTTTTCATAGGATATCATTGCTCCATGTCGCTTGGAATGGAAGATGGCCGAATTCAAGATGGCGCCATAACTGCCTCGACTATTCACGGCAGTAACTGGGCAGCAAACCTTGGCCGTTTGAACCTCGTTGCTGGTTCTGGCAAAGCAGGAGCCTGGTGTTCGAAGACAATTAACAACAAAGAATGGCTGCAGATCGATCTTGAAAATCCCACCACCGTTACTAAAGTAGCGACGCAAGGAAGGCAAGATTCCAATCATTGGCCGACCAGTTACTTTATATCTTACAGCCTCACAGGTTCTTACTGGGTTCAGTACACAGTGCGCGGCAAAAAGAAGGTATATACGATATAATGACACTAAATTTTTAAACTTTTGTACCATAAGATTTCACAGTGCTAAAAAAAACTGAATCGTACAGAGACAAAATCGTAGAGGAATATATCAAACAGGATATCAAAATTGTTTGGAGGATATTTATGTTTTTAAGACAATTAATTCACTTATATAAAACCCTTTTGTCAGTACTTATAAGCTATTCTTTCCGAGATGCAAATAAAGATGTACATATCTACACTCACTTAGACGACCACACTTGACAGACTGAGAATATTATTATAAATAATTAAGCATTTTTAATGGCCGATCAATAGTGAATATTTTCTAATTGCGAATAATAGCTAAACGGAAATAAACGCATTTTTTAATATATGTAAGTATCGTTTTGAAAATGTCATTAAAATGTTAGTAAAACATTAATACTTTTAGAGAAAGTGTAGACACGTAAACTGTAATACATTTATGCACAATCAAAGATTATGTGCCGGATATTAATAGGACAATCACATGACTTTTGGAGGGCATATAGTTTATTTGTGGCCCGAGTAGCATCATTTGCGCCCGAGCGGAGCGAGGGTGCAAATGATGCTACGAGGGACACAAATAAACTATATGCCCTCCAAAAGTCATGTGATTATCATTATTATCAATACACAAGGCCAAATCGTACAAATTCATTTAATAAGAAAAAAATGTTTAACAGAAACAGGGCCGTAAATGCGTTTGCAGCCCGTCAAATTCAATATCGCCCGACACTCACACGTGTTTTCTCGAAGGCAGTTCCTTATTTGGCCGCGTATATTGATAATAATTCATATTCACAACCACAGCAGCTTATATTCAACAACTGATATGATTACAAGAACAGACAAAAAAATGATTCTGTAAACGGAGCGCGATTTAGAACGTCAGAACACGAAAAACGCGAAATGCATAAAAAAATACAATATAGTCGAACCTTCATGTACGACCACTTTTCCAAACTATAACATTCCTTCCAGTCAAATCGCTATCACTCGAAATCTCTCTTGAAGTGCCCATAACGATTTGTTTTTAAATTTTTTTACCTAAATCTACACGTCACGTAATGAACGTTTGCGAAAATTTTTTTTGATTTCAGCAAAACGCGAATTTTTTATGACTTTTTAAAGTCTTCGAAATTTGCCACCATTTTGGTCCACCATTCGCATTAGTCTCCTCTCGGTCCCTCTCGATTAACAAAGGATCCGTGTCGTAGATTAAGGAACACGTGACTTCAAACAAAGGAACTGTGACGTAGATTAAGGAACATGTGAGCCCGTTGGCATTCTTAACCCCACCACCACCCCCGGTCTCGTAAGCGACCACCAGTGATAAGCGACCGCGACTACTTTCAACGCTGGTGATTTGACTTTTTCTATTCTTTTTTAACTTCTGGTAAACAACGGTACCATCATTTGTATTTGCCCATACTTCGATATCACTGCTAACAGACACAAATTGAATAATGTGTTACAGTAAAACTCCAATAAAAAGAAAATTTTTATTTTTGTCACTTGCATCAAAACTTTTATATGATAGAATATTTTACTCTGACAGGTGCTTTGTACATTAAAATTACAACAGGTTCATGTCATTCATTCCCGTAAGCGATCGCGACCACTTTGGCTTTATTTTCGGTGGTCGATATCGGAAAGTTCGACTGTATTTGTAAACCCCAATACCTAATTATCTTATGTCTCCTACTATGTTTGCATTCTATGCCCACTGAAAAAAAACAATGTTTATACTGTAATTAAATTGTTCACTGACGAGAAAGTTGTCGCTTTTATCGCACAGAGAAGGTGACACAGTTTTCCTCCAAAATCCGAAGACCAAATCCCACCGCCTTTAAGCAAGTAACAAATACCTTTGTTTCCAAACCTTTCTTTCATTGACTACTTCCCTATTATCTCATTTATGTCCTTAGATTTTCCGAGGCAACTTTGATCGGGACTCCATTGTTGTTCACCATATCTTCCCACCATTCTATGCCCGTTTTGTCCGAATCCATCCTTTAAGCTGGATTGGCTCTGTGTGCATGCGTGCTGAGCTGTATGGATGTCCTATTACGGTAAGATTCGAACCACAATGGCATAATATTCGTATAATATAAGACCACATAATGACAAAAGAACAAAACAGCGAACGTCTTTCTCGTGGAAGCATATGATCCTCAACGAAAATTCAATTATAAAACAGCTACAGATATAGAAGGGTGGGAACACGTTAATTCAAATAATTAAGGTGTTAATTACACGTAACAATTTTTCGTGCAACTTGTCTCGCAAAACAAAATATTGTTGCAAGTTGCACGCACGATTTTTACGTGTAACACCCTCTTGTGTGCAACTGAATTTATTTAAGGCCCCGTCTACACGTATACGTTTACGTTCATAAACGCATATTTTTTTATGCGTTTAGGCCTCCCGTCCACACGTAAACGATGAAAACGGTGACCCTAAACGGATATTTTCGAAAACGCTCTCTAAAGTGGATATTTTCGAAAACGCCGTTTACCCGTTTACGTGTGGACAGCGTAAACGGATATTTCCGTAAACGTTGATGTCACAGATTCGGACCCAGTCCACAAATAAAGAAAATAGAGCAGATATCCAATATGGCGGACTAATCTACGCATGCTCAATGCAGATTTGAAGCGTTTACGTATCGTTTTAGCGTTTACGTGTGGACAGGTGGAAACGAATCGTAAACGATGGCTGGCTTCGTGTGGACGGGAGCGTTTTAGATAAAAAAAAAATGCGTTTACGAACGTAAACGTATACGTGTGGACGGGGCCTAAGTTGCACGAAAAGATGAATCGTTTTCTACTTTCTGCAGTTTATGTCTTCAAGTTGCGCAGCAAAAATATGCGTAACATGGATCTTGCAACTTGTTTCGCCACACTCTTTAAGTCAACCAATTGTCATTTTTCAACTTGCTCAATTTTTTTCGCGAGACAAGCTGCATGGAAATTCTTACGCGCGACGGCACCTTCATAGTGATCACTACAAACGACCATTTTTAATAAAAAGGAAAGAAAAGAAATAGACTCAGGTGTGACAGGTGTGATTACAAGTAGTAAGAGAAAGCTGTTTTACTCTTTTTATGGATTTCCCTTGGATTTCCCGTATACTAGTTTGGATTTCCCGCATACTAATTTGGATTAGTATGCGGGAAAAATTAGCACCTCAGAAAACTTAACAAAATAGCCAATTACACGTGCGTGCTAAAATAATAAACCCCTACTTTGATTAAGTTCAAATAAATTTAATAACAACAAAACGCATTAAGGTAACATCACATCATTATGTCAACAAAAGCTGTTTTATTTAAAACCAATCAAATCCATGTACTCCACAAATGATAAGGCTGAATCAAGAACAAAATATTAGAATGAAATTACTTTACGGACGTAGCGCGAATTCACTATAAGGCCGTATTGCAGTCCTAAAGCTTTAATTGGCTGTTTTGTTAAGTTTTCTGAGGTGCTAATTTTTCATGCAAATTTAGAGTTGAGTGTTCGCATAATTAAAAGTTTGAACATTGAAGCTACCGGAAAAGAAATTAAAACTTAAAACGGGCGATGGCTGGGAAACTGAAAATCAATATAGAGTCTAGCGATGAAGCGGCAATGAGAATGTTGCGGAAAATACGAATAAGAAGTGGTTTTTTATATTGTGCAATTTTATTGCTTCTAAACTTGAATGTTTCGGAAACCTCTAATTAGTTTATTCAGCTATAATATCGGCCACAGCTTTGATGGTCTAGTGGTAAAGACATGTTGTTTTGATCTATGTCTGAAAGGGATATCTGTGTCAGTTGTGTTTAGTTTTCAAGAGAGTTGGAATAGAGCGGGCAAGTTTGGGCCGGTCTAGATCTATTGTTTCAGAATAACACAAAAGGAATAGGTAGTTGACGTCATGAAAAGGCATTCCGTTTATTAGTATGCAGGAAGGTATATTGTGACGTCATTGACTAGGCACCTAATCCATGGCACCTAATCCAAATTAGTATGCGGGAAATCCAAGGGAAATCCATAAAAAGGAGTAAAACAGCCTTCTTTTACTACTATTACATCTCCAATCAAAGGAGGGTCATTGATGGCTCTTCTTGGTTATAATAACGATTGCTGAATTCTCCTTGCTGTCATAATCACACGTGATTATCAACCGGAAGTCACTGAAATGTCCATTTCTTAGCAAAAAGTTGAAAAGTAGAAAGTTGAACATGAGTTTATATTAAGAAAACAGTAAATGCGCGCTGAAGAGCCTTGAATTTGAGAATGTAAATGAGTGCAAGGTGGTAGTTTTAAACTAAAAAGCACAATCTGAGCCAATTTAATACTTTGTAAGCTTAGCTTTAGAGAAATAAAAAGGCAGCGGTGGTTTATTTTATTAATACTGGTATCCAAATGTGATTTGATTTTATAGGGCATCTAAAGAGGAGAAAAGCTTTAAAGACGCCGCAGAAACAAGAAACGGCGCAGCAACGTACTTGGTGCAGGAGTTAACGTCAAGCTTTTGTTTCATTTTTCTTCGAGTTGTTCGTAGAAAGCAGAATAAAAAGCTTTGTTAATGAATAAAACATTTTTCATGTCTTTAATTTGTTTATTAATTACCTCCAAGGCTTACTTTATAGAAGTTTTGTATATCTTCGTTCACAAATAATGACTTTCTTCGTGCAATCTTAAGTTCTTCAATTCCCGAAACCAGTACCTGTCGGGTAACCTTATATTTACCGGGACGTCCCCCTTTAATGTTTGAGAGTCCATATAACAGAGAATGAAGGCTTTATAAGAAGGGGTAGTGGCTTTTCAATAAGCGATAATTCAGCACTTGTTCATTATCTCAGTTGTGAAGGAAAAGGCAAGAGTGTGGAGGTGGTTTAAAAGAGAGTGGAGGCTTAATAAATTTCGTGCTCAATGTCATTCATTGCCATGTCATGATAGAACTACTGAAAAACATGGAGTAAACATATTCCACGTTGCAATCATGCATATTATTTCAGTTAATAGCAGGGAATTCAACGGCAACACATAGCAGGGCATTCATACAGTACGAATAAACGTTGTTGTTGGAGTCAGTGAATTTAACCGCAAGTGATGTTTTAAATTGCCCCAAATATTGCAAGCTGAAAAGTTGAATTTATCTCATCATGTACGAATGATATCAACACTTCAAAATTGAAGTTCACAGAATTTATTTAAAATTAAAGTTTTTATTCGCCTTTAACGGCATAGTACCACACTGATGTGAACTGAAATAGAATAGTTCGTGACCACTCAGTTCACCCGGTTATAAAATTCAAAAGTTGAAAGAAAAATAGTTTTACAATAAACTGTCAAAAAGCAAACAGTACCATTAAAAATACTGCCCATTAGCTTTTATTTCAACGGCACAGTTGTGGATTTCATGCACAGACTCAAAAGGCAGAACCACCTCAACAGTACATGCAGCATAATAAACAATACCACAAGCAAGTACTGCTCGATAGCTTTCATTCGAATGGTCACTCACACTTTAGAATTTTATCCACAGACACAAAAGGAAGAACCACCTCAGTGTACAGCATAATACAACAGCACCACAAGCAAGCAAGTACTGCTCAATTGCTTTCATTTGAATGGTCGCACTTTAGGATTTCACCCACAGGCTTAAAAGTAAGAACTATATTCAGTTCTATACAGCATAATAGTCAGCACCACAGGAAAGTACTGCTCAGCAGCTTTCATTTGAATGGTCACACCAGTTAGGATTTCATCCACAGACTCAAAAGTATGAACCACCTGGCCTTGTACATGACAGTATAATATTCAGCACCACAAAAAAAGCTTTAACTGTTACTAGTACTTTATAAGCGGATTTAATCCACCGATTGCAAAGTAAGAACCATCTTGTACTATTATAAACAGCATACACGTACTAAGGGGCCGACCATTTGACTTTTGAGGGGGGGGGGGGGGGGGGTTGGGTGATTTCAGAAAAAAATATCCTGCAGACTCATTTTGAAGGGAAAAAATATCTTGCAAGGAAATTGCATTTCTCTTGTAGCATATTATGAATGCAATGAATAAGGAGCGGAAAGAGAAATGATTTCCTTATGGACGAGGGAGGTCCTGGGTTTTGGTAGGCAAATATATGATAATTAGGTTGTTTAACAGTAATGCGTAACGGATATTTAGTCATTGTGGTTCTGGCACCTTTGTATCGATATCTTCAACGTAATCGAGCTTGAAATTTTTTGTATATGTGCCAGTCACATTTCGCAGGTAGTCGCTGCCATACTTTATCCATGGAGTGCATTGACATTCATGAAGCGGATATTTACATGTGTACAGCCGTACTGTATTATACTAGGGTTTGTTATGTTTGTTAATAAATGGACGATTTTGGGGCCAGAACCCAACCATCGCAATGTGCTGTTGTTGTTTGCTGTTTTAAGTATCCGAGGACATTAAGGAATACCTCGGGAAAAAAAATTTCTACACTGATCTCGAGCAAGAAAAAAAAAATCCAACCAAGGTCTTTTCATGCCAATCTCACGCATTGAAATTTGTTTGGCACCTTCTGTACACTTTGTAAATCAAAGTACAGTCAAATGACTAACATTTTACCGCATTTTGCACATGGCACCGCTATGAAAACAAAAATGGCAGCGGTTGAGACCGAAATCTTAAGGGCGACCGCGGAGCTGCTGTGGGGCTGGGTGGGCTATAGCCCCACCAATAATTTTGCCGGGAATTTTTTTTTTTTTTTTTTTGCATTTAGAAAAGTACTTCTAATCTTGTGTTAAAAGCAAACCCAATGTTTTTTTGGTTCGCTCAACAACATTTACAATGACCACAATGATGCCGACTATGACACAACTGTCTTAAGTAAACAGTTATAATGCAATTATTTCATAACACTGATAAAATGGGACAACAGGAATTCGCATAATGATTAATGGGTACTGTACCCATTAAGCATTATGCGAATTTTCTGTTGCCCCATGTTTCTATAGTAGTGACGTGTTTTGAAATCGCATCCATTTCTAATTCTCTTTACTCGGAGTGTTTCGATCAAATTGAACATGTCTCTAGCGTTCGCGTTATTTTTTATATGTGTTCTTTGACTGCTGCATTTTTAAAATTAAGTTTAGACGATCAGAAGTCAGCGACCGAAGTTTCGTTTCTATCCGTGGATAGGCAATTGGCGTTGCAAACGGAATGCGAGCAAAGATGACCCAACAGAGATAAAACAATGTTGCAATCTTAAATAAGTACTTTAGTGTTAAATGTGGTTTTTCTATAGGCAAGCAGTTATGTTAAACTTATGTCCACACATCCTTGATTTTGAAGAAAAAATTGTATTAAAAAAAATCTTGCATGGCGTATAACGCTGAAAAAAAATTCAACACCCTTACATGTCAGGAAAAAAAATTCCACCGCCAGAGGTTTGGGGGAAAAAAATTCTTACCCAAACCTAATCACCGAACCCCCCCACCTGAGCCTGATTCCAACTTGAAAAAGCACAACTGAGACGGCATTTCATAAAGATGGTTAGTCAAGAGTGCCAAAAATCAAAATTCAAGAAAAAAATCCCAAATTTCATATATATATATATATGTATATATATATATATATAATTCATCAAAAACATCCTTGTCATGATATAAAATCCAGACAAACTTATAAAACAATCACAAACTGGAAAATTCGACTTTGCCGATATTTCGTCTTTACTACAAAAGACTTCATCAGGGCAACTGATTTACAGCGGTTAAAACCGTTACTAAATACGCGTATTTAGTAACGGTTTTAATATATAGGTGTCAGAAAAAAAGTATTGGTTCGTCTTCATTTGTGACAAATTTATATTATTTTTATGAAAGACTGGACAAGTGGATACTTGTGACAAGTTTATATATATATATATATATATATATATATATATATAATTTACAAATTAGTGTGGGAAGGGAGGTATGGACAACTAATTGCCTCATAATCTTTGGATCACCAACCTATTCTCGTTAGGAAGGCGATTCACAGCGATTTCTGAAATATATACATGGACAGTTAAAGTGAGAACAGAAATTTTCACAACAAAGATTATGAGTGAAGCCACATGGCCTATGAAGCCACAAATGTGTTGTTTGTGTTTGTGTAAGTGTGGTTGTCTCAGTGGCCTAGTGGTTAAGGCATCTGTCCGGTCATCAGGAGACCCGGGTTCATCTCCCGGCTGAGGCACTTTTTCACTCATAATCTTTGTTATATATATATATATATATATATATATATATATATATATATAAATAAATAAATTTGTGTTTCGACTTTTCCGTAGTAGAGTGCACAATACAAAAAGTAGAGCGTGATAAATATTTAAAACAGGAAAAAGACTACACTTGTATCCCTACAAGCCTGTTTCGTGATTGCTCACTCTTCAGGGGATTTTATAAAATCCCCTGAAGAGTGAGCAATCACGAAACAGGCTTGTAGGGATACAAGTGTAGTCTTTTTCCTGTTTTAAATATTTTAAATATTTTAAATATTTATATATATATATATATATATATATATATATATATATATATATATATATATATATATATACAATTATGTATGCCCTCCCGGTTGTTACCATAATGGCTTTATGGCAACTCCTGAACTTGGGCACAGGATGTACGGTTACACATTGTTGGATTGCATTGTGGAGTCACGAGAGTGCTCAAACTGCAAGCAGTGAGCGAAGCAATATGCCAATAGTGAACACCTTTTGAGGCTCTCCACCCAATCCATAGAGTGCTCAAACTGTATGAACAGTGAGCATTATATACAATTATGTATTTTACTGCCAGCATTCAATTTTACCGGTCATTCGTTCAAGTTGCCTGATGAGTGTGGTCCTTTTAATTTTGGACCAAGAGCTGTCGCAATAAAACGATGATTACTCCTGAAGTCTGAACTCTCATGAAGTTATATATATATATATATATATATATATATATATATACAATTATGTATACAATGTGCCCTCCCGGTTGTTACCATAATGGCTTTATGGCAACTCCTGAACTTGGGCACAGGATGTACGGTTACACATTGTTGGATTGCATTGTGGAGTCACAAGAGTGCTCAAACTGCAAGCAGTGAGCGAAGCAATATGCCAATAGTGAACACCTCTTACGAGGCTCTCCACCCAATCCAGAGAGTGCTCAAACTGTATGAACAGTGAGCGTAACATACATTATATATATATAATCCAAGAAGGAAAATCACTCAACTTTGATGACCATAAGTTTAACTTATGGTCATCAAAGTTGAGTGATTTTCCTTCTTGGATTATTCTGCTCCTACACTGTAGAGCACTTTATTGGATTCGCCGGTGAATCTTCAACTTGGATAATATATATATATATACAATTATGTATACAATGTGCCCTCCCGGTTATTACCATAATGGCTTTATGGCAACTCCTGAACTTGGGCACAGGATGTACGGTTACACATTGTTGGATTGCATTGTGGAGTCACGAGAGTGCTCAAACTGCAAGTAGTGAGCGAAGCAATATGCCAATAGTGAACACCTCTTAGGAGGCTCTCCACCCAATCCAGAGAGTGCTCAAACTGTATGAACAGTGAGCGTAATATACAATTATGTATACAATGTGCCCTCCCGGTTATTACCATAATGGCTTTATGGCAACTCCTGAACTTGGGCACAGGATGTACGGTTACACATTGTTGGATTGCATTGTGGAGTCACGAGAGTGCTCAAACTGCAAGTAGTGAGCGAAGCAATATGCCAATAGTGAACACCTCTTAGGAGGCTCTCCACCCATATATATATATATATATATATATATATATATATTTATATCGAGAAACTAATTGCTCGGTGTTCAGGTTTTTGTAATAGAATAAAACAAGATCCTATAAACAATAATAACTATATTCAATTGATGTTATTTACTAAATAGATGGCGTAAGGGAGAACGCTCGTAAAAAGTTCGTATTCGAAATCACTACTCACCGTAACAGTCGAGACTGGCCTTGTTTAAAATAATTCCTTTTCTTTTTTTAAAGTGCGATCTGCCTAATAGTTTATTTTATTTAATTATGTCCGAAGGGAATTCCATACGTTTTTTGAGATGTCATAATATCAGAATATTAAACTATTAAGAATTAATTTTCCCAGCGCAGCGTCTGATACTAAGCGACTACAATGTAAATTATATGTGAACTTCGACGCTGTTCATAGTTAAGTGTGATTAAATAACCGACGTTTCGGCAATGCTGCCTTGTTCAGCATACAAAACTGTTCAAACAGTTTAGTACTTAGGGATCGACTTTTAATACTGTTTTGTGTCACTATTTGCCAAGTGACATTTAGACCAATATGACCATAATAACACGTGCGAGATCTTTCGCGTTTATCAGAAACCTAATTAATTCAGTCAAAATAACGTTTTTTTATGGAGACCATTTACAACTTCCTCGAGTTTCTGTTAACGAAGAAATTTTACAGAGGACTTTAAATTGGCTTGTTTCTCGACAACCATTGCCTGTAATTGAGCATCGTGCGACAAGGAACCTTCTTACAAGGTATGTAGGCCGGAGAAATTATTTTCTAACATGAAAAACAATGAGCGTCCATAAACTATTTCTATTCGCCTTAGGTTACAAAATCACCCGACATTACGTTCTGTCCATCCAGCGAATTTGGCCATTGACAAAACAATATATACTGAATCTTAGTTTCGGAAGTATCGTACGTTTAATCTAGTACAAATAAAACCAAGAATATCGTCAACAGCCGCTAATGATATTACATGAAATTTTCGTAACACGTTCATTTCTCGATTTTGGAGTACCCAGTGTTTTTCGTGGCCCTTCATTTCTGACAAAATTTAATTTTCTAAAAGCTTATAGTACAAGTCGCTAGTGGATGAAATTTCGTGAGCTTATGTAAAAAAATAATTTTTAGTTATTGGTTTGATGCTTCCGCACAAAGGCGCTGTTGTTAATAATTTGATTTAATAATTATGCTCAACAAAATATACAGTTTCTGATTGGTCAATGGCGAATGCATAAATAGATTATAGAGTGCAAATTATCTTGGTTATAAAGTGCAATACGAAAGTTGCGAACCTTTTGCGCTTACTTCCAAAGCTTGGAAGCTTAAGCTTAAATATTTTTTTTAAATAATGTGATAATTTTTTAGATTTCACGCTTGGTTTACCTGTCAAAAAGAATGTTATTGATTAGTTAAATGAGCATTTTGGAAACCATTCAAGCGTTTTGTGTACACGAGGGCGCGCAGTGTTCCGTTATGGCCCTGTCACACTATTGCGTATCGTACTAGCGTATGCCAGTGTATGAAAAATATCATTCATACGCTGGTATACGCTGACATACGCTAAGGGTACGTTAGGCATAGGTTGTATACGTTTCAAGCACGGTCGCATACGGTGGCATACGGCGAAGCAGAAAAATTTTTTTAAGCATGCTTAAAAATTTTGTGCGTATTCGGACGTATGGTTTATACGCTAGGCATACGCTGAATACGCGAGAGTTACGCTAGAGGTACGTTACTCACAGGTCAAGTACGCTGGTCATACGCTGGATTTTCAAGGGCATTTTGTGCGTATGAAAATTATTTTATGAATT
This sequence comes from Dendrophyllia cribrosa, assembly GCA_024195265.1. Lineage (NCBI taxonomy): Eukaryota > Metazoa > Cnidaria > Anthozoa > Scleractinia > Dendrophylliidae > Dendrophyllia > Dendrophyllia cribrosa. Next base: position 6,590,538 of record JAJLRJ010000002.1, on the reverse strand, counting down.
TTCATACGTAACTCGTACGTTTCTCTCATACGCAATAGTGTGACAGGGCCTTAACAGCCTCAGCAAAATTTTGTTAAGAATATTATAAACAAAAATTCATATGAACTGCTCGTGGCCACTCGTGACGTTTTGAAAGTTCTTAAAATTGCGCGAGCCGCTTCAATCGCGCCCATAGATCACGAAATGCACTCGTGACAAGACCAGTCACTTAAATTGCATTATTTTATAAAACAGTACAATACCAGTAAAATACCAATAACAGGAAACTCTAAAGCGATAAATTTAAAATTTTGTGTTTGCCTAGCCATAATAACTGGCACCCAATTTTCGCGTCAGCAAAATTTCGCGACACTTTAATTTACGTTTTTCTTGGCGGCTGTGTACCTTGCCTTTAAATCTTAAGTTTATTATACCACAAATGAACGTTTGAGGGGCTTTCTTGCAACTTCCTCTATTACTGACCCGGCGTTTATTCGGGGCCCGGCGTTGAATCGAGAAAATACGGTATACCGAGGAACTAGTTGCTCGAAGGAGTTCAGGTTTTCTATTTGAGAAGCCTGATAAAAAATCCAGATGAAAAGGATGCGACGACTCGGCGTAATATAAGAATCGTAAGTTTTATTAAAAAAATGTCATAATATTCAGAATATTAAACGATTGCTAATTTGATATCGCTTAACACAAAGAGTCACTCAGTAAACAGAACTTTCAAAACTGTTTTGTAACAGTATTTGCCAAGTGACATTTTAGACCAGAGATCTTTCGTGTTATCAGAAATCTAATTAATTCAGTTAAAATTACGTTTTTTGTGGAGACCATTTACTAGTATTACTTCCTCGAGTTTTTGTTAACGAAGGAATTTTACAGAGGACTTTAAAATGGCTTGTTTCTCGACAAACATTGTCTGCAATTGAGCATCGTGCGACAAGGAACTTTCTTACAAGGTATGTAGGCTGGAGAAATTATTTTCTATTTTGAAACACTAACACGAAAAAAACGAGCGTTCATAAACTATTGCTATTCGTCCTTAGGTCACTGTACAGTTTCCAAAATCACCCGACATTACGTTCAGTGTGTATCCAGCGATATATTTTGGCCATTGGCAAAATTCAAAATCATTTCTACTGAAACTTAGTTTAGGAAGTATAATTGTTTAATCGTATGTTTAATCTAGTACAAATAAAACCGAGTGCCAAGAATATCATAACTTATTACACGAAATTTTGGCGACACGTTAATTTCGAGATTATGGGGTGTGTGTATTTCGCGACATGTTAATTTCACGATTTTGGAGTGTGTGTATTTCGCGACACTTAATTTTCGCGAATTTTCTCAAAGCTTATATTACAGGACACTTAAATTTCGCGAGCTTATGTAAAAAAATAATGATTGATTATTGGCTCGGTGCAAGCACAAAAGCGCCCTTGTTTATAATACCGAGTGATCTCAATTTACTGTCATGACCTGTCACTTAAATTTGCATATTAAATAAAACACTGCAATGCCAGTAACAGAAACGAAGCTGGAACTCTAAAACGATACAATTTTAATTATGTGTTTGCATTTGAGTGCCTGCCGGCGGGTTTTCTTAACATAATAGCATAATACAGTGTAACAGGCACTTTTAAAGTCGAAGTCGCGAACTTTGCAAAATTAATGTGTCGCAAAAATTCCATGTAATAAGGGATATTATTTTAAATAGAGAAGTAGTTACCTAGTTTGTTAATTTCTATACGGCTTTTGTTAGAAAATGTCAGACATTTATTTTATTGATCGGGATGAAAGTGGAGTATAATTTAGCAAGCGCGTTGTTTGTAAGAGATAGTGTGCTCGTGCACTATTCAAATTTCTTCATCTATTTTTCGTTGCTTTGCACATCGGTAAAAATTCGCAAATGTACTAATTATAACATTTTAATGTGACTGTATTTAAACATAACTTTCTGAGGTTTTCACCTTTCAATTGTTAAGGCGGCTGGTTGATGATCGCTCCTGATGACTCGCTAGTTTTATTTAACATACGCTTTCCAAGAATTATAGTTGTTAACGACACTGAAATATTTCTGCGGATAAAACTCAGTGAAACTCACATCTTAAAAATGCTTCGATCAAGGGGCATGTTAATATCTTTTTTTCAAACTCGAACATCGAAGTTGGTTAGTTTTAATTAAATTTATGTTCTCCGATTATGCATGAGAAAATCATATCATCCGTAAATCCAGTCCAGGTGATTCGATTCACGTTAATGTTTATTTTAATTTAGTAAAAATGTATCACCAAGTTTAGATAAAGGTAACACAAACACGAACAATAAAAAAAAATGCCGACTGCTTTTTGTAAATCATATTTTAATTACCTCAATTACCTCCGGCCTAATTCATGAATCTCGTAACAGATTTATTATTAACTGTTAAAATGCGCATGATGCATGAACTGAGTCATTCTTTATACACAGTATAAAATAGGCTGTACATGTGTTAAACAAATAAAGTTTTCAGAATGATCTTTCATCCATCAAAAATATTGAGTAAGAGTGAAAATTGACGGAGAAATGACGGTATAACGTTTTGACCAAAGTTTGATTATGTAACACGATATTTTTCTAAGCGCTGTTTTCTCAAAATGAATTTTTGGCTTTTAGGGCTGACAACTCAAAGGGAATTTTGGACAGTAGCTAAATTAACATATAATCAACAAACATTAGTCGCCGAATTTGTTGTTTCTGAAAGTTTTCGTGGAAAGTTATTTCCGTGATCACGGCATTTTTCGAAAATGTTCTGTAGCATTTCATTGAAAACGGCGACACGTATTTTTAGCGCTTTGGGCCTAAATACCCGGGAACCAATCAAAATTAATCGCTTTGAGTGTTTGCTTTCAAAAACTGATTCATTCTATAAGAAAATGAAAGGTATATATTTAGATACCCAGCTCTATAAGCTTTTATAGGGGTTAAGGTATCTAAAGAGTAATCTTGAGACGCTAGATCTGTTATACTGTAATATTGTAACCATAAAAAAGTAAATCAAATACATTTGCAAACACATTTGTATTGATATATAAGAAACGTTATAATTATGACTAAGTTCTTCATAAGTTCGTCTTTATTCTTATCTTCTTCATACAAAGAGAATACACATGATACAGATCGAGTCAGTACAGTCAGTACAGTCTTTAACAACGCTTATTATCTGATCAGGGTAATTCATTCTTTATTCTCTCTATCCCACTTACTTTAGAAACTGACGAAACAGTGTTTTATGAATAGGCATGATTTTTTTTTCTTATACAAAATCAGATCGCTAAACAAAGCACTAGCTATGTCAGTATTAATCGAGAAGATGATTTATAAAATTTACTCTGTGTGTATGTTTTTAAATTAATCGTGCAGACTGCTTTCGATGAACCAGTTTGAAAATTGAACAAAAACTTAATGCAGTGTTTTACTAGCAGAGAATATTTCAAATATGTAATAACCTATTTCATATCAATGCACTTGTGAAATAAGTGCTGAGTCCACTTCGTGCTGATTTAGCTCCAAGAACAATGCTTCAGTAAATAAATTCGTACGAGATTTTTCGAGTTCGCTACTAGCCTAATTTCTGTAAAGCCATCTTCATTTTTCACAGACCTTTGTCATTCCCCTCAGTTTCCGTGAAGCAAAGTTCTAAGAATGGCTGCTCGTTTCTTGATTAACCTCTTATTTGTTGCATCGGTTATATTACTTCTCTCGCGTACCGAGGGAATTTCTTCGAAGGTAAGTCATCAGTGTATTATTTAAATCGTTACATCCTTGAATTAATTTCTCATTCTTGACAATTTCCCCAATTTGATGGTTTTTGCGAAATTAAAGTTAGAGCTACTTAGTTAAGTTTACTTGAACTAATATTTTGTCGCTATCTGAATTCTTTAAATGGCTACGCAAAAATGATATCAGGTCGAAGCTGCAACGAATAACTAAAATAAATTTTCCTACCGATGAAAGTTACTCAGAGAAAATCAAGTTCCATGCAGTCAAGTTTCAGAAAAGGTGAAGATTAGTCTATAGTTTTGACGTCTCATGACGCAATAACATTTTAACACTACCAAAAAAACTGATTTGGATTTCTCAGATTTAGTTCCCGATGATTTTTGTCGCATTACTGCTGTACTTGCCGGTTAATATAGCACAACTGGAAAAATAGCAGTTGCCAAGAGTTCCTTCGAAGTGCCTATTAGATTAACATTGGTTCATATTTTCGAAAACTGCGGCTGTTTTAAAACTATGATGTTTAAAAGAAAAAAGTTAATAAACTCAAACTGGCAATTAGTCGATTGTTTCCTCAAAGTCGTTAGATTATCTGAGGTCGAACTAAGGACAAAACAATAGTAGGCATCTTTGTTTAGGGGTCGTACACTAGGTTTATGCGTCCTCAACAATCTAACAAAAACATGAGTTGTTATATCTACTGAGAACTGACTAATCTTTCATTTCCCAGGTCCGCATTCGAAATATTAAGAGCAGATTTAAATAAGAGAGCACGTTCTTCGTACCCTCGCAGTATAAAATGGCAAAACAGAGTAATGGCAACAAGACTGAGCAAAATTCATCTCGAAAAAATCATGGGGTTATATTTTTTCGTAGTTCTTTAAGATCAACTGAGAAAAATACTTCCGGCTGCATGTAAATAAATGATCTGTACGAGAAATTTCAGGTTCCCCAAAACAATAACCCAATGAAATTTATTCAAAGCACTGTTCTTCAGTCTGGAAAGCTTAGTTTGTCATAACATATGTGACTTTATGCATGAGACATTATAAAATGGCTCTTTTCTTGATAAATGCTATTATCGTCACGTTATTGATGTTTCTTTCCCACACCGAAGAAATTTCTGGGAAGGTAGGAAATTTTTTATGTTTGTTTTATTCGCACTAAAAGAAGAGAGATTAGAGATTGAATCTTTAAATAAATCCAAGGGAATAGTGGCCTCCAAGGCTTTATGGAAAAGGAGTATTAATATTTTTTTCAAGCCCACTTTTCCACTAAAAACTTTGTGTTAAATGTTAAAATAAGTAGTATAGGGCCATTAGATTTAACCCCGCGATGGCATTCCCATGCACTCCCCTGCATTCCCCTCATTAGCTATGCTTTATCATGACGTCACAATATGCCTTCCTGCATACTAATAAACGGAATGCCTTTTCATGACGTCAACTACCTATTCCTTTTGTGTTATTCTGAAACAATAGATCGTTTTCACGTGACGTCACGACAGATCCGCCGCCATATTGGTGGACCACTTTCGATTGCATAATAGCAGTAATAGGGTGCAATGCAAGTCATATCTACAGTTGACGCATTTTAGAAATGAATACTTCGGGATGTGAAGCAAAGTCTAGGGAAAATCTTTATTTGACTTGTTCTTTTCCCATTTCGGAATATGCTAAGAAGTTAGAATCGCGAGTTAAGCAACGTTAATTGGAGAAAATTTGGGCAATTAGAATCCATCCCATGTTGAAATTTCTTTGAGCCGGACTGCTTGTCTCCTATTCAAACAGTTGAATCAACAGCCTTTACACCCACTAGCAGTTTAAAACTTTCCAAAGCCTACACTAGGAACTTATAATAAAATAGTGTCCGTATTTAATTAATAATAGTTAGCGTACTACAAAGCTAAATCATTGCTACAGACAAGTTTGTTTAGCGAAGGTGAGACATTTCCAGCGATGACTCAAAATCTCAATTTTATAATCAACTGACGGAAAGAGAAGGAACAGTTTCGTCTGCTCATTGCCTAGGTTGTAAGGTTGGGTAAGTAGAATCCTGTTCAAATCATATGGCTAGTGTTCGTTTGAAACTTACCAAGAACCATAGTCAACACCCCGGCTAAATGATAAACTCAGTCATGTACACAAGTTGTGTACATGCGAGTGGAGAATTTTTAACGATTTTGCGAACTATAAGCTGCAAAAGTTCTTTATTTCTCCTTTATATTTTGTTTAACTAACGTAGACTTCATCAGGGAGTTTTAGGTCTGTATCGAAGCGATAAAAACGGAAATCGCACGAGCGCAAACAACAGCCGAGAATGTTTTGGTCGCGTAAAAGAAAAGGCAAAACCGTATGAAATATTTCAGTAAGGCAAGACATGAAATATTCTTGGGGGCTTAGTTTTAGCTTTTGGAGATTCGTTCTCGAACAGAATATCAGACATTTGCCCTCCGGGTTTAGTTCGCGTTTCTTTGCTGCGATTTTTCGGCTACAATCGCTTTGGCTTTTTTGTTCCTTTTGATTCCTCTCTCTGTTCTCGCTGCCACGCTTGTTCGACGTTTCTTTCATCTTGTTTGTTTGTTTTTTTTGTGTCGTTTCCAAGTATTAATGAAACCCAGTCAACATTATATCTATCCCTGTTATAGCCGCTTGTCCAGAAAATTGAATATATCTGGCTTACACAATATCGTTCAAAACTCGTCCGTAAGAATTCTGCCCGACTAATAGCAGAAATCCATTGCGATTGCCTCCCTTGCGGCAATTTGTCGGTTTCTTTACTTTGATTCATAACTGCAGAACGTACTCAAGTGAAATAAATACCCCTTTCTTGACCGCTTTTGCTTCCACATCGAACAATTGATCACAGCACCTGTATAATTAAGAGGACGCGACTCGGGTTTGTTTACACTTTGGTCCACCAATATGGCGGCGTAGCAACGGTTGTCAAGATTTTTGTCACGTGAGCGAAAACGATCTATAGAAACAATAGACCGGCCCAAACGTGCCCGCTTTATACCAAATCACTTCAAAACAAAACACAACTGACACAGATATCATTTACAGACATACATCAAAACAAAATGTCTTGACCAGGACTCGAACCTGGATTACTACGGCCACAACGCAGTGTCTTAACAACTAGTCCATCAAAGCCGTGGACATTATAACCGAATAAAACTAATTACAGGTTTCCGAAACATTCAAATTTAGAAGCAATAAAATTGCACAGTATAAAAAACCGCTTCTTATTCGTATTTACCGCAACATTCTTATTGCCGCTACATCGCTAGTCTCTATGTCGATTTTCAGTTTGCCAGCCATTACCAACTTTAAGTTTTGATAACGTGACTTTACCAGATCGCCTTCAAAGTTCAAACTTTTAATTATGCGAACACTGAACTCTAAATTTGCATGGAAAATTAGCACCTCGGAAAGATTAACAAAGCAACCAATTACATGCGTAACTAAAACAATAAACCCGCACTCTGTTTAAGTTCAAATAAATTAAATAATAACAAAATGCTTTAAAGTTTCATCAAATCATTATGTCAACAAAAGCTGTTTTATTTCAACTCAAATCCATGTACTCCACAAATGATAAGACTGAATCAAGAACAAAATGTTAGAATGAAATAACTTTACGGACATAGCGCGAATTCACTATAAAGGCCATAGCACAGGCCTAAAGCTTTGTTGTTGTTTTTTTCGGAAACAAAGGTTTCCTCTGAAAACGATTTTACGCTTGGTTCATCTCTGTGTAAGTAAATCCACTTTGTTTTATTAAAAACAAATAAATTTAAGTAAATCCACTTTGTGTTAATTTAACTGACCAATTATTTCCTCCGCAGTAATAAACTTCAGAACTCGGACGGGGATTGTAAAGATTTCGGGAACTGGTATATTTCTATAACGCCACATTTAACATCCAAGAAATTTATTATTCGAGGCTGTTTTCGCAAATCCTTGATCATACATAAAAAAGTAACTAGATAACAGTGTTTACTGTTGTGATGAAATGATAGGGGTACAGGAGGGGTACAGGAGGGGTACAGAAAGGGTACAGGAGGGGTACAGAAAGGGTACAGGTGGGGTACAGGAGAGGGTACAGAAAGGGTACAGAAAGGGTACAGGAGGGGTACAGGAGGGGTACAGGAGGGGTACAGAAAGGGTACAGGAGGGGTACAGGAGGGGTACAGGAGGGGTACAGGAAGGGTACAGGAGGGGTACAGGAGGGGTACAGGAGGGGTACAGGAAGGGTACAGGAAGGGTACAGAAAGGGTACAGGAGGGGTACAGGAGGGGTACAGGAGGGGTACAGGAGGGGTACAGGAGTAGTATAGGGCCATTAGATTTAACTCCGCGATGGCATTCCCATGCACTCCCCTGCATTCCCCTCATTAGCTATGCTTTATCATGACGTCACAATATGCCTTCCTTCGTTTTCAGAGTACATGGATTTGAGTTGTTCTAAATAAAACAGCTTTTGTTGACATAATGATTTGATGAAACTTTAAAGCATTTTGTTATTATTTAATTTATTTGAACTTAAACAGAGTGCGGGTTTATTGTTTTAGTAACGCATGTAATTGGTTGCTTTGTTAATCTTTCCGAGGTGCTAATTTTCCATGCAAATTTAGAGTTCAGTGTTCGCATAATTAAAAGTTTGAACTTTGAAGGCGATCTGGTAAAGTCACGTTATCAAAACTTAAAGTTGGTAATGGCTGGCAAACTGAAAATCAACATAGAGACTAGCGATGTAGCGGCAATAAGAATGTTGCGGTAAATACGAATAAGAAGCGGTTTTTTATACTGTGCAATTTTATTGCTTCTAAACTTGAATGTTTCGGAAACCTGTAATTAGTTTTATTCGGTTATAATGTCCACGGCTTTGATGGACTAGTTGTTAAGACACTGCGTTGTGGCCGTAGTAATCCAGGTTCGAGTCCTGGTCAAGACATTTTGTTTTGATGTATGTCTGTAAATGATATCTGTGTCAGTTGTGTTTTGTTTTGAAGTGATTTGATATAAAGCGGGCACGTTTGGACCGGTCTATTGTTTCTATTGTTTCAGAATAACACAAAAGGAATAGGTAGTTGACGTCATGAAAAGGCATTCCGTTTATTAGTATACAGGAAGGCATATTGTGACGTCATGATAAAGCATAGCTAATGAGGGAAATGCAGGGGAGTGCATGGGAATGCCATCGCGGGGTTAAATCTAATGGCCCTATACTACTAAAATACAAAGAAAGCTACACACATGTAACAAAATAACAAAAAGAAACGGATGTTTTTCTTTCCGGATTTGTGTCATTTGGCCCAAAAAAATATTTTTCTTTGCATTATTTTCTGTTAATTTTTATTTTCTCGTTGCGCATAATTCTTTCCTTATATTTTTTTTCTGATTTCGTGATACCTTCATAGACACAAGCAAATGGTTCAATTTCAGCTCAATATAAACAGCTTTTTAGTGAGAGTTGATTTTTCAAAAAATGTTGCTGTTTTAATAAATTTGCCAAGTGGGACCATCAGTTGACTCCAACCTTACTTAATTTTTGTTTGGCCTTCAAACTGAAGTTTACACTGAATCACATCCAAAACAGTTCTCTAATGTTATCCGAGCCAGAATCAAATTATTCAATATAAATAGACACCTGTTTTACGAATGTGCATGTGAGAAACAAGAAATTATGGTATAATTTATGGGGCAAAGATAAGAGAGACATCCAAATGTTCTCCTAAATTAAAAGAAATGTTTCTTTATGGAGTTTAGAAATATTGTGCAACAAGAGAACGTACTGACGCCTTTCCTGAAAAAATACTGATTTACTGATTTTCTCTTCATACGTTTATCCTATGCCATACATTTTCTAGAGAGAAAATCTGACGCCTGGGAATATTTCTTACAAGTTCCCTATAACAATAGTCTGTACATAATTCGAACCAGAATTTTCAAGTTCTCTAAAGCAAATGTTTCCAAGACAAGGGACAGCATGCATATCGTTTAATTCTTACGACAAATTTCAGGTTCTCTTAGAACGATAGTCTCTTAATAAATCGTAAAGAAATGTCACGTGTCACTTTCCAACAAACAATATTCTGCAAATAATTCGTACGAGGAATTTCAAGTTTTATAAAACAATTGTTTAATGAACTTAAAGCAGTGCTCGCTTCCGTAGGTCTTTGTAGTTCCCTTTGGTCTTAGCTTTAGTGAGAACTCTAAGAATGGCTCGTTTCTTGACAAATTATGCGTTAATGTTCGTTCTGGTGATGTTTCTCTCTCACGCCGAAAAAACTTCTAGGAAGGTGCGAAAACACTGAATCTACTTTATATACATCTATGCAGATTTTGCATGCTTTTATCTTTTATTTTCATCAGCATTACTTTTTTGGCATATCATGGAAATCCGTTAAATAAGCCGAAACTAAACCAGAGATAAATAAGTAATAACATTAATTCGTAACAATTCTGATTTCTGCTAAAAACAGCGACAGAAATGCCAATTTGTTTATTTTTTACTGAAATGTTACAAAAAAGGTTTTTTTGTAAGAGGAAATGAAATACATGATTCAAATGGTACTTTCGGCTGCATTGAGTTTAGGATCGTTGCGCAGTGTACTCGAATGATAGAAAAAAAAAACATAATTCTGCTTTCATAAGTTATAACGATGGACCCCAAAATGTTTGGTCACTTAGTTAAAAAAAAAAGTCAAAAGACGTTAAGGAGTTACAGAGCCTGTTAAAGGTGTGCGGAGAGCTCAAAGAATCATTGAAAAACTAAATTTTTGCGGCTTTTTCGATTCTTCTTACCTTTCCCCAGTTGACTACAGGAAAAAGCTTCATGTTTTTTAAGTGGGTGTTTTGTTTTTAGACAAGCTTTTAAAATACGTTCCAAACAAATAAGGAAAATTACTTTTGCCAGTCCAAATCCACTCCTTATTTAACAGTGTTTTTCCTATTTCTTTCAGTTACTTGCCAACCATGGAAACCACGAAGAAGATGACAAGCCGGATAACAAGTTGTCGTACCACAAAAGAAGCATCTACACAAATCCATTTTTAGGTAAGTTTGATGTAGAAATACTAATTATTTTATTCAAAAGGGTTGCACGATATTGATTTATGTATTTGAAATTCGTTAATTTTACAAGTTCTGAGTACCTACCTTGCAATGAAAATGTTTAAAAGAATTATTCACGCAATAACTGTTATCTCTATGAACGATTCCTCCTCTAGAAAGTCCTTTAGTTGAACTAGGACCAAACAAAGAGTCTTAAGAGTATTTTATAGGAAAAAATCTCTTGAATAAATTGAACTGTGTTAAAATTGATGAAGGAATCAATTAATTTAAAACATTTATCCTCAAAAATACAATTGAAGCCAAAAATTACTGAAGTTTCCTTTTTCATTTCAGTTTACCGCTGTTCCCTTCCTCTCGGTCTGGAAAATGGCCATGTAACAGACGCAGCATTTTCTGCTTCTTCTCAAGCTGCAGTCAAACATAACGCAGCACGAGCAAGATTGAACATACAGGCTGATAATAAAGGTTATGGGTCTTGGGCTGCAAAAACTAACGACGGTAAACAATGGCTTCAAATCGACTTCGGAGAGCTAGTACGAGTCACTAAAGTAGCAACACAAGGACGGCAAGAATCTGACCAGTGGGTAACAAAGTTCACTCTCTCTTACAGCATGGACGGGATGCACTGGGCCGAGTACAAAGAGAACAGTGTCACGTGGGTAAGTAACGACTTGCAATCATCCTACTAGGGCGCTTGTGCCATACAGTTATACAGTTATTTATAACGTTCCTTTTAAGTACTCAAGCGAGTAAAGCGATATATTTGTAATTGCTAACAACTTAAGTAAACTGCGGCACAAACTATCTGATACGCTTTGCACTTTGAATACAGCAAACATTTATAAGTAGCATTTGGTAGTGAGGGGGAGGGGATGGGGGAGGGAGGACGGGGGAGGGAGGACGGGGGAGGAATATAGGGAGGTGGGGTTCAGACCAGTCTTTCTGTCCCTCCATTCAGTTGAGTTCTGCTACGAGCTTGTGCTTGTTCAGTTTGAACTCTTTATAGACACGATCCTCTGCCATTTTATTCAGTGTCTATTTCACGTAGTCTGTCGCTGCTTTTTAACAAGTATACGAAAACACTCCGTATACGCTCTCGCCGCAAAGTTAAGAAACCTGCTACTTTTATCATTGTTTTATAACTAAATCTCAATTTTTGAAATCAGGTTTTCTCCGGAAATAAGGACAGAAATACTATTGTGGAACACTTGCTGGTGACAGCATTCAATGCCCGGTTCATTCGCTTTCACCCCAAATCCTGGCATGGACATATTTCTATGAGAGCTGAGGTGTATGGCTGTCGAAATGGTATGTTCATTTAGTCTAGCAATAATCTCTAAGAAATAACACCGATCAAAAGTATTCATAAGTGTCATATATTAATCTAAATTTCACATCAACTGGGTGTGTTCATCTGGTGGAAAGCAATGTTACTGACAATATAATATGAATCAGAGCTCACAAAGATATTTGAATGCAAAGTCGCGGAAATCTGATTAACAGTTTATAGTGTTTTCACATCCCCACAAACGCAGCTGCACCACAGCTTCATTACAAACTTACTCTTGAAATCCCTTGATTATGTTTTAGCTTATCTAGAAATGTCTCGCTCTAAGCAAAAAGACCCTTCTCCAGATGATGGCCGCAAATTCAAACGGTTCAATGTCGCTGAGCTGAAAATTGATGCCAAAACCGTAAAGAACACCTTTACGTTTGTAATCGTCTGCAAGGTTTTTTTTTCGGAGAAAATTTGAAAATTGAGAAATTTACAGTCGATGTTTGCATTACTGGCGAACACCCCTGTCATATTGACGCCTAAATTTAGAAAATTTTCAGAAAGTAATTTATCGAAGAAATTGTAGTGTATTGCCATGAAAATGTTTCTTTAAAAGCTTGGCTTAATCAGTTATAAAATTACTGATTAAGCCAAGCTTTTCTTTGATATGGGTACCAAATTCATCCTACAGATCTGTTTCAATTTGGTTTGCCTTTTTGGTTAAGGGTTACTTACTTTTGCGTGAATGCAAATGTTCCGTGTTTGTGATATATGTGTGGCACTGATTAAATATATAAATGAAAATAAAGTGAAGAACATGCACCTCGAAAGATGTAAGATGTAAGATTTTTTACTCGTTAGAGTGGCATTCTTTTCAGTTGGCTTTTTTAATATAGAACAGTACTATAATTTTTGTTTGCAGTTCACAGTTGTTCAATGGCACTTGGTTTGGAGGACAAGCGTATTTCCGACAGCGCATTTACAGCTTCAGGTAGTTACGACAACAACCACAGGCCTTCACTTGCAAGACTCAACCTTTTAAACGACGGCAAACATCATGGCGCTTGGTGCCCAAAACATAAAAGTACAAATCAATGGCTGCAGATCGACCTGGGGGAAATCACTGCTGTGACAAAGGTGGCAACACAAGGCCGGTACAACACCGAGGACAGAGTTAAGACGTACAAACTGTCGTACAGTGTGGACGGGATTCATTGGACTTGGTACAAACAACGTCCTGTGGATAAGGTAAAAAGAGAGGTTTTATTTAATTTCGGCCCAAGGTTTTAACATGCGGCCCTTTCTTGACGATAAACTTGCATATGTTTCATTTTATTTCAGGTTTTTGCTGGAAACACTGACAGGAACACAGTCATAACGCACTCCTTAAAGCCCCACATCGAGGCTCGCTACATCCGCCTCTATCCGCAGACTCATAATCACAATATCCCTTGTCTACGAACTGAACTGTATGGCTGCCGAAATGGTACCTCTTTCTTATTCATCATGTAAACTACATGTAAACTGCGTCATTATTATAATGTCGAAAATCACGTTGTAGCAGTTCATTTTTTAAGTTTTCAAAATAGCATGAGCAAGCTACGGGTACATAGGCCTGAAATAATATTTCTGTTCTCATTTTGCCGCTGGGCTCTTCTATCTCAGTGTGCAAACAGAAAGCATTTAGGTGCGGTCATTTTAAACGAAGTTTAGTCGGTCTTTAACAAAACCGCGGTTTAAAATAAAACCAATTTCAATCTGGCGAACCCTATATAATATTTACACGTTATTTACTGTAAACATAGTGAAAATGGCATATAGCACAGAATAAAGAAACTTACTCTAGACTAAAGACTAGAGAAATCCACTTAGCTTAAAATTTCCCACTTTTAGATAGGTGGTACATTAATTGTATTTGAGCGATTCGGATTGGTTGAGAAAGTGGCGGGAGATTTTTTTAACCAATCACAAAACGTAGCAATGCAAAACCAAAGCAATCGCGAAATTACTTTGGACACTCAATAGTACACTCAATAGTACACTCAATAGTACACTCAATAGTACACTCAATAGTATACTCAATAGTACACTCAATAGTACACTCAATAGTACACTCAATAGTACACTCAATAGTACACTCAATAGTACACTCAATAGTACACTCAATAGTACACTCAATAGTACACTCAAAAGTACACTCAATAGTACACTCAATAGTACACTCAAAAGTACACTCAATAGTACACTCAATAGTACACTCAATAGTACACTCAATAGTACACTCAATAGTACACTCAATAGTACACTCAATAGTACACTCAATAGTACACTCAATAGTACACTCAATAGTACACTCAATAGTACACTCAATAGTACACTCAAAAGTACACTCAATAGTACACTCAATAGTACACTCAATAGTACACTCAATAGTACACTCAATAGTACACTCAATAGTACACTCAATAGTACACTCAATAGTACACTCAATAGTACACTCAATAGTACACTCAATAGTACACTCAATAGTACACTCAATAGTACACTCAATAGTACACTCAATAGTACACTCAAAAGTACACCGCGGTTACATTACATCGTTAAATAACCGACCCTTACTGTCTTTACTTAATTTGACAATTTTTTGTTTTATCTTTATCTAGTAAAGAACTGCTTGATGCCCGTGGGAGTAGAGGACGGTAGGATTTCTGAAGAAGCGTTCACTGCATCTTCCTCTTACAGTGCCAGCTACCTTCCAAACCGAGCGAGACTCAACTTGCTGCCAAATGGCGGGAAATATTGTTGGGCTGCTAAGCAGAATAATGCCAATCAATGGCTTCAGGTCAGGAAATGCCTTACCTATTTCTGTTATTTATCCCCTTTTTAGGTTTTTTTCTGTTTCAGCCCTGGCAAGATTTAATTTTTAGGTATATTTCCTATTCGCTTTTATTAATGTAAATATTATCCTTATTTTAAATTACATTAAAGCTCCTGACGAAAATAAACCGCCGAACAATGATTTCAAAATGTCACTATTGTTTAAAGTAAGATCGTGTTTTATTTCCAGGTTAAGCTGGGACGCATGTTCAATATAAGAGGCGTGGCCACTCAGGGGCGGCATGACGGTGACCAGTGGGTGACCAAGTTCTCAGTGGCGTACACTGCAGATGACTTCAACTGGGTTTACGTCAAGGAAAACAGTCAAGCCAAGGTATTTGCCCGCGTATACATAGACAACAAGTAATCACAGTCGAACCTTAAAATGCGACCACCTCTTCTAAGGGCCGATTTACACGGTCCAACTTTGTTTCATACGACACGCTTACGGCATGCTTACGACATGACTTGAGTTGATTCACACGGAGTAATTTGCGTTGTATGCATGTCGTAAGCATGTTTTAAGCGTGTCGCATGCGACAACGTTGTACCGTGTAAATTGGCCCTAAGCGTCCACTTTTCCAAAATTCCAATATTTTGTCAGTCCAATCATTATAGTTGAAACCTCTCATTACAGTTGAACTGAATTCATTCAGTTCACTCACTCATGAAGTGATTTCTCCTGCAGATTTTCCTTGGTAACAGCGACAGAACAACTGTCGTCAAACATTTCTTCAGTCCTGACACAAGGATTTTTGCTCGAAGTATTCGTTTCCACCCTAAAGCTTGGCATGGTCACGTGTCAATGAGAGTGGAAATATATGGCTGCGAAGATGGTAAGCAAATTAATCAGTTCTATTCTGTCCATTCAGCGTAGTTATTTTAGAGTTCTTCTAAAGGCACAAATTTCGCTGGAATACCCGCCGAGCTTCCAGACATTTCAGTTGCTTGAATTCTTTGTTCTTTGTAAATTCGTAAAACGGGCGTGGCTATTAGTCGGTGAAACAGTCGTCATGACAACATCAGGTTGTGACTGAAATACTCTTAAAACAAATCACTTTTCTGAGGGCGAGACTGAGATTTTAAAATGTGATACAGATATTTTTAAAAAGTGCTCTTCAATACGACAATTGTTTTATTTGCTTTAGACTGTGAGGATGTATTTTTATTTAGTAGGAACGTTAGTACATAAGATAAAATGTTTTACTAATATGTCTTTCCTTTAATTTGACAATATTTTTCCGCTGCAGCTCGTAGTTGTTTTCTTCCTCTGGGAATGGAGAGTGGCCATCTTCCTGACAGCGCATTATCAGCATCGACAACCTACAGCGCCAGTTACATTCCTCAATTTTCCCGCCTCAACAGAATCCCCACTAAAGGAACGAACGGAGCCTGGTGCTCGCGCAGTAACGATGGCAACCAGTGGCTACAGGTTAACTTTGTGCGGGAAACTACAGTGACTAAAGTGGCGACTCAGGGAAGGTATGACGGTGACAATTGGGTGACGAGCTATAGTTTGTCGTACAGCGTTGATGGAACTCATTGGGCCTGGTACAGACTTGCTGATGGACACATTAAGGTATGATCAGAAATTGACTTTTTTAGAGAAGATAAACACGAAAATCAGCAACTGGTATCATTTAGTTTTCCAGACCAAAATCAAGACAGCTGGAATTCACCTTTTAGATCTAAACCTAATTATGTTTTGTATTTATTTCATACTCATATTACCTTTTTACATCTATGGTAAACTTAGCTATGGTATTTAATATATAATTTTTATGAATATATCAGATATTTGGAGGTAACATCGACCGCCACACGCCAGTTTACCATTCCTTGCATTCGCCAATCCAGACGCACTATCTTCGATTCCACCCCAAGACTTGGTCAGGTCATATCTGCACGAGGGCAGAGGTTTATGGCTGCCAGGAAGGTATTTTGTAAATAGAATGCATATGACAGGAATAAGTTAGTATTTTCAACGCTACGATTCAAACTTTTTCGAAGAATACGATCAAAATTAATATTTTTAAGGTCCCGCAATTCACAATTCACAATTGGTATATTCGGCATCCTCGCTCGATATTAACCCAGATGATATCTTGAAAATCAAAAAATCTATTTTTAATTTCATTTGGAACAAAAAACAAGACAAGATAAAAAGAGATGTATTACGTAACGATTATGCTGACGGAGGTCTACGTGCTCCTGATCCTATTATTCTCTTTAAATCGCTGAGGTTAGCTTGGATCTCGAGACTCTTAATAAGAACGCAAAATCCAGTAGAAAAATGGAAATCCATTCCAACACACTTTTTCAAAAGGTATGGTGGACTAAATTTCCTGCTTCATTGCAATTTTGACAACAAATTGGTTGAACAATCGTCAATTCCACACTTTTACAAGTTCATCTTACTTTATTTCCTTGAATTAAGGACCCTCTATAATTGCGTAAGTGGTCACGACTTATTCTTAATATTCAATATTAAGGATATTTTAATTGCCCGAAAACCTTTTTGTTATAATGCATGGATAGAGAAGGGAATAATGTCAGTACACGACCTAATGGATAAAGACGGAAAACTGTTATCTTTCCAAATGTTTCAAGAAAGATATGGGATTAAGACAAACTTCTTGAGTTATCTGCAGGTGCTATCTGCAATCCCAAAGCATATTATTTTGAAAGCGAGATCTGTTCAAATAAAGCACACATTTCTGCCTGAAAATACTCAATTCCAACTGTCCCCCTCAGTAACAATCGATTTAATTAAATTGAAATGTAAAGATTACTACTGGCTATTTATCAATGGAACTAAGACTGTCCCTGCGGGTCCAAAAAAATGGGAGAAGGAACTTAATGCAGGAAACATTAACTGGGAGCAAAAGTTCATCCAAATTGGAAAAACATGTCGTGAGAATAAATTAAGGGAGTTTAATTTAAAATTAATTCATAGAATAGTTGTAACTAGGAAAGAACTATGTATTTATGGTATAGAAAACAGTAACAAATGTATTTATTGTGATGAACCAGTCAATTGTCCTAAAACTAGATATTTTATAAATGAAGTAACTAGTTGGTTTAATAGAGTTCATAATTGCAGGTTGCAACCCTCTCTTACAGAGGAACTATTTGGCATTACTTCTAGAAATGACGCATTTACAAGCTATTTGCTTAAATTTAATCAGTGTCTTTTGTTTGCAAAATACTATCTGTACCATCAGAAATTAAATTCTAAATCGTGTAATTTAACTGAATTTATAAATCAGCTTAATTGGAAATATTGTATAGGAAGCTTTGATAAGTAGCTTATACAGGGTAGTTATCATAGACTTTTTTTCTCTTTTTTTGTGTTGTGTGTTGTCCTTTTATTTAACTTTTACAATGATGTATAGTTTTCACTTAAATAAATAAATTAAAAAAAAAACCTTTGAATGAAAAAAAAAAAAAAAGGTCCCACTATAACAAAAATGACCTTAATTAACGTGGTGGATATTTACTCCATGGAGCTTGTAGACTTTTGTGTAAATTAACATATAAAAGAAAAGAAAAATTTAAGTTAACAATAGAATGATGACAATAATCTTTCAAACCATAAGCAGTTTCTTTTGAATTCTATTTTAATCACAAACAGTTTAAGTGTCAGTATTTGAGGTTGACACATTATGGCGGCATAAATGTTAGCATAATACTGTAGTTGGAGCATCGAGCATAATGCCGGCATAATTGTGCTATTTTGACGGCAAGGTAAATTCTCACACGAGCCACAGGGAGCCCAGGCGGTCGGAGCTTAACCAGGGATCAATTTAATAAAACTTTTACAATTGTAATTTACAAGCGTAGCCATTGTTTCAGAGGTTGAAAACAATAGCTACACTTGTAAATTACAAATGTACAAGTTTTATTAAATTGACCCCAGGTTTCTGTAGCATGAAGCAACTAGGCCGTACTCCCTTCTGGTTGGGATATTGGTCCATCGCAAGGTTACCTACCCCCAGCATTTTGTCGCCGGTACCCATTTATACAGCTGGGTGGAGAGAGACAATGTGAGGAAACAACACGAAGACAGGCCTCGAACTACTGACCTTCAAGTCGAAAATCCAACGAGCTAACCACTACATACCACCACACAGGCTAACCACTACATACCACCACACAGGCTAACTACTACATACCACCACACAGGCTAACCACTACATTATTCTGACGGGAAAAAGCTCTTTTAGCTATTTTTCAACATAACGGTTCCATGATTATTATATTTGTAGCTACTGTGTCGGACTCCGCGTTTGAGTAAAAACTCGAAAATTTCAAGCTATTTTAAAATTGTATGTGGCCATTGTCAAATATTTAGCATTGAAGACTAATGTTCCCAATAACTACATTGTCAACCAGTTCTGGCCCTTTAGGCCAGGTTAACTTAATTTATTATGCTAGGTACCTAAGGCCTTTGCTTCACTGGGTACGGTTGGGGGTAGAAAATTTTGCGGCATAATTACGAGTATAATACCTACAGCATAATAGTTCGTTTTGGAGGTGACGCCAAAGGGCATAATACTAAATTTTTTCCGGTCCCGGCGGAAAACCCGCACACAAACATTTACCCTCTTAATCAGATGGACACCGGTTAATACAGATAACGGACAGTTTTTTCCATCGAAACTAAAACTAAACTTCTTTAATACGGACAATTTGGCTTATTCAAAGCATTAAAAAAATTCTTAAATACGCGTCTTAAGGCAGCTACGCATATAGAGTGTGTGCGCTCACGTGACCCTTGAATTACCGTCCGCCATGTTGGAGGACCACTTTGATGGGTTTTCCCTGTGTTTACTTTCTATAGAGCAGGCAGTGCGAGCGCTTTTGAAATCATAACTCGCGTTTCCTTTGATGTTATGAATTAAAATCGAAAAAGAAGCTAATATACAGTGCTTTTTTGTCATTTGTGCTAATTTAAATCCCAAAAACCCTTTTCTTTCGATAATTAGGGCGGTATTTGTTTCGATCAATTCGATTTGTCGATTTGCCGGCACAATTTTTTTAAAACCTTGAAAACATTATCACAGAGTAGAAAATCAGCCACACTTATAAAATCGGTTTTACGTCAACAATATTTCTTATAAAATGGAATCATTTTCATGGTCGCGACAAATCGTACAATGTCTTGTAGCTTCTCTTTTATAGCTACAGTTTGTCGGTTCCTTGATTGCACGCTGCAATTTGTCTGCACGAAATTTTGTTTCGAAGTGGTTTCTGTGGGAAACTTGTTCCCTGGGTGCTTTATACTATTTAGCCAAGAAAACCGGTATTTTCGGTTGGAAAGCAAAAGGTACGGTTAATTTTCAGGGAATTTGGGTTGAACTTGTGGAAACTTCAGCAGTTAGTAGCGTGAGCCCGGCAGCCGGGCACGGTCTTCAAAGGAGTCTTCAAAAATGCCTCAGAAATTATCACAGAATTTTCACGAAAAGCTTCGTTTAAACCTCCTAAGAGTATTCTATCTTTGTTTAGAAATGCCAAGCGCTTCGAAAAGTTATTTTGGTTTTGTAGTTGACGAATTCATAGAGAACATAACGATTTTATAGTATGCACAAGCTCGGAGAATTCGTCAACTACAAAACTAAAATAGTTTTTCGAAGCGCTTGACATTTCCAAACAAAGATGGAATACTCACAGGATGTTTCTGAATGAGGCCTTCGAGATTTTAGCATATTTGACAGCATCGGAGGGTCAAGTTATGTTGCAGTTTCAGTCACCATTTTGATTACGTCAGTCCTCCGACATGGCCGCCGGTAAGTTTGTGACGTCATCCGCACACACACTATACTATCAGACGAGATTGGTTCAAAGAAAACTATAAACTTTAATCTAGTCTTGTATAATCTTTGCGTATTAGGATATCATTGCTCCATGTCACTTGGAATGGAAGATGGCCGAATTCAAGATGGCGCCATGTCTGCTTCAACCATTCACGATAGTAAACACGCTGCAAAACTTGGCCGTTTGAACCTGGTAGCTAAATCAGGTAATAAAGGAGCCTGGTGTGTGAAGACAAATAACAACAAACAATGGCTGCAGATCGATCTTGGAAATCCCACAACCGTTACTAAAGTGGCGACGCAAGGAAGGCAAGATGAAAATCAGTGGGCGACCAGTTACTCGCTATCGTACAGTCTCACAGGCTCTTACTGGGTTCAGTACACCGTGCGTGGCAAAAAAAAGGTAATAACACCGAATCGTTACAGTGCGACGTGCCTTACCATAAGCATCTAACAAACCATTTTACAAGTTAGCCAATCAGAGATCGCGGATTCGATTGATGGCACGATTCTCGCAAAATTGAGCACGATCAAATGTCATCTTGTTGCCTCGTATTCGTTACAACACTTGTAAACAAACTTGTAAACAAAACTTGTAAAAAAGTTTGTTGCGTGCTCACGGTAAAGCGCGTCGCACTGTAAAAGTTCGTACCATATAATTCACGGTATTAATTAAAACTAGTAGTAATCATAGATTATAGTGCGTATCCTTATCCCGTGGCACCTCGTCTTGACCTAGTACCTCAGTTTCATGAATTAATTCAGCCACTGTTTAAAAGGGCTATGTCGCGAGATATGTCACGCAGGCAAAAACGTCGGGCGGTCATCAAACAAATTCACGTTATCGCCGTGGAATCGGGCAAAATCCTGCCGTGCTGTGTACTCCGCAAGGTCTCAGATTTTTCCGACATATAAATAGTATATTTGTCTTGATTTCATTTCGGTTATTTCTCCGATTCTGAAATCATTCTCCTCAGTACATGTACTAATACAGGAACCGGAAATGAGAAATTTCTGAGAAAGCCTGTTCTTGGACTTAAGTCACGCAACATTCAACGTGAATTTCGCAGGATTTTCCGGATAAAATTACAACTACCAGTTGCAAGTAAGACACAAGATTGTTGAACATAATTCCTTTATTAGCTAGACAAATTTTAGTCACAAAACTGCGAAGTCTTTAGTCGCAAATGCGCCCGATACGGGCGCAATTTCGAGCACTGTAAAGTTAATCTGCGTTCGCCTGGCGCGGCCGGTCAGTGAATTATTGCTACAAGGTTGTGTTTTGTTGACAAGACATAAGCGAATTGCACCGTACCGTAGAACATCGCGAAGAACGACGTCGGTATTTAGGTGAAAGCTTCCCAAATCAGGCAGAGAACCACAGCAAAATCAAGATAGAACATTCAAAACATAACAGAACGGTAGCGAGGAAAATCTGTAACTTCTTGCTTGATTCCAAAGAGACCCAACAACTTACTTGGTCCGGAGAAGAACCTTCGTCCAATTTTTCCACTGCGTACTTTTACTAGGCATTGAAATATTGAGCCGTACGATTCCAAAATCGGGAAAATATCCGAAACTAAATCAAGACAAATAGATTATTCACATGTGACATTTCGGAACCCCAGCTCCCCAGGATGATGCCTGATTTCCACGCGATGCTGGATACTATTGTGACGTTTCAAGATGGCGCAAATTTGGTACCGACACTTTTCTCGATTCGTTCCGCTTAGACGACGCGCTAAGCATGCTGGATACTATTGTGACATTTCAAGATGGCGCAGATTTGGTACCGACACTTTTCTCGATTCGTTCCGCCTAGCCGACAAGATTAGGAAGCGTCTCCTTCGTCGACGCAATGACAAATGAGATTTATAATTCAAAATCATCTAGGAATATATTGAAGTGATTTTGCGGATATTTAGTTTTAATTATATAAACCTTTTTTATATATTTTTTTTAACTTCATCTTTATCCACGACACAAGCATTATTATATAAGTAACATACAGTAAATATGATACTAGTTCAATAGAAAATCATTTGAATTGCGAGTGATGGCGGACCGGAAGAATGTTGGAAAATTTGGAAAATCGTTTTGAATATTTTATTAAATTTTATGGCAGGAAACATTTCCTGAAGAAATTTGAGAAAGGAATAGAAGATTGACGTCAATTACTTTAAAACACTAACAAATAATTGATATCCACGCAGGAGCACGTCGTGTTTATAGCGGTCTATTTGGATCCATCTATAATTAATTTTATTAAATTTTAACATTTATCAAATATATGTTATTTTTGTCTTACCTAATTTCACAGATTATCCAAAGACCAGTAAATTAAAAAGCTGCTGGGCCACCTTTGTTCATTCGATCTGTCAACAGTTTGACTACTTTCAGTAAAACTGAACTCAAGACTCAGTTTTTTGTTCAGGAAAGCTTTTTGCGTCGACGAAGGAGACGCTTCCTAATCTTGTCGGCTAAGCGGAACGAATCGAGAAAAGTGTCGGTACCAAATCTGCGCCATGTTGAAACGTCACCACAGTATCCAGCATTCTTAGCGCGTCGTCTAGGCTAAGCGGAACGAATCGAAAAAAGTGTCGGTACCAAATCTGCGCCATGTTGAAATGTCACAACAGTATCCAGCATTCCCAGCGCGTGGAAATCGGGCATCATCCTAGGAAGCTGGGGTTCCGAAATGTCACATGTGAATAATCTATTTGTCTTGATTTAGTTTCGGATATTTTCCCGATTTTGGAATCGTGCGGCTCAATATTTGAATGCCTAGTAAAAGAACGCAGTGGAAAAATTGGACGAAGGTTCTTCTCCGAGTAGTATAGGAGTTGGGGGTACCAAAGCATTTTTGTAAAAATGCGTTGTTACCAAAACCCAACTCATATCCTACTTTTCCATTTAATGGAAAAACTATATGTTTTCAATTTCTGATTTCCACTTTTTGGTTTTCAGTTTTTTGAAAATTATATGTTTTCAGATTTCTGGTTTCCACTTTCCGATTTCTGGTTTTTGGAAATCTATATGTTGATTAAAACAAAGTGCGTTTATTTCATTGCGTGATACAATTCTCGGAAACACAGGATGTAATACCCAGAAACAGAGAACGGGGAATCCCCCGCTTACAAGTCTGAACATGTTTTGATAAAAAGGAAATGAGTCATCACTAATAGTTATTGTTTCAGATCACGAGACGGTCGTGTGATATTTTTAACCAATCAGAGGCTTCACACTTTGATTCACAATTGTGAACTTTTTCAGTGAAAAAGTTCACAATTGTGAAGTTGCTTGTGAAGTTAAGATGCCTTACTCTCTAAAACAGCTCGATCAGCGATATGAGAATGTTTGCCACAATATAAAGAATGCCAAGGATTACACCTTAGAACACCTGAAGACAACTATTGGAATTGATTTGAAAGATTTTTTCAATAATCTTGATACTCAAAACTTGGAGGAATGCGAAGGGGAGTTTGATGCAATTGAAGAGAGCATTCATCAATGCCGAGTGGCTATACGAAATGAAAAGTCTCGACGCTTACTGCAGAATGATATTACGAGGTTGACTGAGCAAGATACTAAGAAAATGATGCGGAAACATGTATTTAAGCTAAAGAGGAGAAAGTCAGTTTTGGATTCTGCTACACCTTATGCCATGAAGTCGGAGGGGTCAATTGAACATTAAAATGGAAAATGCAGCACTACCATGGAACTGTGAACTGAACTTTTTAGTTTTATATTGTTTAAATTTTGTAGTGGCCATAAGCGAAAGTTGTACTACCATTCTCATGAATATACCGCTTGTCATCGAAACAACTGAGTGAAACTTTATTAATCTCATAACTGCCTAAAAAATTACAGACAAATGTATTGGAAACAAAAACATTAATTCTGACCATCTACTACTACTGATTTACATATCAAGTGATTTTAGATAAAACAATGGGAAATATCGCTAACGCGTTAGCCGATTTTTAGCCAAGCTTTTCCGCATGATCGTCATATGGCTGTCTTGTAGGTAAAGAGATCTAGAAGTTTATGATTTAGTTTAATCTTAAAATGGCTGAGAGTGAAACTGGTTTATCTGATTTGTTCGATGTTAATGCAAATATTCTCAGGATTTTCGAATTTGCTAGTCGTGTGAAGAAGAGTATTTCATCTTTCACCAAACATACATAACTGAATGATGCATCATCCACCTTCTGATTGGTTGAAAAAATCATACGACTGACTCATGATCTGAAACAATAGCTATTAATGATGACTCATTTCCTGTTATTAAAACATGTTCGCTATTTTTGTTTTCTGGGAATTTAGACACGCACCGCTTATAGCTATTGTTTTAAAAATATAATCTCATATAATAGTATAGAATGAATTGTAATTTGGAAATTCATGATGAATTTGAGAATATGGGAGAGTTGACCTGTCCCTTTTGTGATGAGCAATTGGCAGAAGTTGACAGAAGTGTGATAGTGGTCAAGTCATGCTGTAGTGAACAAGATATAAATAGTATAGATGGCATGAGTGTTTGTCTAAATTGTGGTTCCGTACATGGATATAATTATGTTAAAGAGTATGTTAATTTTTATGAGAGTATGTATAAAATACGGCGAAAATCGGTATATCATCGGAAATATCATATCCAAAACACAATAAATAACATCTGTAGCCAACACAAATTACAGATATCAAACAATTACAATAATAGAACTAAAATCATGAAAATTTTTGAGGAGATAGATAAAATTTTGCCACAGATAAATGGAAACCGAAAACGTATGATAAATATTGATTACATTTTAAAACAATTATTTAAGATGTTAAAATTACCAATTGAAAATGATATACCTTTATCTAAATCGAAAGGAACATTAACTTGCTATAAACAATATTGGGATAATATCCTATTGTTAATAGGTGATCAAATACAAACAATTATTAATAAATGATCCAATATCGTCATGCAAAGGGGGTTTTCCCTATGAATGAGTTATTGAATGAAAAGTTTGTTAGTAAAATTTACTCTAAAAGTTTACTCGGAAGTGAATTTTTTATCATATTGTTTCTCAAATTTTTCATTAAGAGTACAAAGATCAATTATCGTTTCGTCTAGCAACCTCATATTATTGATAAAATTGATATGGTCAAATTGCATTCCTCTTAAAAAAGACCGTAAATCAACGAGTACCTTCTCATATGTTGTGTATGCAAATTTAGACATTTCTATTTTTCTTTTATAGTTTTTAATTTCGCTGTATGTCTTAATCAATAAACCACTACCACTAATTACTCCTAAAATAATAGGGTTCAATGTTATTGAACCAGCTATTGTACCAATGGATATTAAAGAAACTGATGATAAATTAATAGCTAAATTCAATCTCTTGAAATATTTGAAAGCCTTCTTATAGCACCAAAAACGCTTGTGATAAAATCGATATAATGCTTTGATTTCAGATAGTTTTTCTTTGCTGATGCTTTTATCAATATGATTAAAATTGAAGATGTCTGTTTCAGTCATTTATATTATATATTTGGATAATAATAATTAAATTTTAGGATTTGAAAGAAGACAATAAATTACACCACTTATTTGACCCATTATTGGAGATCTTTTTAATTTCTTCGGCATTGAAAGGAAGCAATATGTGTATCCAGGCCCCTTTTCATAGTCATTGTAAAATCTTCCAAATGCATCATGAAAAATAGCATGTTTAATTAAAAATTGGTAATTGGTATTTAGAGTACAAGAACCTGGTCCTATTAATCCAATGTCAGAGTGTTTTTCTAATGTTTGGTTAAATGATATTGGCTTATTCAAATAGTTAACGTACAAAAATTGATATATTAAAGCCGATTTTAATATTTCATCTTTAGTATTTGGATGTAAGTTTTTTTGGGTTGTGAAAAATTTATTACAAAAATTAATTGACTGTGTGAGAATTGACATTTATATATATCAATATATTAGATAATTATGTATTAAAACTCTTCAAAAAGTGCACTGATATGGCAATTATAAGGTGCAAATGTAATATCATGATCAAATGATATTAATTTGATTTGTACAACTGTATCTTCCATGAAATTGATAACTGATGATAATATATTGAAAGTGTAATAAATTTTATTTGATGTTTTATTCCATTGTTGAGGTGCAAATGAAGTGTTATGAATTAATATAAACATTTTTTCATATCCTTCAGGCGGTTTATCGTCCAATATCATCAACCATAATTTTACTAATTTCAAATTAACTAATGCAATAAATGATGATGAACCGTTGACTGTTCTTATTTTTCATATAATTGCCTAAAAATATGAATTTATTTTTCAGTTTTGGTAAACCAATTATGTTTCTACCATTTAAATCAATATCAGTCTCCATTGTCATTTTACCGTTTTCAATTACAAAAACAGTATCAAATACATCTGGATCGACACTCGAAACATGTCCTTTAACACCATAAACGATTAGATGTGCTTTCTTTGTATTCCCTTTTGTTATTCTTCCATGAAGATCTGTCATTATATATTCAGGTGGAGAGACCTGCCATTTGTGTAAATGAACAATGCTTTTCGTATATCCTTCAGTGTTAAATATCTTTGTAGTTTGCTGCCCAATATTAATGACTGTTGATACAACACTGACAGTTGTTGAACTAATATAAGCTTTATCTGGAACGAAAAACTCAATCACCATAGTGTACTCACCTTGAGAAAGATTTAGTGCATTAAAACCTATCCTTGACGCGAAGTCATCGTTATTGTCTGTCGTAAGAGTTATATCATAGGCTTTCTTGTTAATTTTGTGTGGACTGGATACAAAATCGATAATACCATTAACAACAATATTACTCTCCGACGAGCTCTGATTAACATCTTCCATCATGTATCTAAAAACATCTTTTTTAGCTGTAGAGGTATTTATATGTGACTTGTTTACATAACTCTTATAATCATCCGTTATTCGTGTGTACAAGTTTGTATTGGAATCATTGAGTTCGGTGTTGAAGAATGAAACATTTATAGCAGCGTCATTCTCATTTGGTTCAGGAGTTGCTAGATTAACAATCTTTTTATCTCCCATATCAAGATCGCTGGAAATAGTTTTATCAAGTTTGAGTGTTTCTAAATTATTTATTGCATTCGTATTTTGATTTATTCTTGTGTTGTTATCACCAGTTTTTGTGTCAACATATCCTTTATTTGTAGCGTGATCAATTGCTATTGGATCTTTTACATTGAAGATCGTATTTTTATTCATATCAAGACCAGTTTCCATAGAAAGCATTTCTTTACGAGAAAGAAAAATGTTTTTCACGTCGTTGTAACTAACGAGATTGTTGTAATTTGCAGCTAAATCCAAGTATGTCTGTTGTTTCGACTTAACAACATTAAAAAATTCTTTCAGATCAATATCTTTCAGGACTTCGTGTGTGTGCGAAGGATTGCTATCAGGATGCCATTTTTTTAATGTAGTCATATTCACAGCAGATAATTCATTTGATTCATCTGATTCTAAATTTATGATTTTCTTATTCTTTGCATCATAATTTTCACCTTCTAAATTTAAAAAATGTGTTTTTCCATGATAAAAAGGAAAAGCATCATTATCACCTGCTGCTTGAACATTTAATAAAGCATGATAATTAGCATCTAAATGATCAGTTAATACTATTCTTTCATTTTTCATATATGCATCTGTAATATTAGCTTTTTTATTATTATAATTTTTAAGAGTTATCATATTAGTTGCACAAAGATCATTATTTTCATCAGTGTCCATGTTTGTGATTAATTTTCTATCCATATCAATCTCACCGGGTAAAATTAGTTTATGTCCCCGCATATCAAGATCCCCCACCATATGAGTTGTTCCATCTAATTTTAAATAATGCGTGTCTCCATACTCTTTATTAACAGCATCTTTTTCTGAAATTGGTGTTTTTAAATTTCTTATATTATTGTTTTTCATATCAAGATTTGCTGTAACTAATGGTAAATGCTTACTAACAAATGTATTTCTAATAAATTTGAAATCAACTACATCATTCAAACCAGTAACTGTTCCTATATTTACTATTTTTTTATTTTGCATATCATAATTACCATCATCTGTCAATTTGAAGCCAACGCCTGGCGGGCCTGGTGGCCCTTGTGATGTTGTTGTTGTTGTTGTTGTTGTTGATGGTAGTAATCCGTTTGAATAACTCATTATATATAATATGAGTATATTATATTTTTTCATTGAAATTCTTGGTTGTGAATTTCCTTGGTTTATCAATATATATGAATGAAAATGGTTCTTTAGTTGCTTTATCATAGTCAGATTTTTTTATACCAAGCTCTCTACTAATCCTGTTTTGTTCGTTTGGAGAAGGAAATTCAAAAATGCAGTAATGTGTAGAGTTAAGACGGATACATTTGTCAGTGTCATAAAACGATTGACTAAGATATATGCAACTGCAATTTTTGTTTCTTGAGTTAGTGTAGTAGTTTCTTATTTCTGCATCATTTTTACTACCAGTATTAAGATAGTCATCAAAAATAACCAACTTTTGGTTATCACAATTTAATTCGGACAAAGGCAATATTTGATCATTACTTGCTTCAATAATTGGGTAACCCACCTCTTCACTGATTGGTTTCAATGTTTCCAGTAAATGTTGATATTTTGATTGTTCCAAGTTTTTAGCATATAGATAAATTTTATCGAAATAGAGTAGCCTATAGATCATGTCTAGCAGAACGTTTGTTTTTCCTGACCCAGATGGGCCGCAAATTAGCATCCGGAAGCATCGGTCAGGCATGAAAGGATATAACTGTTTATAATTTGAGGTTACATCATCATCGGCATCGTAATTTGGTATTATCATTTATATTATATGGGTATATTATTTCAATATAACATGGTGTATAACACGGTGTACAACACAGTGTACAACACGGTGTAAAATGCTCTTTTTTATATATGATTTCCAAATTTTATGTAACCTAATAATATAATAAAAATGAGTTTACTTAAATGGAAAGAACTTGCAAAGAGTAAATCTCTATTAGGTAATAAGATTAATCTTGTACATGATGCAATCACAAAACATAATCTTAGTCATAAGATAAGTCAAGAGTCATTGGCTAAGGTATTCAAACCTGTGACTAGTAAATTAGATGATGTTATCGACAGTAATGTAGATTTAAGGGTACCCATAAGAAAGAAAAGAGCACCTAAAAAAGCTGATCAAGGTATTGATTATATGCCTGAAGTTGACCCTTTCGAAGACATGCAAGTTGATGATTTATTTGGTGATTATGTCCCACCAAATCAAAATAAACAAATTGTACCTAAAACACCTACTTATGAAGAATCTTTACAAGATCTTATGGAAGGAAATAAGAATATTTATGTTGATCCTCAGTACTTTGGTGATGAACCTGATGAATTACCACCAGAATATGATGACGACGATGAGATCGATTATGGATTAGATAATGAAGATATAAGTAATGAGATTTTGAATGATATTGGTATTACGGATTATGAAAATGTGGAAATGAGGTTAAATCAACCAGAAATGACACATAAAAAGACTAAGGCCTATCTTAATAAGATTATAAATGATGCAAAATCAAAAAGGAGTCAATTAAGTGGTTATAAGTCACATGTTACAAAACAGTTCAAAAGTGGGGCTATATCAGAAGCTGAGAGACAAATGCGAAACAAAAGAATAGACAATGCAAGAGTTACTTTAAATGAATACATAAAACATTATAATACTAAATTGGAAACAATAAAAGGTTCTGGAATCCAGAGTCGGGGAAAAAAACAGAGAGGTGGAAATATTATGTTTTTTAATGATGTAAAGCAGCTTTTAAAAAAATTGGAATTGATTATTGGTGAAAGATTGGCAGGGAATACCAGCATTGAGATGCGAAATATGGGAGTAACTATATTGGACACATTATTGAAAATATCGAAAATCAATAGATCGCAGTATAATAAATTGTATGGTCAATATTTTAAAAATATAATGTAACTTTATTATATATGGAACGAGAGATAGTATTATCCTCCTATAGTGTGAAGTCCCAATTAAATAATAAACCTGAAGATTTCACAACAAAATTTACTAGACAAATGATATTGGATAGTAATTCTCAATATGTTATCGGTCTTAACAGAATTATCAATATGAGTTTCACATGGTTCAATGTTAACGCAGGATACAACAATCAATTAATAAAATATAGCTCTAATAATGGTACAACTTATCACAACATACAATTTCCATCAGGAGTATGGAATTATACTGATTTCGATGAATATATAAAAGATATAACAAAGAACGGTGATGAATATCCAATCACTCTTGAATTTGATCAGACACCATTTAGGGTTACGATTACATTGGCTCAGAATTATCAGCTTGATTTAACGCATTCCAATTTTAATGATCTAATCGGGTTTGATAAGACAGTATTGACAAGTGGAACAAATATTGGTCCTAGAGTACCAAATCTAAGTCAAGACACCGATATTTTGAATATCCATTGTGACCTAATTAATGATTCACTTGTCGACGGTCAAGATACAGACATCATTTATAGCTTCTCTACCAGTGTACTCCAACCTAGTTATAGCTTCACTTTAGAACCTAAACGGGTTACATATAACCCAGTTAATAAAAATACTATCAGTAGTATCCGAATATACATCACAGATGGAAAAAGAAGATTAGTTAACTTGAATGGCGCAGATACAGCTTTCTCACTGATTCTGAAAAGTATAGAATAATATAACATAATAGTATAATGAAACCGTATGAATTCAAAAGATTTTACCATCCAAAACTTGGTAAATTTGTATACAGACACAAAGGATCGGGAATTATCGTTGATAATATTTTCAAACCGTTGAAGAGTGTTGCATCATCTGTTTTCAAGAAATTTGCTAAGCCAATAGCAAAGAAGGCGTTAGAATCGGGGATATCCCATGCAGGTGAGCGACTGGGTAAGGCGGTATCTCAAAAATCTGGTGATTTGATAATGAAAAGATTGACAAATTTGAGAAAAGGAGCTACAAGACAAACAGCAATTGTTCCATCCTCACCCATTAAACAGCTGCAGCAACATTATCAGCCAAAACTAGATCAAGAAAGTACTGATATGATACTGAATAGACTCATTTCTGGAGATGGTTTGAGGAGAAGACGTAGAGTTAGATTTGTATAGAATCAATGAATATATTTTTTAATTGTTAAAATTATATAACATAATAATATATGTCTTTTAGAACAGATAATTTTCTACAAAGAAATGAGTTGGTGCGATTCCAACTCGATGATGTAATCAGGTCTCCAGCTAACGGTCAACACCAAACGAAAAATGGTTATAAATTTACAATTAATGATCGATCGAGTTTCTACGATTGGTACAATGCCTATATTGAAGTCCAATTCCAACTACAGAAATTAGCAGACGGAGCAGGATATGCTGCTGCTGATCGAATAACGGTAATTAATGGAGGGCATTCCTTAATTGACCACATAATGATTAAATCTGCAGGAAAAATAGTTTATGACACTGACAATCTCCATAAAGTCACTTTTGTTAAAAACCTGCTAGAGTATTCTGATGATTACAGTAGATCAGTTGCTAAAAACAGTTTCTGGTATTTGGACACGAATGCTACAACAGCTGCGAATAACACAGGATTTGAAGCTCGCAGGTTGCAAACTCAAGCTCTGCGCGATAATGGTACAGGTGGTCCTAAAAACATTAATGTGATCATACCATTGAACAGGTTCTCATTTTTTGAAGAACTTGAAGATAAGATGCTTGTACCAATGCAAATACAATTTAACATTGAGCTACAAAACGATGGTGAACTCATTCACATGGCTAATGGAACTGATGCTGGAAGAATTGTTGTTAACAGGTTTTTGCTCTGGGTGCCAAAACTAACTCCAAAGGATTCATTGTATGACAATTTCGTTAGTTCATTTCTTAAAGAAACTCAGTGGAAATATTTAAGGGAAATGTACGAAGCATCAGCTCCTACACAATCATCAGGATTTTTCCAGATTTCAAGCAGTATTGACAATGTCAAACACATTTTTGTTTACTTGAAAAGAACAAACCCGCCTAATGATGCAGTTGAAGAAGACAGTCCTTATCTAATGGACACTTTTAAACTTAATGCTGCTAATAATAACTCTTCCCTTTTAAACTGTAGACTAGAATATGGAAATGGAGTCTTTTATCCAGAAACAGAGTATGATACAGAATCAAAAGTGAGAATCTTTAACGATTTGATGTCATATACTATGCGGAAAAATGACTATAACAGCGGAACTCAGCTGAACTTAGCAAACTATAGTTCTCTGTATGGGTTGATTTACTTTAATCTTACGTATCAAACTGAAAAAATAACAAGAGATCCGAAACAGCTAATCTTCAGGTATAGACTAAGCCAGAATGCAGCTGCAAACTTCAATGTTCATGCTGTAGTCCTATATGAAGAATCTGTTGTCATTGACAAGGTGGGTAATGAATTGGTTATAGTGTAAAATTGTATAATAAGTAATGTATTACTAATAAAAATAAATATCCTTATTTCATATATGTTTTATAACTGGAAAAAATTATATAACATATATTATATACAGCAAATGACTCAGCTTTTTGAAATCAAAGTAAATTTGTCTGACAATCAAAAGAAGAATCTTGGCAATGCTTTCAAAAAAAGGGAAACTATTGTTCTCAGACTATCAAATGAATCTCTGAATGGAAATGATATTCTATATGTACCAGCAATGGTAAAGAAGAGATTGGAGAAGAATCGTATGATGAATAAAGGTATGGATATTAAACTTGTCAAAAGTAATATTAGAAAACAGGTTGGAGGTAGTCTACTAACTTCTATCTTAAGTATTGGCAAGACACTAGCACCAACTATAGGTAAAACCCTTGGGCTATCAGCTCTTGCTGGATTGGCTTCAGAAGGTGCTTCTCAGATTGTGAAATCAATATCTGGCAAAGGCGTACAGTCGGGTGGTTTTCTCGTACCACAAGACAAAATTAATAAGCTGATAGAATATAAGCATCTTTTATCGACGAAACAAAAACAGGATATATTGAATGCCCTTCAATCAGGTTCAGGTGTTCATGTGAAACCAACAAAAACACAATCAGGTGGATTTTTAGGCACTCTGTTGGCAAGCATCGGTGTTCCACTCCTTCTAAATGCTTTGACTGGTAAAACTGGTAGTGGGGCTCCACGAATGGGAATTAGTAAGAAAAAAGGGGGTAAGGGAGCTCCGAGGATTGGAGTATATAGACCACCTCCATTTATAGGTTCATGGGATAATCCAATTGGTATGGGTATTAAAAAAAAACTACCAAAAAAAACAAGTCGGGAGAAGGCATACTATTAGGGAAAAACAGCCCATTCAATGGCATCCCACTACTAGGGGCAATACTGTAAAACCAAAATTCCATAAAGATATCCCGTTAAGTAATCATGATCTAATAAAATGGTGTAGATATTTGAACATCCCAATCAAAGATGTTCTGTCAAGGGATGAAAGAGTTTCACATAGCCATAGACAGGCGTTATTTATCTACAATCTTGAACCCTCATATATGAGTGGAAGCCATTGGGTGGCCACATATGTCAAAGACAACGTGATAAATTATTTTGACAGTTTTGGTATGCCCCCATTTCAAGAGATCGTAAATCATACAAAAAGAAAGAATTTGATTCTGTTACATCAAAACAATCAAATCCAAAATATAAAAACGTCAACATGTGGTTACTTCTGTTTATACTTTCTGAATGAAATGAATAAAGGGAATTCATATTACAATCTATTGGAAGTGTTTAACATATATGACACAATGAAGAATGAGAGATTCCTCGAACATTATTTCAAAAATATCTAACTTATATATATAATGGTTAAATCATATTGTGTAATACAGAAGAAGCAAACAAAATCGGTACCTGGTACTGAAAAACTTGTTAAAACAAAAAATAATCGTCTTATGCTAAAATCTCAATGTAGCGAATGTGGGGCTACTAAAACACGTTTTGTATCCAATAAAGATTTAAAATAAATAGCCAGTCAGAGATGGCTGGCGGATTTTTAGATATAGAAGGTAGTCACAGTCGTGGTGAAATAGCAGCTAAAAGCGCTTTAAAAGGTTTGTATAATTTAGGTAGAATCGGAGCATCAAAGGCAATTAAATCTGATTTTGCAAAACGAAAGATTAAAGGTACTGTAAACAAATACCTTGATCAAGCGCTTAACAGTTTCACATCGGATTTATCGAAAAAACTAGACCCTATTCATGGTGGTGCTGTTGATATTCATAAGGCTATCGGTAAATTACCAAAACCCAAAGGCGGTTGGACATTACCCGGTCATAAATATACTGGGCCTTATAATGATTTAGAGAGTCAAGTGAAATATGACCCAACAACTGGCCAAATATTAGAAATATATGACCAACCTACAGGAAGAACGGATGCCATTGCCATGCAGCACGATGTTGATTATAGTGTTTGTAAAGACGACAGAAAGTGCAAGAATAGAGCAGACAGAAAAATGGTCAAAGCTTTAGATGAAGTACCATATGATGAGAGACAATGGGGTCATTGGTTGGCTAGAAACACGATTGATATAAAACAGAAATTAGGCCTTGGTGTTAAACAAAAAAGGAAGCCAAAAAACGGAAAGCGGCGTTGAGTAAAAATGATTGGGCTCAACAATTAGCCGATGAATTACATAAGCCAATCAAACGAAAATTTAAAACAAGAAGAGTTATTGTTAATGGAATAGATGATATTTGGAGCGCTGACCTTGTAGAAATGCAGAAGTTTTCAAAATGGAATAAAGGATATAGATATTTGTTAAACATCATTGATGTGTTTTCAAAATTTGCTTGGAGCATTCCCATTAAAAATAAAACCGGTAATACAATTACTGAATCATTTGATGATGTTATTAAAAAGTATAAAAGAAAACCGAAATATTTATGGGTAGATCAAGGATCTGAATTCTATAATAAAACTTTCAAAGACTGGCTAAAGAAAAATAATATTGAGATGTATTCTACTTTCAATGAAGGTAAAGCTGTTGTTATTGAGAGATTTAACAGAACATTAAAATCTAAAATGTGGAAACAATTTACAGCTCAAAATACAACACAATATTTAGACATGTTACCAAAACTATTAAATGAATACAACAGTACAAAGCATTCAAGCATCAAAATGAAACCGGCAGAAGTAAATAAAAAGAACGAGGGAAGTGTATATCTCACTTTATATGGTGATATGGAACCATCATCATCAAAAGTAAAATTCAAAGTTGGTGATAAGGTTAGAATTTCAAAGTATAAAAGAAAGGTATTTGATAAAGGATATACAAGTAATTGGACTGAAGAGGTATTCACAGTTGATAAAATCCAATACACAAACCCTATTACATATAAGTTAAAGGATCTTAATAATGAATCAATAGAAGGGTCATTTTATGAACCTGAATTACAATTAGCAAAACAGGATGTATTCAGAATTGGCAAAGTCATTAGGAGGGATTACAAGAAAAAACAAGCTTTGGTATCATGGTCTGGTTATCCAAAAGAATTTAATTCATGGATACCGTTAAAAGATGTCAAAAATATCTAACATATATGTATCATGAGTGGCATTGAGAAATATATCAAAAAAATAAATTTTCAAATTCAGGAATGTGAAGATGAAATAGACAATCTTCATGATAAAATATATGATAATGAGCGTAGATTGGATCTGTTACAATATAAAAAGAAATTATTGAAACTTTATCATAAAAAATGTCGAATATCTCAAACGTGAAAATAATATTTTTACACCTGTGAATACAACAAGTAATGCAAATTTGATTAATGAGACTTGGCTTTAAAAAAGGTTTAAAGAGATGTTACTATTTACAAGTATCCCAGAAATTTCTGAGATATTTATATCTTTGCATTCGCTATTCATTGGTAGCCAAAAATATTAATGTTTCTGGCTATTATCAACCATATTTAAACGCACTAAAATGACTTAAAAAAATAATCATACTATATAGTAATGGTAAAACAATCAAGGGGAAGACCTAAAAAGTATATGACCGATGAAGAAAAACGTATTATGGGACGTCTTTATTGTAAGAAGTATAATGACAACCCAGATAATAAATATCATTGCATTGAATGTAATAAATATTTTCATCCTGCAAGTAAATATAAACACAATAAAACTATGGTGCATAAATTGAATGCACAAAAATACAACAGCGAATAACGCAAGGCGATCATAAAAAGATAATCATATATGACCAATCATATATAACTATCTCAAATTATTTCAAAAATGATGCCAAAATAAACGCACTATAAAAGGTACTTAAAGAAATATTATATAATTATATATATATAGATAATGGGAACATCAGACTTAACAAAATTGAGTAAGTCTCAACTAATCCAAATGATATTAAAGCTACAGAAGAAAAAACCTGCATTTATGGTGGTAGATGATACCAAACCAGTTCCAACACCAAGGACTGTCAAACCAGTTCCAACACCAGGGACTGTAAAACCAATCCCAGCACCTCGTAAGAGTGTAAATCAAATGGTTCAAGATTATGAAAACAAGATAATTGTTCCACCAGTGCCAGCACCAAGGACTAAAAAACCAGTCCCATTACCAAGAACTAAGATAGAGCAAACAGATAAAGCTCTGAAAGGCTATACTAAGTCTTTTGAAATTAATATAAAAAACAACAAAGACCCGCTAGTGCAACTACAAAACACAAGAAAGGCTATTGAATATCATATTATAAGTACACTAAAATCCATGAAAGGACTGAAATTTGTTGAAACACTAAAGGTAATATTTACAAAAATATCAAATGGAGAAACAGTGTACAAAACTGCCTATTTCAACAGTCTAGTTCAAACAATCATAAATAATCTAGAGATCGCTGAATCACTACAAGTGTCAAAGCAAAACATATTAAACAAGATTGCAGTTTGGATTTCAGAGGGATCTGGTTGGACTGTTCAATCAGTGGACAATCATTATCTCAATATTGTAAAATATCAACCAATGAGAGGCTCTTCATATATTAAACTACCTCAAGAACTCAGAAACAGTGCGAAAGGATTGATCAACATAAAAAATGAGGATAATGAATGCTTTAGGTGGTGTCACATCAGACATATAAATCCTCAAGACAAAGACCCACAGAGAATTAAAAAAGTTGACAAACCATTCATTGAAAATTTAAATTATTCGGGGATTGAATTCCCAGTCACCACCAAACAGTACAACAAGATTGAAAAACAAAATAAGATCAACATCAATGTTTTCGGTTATGAAGACAAACAACCATACCCAGTTTATGTATCAAAAGAAAAATATGAAGACCGCATGAATCTTCTTCTGATAACAGAAAATGAAAACAAGCACTATGTCTTAATTAAAGATTTTAACAAGTTAATGTACAATCAGACAAAACACAAAGAAAGAAAACATTTCTGCATATATTGTCTTCAATGCTTCAGCTCTGAAAGAGTATTAACTGATCATAAAGAAAACTGCATGCAAGTAAATGGCACACAAGCGATAAAAATGCCTGACAAAGACAATAATATACTAAAATTCAACAATTTCCATAAACAACTACCAGTACCATTTGTTATTTATGCAGATTTCGAAGCAATTACTGAAAAAATACATGGTTGTCAACCTAATAATGATAAATCATACACAGAGGCTTATCAGAAGCATACAGACTGTAGTTATGGTTATAAGGTCGTTTGTTGCTATGATGATAAATATAGCAAACCTGTAACAATATATAGAGGTGAAAAAGCTGTATATAAATTTATGGAAGCTATGCTGGGGGAAGTTAAATATTGTAAGAAGGTAATGAAAAAAGAATTCAATAAACCATTGAGAATGGCGAAAGAAGATGAAGAAGAATTTCAAAAAGCTAAAGAATGTCATATATGTGATATAAAATATACTGACAAAGACATTCGAGTTCGAGACCATTGTCACATCACTGGTAAATACAGAGGCTCTGCTCATCAAGAATGTAATCTGAAACTCAGAGTAAATCCAGCAGAGATAAAAATTCCTGTTATATTCCATAATCTAAGAGGTTATGATAGTCATTTTATAATGCAAGAGATTGGTGAAATAGTCAAGAAGTATACATACACAAATAAGAAAGGAGAAGAGAAACAGATGAATATAAATGCTATACCAAACAACATGGAAAAGTATATGGCTTTCATGCTTGGCAATCATCTTACCTTCATTGATAGTTTCCAGTTTATGAGCTCTAGTTTAGAAAAACTAGTGAGTAATCTAGAAAGAAAATCATTAAAATACACCTCGGAAAAATTCGAAGGTAAAAAGCTTGATTTGATGACTCGAAAAGGAGTATACCCTTACGATTACATGGACAGTTTTGATAAATTTGATGAAAAACTACCACTGAAAGAAGAATTTTACAGCATATTAAATGATCAACATATATCAGATGAAGACTATAAACATGCTCAAAATGTATGGGATACATTCTCTCTTAAAAACATGGGAGAATACCATGATTTATATCTGAAATCTGACATCCTTCTATTAGCTGATGTTTTTGAAAACTTTAGAAAGACTTGTTTGCAATACTACAAACTTGACCCCTGTCACTATTTCACATCTCCCGGTTTATCTTGGGATGCTATGTTAAAGATGACTAATATAAAACTTGAATTAATGGTTGATGTTGACATGTTTCAATTCATTGAAAAAGGTATGAAAGGTGGTGTTTCTTATATTGCCAATCGATATAGTATAGCTAATAACAAATACATGAAAAATTATGATGAGAAGGCGCCCTCAAAGTATGTCATGTATCTCGATGCTAACAATCTGTATGGTTGGGCAATGAGTCAATACCTACCTACTGGTGGTTTTAAATGGATGACAGAAAAACAGATTGACAATATAGATTTAGCTAAGTATGAAGAAGAAAGTAAAAAAGGTTTAATACTAGAAGTTGATTTAGAATACCCAAAAGAACTACACAACCTACATAATGACTATCCATTAGCTGCTGAGAGGGTATGTGTGAAAAAAGATATGTTATCTAATTATTGTAAAGAAATAGCTACCAAATATAATATATCAACAGGTTTAGTCCATAAACTCATCCCAACATTAAATAACAAAGAAAAGTATGTGCTACATTATAGAAACCTAGAATTATACATTGATCTAGGTTTGAAAGTAACAAAAGTACACAGAGTATTAGAATTTGATCAATCTCCTTGGTTAAAACAATACATTGACTTCAACACAAACAAACGAAAAAATGCCAAAAATGCTTTTGAGAAAGATTTCTTCAAACTTATGAATAATTCAGTATTTGGAAAAACTATGGAAAATATTAGAAAGAGAGTAGATGTTAGATTAGTGACTGATGAAAAGAAACTTTTAAAAATTACAGCTAAACCAACATATGTAAGCAGTAAGATCTTCAATGAAAATTTAGTAGCAGTGCATAAGATTAAAGAAACACTAACCCTAAACAGGCCGGCATATGTGGGTATGTGTATTCTTGATATTAGTAAGACATTAATGTATGATTTTCATTATAACTACATCAAAAATAAATATGGAGATAGAGCTAGACTACTATTCACAGACACAGACAGTCTAACATATGAAATTAAAACTAAAGACGTATATCAAGATTTTTGGAATGATAAAGAAAAATTTGATAATAGTGACTATCCAGAAAACTCAAAGTATTATAATTCAACAAATAAAAAAACAATTGATAAATTCAAAGATGAAGCCGCAGGAGTTCCCATTCGTGAACTCGTTGGATTGAGAAGTAAAATGTATTCATATATAAAAGACAACCAATCAGGAGGAAAGACTGCTAAAGGTATTAAAAAGAATGTTATTAATAATAATATTAAACATGAAAACTATAAAGATACATTATTAAACAATAAACAAATGCATCATAAAATGAAAACAATCAGAAGTATAAATCATAAATTGGGTAGTTATGAGATTAACAAAGTATCACTAAGCTGTTTTGATGGCAAAAGATATATACTAAAAGATGGTATAAATTCATATGCTTATGGACATTATAAAATCAAAAATTAAATCAAATTTGAAAACATATAGTTTAATTATTTTATTGAAAACATATAGTTTAATCATAAATCGAGATCATAAGTCAATATCAGAAAATTTATGGAAAACATATAGTTTAATCAGAAGTAAATATCAAAAGCTGATATCATAAATTTATTCCATCTGATGGAAAGTAGGATATGAGTTGGGTTTGGTAACAACGCATTTTTACAAAAATGCTTTGGTACCCCCAACTCCTATACTACTTCTCCGGACCAAGTAAGTTGTTGGGTCTCTTTGGAATCAAGCAAGAAGTTACAGATTTTCCTCGCTACCGTTCTGGTATGTTTTGAATGTTCTATCTTGATTTTGCTGTGGTTCACTGCCTGATTTGGGAAGCTTTCACCTAAATACCGACGTCGTTCTTCGCGATGTTCTACGGTACGGTGCAATTCGCTTATGTCTTGTAGCAATAATTCACTGACCGGCCGCGCCAGGCGAACGCAGATTAACTTTACAGTGCTCGAAATTGCGCCTGTATATATCGGGTGCATTTGCGACTAAAGATTTCGCAGTTTTGTGACTAAAATTTGTCTAGCTAATAAAGGAATTATATTCAACAGTCTTGTGTCTTACTTGCAACTGGTAGTTGTAATTTTATCCGAAAAATCCTGCGAAATTCACGTTGAATGTTGCGTGACTTTAATAAACGTCGATTTCATGCTCCATTAACGCTGTGCGGTGTCCAAGAACAGGCTTTCTCAGAAATTTGTCATTTCCGGTTCCGGTATTAGTACATGTACTGAAGAGTATGATTTCAGAATCGGAGAAATAACCGAAATGAAATCAAGACAAATATACTATTTATATGTCAGCACGGCAGGAATTGCCCGATTCCACGGCGATAGCGTGAATTTGTTTGATGACGGCCCGACGTTTTTGCCTGCGTGACATATCTCGCGACATAGCCCTTTTAAACAGTGGCTGAATTAATTCATGAAACTGAGGTACTAGGTCAAGACGAGGTGCCACCGGATAAGGAGACGCACTATAATCTATGATTACTACTAGTTACTAAACTTTATTTTTATTATATAAAGTGCATTAGAACACATTGTATGGTTAGCGCGCGGCATGCGCTATATAAGTTATTTATTTGTTGTTTATTTATTCCAAAGACTGTGTTCCAAGACTACCGTGTGGCATGAAATTTTCGCGGTATCGAATTTTCGCGAATTTCGCAGGTTTTCCAACAATCCGCGAAAATAAACTCCAGCAAAAAAAACCGCGAAAATTTGCTCCATTTATTTAGATCAATGAATTTCAATTAAATTGACTACAACAATATTACAACCTTTTTCTTTTCAACTGCAACACAACGAAGAGCTTCTGTGGTCTCTGGGTAAATGTGATAAAAAAAACTATGGACAAGGAGGTACATATGAACTGTTCGGTTTATAAACATGTGTCGTCCGAAGAAACACCATTCTCAAAAGAATTTCTTTACTCGCTTAATTTTTTTTCTTGGCAGATTTTTCGTGGAAACTTTGATCGGGACTCCAT
Organism: Dendrophyllia cribrosa; assembly: GCA_024195265.1. NCBI lineage: Eukaryota > Metazoa > Cnidaria > Anthozoa > Scleractinia > Dendrophylliidae > Dendrophyllia > Dendrophyllia cribrosa. The sequence goes on along the minus strand of JAJLRJ010000002.1, from coordinate 6,547,978 downwards.
TGTTGTTCACCGAATCTTCCCACCTTTACATGCCCGTTTTGTTCGGATCCATCCACTGAGTTGGGTTGGCCATATTAGCATGCGTGCTGAGCTGTATGGATGTCCTATAAGGGTGAGATCCATTCCTATTTATAATTACGATTAACAGAAGGAAGTGACAGCGCAGCTCGAACTATAAGAAGGAGTGTTTACTTATGATAATAGGGACTTTAAGATACGGCAACTACGGACTACGGACTACGGTTGGACGCCGTTTTTCTTTCCATGGAGCACTGGGCCGAGTACACAACGAGTGGCGTGAAAATACGAAGTTAAGAACGCGGAATACAGACAACGGATTACGAACACAGAGCGAAGTACACACCAGACAAGGCTCGCTTTGTTTTTATATTTTATGTATAAAATATGTCTTTTACAAAAGTACAAAATGCCCAGGTTTACGCTTCAGCAGATGAAATAATAGACGAAGAAGAATTTGTACTTTTGTTTGATGCCTACGAATGATACTGGGAGTACCATGGTTTTTGACTCGACTCCTTTGAGCAAGGAAGATCTTCCTCGTTTGGCCGAGGTTCTTAGAGTTCCGGCACAGTTCAAAAAGAGTGTTGACATCGTAAGTTTTGTTGCTCGTGTGAATATACAGAATATAGTTAAACAATGTGGCGGTCAAAATTAGTAAACAAAAGTTAGCCGTAAATTGTTCGCTTTTCTGAGTCAAAAGCACTTGAAATTGCTCCAGAGGTGGTTTTTAGTTTACGTGTTAGAAAAAAGAAACTCCTCAGACAATATTCTAACTTAAAACTTCCTTTTTCATACATTTTTCATGACTCCGTACTCTGTACTCTGTACTACGTGAAATTTGTCGACTACGCACCGTCGTGAAATTGCGACGGTAGGAAGCAAGAGCAAATGTGTCTCGTCCCAGTCCTAATTTTCGTTCCGTCCGTAGTCCGTAGTCACCGTATCTTAAAGTCCCTAATAAAAAACTGGACAGCACTCTGTACATATTGCTCCCGCAAATATTTTGCCGCGCAAAGGTGTACTTATGTTTGCGTGTTTGTCAATTTCTCTTTGTGAAGTTAAAGACCCAGTATTGTCCATTATGCATTGCGTGCTGCGAGCGTCGGCGGCCATTTTCTTGATGTTGAAAAACCGGTAGGTCTTATAGCTCTTTGGAATCCGTTTGCATCGGCCATGTCGGTTGTTAAACGTTTATTCAAGCACCTTATTTATAAGGCAACACTTAAGAATGTAATTTAATATAAAACGCTTGAACAGAACAGAATCACGAGACGATAAAATTCCTTTTCATGCGATAGAATGTTTGCCATGAGAAAAGCAAAACTCCGGAAAACAATAGAAGCCTCGCTCCCGTGCAAACCAGAATAATAATAGAGGCGCGTGAAGCATAATAAACAATACTGGGTCTTTAAGTTGTACATTTATTTCATACAGTAGAACCTGGTCGCACCAGGGAAATTTTGATCAAATTTGTCTTTGTTTAAGTTAAAAATCTGTCATCACATCAAGTTTCCTAATGCGACCGGTTTTTCGCAAATTTGAAAAAAATTTGAAATTCCGGTTAAACTTTAAAGACGCCGTAGTGTATGGGTGGTGTAGGCCGACTTTGAAAAAAAAAACGAGGAAAGCAAAAGAAACCGCTTACGGAGGGACACGCTTTTTTGGAATGTTTTTGTTTTCATGTCATTACGCGTATGTTTTCGACAGCATGGACAGACAGTGCGACCCTAAAATGTTCTCAAATTTTCGGAACTTTCGTTTGCGGTTTCAAATTTTTAGAAGTTTTTGGGCAGGCTAATTTTTGTTTTAGACTGTAGTGTGACTAGGCCCTTAATGTTATATTTTAAATGAATGTATTTCTTGCCATGATCAATAAAAAAAATGAGTAATGAGAACAATAGAGTCAATTAATGCCTCTAACTTTAATCAATTAAGGTGGCTGAACACAGTTTCACTGTACCTATGCGTCATTCATTGTCATTTTAAAACCACTAACGTCTGGGCGCCCAAAATTGGTGAGGCATACGATTAAGCAACAAGCTACATATTTTGATATTTTTGTTGAGCTTTTAGGGTGTTGCCATGGCAACACGGTGGATTGTAAATAGCCTGCAATACTTGGTTTCGTTTATTTGCAGAAAATCTAGTCATTAGATTTTGTCCATCATTTGTCTCCAGTAAACTCGTAAAAATATTCGTATGTTAACACTGGTCTCATGTAATTTTGACAGAGGGATCTTCCGTAATTTGTGGTCTAATATGTTTGCGTTTTATAAAAATCTCCTCTGTTAGATTTCAAATTTTTGATGGCAGGTGAGTTCGGCATATTCGGAACTATTATTGTGCCAAATTTCGTGAAATTCTAATGAGTGGTTCCGTAGAAATCAGCACGTTTCCGAGGTAAGTCGCTAAAACATCCAGTCACAATTTTTTGGTCAACTGCGCATGCGTTGCATTTGACTGGGTTCTCGATCCAAAGACAAAAACGACCAAAAAGGCAGTGTATTTCTTCAATGGTTCTATATATTATCTATTGATTCAACAAACATTGTTACGAACAACAAACTGTTTGATTTTAAGACGAAAAACAACACTTTCGCGATCCACGCTGAGCAAAATAAAAAGATCGCTGAACTGGCGCCACGTTTGTTTTTCTCAAAACTCTGCGCGCGCTGACTCACGTAAGCAGCTGAAATTGAAGAGCGCGCGCAAACTGTGTTCAGCCACCTTAACGCCATAACGGCTCAAGTGAGTTTCATACCAACAGGACAATATTTACATTCTCTATCACTGCCCCTTACAGTTTAGTTCCACCGTATGTAAATAACATTAGGTGCAGTTACACACACCAGGGTAAATGGCATTTCCCATGGTACATCATCCCGCGGTGCATCATACTTGGGTTTAGTATGTTAACCAGCGGTAACACGTGATTTGTGATTTGCCAAGGTAAAAAAAATGTCACTTAATTCAGTGAATCATTTTTCCTTTACAATTCCGTGTTGATGTCAAACGGAGCATCGTGATTGGCTTTTGTACCTTGGGCATCAAAACACCATTGACACTTACCACGTTAAATGTCATAGGCGCTTTGTGTGATCTTTTTTATGCATTCATGGATATTTACCAAGGAAAATTTACCTCGGGAAATGTCGGTCACACGGTAAAAGTGCCTCGTGTAACCACACCTAGCATAAGTGGCGAACAAACCGACGGATGAATGAATAAATAAATTAAAACATCCGTCTTGGAGAGACTATCGATTGGAAATGTTTGTAAAAAGGAAGGGGTGGGGAATCAGTGGCTTTTCGGAGCTTACCGATACCGATCGCTGAAATCTCTTATCTGTCGTTTGTCCTAGTAGAACTATATTTTGCACGCGCGTTTACTTTGGCAGCCAATTATGAACTGTTTATTCGTTTATTTCGTCTAAAAAGCAAAGTCACAAATGATTATGTATCTTAAGTTACTAAACGGTAGATTAGTCCATTTCCATGTCAACAAAGCGTCCAGAGAAGCGCTTTTGTAAATGCATGCATTGACTAGAAAATACTTCTTCTCCACTTTTGTCCCTATTATTAATACACCCTGTAACTGAATTAAGAGAAACCCTAAATACGTTGGGAATACCGTCCTGCGATCAAGAGATGGACTTGAATTCCTTCATGGGGGAGTAGTTAAAAACAGCTATTCTCTTAATGAGTTTATGTTACGGAAACATATAAGCGCCGACACTGTAGAGCCTTGAATATAAACCCGGTGCATAAAGGTTCTAAGAAAAGACATTCTGAGTACTATACTGGTCAGTGCTATGTAATTAGCCATAGGGAAAGAACAGAAAACATCTATAATGATACTATCAGTACTGAATCCAAATATGATTTTGATTTTTACAGGGTATCTAAAGAGGAGAAAAGCTTTAAGACGCCGCAGAAACAAGAAACGGCGCAGCAACTTGGAGTTATCGTGACGCTTTGTTTCACATTTTTCATCAAGTTTGTAGAAAGCAGAATAAAAATCTGTTTAAAAAGGAAAAATGTTTTATGTCTTTATTTTTAATTTATTAATTAGTTCCCAGGCTTACTTTATAGTAGTTTTTGGAGTATCTGGATGAACAACGTTCTTCGTGTCTTTTAAAGGCTTTTAATGTCAGTTAAGTTTTCGAAGCCTACCAGTCTAACTTGATCTTTCCGCAAATCCTCTCAACTTAAGCTTTATTATAGTATGTTTTGGGGGAGCTTATCATAGAACAACTTGAACTGGTGGCGTGTTTTGAGTGCTTTTACGGAGAAACATAAATTATGTCTAAAAAGTACGTACGGACTACACACATTCATTACATTCAATAGCCAACACTTGAAGCCTTGATCGCTAAGCAAATGGCGAGTTATATAAAACACAAAACTTGCCGGAACAAAAATCCCACAGCAATAAACGGCGAACAGAATATCAAACGGTCCTATCTATCCATGAACGCCTTGCATTGTCTTGAAAACTTGTAAGCTGTAATTTTTCCTTCTGCTAATCACGTCAACACAAGGAGAGATTTTTCCTTCATCTTAAAATCGGGAGCGAGATCACGAGGTCGCGTGTCAACCAACCAGACCAGTGAAACCAAAATATGCGTGCATAAATTTGCATGCACTAATGTGATACGAAAAAAAAAAAGAAAGCTCAGAGCCGAATCTATAACTGGTCGGCTGCGCCATGAGTAATGAGAACTTTATTGAGAGGAAGTGAGGCGTTTTTTTAGCGGAAAGTCAGCATAATTAGCTTCTCAGTTTTGTAAGGAAGAAGGGAAGAGGGGGAAGGGAGGACTTAAAAAAAGAGAGTAAGTGGGGCGTGCTCCAAAATGTCATGTTATGTTATGTCAAGTTCGAACTGGATTATATCTTCCACTTTCCAATTCTTTTATTTACTAGCACAGAATTTAATGGAGTTAAAATTGCCCCAATCATTACGAGCCGAAAACTACTTAAATACATCATGATCAATTCGCATAGACGCAGGGTTATCCCGAGAATCGCGCGCGTGCGGTTATAAAACTATAGGGAGCCATTTGTAATTTAAAACATAAAAAAAAAACATTTATTTAAAATAATCGAAAGGCGAGCAGCATCACAAGAAAGTTCTGCTCGTTATAGCATTCATTTGAACTTCACAGTCGACGATTTCATCCACAATTGCAAATATAATAGCTAAAAACACGTTAGAGATTACTTAAAGTTTGAATCTTTCTTTTTTATGTATGTTACGCAGGCGATTTCAGCTAGGTGGGGTTTAAGGGTACTTAGTTCCTAAAACTGTCCAGCCGGACTGGCCAGTTCTTATTATTGATGCGCCATTTTGAGAAGACGGTAGAACCAGTTCTTCAAAATAGTACTTTAAAATACACCATATACCGCTTCGAACTGACTAGTCAGGTCGGACAGTTCTGACAAGTGGTAAGCCGCCTAAGTCTTCTTAATACGTGATCATGCGCTACTATTTTCGTAAACTCCTGCAGGCCTGAAATTAAGCTTCTATTATGCTTAAACTAAGTTGGGGTAAGCTAAATGCTGAATTTCAAAGTAAGACACTTTTTAACAATGTTAGGGGGCATTTTATTTCCCATCGTTTTCTTGAACTGTTGACCTTTCTTTTTACAATTTCATTAATTAGTTTTAATATTCATGGTGTTCTGGAAGAAGGTCAGTTAAGCGTTTTCTTGGGTCAGTAGTCGTCTAGATTCATTCTTGAGCAATCCAGAGCTCTTGCTGCAGCACAAATATCCCTGGCAGTCCTAGTTGTTCTTTCCGACTGAAACAATCATGAAATCATATGAAAATCATCATGTTAAAAAAACATTTCCTCTTGAACTGGTAAATTGGCTTTGTGTATATAAAGATAAACCAGACGTGTGCATGGTTCGACAGCGAAATCGGCAGATTTAGGAAAAAAATGGAGAAAAGGTGAAGAAATACTAACAGGAACTATGACCAGAATCATTTACAAAGTAAGAACAAAAGTCGTTCCGATTGAGCTGGGAACGGTGACTGAAACAATTCGTAAAACTGGTTGTGTAATAACATGGAAGACGGATCGGGGTTAAAAACCGAAATGTCCCTCTTGGAACAGTAAGAATTTTGACGAGATATTTGCAAACTAATAGGTAAAGGATTTCTTTTAGTCCAATATTAGTCCAATATTATATAATCAGTCTACAGCTTGGTCTTGCTTGGTTCTTTCACTGATAATTAAACTAGCGATTATGACATCAAAACACCGTGAGTATAAAGTCCTAAAATTACAAAAGCTTAAAATCGTGTTTAAATCGGCTTCGGAATATAAACATACTGACCAAACATATGTTCATGCATGGTTCGCCATGGAGTTTACACATTTAGATTTATTTGTACCTTTTTTGCTTTTATACAACTTCACTGTCTGTATTACCTTACAAATATCACAAAATGTTAGTGAAGACGCTTCTTTTCATCCCGGGATACAAACCTTTGTACTCAGCTCCCGTCTCCCAGGAATCCTCCCAGGCTTCTGCGGAGTCTTGATTACTCCGCCAAATCCCTCGCTATCTTGAACAAAAGCGATAAACAGCAACATGGTGGCGATTAGTAAAAAGGATTGGATCTTCATTTTACAACTACCTTTTCATAAACTTATTAGCAACTTATGGTGGTTCTGTTGATGTTGCCTCTTTATTTATAAACAGATTTGCCGTGGGTGTTTATGCGTTTCATTCAATGAGGCCAACTCTTCTCAAGTTGAGTACTTCAAGAAGAGCAATTCGCTTCCCTATGAAAGAAGAAATCCATTAACTACTCAAGTCCATACTTGGTAGATGGTTGTGCCTAATTTACTGCGCTTTTCAATAACATGCGAACTCTGAAGTTCAAAATTCAAACGACAGTTTCGTTTTTCACTTCCGCAAACATAGCAAATGTCTCAGGAAACAACGATGCTTTATGCAAAATGATCAAAGATCATATTTATGGGTTGTGATTGGTGGATTTTGATCCATTTTATTACTTTCTGTTTTCAGGGGTCCATGTGTTTGTCGCCATAATTATGAGTGACGGCAGCGTAAGACGTGAACCTTAGTTGGCAAGTTTGAACTTTACAGTTCGCGTGTTATTGAAAGGCACAGTGCGGATGCGTTTTAAAAATCACAAAGTGGCAATGAAATCACTTTTTCTCAACTCAAGGATAAGAATCGTTTTATAGTATACCGTAAAATTCCGCTTATTAACTCCTCCCCGCTTATAGGCCCACCCATCAGTTTTGAAACAAAACGTTATTCCGGTTATACCCACTCCTACATAAACACACCACAGCTCCTTAACAGCAAATTATTTTAAACAATATTTCTTTGTAACAATATTTTTTTGCTTGCCAGCCAAAAACCCTTATGAAGTTGTTAAGACCCAGGGCTCATAACCAGGATTAATTTTACGGTAGTTGCCGTTCTCCATCTTGAACAAACAGCAATGAAGAGGAACACGTCTAACAGCAACATTTTCATCACTGATGACAACTCCAACTCGTTCAAAGGAGAGCACTTGATAAAGGACATTTCATCTATTAAAAAGAGAAATCCATTACACACTTAAGTTTACAGATGACCGCCATATGCCACGTGTGCATCACAGCCCTTACAATTTTTTTCATTTTTCATTCAATATATCCCTCTTGAAAGAATTACTTGACCTAAATCTTTTCATTCTTCGGCTATAATTATGTAACAAATAAATAATATTATTTTTTTTAAATTGCATTTTCAAAACGTTCCACGTAACAATGAATAATGATTAAATACGTACACTGCTTACGTTACAACCCTTTGCATCCAGTGTAAATACTTACATCTGATTACATCGTTTGCATCTTCTGTTGTTGCTATTTATAACAAAGCTACTGAGAAGTATCCTTCTATCTTTCAATTTGTTACACTGCGAAAAATGATTCTAGCTTTAAGAGTGAGTGGATGAAAGCTTTAAGTGTGTAGTGAACAGTACTTTCCTGGGCGATCGTCCTGATCGTCTGCCTCAAAGGAATAATAGCGACCACGTATGGTATCAGATTGCAATGTTAATATAGACTGCCAGACATAAGAACAAACAGATTTAAGAACTTTTGGAACATAAACAGTCAATATATTCACCAAATAATAATTTTTAAAGCAACGACAACTGACTTGATTTTAAAAGACATGTTTCGACAATCCTTTGTCATCTTCAGTTTGAAGATGACAAAGGATTGTCGAAACATGTCTTTTAAAATCAAGTCAGTTGTCGTTGCTTTAAAAATTATTGCTTGCTTGCTATTATCCAGACCCTTTGGAAATATTCACCAAAGTAGTTAAAGGTGTGTTTCGAGGATCGATTTCACTGAGTTTTCCGTTTTCCCATTTTTGCCTGAAGGCAAGTATGGGCAAAAAGTGGTTGGGTTAATTAATTCAAGGATAGACTGCCAAACATCAGAACAAACAGATTTAAGAACTTTTGGAATATAAAATGTCAATATATTCACCAAAGTATTTAAAGGTGTGCTTCAAGGATTGATTTCACTGAGTTTTCCGTTTTCCCATTTTTGTCTGAAGACTAGTATGGGTGAAAAGTGGTTGGGTTAATTAATTTAGGATTGCAGCGGTTTGATGGACAGAAATATGAAAAAATGGCGGGGAAACATTGCTAGTCAGTAAGTGGATCACTTTTATTAAACAATGACTGGCGAAATTAAAGTTGCTTTTATGGTTGAACAATTTTGAGTATTTTGGCAGCCAAAAAATGAAACACATTGGATAGACTTAACTCATGTTGTCGTTCACACTCATCTTACTTGACACTAGCGAGGCAAACATGTCATGTTTATCACAAATACGCCCATGGCATGCGAAGTAGATTTTACTATTAATGAGCAACGTCAGACAGAAGAGGAGATTGAAAAAGGAAGAAACCAATTATTGTCTGGAGCTAATGGCGCACAAACATCCAGAAGTGCAGCGAATTGGATGAAACGTGCTCTCGCATCTTGGACGCGTCATGGAAGATGTGCGTAAAAGCTACAATGGCTTTTGCGAAATACTTACCAACATTAGTCAAGCACCATTTACGGTGCCATCTGGTTTTGCCATGGTAAACTACAAATTTTCCGACATACGATGACGAAATTACATGAAGGCGACAAACTGAAACAAAGTGACTGTTAATTTGTCCTTAAAAGACGTTTTCATCATGCACCAGTGTCACGCTGGTGTACAAAACAAAAGAATTCTCGTTAGCTTCTATTACTTTCTTTTGTTACCTACACCAGCTAGCATGGCCGCTGCGTTTTTCTCTTTTAAATCATCAGGGAATGGTGCAAACCACCTACACAGTGAAAACTTCGCTGGGTTGTCTTTACCTGATATTAATTAGGTCTTGTTACCCATTAAAATATCAAACTCTAACTAAAAGCTTTTTCTATCACACGATAAAATGTCGCTGTGTTTGCTTTGTTCACACTAGGGCGAAACATATTTAGTTTAATCACGAAAAAAGCATGTTTGACTTCAGTCGCAGTTATACGATACAACTTTTACCGAGGTAAATTCGAAATAACAATAGCCGCGGCATCGTGATACCTAAATTTGCATTTACCTATAGGTAGGGGCCTGGTCGCACTAGGGAAATTTTGATCAAATTTGTGTTTGTTTAAGATAAAAATCTGTCATCACATCAAGTTTCTAATGGGACCGGTGTTTCGCAAATTTGAAAAAAATGGAAATTCCGGCTAAACTTCAAAGACCCGTAGTGTATGGATGGGACAGCCGATTTTGAAAAAATAGAGGAAAACAAAAGAAACCGCTTCCTGAGCTGTCGCCACTAATCGATTTGACCCAGATATAGAGGTTATTCAGAGAAAAGTTGTGTAATACGGCTGGGTATTTTACGAGTCAGTTTTTTTTAGAGGTTTTACGCGAAAAAAAATTAAACACCGACGAGTAAAAATGACTAGCCGTATTACACAACTTTTCACTGAATAATTGTTTATTATATGACAGACATCTTCTCCCTTAAGTCTATGTTTTTGCATGGAAAGAGGATGATCCTGGTGCTAGGATCATCCTAGAAGGTTCGTACATGCAAAAATGCGGCACAAGGATGATCCTAGCGCTGGCCGTCAAGTCAGGACCAGGGCGAGTCATCTTCAATGGAAGTTGACAGCACAAGCAGGCATCATCCTATCTCTCAGATAGGATGATCCTAGCGCTAGGATCATCCTATACGCATGTAAACTGAAAGCAGAAAACATGTTGCGCTCGGATGATCCTAGCACTAGGATCATCCTCTTTCCACGTAAATAAGGCCTTAGAAGGGTGTAATATCGTGTCATATTTGCACTCGCCTTGGTGCGTATTCGCACTGTAAAATGCTATGCAAACTCAATTTGCATTGATAATTAATGCCCTAGGGATGAATATTAATGTATGTATAAAAGACTTGCATGTGCTCTATTCAATGCACTTTGCTCTAATCACGGTCAGTGGATGTTTGGCGTCCCGCCCATTCTTCCCGCGAAGAAGCAGGGTTTGAGATCCACTGTATTTCTTTTTTTCCCTTGGTTTGGGCTTGTCCTTGGCATGCACGACAAAACGAAAGAAGCCTAGTCAGTTTGACTTTTACATCAATGATGCGAAATGCTAACCTGTGTTAATAAACTAGACCGCAAATTAAAACAGCCCTTCTCATCACTTTGCATGCAGACTAATTATAAAAAAATATATGCGGTGATATTTGCTACAGCTCGATTAGGCTGAGCCTAACAGCGTCGCTCTCTGAACAAGCTTAACTAAGGTGAAACTTAACTAAGGTGAAAGGTCGGAAGCACAAGAATTAAGATTGACGACCGGGCTATTTTTCAATTTTAGCAATTCCCAAAAACAGTATTACCCGACCGTCTGCACAATACATTTAGACCGTACAAAAGTTCACAAAAACAACTTTTTCTCCGTCTACAGTAACTAGTACGACTACTTTCCGAATAAAATACAGTTGTTTGTCAAAAATTGCCCGAGAAACTGTTTTGGAAATCAAAATTGCAAAAATACACAAACACATTTGCACAAGGCGACGCAAGTGAAGACAGAACTATAAAATCGCTTTTCAATCTATGTAATGAATGAACAAACGCATAAAAATGGACAACACAATCTTTTTTTTTGAAACATTTTATTCAAGGCTCCATTAGTTTATGTTTAAGTAATGATCCGCATAAGAAGGATAGCGCTGAACGGCAATGCACGATGGAATGTCAACTTTTTTCATTGTTCAAACTAGTGATCTCATTGACCTAGACTCAAAAACTGCCAAAACGTTAAGGTTCATGGTGCATTTTGTCTATTTTTTTAAGGTTTCAAGTAATTTAAGACCCACAACGTGCAAGTTTTAAAAGATATTGTATTTGGGGAACTTCATCAAAGAAGCAAAATTATTAGCTATTGTCTTCTGCTATTCTGATTGGTTAAGCACGAAAATTTCCAAAAATTTATTTGACGCAAATGGATTTTCTTTATTTTTGTAATGAAATATAATTATGAACCATCAGCTCTTCCCCTATTCTTGAAACCAAAGATATTCTATGTGGGAAAGAGCCAATGCCGCAGAACAATGAAGTTTACTATAGTTCTTACGTGGAGCATTACTTAAAAGCAAAACGCGTACCATTTATAGCGCATCATGTTCTAGCTGCCTTGGATGAAATTCAAGAAATCGATACAACTGAATTTAAGCACGTTTTAAAAACAATTCTCCAAAACTACACAAGAACACAAAGAAAAAGTCAATCACAGATTGATATCAACATAAATTCCCATCGAAAACTGTAATCTGTTTTTTTAAGTCCCTCGCTTGCTTGGAAATTCTTTATATCTCCGCTTCTTTGGTTGTGAAATCCGTAATGAAAACAAACATCTCGGATGTTGTGTGACGTCATACGCGCATGTTTTGCGACGTCATACGCGCCCGCGAACTAGCCCTGTCCAACACGGGCGGCGGGCGGCACACGCGCCCGCGTAACATTCCGCTAGCCATGACCATGAAAAATGACGGGCATAGGTTTCGTTCTATGGGTATGGGGCTCCGCGCGGGCCTTCGGCCCGCAGAGCACCGCTATTAAAATAATACGATGTGTTACGATGGCTGTGTTATTATCAATTACGACAAGCATAGGAAATTATTTATTACTCATGCGCAAAGCGCAATGAGATAAAAAAATGCCCTTCGTTTTTCTTTTTTATTATTTTTTGTCACGATTTTGCATGCAAATTTATGCACGCATATTTTAGTTTCATTATTCCCAGGCTTCCGCATTTCCCTCAGTCAATACAGTACATATTTGAGTTCCGGTTTTCAGGAATGACGTAAACAGTAACGCCACCAAAACAACGTCATCGAAGCGTCACACCAACACGCCGCCAACACCGAGCCGCCAACACCGAACCCCCAACCTACCCTACATTAATGTTAGTATTCACATTGCGTATTTATTAAGTTCCGACGAAATTCTGATTTCCTTGTGGTGGCCTTCTTCATAAAAGCAATTAAAAATAGAAACGCGCTTTACACAGATAAGTATAAAGCGTAAGAGATAATTCTGTGGATTATGGACTGTGGAATGCGTGTCATATTAATGTCGATTTTTACTGACTTCGTTGCTTTTAAAAGTAGTCTTTTCAAATGTAACAGAAATAATTCACGGTTTGGGAAGTAATAGACTAGTGTGGATTTGATCGGGAATCAATAAATTACATATTTAAAGCGAGTACAGAAAAATTGGTAGCTTTAATCGACCCATCTTAGCGTCTCATGCGCATGAGTATAGACTACTTGTAGCCTCTTGTTTCTTATGCACTGGCGAAAAATAATTTAAGGATTGAAACTCTGACAACTAAGAAAAGGTTGCCTAATAAAGAACCTCGCTGCTGATCGAAGATATGAATACTCATAAAAATGGTTTTGACTTCAGGCAAAAAGCGGAAAATATGAACATAGTCATCTTTTAATTCCTCGCGCCGGCGTAACTTTCGTCTATCATCACAATGAAAGAACGAGTCTCTAACCGCCGAGCGGTTAGCTCAGTGATATAATGCCGCCGCCCGGTTAGCTCAGTGGTAGAGCTCCGGCCTGCTGAGCGGGAGGTCGCTGGTTCAAACTTCGGCCGGACAACACTCAGGGTCTTAAAATAACTGAGGAGAATGTGCTGCCTTTGTAATTACATCTGCAAATGGTATGACATTCTAGTCTTCTCGGATAAGGACGAATAAACCGTAGGCCCCGTCTCACAGCACTCTCTGGTCTGTTCTTGTGGGACGTTAAAGATCCCACACCACTGTTCGAAAAGAGTAGGGGGCGTAGACCCCGGTGGTGTGGTCAACCTTGCGGGTTGTGGGATTGGGAAGGGATAGCACCTTGCATGGGACCTATGAGTCCCGTTCGTGCCATTCCCTTTGGACTGTATGAGTCCAGAAAGAAAGAAAAGTTAAAGCCTGTTACTCCACAGGCAGCCCAGCGCAGATATAAGACTGTTCCTACAAGGACCGGTTATTTAAACGAATTTGAGACAGTGATTAACAAAACCGCGATCAAAACCAATTTTAATTTGGCCGACCCTAATATTTAAACTGTAAACAGTGTCCATAAGGCATAAGAAAAGATTAAAAAATGATCCACTTACAGACACATGTGCAGGTCCAGACTGACCGGCCCTTAGAGTTTGAAAGGAAAAACGACAAATACTCTTTATTGGTCAGAAATATCAAAGACTCTAAAATAAAAATGATTTGCCTTGTTTTTGTGTTGTTGTGTTGTTGCGGGCATGTCTTGTAAATTGTATGATAATTAACTAATAAAGATTTTTGTTGTTGTTGTTGTTGTTGTTGTATTTATTATTACACTGGGTTCCTTGGGCTAGTAACGTATGGTTCTGATTTTTATGTTTACTGTCAATTGATAATATATTTAAGGCTGGAAAGAATCTGGCACAGCACCTCAATCGAGGTTCGATAAATTCCATCAAAATAAACAAATCAATAAAGAAATTCCGCCAGTGTATTCTTGGATATTCAGTTGACCTTTCTCTGGTCTGTTGTTTGGGCTTACATATTTCATTTTAAGCCTTGAAAACCCCTCTAAATACGAAATTGGCTTTTACTGTTATTCGAAATCTTTTGAACCACAAATAAATCTTTGCGATCCTCTCAGCCCTCTTGCGCTCAGCCGAAGAAGAGATAGGGTATGAGTGTATACAAACAAGAGACACTCAGAGGGTCCAGAGAAGTCGGTTTGACCGGCAATAGAAAACTTGCTGAAAATTACCCTGCTTGATCCGTAAATATATCCAATATTCGAAAGGCACAGCCTTTCTTCTTCGGGGTCTTACAGAAAGACCTCGACAGAAGAAAGGCTGTGCCTTTCGAAATATTAGGTATTTTACAAATTTTGTCGTTTCCGTACCGTTAGCCAGCCTTCCTTTTTTATCAAATCGTTTAATTATTTTATAGCTGATTAGATCTTTTACCACAGGGTCCGGTCCTTTATTTCGTTAATTACGGTGGTCTTTTCAAATACAGTTACTTGATCCGCAAGGCCATCCCAATACGACCGATCGACCCAATTTTTTGGAAAAGAAAAAAAATCCCAGATGCGCTGTCTGTCATGCAAAATATTAATTTTCAACTAATTCATAAGCATTTTCAACTAATTCACATGTACAAGCATTTTCGAAAATTTAAGGTGGCTCTTTACCCCTTACCAAGATATTGGAGTATACTTGTAGAGTTGTATCTTAACATGCTAAATACAATGCGATAATAAAAAATGGGGGTTACCGAGCTCGTCGGTTTTTAGTTATAACCACTTAATCCAGTCAAAATACTCAGCGCGTTCCGCTGTTCATTTGGGAATGACTTTCATTAATTGGGAACGGATTGCATTATTGAAATCAAAATTCAGGTTTTTTAAAACCTGAATATTGGAATCTTTCAACGGTAGCCTCATTCGAAATAAAGAATGTTGATTGGTTTATTTACTGACATCAGTCAAAAGTTCACAGGCGAAATACGCAACCGTTGGCCGCTGTTGGTTTCAGTGAATTCAATCGTTTTGACTTCATGGAAAAGTTTCTTCACTTTCCGTGAAAATTTCTCTTTCAGAGCCAACACACTGGCATTTTAAGAATTCTTCTTCGGGGTGTTATAAATGCAGAGCTTCTTTACGTCAAAAAAATACTCAGTGATGAATTTTTGTTGAGCGAACAGAAATAGGTCAGATGTGTCAAGCCGCCAACTGCCGCCTGCTTTGCACGTGAACATTCGCCTGATGTCAATAACAAACCAATTAGCATTCGTTATTTCGAATTAGGCTACCGTGGGAAGATTCCAATAATCAATTTTAAACCTGAATTTTGAATTCAATAATGTAATGCGTTCCCGATTAATAAAATTCATTCCTAAATGATAAGCGAAACGCGCTGAGTATTTTGACTGTAAAGCTAAAATTAAGGGTGTCTTTAACACGTTATACTGTTACTATGGTAACTTGTAACGTTATGACGATGACCATAATTTGTTCGACAATGAGTGGACATTTGTTTCACACCATTATTGTAGCATGAAAGTATAAATGATTCATCGAGGTATAAGTGATGGAAAATGCCGGCAACTATTGCGAGCCACCTTTTAAAGGGAAGCTCCATTGTTATAACGTAGAGCGATCGGGAAAATTGTCGGAAAGTGACGTCAATATTGACCACCTCAAAACAGTCAAGGTTCGAAGTTGAAAACAATAGGTTTAATGAGCGAAAACAATGCATGCCTGCACGTGCGTTTTATATTTTAGTACATTTCCTTGCCGTTCCCTGCAAAACAACAACGTCAAATAATCAAATTATAGGTTTTTGTGGAGAATGTGAACTTACAACGGTTAATTTTCTTTTCTCTATTTGAAATTTAAAGCCGTCACTATGAATTCAACAGTTTACCTTCACAAAAATTACCGCGTAAGTGGAGATGATTGACAGACAGGAAAAGTTAACCTGCACTAAACTACCTAGCGAGGTGGATTGAAAAAACTTAACTACGTTTAAAAAATCTATTGTACAAACAGATGAGGTTTCTCGAAGCAATATTTCGTCGCTCAAAGCTCTTCGTTTCCTACCAAAACGCATGTTCGAGCTCCTCGGCCATTTTCAATGCGAAAACAGTGGAAATCTTTAAGTTTTAAGAAAAAACACAAGCTTGAATACTCAGTATTCGCCAGGAGAGAGGACACTGGGAATGAGGTTGGCTCACCAATAGTGACGTCACAATCCTTACCAGTCCTACCACTTGTAGTGCGCGGCCATTTCAGAAACGTTTTCGTGAAGCCTTCGGAAATCTTCGTATTTTTAGCTATGTAACTTCCTTAAAGGCTCAGGAAGGAAAATTTTTGCGTAAGTTTGCTTTATTATGGTTTCTTTTAACGTTTAAATGGATAAAGAAAAAATTTCAAATTTTTGGTTTATTTGACCTTTAATAGAGTTGATAATTACAAAGATTATATGAGGGTTTTGCCAGCCGCAGGACCAGGAGAAGTGTCCCCTTAATAGAGGTATCCCTTTAATAGAGGTGATAATTACAAAGATTATATGAGGGTTTTGCCGGCCGGGACCAGGAGAGTGTCCCCTTAATAGAGGTGTCCCTTTAATATGACCTCTGCCAACAACTTTTAATAGTTGTACATTAACACTGTTCTTTTGCACAATATATGGCCAAAAACAAACATAAAACTGCTGAAAGCAACTTCTCTCTGCTTTTGTTGTAGCTGTTAAAGTGCCCAAAACGATTTTTTTTCTTATCTAAATCTACACGTTGTGACGATCCGCGCCACCACGCTGGGTCCCCTTGGTGCCCACCGAAAACCAAAAAAAAGAATACCACGACCGACAGCATACACAATCCTTCCCCCAAACACACAAAACGAAAGTAACGTAAAAAAAACTTTAAGTTTAATAACTAGACTTAAATTACTATAATTACAAATCACTATTTTAACGTTAATCCTACTTTTAAAGTCCAACTAAATTAACGAATTCTAATAAAGTGAAATAATAAAGTTCCTTAAATATAAACGGTAATAAATAATTAAATAGTTTGTGAATAATAAAGTTCCTTAAATATAAACGGTAATAAATAATTAAATACTTTGTAAAATGTTCCTTAAACCTTGCTCTTTAAACCCTTCTAACTTGCCGACCAAATGTCCTTGTCTGTCTTTGCTTATCTTCAACTTGTTATCTCCAACTTGCTACGACTCCAACTTACTCTACGACTCGACCACTTGCAACTCGCTGTACGTTAGCTTTACGTCCTCTCCACGTTAACTTTACGTCCGCTCTACGTTAACTTTACGTCCGCTTTACGTTAGCTTTACGTCCGCTCTACGTTAACTTTACGTCCGCTCTACGTTAGCTTTACGTCCGCTCTACGTTAACTTTACGTCCGCTCTACGTTAACTTTACGTCCGCTTTACGTTAGCTTTACGTCCGCTCTACGTTAACTTTACGTCCACTTTACGTTAGCTTTACGTCCGCTCTACGTTAACTTTACGTCCGCTCTACGTTAACTTTACGTCCGCTCTACGTTAGCTTTACGTCCGCTCTACGTTAACTTTACGTCCGCTCTACGTTAACTTTACGTCCGCTCTACGTTAACTTTACGTCCGCTCTACGTTAACTATACGTCCGCTCTACGTTAGCTTTACGTCCGCTCTACGTTAACTTTACGTCCGCTCTACGTTAGCTTTACGTCCCCTTTACGTTAGCTTTACGTCCGCTCTACGTTAACTTTACGTCCGCTCTACGTTAACTTTACGTCCGCTCTACGTTAGCTTTACGTCCTCTCCACGTTAACTTTACGTCCGCTCTACGTTGGCCCTTCGTCCTGTCCACCTTAACTTTACGTCCGCTCCTCGTAAACTTTACGGTCTCTCCACGTTAAAGGTGGATTTCCACTGTTGCGTAAAAATTTACGTACGTAAAACGTGCGTTAAAAAAACTTACGTTACCAATTTCCACTGTTGCGTAAAAAATAATAAAAAACGTTTCCGTTTTACGTACGTTAAACGTACGTAAATACCTGCCATCCTGAAATTTTGGCGCGAAAAGGTTATTTGCCGCTAAAGTAATGGCCGCCGTTATAAACAAGCGGTTCTTTCTCCTGTTGTACCTTAGACAGAGACGAAAAAGACGACAAAAATATCGGAAAAGATTTCGGATCAGAGAGCTATTTCAAAATCGGTTTCAAGTGGGGGAATACCACACTCTAGTGCAAGAAATGCGCGAAAATGACCACGAGTCATTTTATAAATACTTCCGGATGACACCTGAAAGATTTGACCACCTTCTTTCTCTTGTGGGACCGATGCTGTCTAAGAAATCCTTGTATCGTGAGCCAATCAGTCCCGGTGAACGTCTCGCTGTTACTCTTCGATTTCTAGCTACTGGTGATTCCTTACAGACGATATCATTTAGCTACCGCCTTGGCCATACAACCGTGAGTAGAATAATTCCTGAGGTGTGCGATGCATTGTGGATTGCACTACAGGAATATGTAAAGCAGATAAAACAAAATGGCGTCTACATGGAGTTGGTGTCATGTGACAAAATCCGAAATTGCCATTGGTTAAATCGCCGCGTAAACGCAGACATCCGCGAAAAAGTTGAACCCAGTTCAACTTTTCCGAAAACGCTCGCGAGGGCTACGTGCTTTTACGTGCGTATAACGTACGTAAAAACCTAGAAAAAAACGCGGCACTGGAAATTGGACAACGTAAAGTCAACGCACGTAGTTACGCGCGTAAAATTTCATTTTTACGTACGTTAAAAATTTTTACGTACGTTAACGTGCGTAGGCAAAAACGCGACAGTGGAAATCCACCTTTACTCCTTCTGGAAAAATGAGTGGAAAAATTTCCGTATAACCCCATACATTTATTATGCATGCATACTTCATTACTTATGTATGCGCGCTATTGTTTTCTTAAACAATGGCAATTCCCGCGTGTATTGAATATATGCATTACGAGTTACTACTTACTTCAACAATAATAAATGGATTTAGTTGCGTGGTCTCGTTTTTATCTATCCTCCCGCTTTCTCCTCCTTCTCATCTCCGTTCCTCTTTCCCCAGTCTTTTCTCTCCTCAGTTTCTCGTCCCAGTTTTCTTCTCGGTTTCCTTTTTACCTTTTTATTTCGGCGGCACCGTATCTCTAACCGTGACCCCTTGATCACATCTGGATTATTAGTCCATGTGCTATACCACTACACCACAAGAGCTCGTAGAAAGTTGCCGACCAATAACTACATTTTATTCATGTGTTATATGTTAATTACTAAAAATCTACATAACAATTTAACCCCAACTCCCATGGCAGTTTACACGTAGGAATCCTTGTCATGTATTGGTTAACTGTGAGAATAAAGAGCAACGTATTTCCATGCAAATTTCTCTCACTGAGTCGTCCTTCAGTTTCCTTTCGACTTTCTGCCGTGTTGTTATTATTATTATCATTACGTTATGTCAACCGTCTTCGTCTCCGTCTACGTCTTCGTTTGTCCCTTCGTGTGCATCCTCTCGTCCTCTTGTCAAGTTGAATTGGTTTTCACGAACGGTGCATAGATTGGTGCAAGGAACAGAACCTACTCGCGTCGGCCGTGAAGTGTCCTAGGCCTGACTGCAGTACTGCTAAGCACTAAGCTGGACAAAACGCGCGAAATCGCGAGACGAGTTTGAGTGGCGATGCTCGAAGAACTCATGGTTTTCTGGTAGCAAGCTTCCCATTCAAAAGAAATTAGCCCTAACTTACGCTTGGGCGCACAAATATACCGTTAATCAAGCAGTGCATGAGACCTCGCAAGACGATGAGACCACGTCTACAGACACGGTGATAGATTGGTAGAGCGCAGGGATAAAGAAACTCTTTTGCCAATTATACGCGCTCACATATTGCCAGGAACCCGCATGATGAGTGACAAGTGGAGAGCTTATGATTGCCTACAAGACGAGGGCTATCAACATCTCACAGTTAACCACGGCCTAAACTTCGCAGACCCAGGCACCGGCGCTCACAAGCAGGGCATCGAGAATACATGCTGGGGAGTAAAGCAAGGTCTGCTCCGTACAGGAACATCCAAAGATCTCTTCGAAGGCTACCGACAGGAGTTTTTGCGGCGTAAGCATTATGGAGGGGATCCCTTTGGAAACATCATCAAGCATATCGCTGAACTTTACGAGGTGTACAAAGACCCGTAAAGTGTTCCGCGTAACAATCTATGCACTATTCGTGATCTTCTTTCGTGAAATCAATAATACACCAAGCAAAGATTCAACACATCGCATCACAAGGTGGAAAACGGAAAAAAAATCACCACAACAACATCAACGGTGAGTTTCAAGTTATTATTCTCTGGTCTATTAATCGACGCAGTTTCCCTAACCCTCATTTAAAAGCTAACCTTTCTCGCCAAACGCTACGTTTTTAATTTTTCATTCGCGCTACAACTCGAAAAACACGAAAAACGGCGCATTTTCTTCGACAAATTTTGATGAAAATGCTCATTTTAGACCTAATTTGAAAAAGACAGAAAAAAATGAAAAAAAAAACTGTATAATGTATGCTATTCCCAAAGGCAGTCTATTGTTTTCTCTATTGTTCTCTTTTATAATAGCGCGTATGCATAATTAATGAGGATTGTTTTGGTCTTTCGTGTGGCTCTCGGATTTTTAATCACAAATGCTAAAATGTTGGCTTGGAGGAGGATCAGTTTTGGCTGGTTTTCTTTCAAAAATATATTTTGCATAATGTGAGAACAGACCTCTACTAAGGAAAAATCAGTTAACGTACTAATAAATTCCCTGGATTTTTTAAAATAAGGGGACTATACAAAACAGAAAAAACCGGACGGGGAACTACTTGATGTATCTTTCTCAAACCGGAATCTTAAGAACTGAATTTTGTAAGTTAGTAGACATTTCCATGAAAATGTGTTCCGTAAGACCTCTATTGTTTGTTAAAGGGAACCTCCATTGTTTTAACAAATTGACGTTAAATTGTTGGAAATAAGGTCTAAATTAAAAAATTTTAAAAAGCAGGTGCAAATATAATTTTAGTGTACAAAAAAATGGATATGAATATCGCCTATTTTCGCTTTTAAATTTCCCGCGTGCCGCCATTTTGAACATTTATGACGTGTTACGGTTGTCTTATTGTTGCATACAAAAGAACTTCGATTCTGAACAATAGCGGCAACCGTAACACGTCATAAATATTCAAAATGGCGGCGCGCGGGAAATTTGAAAGCGAAAATAGGTGATATTTATATCCATTTTATTTGTACACAAAAATTATATTTGCACCTGCTTTTTAAAAATTTTAAATTTCGACTTTATTTCCAACAAGTTAACGTCAATTTGTTCTGACAATGGAGGTTCCCTTTAAGTTATCGATCGCGTTACCAGAGCGCATCGAATACTTCGATTCGCTTTAAAAGTACACTAACCTCAAGGAAAGAGCTATTTATTCCAGCGATATAGTTTCGTAAAAGAACCGCTATTTTTAGGTGGCACTATTCTTTTCTTTATAAGAATACAAATGCTTGTCAACATTAGAGGAATTTTCACTTGACTGCGTGGTTTGTAACCAAAAACTCTTTAATACAAAACTTCCCTGATCAAGTATAGCGCTTCAGATTTGTCTCATATATCTTTAATAATTTGTTGCATTTTCCTTTTCAATTTAGATTCCTTTAACTTAAGAAATCTTTCAGCGTCAGTCGTTTTTTTTTTCATTCTTGCACAATCCAGAGTCCTTGCCGCAGCACAAATTTCCCTGGCTGTTCGTTCAAACTGAAAGAAAAAAAGACAGCTGTCGTGATAAAACCACTAGCATGCCGAATAAACTGTTAAACATTATCAAGAGAATGTAACCTTATCCATTTATCTAAAGAATGAAAGTTTTAATTTTCTTGATAGGTCTACAAAAAAAAACTTTCATAAAATAGTGACCATATGCTGGTCAGATCAAAACAGTACCTTTCTGTGTTGAACATTGTGTGAGAGCCTCGTGGAACTCGTATGAAGTTAAGTAAGATGAAATGTGAATGCTTTTTTATGAGTGTACACAACAATTATACATTTAGGGCTGGTTCCCACTAGCGACGCGATCGGAAGTGGAGTCGGAGTCGGAAGAGTAAGGAACCTTACGTTCTAGTGTAAATAAAAAAACCGAGTCGCAATCGGAATCGGAAGCTCGACGGAATCGGAATCGGAAGGATCAGAAGGTTTCCTTTTTTCCGATTCTGCTTTCGTTTCCGTCGTTTACTATCGGCTCACGTCGTTTGGATTTCCTCTAGATCGTAACTTTCTTGCGATTTCGATTCCGATTCCGCTTTCGTCGCTTACGTCGCAATGGGGAATCATCCCTTATTAACCTTTCAGAAAATGTCTAGGTTGTTGGGGTTTTCTCGCAGGTAAAGCGCAAAATCAGAAAAAATAAAGATCGCCAAACTACCTGTGCTGAAACTATATAAAAGCTATTACAGTTTAATCGTTTCGGTTCTTTTATTCGAATAATCAAGCGGCAGTTTTAAAGGAAGGGAATTTTATCCCCACGCCGAATTTACGTGCTGCCTTCACCTTTTCAAAAATTCTAGGTGTCCTTATTTCGTACCTAAACCGACATTATTTATCCCTTTCAAAACAAATGGCTACGAAAATGTTTTGAGGCGTCATTTTGCTAAAGAAAACTTTAGTTTCTAGTCCAATTAATTACGAATTTTTGAGATGACTAAGGCCTTCCGAAAGGATTAAACCTCGACATCTAGGACGTGACGTCCCTGTAAATGAGACAAACCTTTCTCGTCAGTTCACGTCGCCCGGGGCAAACTGTTCCTGCTATCTCCTTGCTATCTTGAACAAAAGCGGTTAGCAGCAACAGGAGGGCGATTGGTATAAACGGTTGAATATTCATTTTACAATCAAACTTACTGCAAACTATATTGTTCTGTCAATGCCGCCTAGTTATTTAAAATCTATCTCGGGGTTATTTAAGTGTTTCATGTCCACTATTCTCAAGTAGTGCTCTTCCTAAAAAGCAATTTACTTTTCTCAGAAAGTAGAGATCCATTTACCACCCACTTCAGCTCACACTGCTGGCTGATCTGCTTTTAACAAGTTAACCTTTGTTGTTTTTCTATCTTTTATTCAACCCGTTTAATTATTAATCAATGAGCTAAGTCAAAATTCGCCCCTGTAAAAAGGATAACTTATGAATAAAATAAAGTAACAATGAAGTCGCTTCCAGTGTTGTCACAGGGATAAGAGCACATCTTCCCCGAGATCCCACATCTTCCCGGTGCCAATTGTCCAAAACTGAAAAGCAACATTGTGCTATTTATATAGTTGCCAATGTGATTCAAGTTTAACCAACCATTTAATTTATAAAAACCTTTTTAGAAAGGAAAATCCATTAAGTACTCGAGTATACAATTGAAGATGTTGTACATGTTGTAGTTTAATTTTATCCATGATTCAAGTTTCATTTTTCTTTATTTTATATTCATTATCATATATTAACATAAAAATGAACAATGGAAAATTAAATGAAACCAAAGATGAAAATTGAAGTATTAAATACACGTTTATTTTATTGAACCAGGCAACTTGCTCATCTAAAAAGATTTGCCTGAATCCATTTTCAATCCAGTGTATCCAAATTTAGCCGCAACTTTGGTCCTTTTTCGTGGTCTGATCCAGGAATTTTAGAATGAGGGGCCGTAAAAATTTGTATGAGAGACAATGGACGCGCTAGCGCCCAAGTAGCGCACTTCCGCGCACCTTTCTGGAGGAGTTCTGGGATATGCCCCCGGAAAATTTTGATAACTTAAGTAATCTGAGATGCAATCTGATGCATTCTGGGAGCTCAATTCTGGCAAATGGTAGGATCCTAATTAAACAAGAAATGTTAAAATATTTAATAAAGTGCAGCTGTGGTTGTGTTCAAACATGACTTGAATCAACTCGAACCTTTTTTTACAAACGAAATACAAGTAACCAGAGTGGTATGAGAGCTAATACTGTAGAACAGTAATTTGTATCCAGTCTTCCTCCTCATGTCAAGAGGAAGAAACGTCTGGAGGTTTAAGTTCGTCTAGTTTTGTGAAAAACAACTTTTAATAATATTTAATATTTTGATAATATGTATTAAAGAAAGAAAGAAAAATATATTTCAGAAAAAAAATTAGCAGAAGTAACAAAAGGAAAATAAAACAAAACACGGATTGCAAAATACCTTAACAATTAGGTTATGAGCTTGACATTTCTATCGCGATAGAAATCAAGAGCGAATAATCTAATTGTTTTAGTATAAATCTACTAGAGGTTCAAAAATTAACAACAAATATTCTTCACAGACACTTCGAAAACACGAAGAAGTGGCCGCCATTAGGCTACTCACTCTAGCTACTCACTTTCTACAACAGAATAGATAGTGAGTAGCGTAGCATTCGTAACAGAACAGAACAGAACAGCATTCGTAATAGAACGCTGTAGATTTATACTAATATTCGATTGACGTTGTTTTAAACAACAAAAACAAAAACAGACAACAGACAAATGGGAGAGTGGGTCGCCCCCTCGGCCCCTCCCCTAAATCCGCCCCTGCTTTCAGTTTTTGTATCATACATCGATAGATTAGAAAATTATAACTTTGCCATTATTGACTTTTCTATTTTGTCCAGCTTTTAACAATGTTTAGATTTTTACTTTTTAGAATTGTATCTAAATTTGTAAAAGCATCGAGAAAATGTATGATGCGTTTTTAAGAATCTTATTATTACTATCTGATCACTATAAATTATCATTCTTATCATCATCATCACAGAGTCAGTTTTCTTACAAGAATATATTATTTTCAGACATTCAACTCTACTACAATGAATAATGCACGCTTTTGGTTGTTATTTCGATTCATTTGCTACCATTTAGAAACGGGAAATCCATTAACCTCTTAAGTTCAACCTTATCCTCTCAATATAAACCGCATATGCAGCCATTTGTTACCAGATGGCGGCGATGGGATTACTTAAATTTCACTGTCGCGTAATTTGTACGTGCGTTTTACGTGCGTGAACAAAATTAGAAACGATGTATGAACAGCTTGCGTAAAAGTAAAACGTTGAGCACGGTTCAACTTTTTACGTTAACGCAAGCTGTTCATACATCGTCTCTAATTTTATTTACGCACGTAAAAATTACGCGACAGTGGAAATTCATCTTAAGGGCGAGAAGAGCTCTGGGGAAGCTTGTGAAAGACTTCTCTGTGAAAGACGTCTCTCTGATTGCTTCTTGAGGGAAACGATAAAATAAAACTGATTGTGTTATTACTTTACTCGCGAAAACTTCGACAAAAATGGCGTGAGTTTTCCGGTCGTAGTAGATTGTGTAAGTAGAAAAGTTTGCAAGAAACGGAAGGCTCTGAGGACAACAATAAAACCTTTCGTCAGAAGCCAAAATACGTGAAACTCCAGAAAAGCCGTAATTTAAAGTGTCTATAACCCCAGAAAGTTTTTTTCATTAGAACAAATCTTTATATTGAACTGAGTAAAATGCCGCAGAAATTTTTGCTTTTACTTAAAACCTCGATTTTTGGCGAATTTTCAAAGTCTGCGAAAATCACAAAAATAAAAATCATTACCGAGTCGCAGAATCATTCGAAAAGGTCTGGGTCTAGCACAATATGTGACGTCATTCCAGGATATCTTTCACTCTCGATCATCGAAGACAGTCTCGCTGCGGTCAGGAACACAAAAATACCTGAGAGTTGTGTAGTATTTGGCTGTAGCAACCCTTCAAACGAAAAAAAAGGCATTACTCTCCACCCAATACCTTTTTATGGTAAAGAAGCTTAGAGGCGGAGAAACGAAAAAGAAGAAAAAAGAGAGTCGATTTTGTTAAACTGAAGCGAGCACATTCGGAGCCCACCAAGTACTTGTCGGTGTGTTCCATGGAAGCACTTCACAGATGAGGACTTCACTGTCCGGTTTTCTGAATTAACAAAGGAGAGTTTAACCGAAACTGTAGAAAGTAGAACCGAAACTGCAGTCTTGCTTGAGATGAGATGTCAGATACTCGACAGCATTACCTTGTGCCAAACCAATCGCCACAGAATAGCTAAACAAATTAAACGACACCGAGATGAAAGACGAAGGATTGAATGCACCGCTCACAGATTATTCAAGTTCTGAGGAAGAAACAATCAGCAATGCTCAACCACCGCGCAGAGAAAGCGGTAAACGCTACCGTGAAACGCAGGATATAAAACAACATCACCGCAGTGAATGAAACAACGGCGACAGCAAAAGAGCTAGAAAGCGTCCACCCTCTTTGGAGAAAACCACCTTGGAAATGTCGATAGACAGCTGGATAAAGGCATCGGAAAAATCGATCGGCAAACTAGAGACACACATAGAGAATATAAACTCTTGCCCAAAAACACTTCGTTACGATGCGAGGGCAAAGATTAGACCCGATCCAGAATTCAAGACCGACATTA
This sequence comes from Dendrophyllia cribrosa, assembly GCA_024195265.1. Classification (NCBI taxonomy): domain Eukaryota; kingdom Metazoa; phylum Cnidaria; class Anthozoa; order Scleractinia; family Dendrophylliidae; genus Dendrophyllia; species Dendrophyllia cribrosa. The sequence goes on along the minus strand of JAJLRJ010000002.1, from coordinate 6,521,336 downwards.
ACAGGATTAGAAGGGAAGCAGAGCGTAAACTGCTCGGAGCATTAAAAACATTCCACTACCGAAGCGTTACAAAGTGAAACTAAGAGACCTTGAGCGAAAATCCTGTTTCAGTCTTGAATCTAGTGAACCTGGTACATCAAGAAATACTGATGTAAATCGAGACCGAGCTAAGAACAAACAAAAGAATGTGACAGCTAGCACTGATAATGTATTACGGAATGTACAAATGTCAGCCGACAACATTCAAGCACACATAGATAAATTAAGAAAATTATGGAAACTCTATTATCTGTGTGTACAGATAAAATTAAGAGGGAAAAGAATACAGAGAAACGGAAAATACGAAACAAGAAACACAATACGCGCAAAAATATAGCGCGCCAGAAGCGACAGATTAAAACTAATGAGTCGAACAAAGGACACATTAAAAGAACCTTTCCGCTATAGAACTCACAACTGATCAAAACAACTTACTTTCAAAAGGGCTTAAGTTTATCCCTACACCCGTGACAAGAGAAAACCACAAAAGCATCAACTGATGCAAGATTTTAATCAATTCGCAAGACGAATGCGTACGCGTCTCCATATACATTTATCATGGTGAAGATAGAACACAACACCCATTTCGTGTTGTCAAACTATAGAATCTGCCAGTTCAACCATCAGTTGCACTAGAAAGCTACCTAGAAGAGGTGAAATTACAACTCGCTGAAATAGAGATTACCAAGCCTAAGAACACTGACCTGCCATACAACGAACGCAATGCGATCGAGGAGTTGAAAATAACTCTGAAATAAATATAAAGGCAGACAAAGGCACTACTACGGTCATAATATGAACAAACAAGAGAAAATCACAGTGTGTAAGATCCAATTGATGATATAGAAAACTATAGACCCCTCGCAACACCTATGGTAGAAGAGACTTCTGTTAAAGTCGAACGACTTATAACATACAATATATATCGAGGACGGTGTTCTCTTTGTGGCACACCAACTCGTAATTTGCGGTCTCCGAAGCTTCTGAATCCGAGCTGTAGTCTAAACCAACATTGCTCGACGCTATTATCCACTAAACGTAACTATTAAACTAAATGAAGGTCAATAAAGGTTTTTTTCTTCGCAAGTACGAAACAAATACGCGGCTGACTGAAATCAACATGTGAATGACTGAGATCGGATTGGATCAGCTTTTTTGACAATATCCTGGAATGACGTCACTAGTCCCAATCTCCGCTTCACTCGGCCGTGTGGAAAACAAGTCGAACTTTGACGGGCCATAAAAAATCGAGGTTTTAAGCAAAAGCAAAAATTTTTGCGGCATTTAACTCAGTTCAATACAAAGATTTATTCTAATGAAAAAAACTTTCTGGGGTTATAGACACTTTAAATGTTTCCGTTTCTAATGAGATTCTGCAATCATTTTTAATTTGAAGTGTAGACTTATTTTAATCGAAAAATAGATTTTTTAATTAGGCGCTGTAAGGTTCAGATAGCTAAATTTTGGATACACGTGCACAGTTTCCCAGAACCTTCGGTCTTGCGAAGTCAGTGTCAAATAAGAAACATTGTTATATAGCTGGAGTTTTTCTTAATACAAGGCGCACGTTCATTGGTTGATTCATGGTCACATGATATCTAATAAAACGTCCATGAGCGGACAGGGAAACAGTGCATTGTTCCCCGCTAGCGCACGTGATCAGACCGTGACAAAAGATGACATGATTATGATGCGATTGATGTTTCTAGAGTGCTCGGCACCTTTTTCAAACTGTGTTGCGTTGTGCCTTTCGTGTTGCTATATAACAAATCACTTAATGACTGATTCCTCGGGAAATAGTGAATTTTGTTTCCCGAGATTCTCCGAAACAAAATTCACTGTTTCCCTCGAGCTCGGGACCAGTGATTAAGACGGCTGAATTACTGTGTATCGTGAAGTGTCTCCAAGTAGTTTTTAACCCGTGAATACGCGCATGCGTAATGAACGGGTTATCGGTAACGGCGACAGATATGCAAATGAGTCACTTACTCGCTCACTCACTCACTCGCTCACTCCTTACATCAGCTGTTACGAATGCGTTTTTGTAACAAGAACAGAGCGTGAACCCAGCGATAACAATAACTAAATTGTTTTAAACGAATATCTACCTTGAAGTAATTAATTTATCCCATTCTGCGTCAGTGATCACGGTGTCCGAGTGGTGTAAAGCGCGGAATGACAGCCGAAAGGCCCCAGGTTCAAGTCTCGCTCGTGCCGTTTTTTTTTTTCTTTTCTTTTTTTCTTTCTTCTTCGGACTGAACATTTTGAAAGTGATGTACTGCATTTTTCTTTTTGCGTTTGTCAAAAATCCTTACGTTTAATTTTAAAAAAATATTGAAACGTGTCAATGTGAAAACATAAGCTTACCGCAATATTGCTTTACGCGTTAGCATTTCTTATTCACGGGTTGGCTCTTAGGAGCCTTTGATTTTTTTTTTTTTGGTCACACTTCCCGTTTTGAATGCGCTTATACATAATCTTCCTTTAGCTCAATGAATCTGAATTTGATACCAGATGTTAGGCTTGGATGAAAGTTTTGGATGATACCATTTTTATGCTAATCAGCGTTTCCATAGCAACGGTAAAAAAATCATGCCTATAATCTACACAGTGTAGCACACTAAATGGGGAAATTTCAAACAAATTAAACTGTTCGATTTTGAAAAAATCGCTGAAACATTTTTTAACATGTGTTTTTTTTGTTTTCATGTTTGAAATAAAAGCGGTCAAAACAATCCATTGGTCTCTCAAATTATCATTAAATTACCACAGACTTAGGACGGTGCCACCTAATGGCAAGGTATTTTGCCAGGTTTTTGACTATGCGGGAAAAGTAGATCTTAGTAGGGGCTATTGGAATCCAAAGAGAAAATTGGGGGTAACCACGCATTTTTCAGAGATAATTAAGCTTCAATCTGGAAAAAATGCTGACATCAGCACTTTTTTCGAAAAATGGAAAAATAGATCTTTCTTCGCGGATTTCCTTAGAATTCGTCTTTACATACACAAAAGCAACAATAATTCTAAAACTCTTTAAAACACATACGAATGGTAACATTACAACTACTGTTTATGCGTTTTTATTTACAAAAACATCACAACGGAGCCATTTATCGGCCCTGACAGCTTTCCCACGTTCGCCAAAAATACAGTCTAAATAACTTTTGCCCACAACAAAAAATTAATTGTGTGCTTAATATACTTACCACTTCCATTTTATAAGATAAAAAGTAGGGGTCACCGCGCGATTTTACAAGTTATATTTAGATGTTTTCAACTTTTACGGAAATCAATGACTTTCGGGGTCCGCGACATTTTTCCACTCGACGGCTTTACCGTTCAAAACTTTTACTTTCAGGTAGAATAAAAAGACAAACATTGTAGAATTCAAAGTTAATTCTATTTGTAGCCCGTAAGTTGCTCTTTTGAGAGACATTTTTCGGGGATTTCAAGGTAGGACAGCACAGTAAAGATGTAAAAACGCAAAATCGGTTCACTTCCATTGATCTACGTGGATCTACCGATTTATTATGTTCCTTCGGGCACAAGAACTTTAAGCTTACATTGTGTGCATTTTCTTCTGATCCATTACCGACTCGAAAACAACAGTGCTATATCAAGGTGACTGATCGGCTACCGAAAAACTCTAGATTGGCAGGTTAGTCTTTTAACGGTTATTTGGAGTCAAAATGTAAGAAATATCTGTCGAAAAGTGCTTGAGTTTTGTATTTTCATTTGGCCGCGTGTTTATTTTCTTGTGAAACTCCTATAGTTTTCATGGATTCTCTGATAACTGGAAAAAATTAGTCGATACACTTTAATTTCAAAAAAATCGTGAAATAATAAAACACTTTTTTGCCGAAGTCTACGGCTTTATTTGATCTAAAAAGATAAGATTTCTTTTCAGTTTATCACGGCACGTTTTTCGCCTATCAAAATTTGTTCTAATGCAAAGAAGTTGAGAACTGACACGATGCGACTTCGAAAAACACCACTTGCCTATAATAGCGGAGCACTCGCCGGGCCGAAGGCCCGGCTGCGCAGCCCCATACTCATAGAACCTCTGCCCGTCATTTTTCATGGTCATGGCTAGTGGAATGTTTCGCGGGCGTGCGTGTGCCGTGCGCCCGTGTTGGACAGGGTTAGTTCGCGGGCGCGTATTACGTCGCAAAACATGCGCGTATGACGCCACACAACATCCGAGATGTTTGTTTTCATTACGGATTTCACAACCAAAGAATTAAAAGCGGAGATTTAAAGAATTTCCAAGCAAGCGAGGGACTTAAAGGTAAAACAGATTACATTTTCGATGGGAATTTTTGTTGATATCAATCTGTGATTGACTTTTTCTTTGTCTTCTCGCTAGTTTTGGAGAATTGTTTATAAACGTGCTTAAATTCAGTCGTTTTGATTTCTTTCATCGAAGACAGCTCGGCCTTGATGAGCTATGAATGGTTCGCGTTTTACTTTTAAACATAAACTTATGGAGATTTGAATAAAATTTTTCGAAAGAAGATTGTGTTGTCCATTTTTATGTGTTTGTTCATTCACTACATAGGTTGAAAAGCGATTTTATGTAAACAAAAGACTTGGATTTTATAGTTCTAAACTTCACTCGCGTGGCCTTATGCAAATATGTTTGTGTATTTTTTGCAATTTTGATTTCCAAATCAGTTTCTCGGACAGTTTTTGATAAGCAGCAGATGCATTTTGTTTGGAAATTAGTCTTACTAATTTCTAGACGGATAAAAAGTTGTTTTTGTGGACTTTTGTACGGTCTAAATGTACTGTGCAGACGGTGAGTCTCGCGTAAGTCTGTTTTTGAGAATTGCTAAAATTGAAAAATAGCCCGGTCTTTAATCTTAATTCATGTGTTTCCGACCTTTCACCTTAGTTAAGTTTATTATCGGCTTTCTGTTCAGAGAGCGACGCTGTTATAGGCTCAGCCTATCTATATATATTAGAGAATAAAGAAAATCAATTGTACCTAAATGCACGAATGTTTTTACGAAAGATTTCACTAAAAACCATGTTGGCCAGCAATCGAGGAAGGGAATACTTTAGTCGGATGCTTCCCGGCTTTGGAGCGGCCAGTTTTCATTAGTTGCTGGCTTCAGTCTTGTTTTGATATCTTCATGAATTGTCAAAAACGGTCTTTTTGAAAACGCTTTGCTCATCTCAGTTCTCCTTTTAGACGTTTGTTTGATTTTACTGGAACAGTTGTTTTTCTGCTTTTGTTATATACTTTTTTTATTCGCAAAAATGGTCACTGGCAAAAGATTTTTGCAGATAAACAAAAATTTCAAACAACGCGAGTTTGGCCGCCAAAACAAAAACTTGTGCAAATTGGAAACAACAACATGCCAGCCTTGCTTGTTTTATATATAAAAAGAAACACTAGTCTGGTTTGACTTGAAGTTTTGTTGACTGAAATTTTGAATGGAGAAAAGGAGCCAATGTAAACAATCTTCGTAAAGAAAGGCAAAACGTACGCGTTCTGCTGATCGAGGCGGCATCGCCAATTAGCTCAAAATAGTTTCATTACCGAGGCTCTGTCGTTTGCAAAATAGAGAAAGAATTTAGCATTTTTAGGCTGCAGAAGGTCTATAAACACATTTTCATAGATTTTTGAGAATTCTATTTATCTTATAAGTTTAGAAACTGAGCCAGGAAGTTGACAGTTTGACATGAAAAGTGGGCGGAACTTAGCCTTTACCTCTCGCGTTCGCGTTTTAAAAATAAACAGTGTCTCGCGCGACTATCGCGCAATGCATGCGCAGAACGTATGCGCAATAACAATAGGTGGCACCGTCCTTAAATTATTCCTCGCGAAGCGAGGGCCGAAGGCCCGAGCGTAGCGAGGTTAATAAATTTGACGGCCGAAGGCCGCTCGGGTGCTCGGGTCTCGGGAGCTGAGCCGCGCCAAATCGAGCGAAAAATATATTTATATATATATTTATATATATATATATATATATATATATATATATATATATATATATATATATATATATATATATATATATATATATATCTGTCTGAATTTTGGAAAAGGTACCTGCCATTTTAGTTATGTCACTTACTAAAATACTGTATTAGGAGGGCAAATTGTTCTCAAATTGGACTCGGGTTGCAAACTGTGAGTAAAAACTGAAGATACAAGCAATTGCAAAAAGAGTTGAGACATTGTGTACTGTTGTGCATATTTCAAGGATACATTTTGAGTTTAAAGGGTTAGAGTTAGGATCAGGATTAGAATAGTTGTTCTAGTGATACAGCATTAGTGCAGTGTTTGCCCAGTATCGCTACAGAAGCAATAGCAGTGAAGTTCACCAATTACTAGCAGTCGTTTTACAGCATTCTAAACAAACAAACGAGATAAAAACAGAAACACACACACATATAATGCAATGCTATAAATAATTTGAACCTGATCTCACTAGAATAGTCAACTGATCTGATCTCGCCATAAGAAAAAAGAGCTCATAGAACCTATTCTAAATTTATATTATTCTCAGAAGAAAGTTGAAATGAACAAGATCACTATTCTGACTCACGGCCGCTAACTATTCACTTTGGCGGTCGGAAGTTTAACATTCGCGGAGCGTAAGCTATATTCACGAAATTCGGATGGAAGGGCTATAGTCTTATAGAAAGTGTTTTGCTGAACTAGCGGCTCAACAGCTAACAATTCCAAAGCGTGAAAAACATCCGCTGTCAACAGGACGTATGATGTTTGAGATTTAATTAGCCAAATCGCCGAGCAAAAAGTGTGAGTACCGATAAACCACATTCTTTTGCTAAAACACACACATTAAAACACACAGTGAAAATGCGTTTCTTTTACCAGAAAATTCAGCCAAGACGGCGTCTTTATGAAAAAGCTAGTAGGCTGAAATTAAAATTTGACAAATACTTCAGGCGAGAGAAGCGGTTTAAGATTTACATAAATCGTGTAACAACGCGCCAAAACTAACACGAAACATAGCGGTTCGGCTTGATGTAAAACCAAAACACCATAGTTATTTACTAATAGAGATATAACAAAATCAAGTACAGAGTCTAACTGCATAACATTAAAACACTTACAGAATGTTTGGTTTCCTTTCGGTCCACCTTCCATTCCGCTTGCTGACAAAGGAACCATAATATGTTTTCTGACCCTTTTCAAAGTCACGCAAAGTAACGTGATGCCGCTTTTAAAAGCTACGATCTTCTACATTTCGTCTCGGGTAGAAGGATAAAAAGACGCTTCTTTCGCTGGAGACGAGCAATCTACTTTATTGCTGAGATTATTGCCCTTCCTGCCTCTTCGTTTTTATCGCAAGCTTCTCATACAGCAAAAAGAACGCAACAGATACCGCAATGAATTATGGGTAACTCCTGTGTTCAACGAACGGGGAATGCCATCCAACTGATTTTTCACAAAAATATATAAGTCTAAAAGCACCTCTTCAATTCCAAACTTCGGTCACAGCAAGGTGTCACAAATGGGCTGCAACTCACGATCATACAGTTTTTAGACAAGACGTGCTTTTAGACTCCGTCTGGATCGGCTTGCCTACCGACTGTGAACGGCCGCAAGAGTGCCAACATCAGCACTATTCGACAGTCGAAAAGCAAAACACCGCTCGTTTCTTTGAAAGGTGCTAGTGACTTACGGGTTTCCGGACTTAATGATGTCCTTCAACCACCAGACGGGCACAAATGTGGCGAACAAAGAAAATAAAATTGACTACAGGTGCTCAAAGCCAAATGTAAGCTTCGAGAGTGGCTTCAAGATCGATCGACCATCGTTACTTTCCCACTTTGATTTGAATATTACGACGTCATGGACACGTGATAATTCCTATGTAAAAGACTCTTTTCCAGATCTCTTCTGTAGTTAGCGCGAAAGTGGTTTCTGCTAATGTTAACAAGTTACAACTCAGGGCGTTATATTTACTTCAAAGTAAAACCTAGAATTACCTCGAAGCTTACTTAAAATACAGTGCATTTTAACTGTTTGTTCTCATTAACTCTTTCTGTAAACCGTTCAAAGCTTTCGTATGTGATGGTGTTTTTTTACGCGCTTGTTGTTTTAACTCCCTTTTTACTAAATTGAAAACGTTTTCTATGTAGAAGAACACCTGGAAATGCTTTCATATCATTTATTTTAATTTATTTGAATACTATAATGTATTTTACCAAAGATTGTTCGTTGGGTGCCCCTGTATATTTGAAGTGACATCAAACCTTCAATTGCTACTTTTTGTGAGGTGCCTTTTCTTAAAATCAGACAGATATATATATATATTATATACTGAAGATGTCCGGCAGTTGCCTGGCAACAAAAATCGCGACCGCTGACAATGGCACGCTCTCATGTTTATTCATGGCGGCGGCGAATGGCGGCCGGGCTGTCTGTGAAAAAGTGTTTACTCTCGGTGAAACACGACCAATTTCTGATGCAAATGAGAAAGAACAGCAAACACAACAACGCTGGATTCAACAAGTGGCTGGAAATCCTTTCCCGAGAAGATTAACCACCGAAACTCCGCTGGGGCGAGAACGGCGACTTGAAATTCAGCGCGATCAAGCAACGAAGAAACATTACGACAGCATCGATTACAAAGACTTCGAACAGCCTAGGCACACCGTTTGAGTTTGTTCAAACGTCTTGACCAAATGCCTCCATTAGAATTCTGAACGAAACCGATCAGAAGAGGCGACACCCACTGGAAGTGTTGGACAAAATGATTCTGTTTATCCTGTGTTTATAGACGCAACGATTAAGGCGGCAAGAATTACACGATCAGCTAAATACTCGTGACGAATATCTTTTATACGGTAGGGTAAAACAAACACTTATTACAGGAAAGGCTCAAAGAAAAAGAACGATTAAGAAATCTCGCTCAAACCACCGCATTTTAATCCGCTCTTTAATGCTCTTCAATTGAAACAAGATATACATTTAAGGACGTTCGCGCTAATTGTTTATGCGCGTCCTTACTGCGCACGCAATTTATGTCGCAACGCCATGCTACGTCATGCACGAGCGCGCGCGCAAGAGAAGAAATCTAAGCACATAAAGGGCTGATAGCCGTTGTGTTACTTGGCTTAGATTTTGGATGGTCGGTGACCCCCAGTTTTTTTTTCATAGATAATTTTCTTTGTCAATTCTCGACAGATTGTGAAAAAATGAACAAAAAATCAATGTTGGAAGTTTAAATTGTTTCCATTTTTCTACCCGCGCGCCATCGAATCCTGCCAACTTGCGGCTGTTAGAGTTTGCAAATGCTGTCGTTTAAAGATGAAATTTACTTAAAGGAACGTCACCAGTTGAATCAATTTGCTGAACAGACCTACTCGCATAAAATTTGGGAAAAAAAGTTGCATTTTAGAGATAAATTTGCGATATTTTTAGACTGACAGACATTGGGTTCACATCCCGTATGGAAGACCAATTTTTCAAAATTAGGATCGTCTTTCAGACATCTTATCTCAGAAACGAAGTCGGTGACCCCGTAATTTTTTTGCATTTCTGACACGAGTAACTCATAACCTAGCTGTAGCAAAAGTTTTATAAAAAAATCAATGTTAGAAGATTTTTGCGCGAACGTCCTTAAAGGCAAGTAAGCTTAAGCTTAAGAATACAACCCGCCATAAATTATTCTTTAATCTACCTTTTGCAAAAAAAAAAAAGATTTTAAGTAGCTAAACAACTGACAGGCATATCATAAGAGGATGTTTTTTCAATATAAAAAATTAGTACTCAAACACTGGAAACTATTGTCTTAGTACATGCTGTAAATTGATCATATTGATATTCTCGCTAAAAAGGTCACTACGGAACTTTGATATAAGACATATAAGATTAAACAAGACGCTGTGGAAGCGTATACTTGGACGTCGTTGTATTAGACATATTGGAGAATAATTGTCTTGGGAATCTGCATGCACGTTATTTCACGGTTTGATGATAGGGAGTATTCGGATAGTGTGAGCAGTCTAACAAAGAAGCGCGTTAACCGTCAAAACAAGAAGACACAGTACACTTTAATAGCGTGCGAGATCGCACGTAAATTATTAAAGTAGCGTGTCAACTGTGTCAAAAGACGAGTACATGCTGAAAAATACAAATCGATGCCTACTTTGTACTTACCGTTGAAAAAAAGGCCGTATGTCAGAGTTTCCCGATGGTTGTTATTGGTTTTAGCTAAATCTTGTAACTAGCTGGTCTGTGTTTCTGACACTTTTGAAGTGAATGCAAATGTAGCCGCAAAGTGGCCTTTCGAAGCCATGATGTAATTGCCTGGTCCGGACCCGAGATCAAAACAACTTTTCCAATTGAAAGTTTTGCTGGAAGTATTCCCGCCATTATTATAATAAAGTTTGAATGAAACTTATAACTTTAATCAAAGTTAACGACAGAAGTGATAATTTAGGAGGAGAGAAACAAATTTAGCCCTTTGAAACATATTTTTGCAGTTGAGGTAAAAATGTTGCAATTTGCATAATGTGAAAGTAATTTGAAACCTTTCCAGTAACGCATAACGCAGCTGTTTCATAAAACATCTCGCAATCAGTCACACGAAAATATATCCAGTTTTTATTCCTCTGTATCCGAAACACAGAAAAGAATATTAAATGAAAAAGTGATCGCTTTAAGGTTATTTTCGCCCGAGAAACATTCACTAGCGGAAGCAAAACTCGCAAGTAACGTCTCGCAAGACTACGCGTGCATTGTTTACATCTTCTCTCGGCGGTGAATTTTTGCACCCAAAGTTTCAGTTGGCTGTTCTGTTCCTTCAACTTCACGAAATAAAAATTAATGAAAGGCAAACAACCGAAAGAAGTGAAATTAATTGGGATTCCTACCACGCTTATATTTCTTCCTTCGCTGTCCCCTGTTCACTTCTTATTAAATAAGCGCTAGGTATGTATTCGTCTAAATTATCTTCTTCATGTTCGTTTGAACATGTTTTAGCGGGTTTCCGTCATGAAGGTATCGTAGAATTAATAGCGAGTGTCAAATACTTTCGCAGTGTCTTCTTGAGTAATTTCTTTACGCATATTGAATATGAAACTGTTAGATGCAACAGAGAAAACACGACTCGCACTTTGTGACGTTCGCCTCGCATCAACAAACAACAGGTGTACTCCACCGCGGTTAAACGAGAGAAATTTGCAAAAGTTAACCAAAGTACTTCAAAGTTAAGGTTGTCATTTTCACTGTTTATTAAAAGTTTCATATATTGACAATACACTTTCAACTCACTAAACGTTTTGAAAGTTTACTAAAAAAAGTTCTAACCGCTTGAAAACTATGAACCGCAGAACTGTTGGCGCCATTTGCCAACACAATTGTGCTCAGGCACGAAGCGTTTTGATCAGTTTTCAACGATGGAAAAGAAGCTCGTTATTTTGAGCCGGAAAGATGAAAAGATAGTTACATAAACTAATTATTTTATACATCCTTGCCCACGTTTCCACTTAATACTAAATGAATCCCACCAAATAAAACGAAAAACGCCTCGGACGTGTGACCGCGGTGAAGGTTTGAACAATCCCGCCATCCCCAGAGTTGCGCAATACTGCACATTTGTCGACGACCAAACTGCATTTTAATACTTGGTCGCTCCGCCCAAGTAATGACATGGAAAGGTGCAAGAAAACTGGTCTGATCTGATGGAAGCCAAAACTCTTTCCAGCACAGATATATAGTTCTACAAAATGTATCGATGGTGTCAACATGTAATTTCTCTTTCAAGTATGATCAAAACTACAGATCACACAGGTGGAAATTATTTCACAAATATACAACATTTGCATAATATGGCATTATTTGTGAATGAGCAGTGAGCGAAATATACTTTGTATACGCTATCTTGAGTTTACAGCATTCCTTGCAAAATACGTCAATAAGAAATAATATTCAAATGGTTTAGTAAGGAGAATTTCTGTCTACAATTTTGATTTTGTAAGGAAAAAACAATTTTCTGTTGGCAATCGTGACCAGCTACAGTAATGTGTAGCATCTGTATAGATAAACACATGACACATCAACATTACTGCTTCACATTTATTATTGGAATGGTGATCAGTATCTCAAATCTCCTCACAATATCAGTGTACGAGCAAGTACATAGATTATGCAAATTGAGAACCTGATCACCTTTAACATGAGTTGTCTGTGGAAATTGAATACAAATTCACTGTAGTTATGACTATGTGAATTGTATTGACACCAGTAAGGAGAATGTACATCTACAAATTAATTTTGATTTTGAGATTTTTAAAAGGGTTAACTTGTCATGAAGGCCTAAGTCCTGGTCTTAACCTACGAATTCTCCATCCTGGTCTCTATACATTGCGAATGATATTTGCAGAGAATCTGTTGCTTCATCTTGAATATTCATGTTTAATTTTTGTAATCAATTTTGTAATTCTCATGACCTGTATCCACAATATAGTTTTAACTCCTGCAATCTCAACCATTCAAGCGAATAGTGAATTGGATTAGCAATTATTTGATACACAGCACATAGAACAACAGCTACAGCAGTATGTAAAGGGAACAGGTTAATTTTGGGAGATAGCACTCACAAGCTTCAAAAAGGAAATTAAATCAAGACAGCAGGAGTTACCTGTATTCCTGATAAACAAACTCTCGCCCAATCAAAATAAACAGAACACCACTGCATATTGTCCTCAACCCATGTCCACAACAATACTGTACATCCACTTTCAGACCAATTTTCTTTCAAACAAAAATTAATGAACAAAGGTGGGGGGGTGGGGGGGGGGGGGGTTGGAAAGAAGGGCCCTAGGATCTTTTGATACCCAGTCCCATAGCAGTTACAGTGACCCACAGCTCAAAACCCAAAACTGACCAGTACCATTACCCATTTATTATAATTTAAGAAGACAGGGCACTAACTACAAGTTAAATCGAAGCGACTGTGAACGAGAATGTCTCAACTTTAAATTTCAGGGCCATTGCCGGCATGCAACCCAACCTCTCCAGTCAAATCAGAAATTCCATCTCTCCCACATCGCTAAAATTTTGCAATGCATCCTCCCTCCGGCTTCGCGAGGTTCTGCGATACACGTATTTCTAGTTACACCCTGCACAAAGCTATGACTAACTCCTCGGCAATAAAGAGATCGAGCTTTTCATTCAAATGCAGTTTTGCTTGACGTTTTCACTCTTGCAAAACTGCAAGGAAAGATAAGATGAAGAAATTATAAATTAATAACACGTCTAAAAAGGCATGTCGGGAGTTGAGCCGGCAGCCTGGTAAGCTACAAAACTAATACAGAACTTTGCTTTTACATTTTTTTTATTTTACATTGCCTACTTTGTTTTCGAAACCGACTTTTAAATTTAAGTTATTCGTAATTTTGTTTTTGAATTTTCATATTCCAACCACAGATAACTGTATCATCTTTGAGTGTTTGCCTTCTTCTTTGGGTAAGCCGTTTCGTTCCATTCTGGTGCAATCCAGAGTTCTTGCTGCAGAGCAAATATGTCTGGCTGTTCTATCGACCTATAATAAAAAAAACACTATGTAAGGGATAATGCCCGAGTTCCGAGGCCTTCATAAAAATATGACCGAGCGCTTAGCACGAGGTCATTATTTTTATGAAGGCCGAGGAGCGAAGGTATTATCCGTTTTAAAGCACCTTTTTATTGTGCAAGGATTGTGCAAGCATTTTAATCATTGTAATGGAAACAGACAAACTAAATTTCAGTTTTGACAACGGCTTTTATGATTCCCTTGGCTGAATTTTTCTTACTGGTATAATCAGTAAAGCGTTTGTTAGAATTGATCAACTTTTGCCTCGATGAAGCGCAGCTAGTGATGCGCTGTGAAGCGCCGTTTGTGATATTCTGTGCTTTATTATTTGTAATAATCCACATAAATGTTCACTGAAATGGAACAACAGGTTATTATTGTGGTCAGGATGCAACCTTGGAAAAAATATGAGGAAGCGAAGTGAAATTTAGTACACTTTTGAAACGTTTAAATTCTTTATAAGGGTAAAAAGTTCCTTGACAGTCAATAGCAGTAATAATTAGAAATTATGGGATGTGGACATTGGACAAAAATATGAAATTGACCATCGATAATTTTTCATTTCTGTTCAGAGTAATGGGAAATATTGAGTATTTGCCTAATAATGAAGGTTTATTTAAAACTAACCAAAGGTAGTTCAAAACCTAAAGAAATAAGTCCACGTAGGACAGGGCGTATGTTGTTTGTTCGGAGGGATGTGTTGTTCATTTTGTTGACACGTACATGAAACAGTGTTTGTCAGGGGTGTTGTTGGTACTATCCATGTTGGTATTTTTATTTAATTATGGTATTTTTTAAATATTGAGAAAATTCTAGAAAATCACTGAGACGGAACAGTAGGTCATTATGGCAGTCGACATTGAGGTGGAACTGTTCCACCTCGCTGACCTCAATAATGACCTGTTGTTCCATTTCAGTGAACACTTATTTGGGTTATTACAAATAATAACCTGTTCAAAACAATGAAAAGGTACATTAATGTTAGAAAACCACTGCCAAAGTTTTTACATTTACATTTCTTTAAAAACTCCTCAGAATACAAACCTGTTTCCTGAGCTACCGTCTCCCATTCGATGTTGCGCATGGTGGAGCAACCACAGCGTGCAAACTTCACTTAAAAGTAATTTGCGGGAGCCATCGAGAGATTTAAAGAAGGTGACAACATCATTAACATCGAAACGGGACGTTTCAAATCTCATAGACTATGCAGTTGTGGGTAAGGGTAGTAGCTGCCCTTCTAACTTGAAAGGATCTAAATCTTCACCATATGTGTTGACCACTTGATTAAACTCGTCATCCCATGCTTCACCAGCAAGGAAAGTAATGTGTATTCTGCTCTCCAATTTCCTGCCGCACTGGAGCTTTGCGCTTCCTGGGTAGCTTCAGGTCTTCAATGTCCTGAAACTTCAGTGGTTTTGCGCTGCAAAATTCGAGCCCAAAACAGATCAAATGAAGTATCACTTCTGTCTTTCGATAAAGTTTTCATCACATCCTGGGCAAGTCTGTTCCCTTGAGCTGCTGAAGTAGATGAATCCTGCGAAGCGCGACTCAGATTGACAGTTTCTTTCAAAAGTCGCTCCCCTAAAGAACAGCCAAAGTAAAAACTAAAAGTTGTCATCATACTTTGAACACCTCGAATTCTCGCTTTCATTTTCGTATCTTTTGATACAGTTAGCGACCAGTCCCAAAGTTCCATGAGTTCGGAATGATTATAAATCACCGAGGCTTAAGCTTCCCCACGTGCAGTCCATCTTGTTGGGCAAAATGCATGCACACTTCGTGATACGTTCTTTCTTTCGGCTCTGATTTTGTCTAACTTTGTATTTCGTTGTGGTGACTTAATTTTAACTAGTTTCCCAATTTCTCGGACCGTGTCTAGTGAATCACTAATTCATTTCACTGATTTGATGGCGTCAGCGACCGTAGCGAGGTTTAAGGCATGCCCATAACAGGGTGTGTACGAGCATTTACCATTGATAGTTTTGATTTGCGTAGCAACACCAGTTTATGACCACGGGCGTATTGGATGTTTAGATTCATTTGCAGTAAAGCATCCTTCAGTATTGCCACTACTTGATCTGCAGTTATCCTTTCCAAGGGGTACATTCCGATGAAATCTTCGTGTATCCGAAAACATTCGTCAATCCAGCGTATGCAAATCACCAACTGTTCCTTGTTTAAAACATAATTGTAAAGACTGTCGCATTCTGAATGTCTTCTGCAATTTCCCGCAACATACCTAGAGCCAGTGCCACGAGCATCTCATTTTGAATAACTGGAGACGTGTATTTGTCATCTTTTCGACGCATGTACTCCAGAATTTCTGGATTTTCTTGAGAACGCAACTTCGGCAACTGATGAAAATTGGTCGTTTATCGCAGTGGATACTGCATTATCTGGTTGCTCTTTGGCTCTTTCCGCTTGGACGCTTCTATCTTCAGTTTCACTAGTACTTGTTTACGCACAGAGAGTTTTGTTTACACACGGATTGCTTTGCTTTCTTTTTGGCAGGTTCTTGACAAAACATTTATCACGTCTTTCAAGAACACAATAACACAAGAACTCAAGCACGATTTCGCATTCACAGTTTAAACAGATCGAACGGACGTCTCACGAAACATAACGATTTCAGACGTTGATGTGATTGGTGAATTTCGGTCCGTTTTGTTTGTTTCGGGTTTTCCTAGAAGAACATTGGTTACAGTAAATAGTAAAATTCGAATACATGAAAACTATATCTAACAACAAGGAGTTTTAATTAAAATTTCAGAATTTCTGGAGGGGGCCCGAGCCCCCAGACCCCTCCCCCTGCTACGGGCCTGAACTTATATTACCAAACTATGGTGGCCCTGTCGGCGTTGCCCTATATTTTAAACGCATGATTTCGCCGTGTCACTTTTGAGGCTTTTTATGTCGGACGTCAAACTCGTCTCGAGTGGAGCACTTAATGAAGAACAACTCACCTTCTTAGGAAAACGAGAAAGTCATCAACCACTCAAATTCACACTTTTCGGCGTTGTGATCTAAAAAAGATATTGTAGGCTTGACGCTTAACTGTTTTTCATTTTAATTTACGATAACTGCTTTAAAAATGCCGCGATGGCGTCGCAATGGGTAGTAAAAACGGACCAATGCCTATCACGAAGGACAATTCACCTTCTTAGGAAAACGATAAAACCATTAACCACTCAAATTCACACTTTTCGGCGTTGTGTTCTAGTTTTTAGGCTTAATGAGCTGTTGACATGCTATATGCTTTTGCCGTGTTCACTTCATTCAACCCAACTATTTTTCATCAGTCAAGTCCGTCAGTTTCAATGACTTCTTTAACTGATTATGCAAGGACCACTTGGACAAACGGCGGTAGAATTATTGTAGCCGGATCATTGTGTTGATCAGAATCAGTAAAGGATTTTTTAAACAAACCTATCACGTAACAATTTATCTTTACCTTAACTGTTAAAAAATTCAAGGCAATGGTATCCTGTTTCCTTCAGTTTCCATCCTTAGCTTTTAAACGGCGCCAGCCTATTTCATAGACCTTTCATTTTGTTGAATTTCAAAATTTGGCTACCTTGAAAATTGACAATCATGTTCTTAAGTCAGTTTCCATCTCCCGCAATCCTAACCAACACTATTCTTTTTGGTTTATTATCACTTTTTTACAATTCATTTTTTTGTGAGGAAAGCCTTATTTAAATTTCCTTGCGACTTAAAGCAGCTGCCTTCATTTATTAAGGGTTTCTCGAAGGTTTTTAAGGATTTGATGAGATGTCAACTCCGAGCGCCTTTATCGTTTCCCTCCCAGTGTCAAAACCTTCGATTGTGCAGTGTTCTTATAACATCTAACTCGTAAAGGTAATAACAAATTGTAACTGTAAAATGATAGCAAGTAAGCAGAACTTTATTTTGATGCTTTAGCTTTTATTGGTTGTTCTTTACGAGGTGACCCCAACTTTTAAATTGTCACTGATTGCGACTCGGGAAAATGAAAGTCAGGTATTTCTTAGCCATGAACATTGCAATTATTTTTACGAAAATGCCATAAACTATGGAAAGCCGGTTGGTCATAGGACAAAATCTTATCGACAGAACACCCAGACACTAGAGTAGACTAGCTTTGTTTTCGGGCAGTCCTGAACACAGCTGGACTGGAATATGACCGAATTTCTAAAAATGTGAAGTTAAGAAAAAGTATAAGCAATTTATGTTTTATTAGAGGTGACAAACGATATCACAATCCCTTGTTCATGTCAGTCCCCCATAGTTTTTTTTTAAGTTTTCCTTTACTTTTTCACTAAAAAATTACAAGTTTTTTGTTTATACTTATATAACTTTAGGGGGCACAATATTAGTTTATCTAGACGTGCCTCTCTCCTCTCCTTCCTTTTTTTTCAAACTTAACTTTTATTTTATTTACACAAAATACAAAAACATAATAATATACATAAAGTGTGTAAAGATACTAGCAAAAAATATATAGATTTTTTACAACGTTTACAAGCTAGTCTTTCTTTTTCAAATACATTCCTTTGTTTTTACAATCTATCATATATTACTTATTTACTTACTTACTTACTTAAAAGTACTTACTTGCTTACTTACTTACTTACTTACTTACTTACTTAAAAGTACTTACTTGCTTACTTACTTACTTACTTACTTACTTAAAAGTACTTACTTGCTTACTTACTTGCTTACTTACTTACTTACTTACTTAAAAGTACTTACTTGCTTACTTACTTACTTACTTACACACGCATGCCTACACACACACATTTTCAAACAAGAACAATCAACATATATAAAACTGCAGAGCGCCGCCTACGTTTCACTTCCTTGCAATAATTCATTTGTTTATGAGTGTACAGAGTTTATAGAGGGGCGTTTTTCAATCGAGACCACTTCTTATTGAAATTATCCAAGGAGCTGATATCTTTTGCGATTTGCCTTTCTATTTTCATTATATTTTGAACTCTTTGTATGTACATCTGTACATTTAGGCGAGATTCTCTTATTTTGCAGGTGTAAATATAGTGCCTTGCGATAAGCAGTAGATGGTGCAATAGTAGATTTTTTGTATCAGTAACTAAGCCAAGAATAAGAGCTGCGGAAAGGTCAAATTTTTCAACTTTAGAAATGTTTTGAAAATCCATTCAGCACAATTTTTTCCAAAAGGCACTGGAATCTTCACAGCTCCAGAATAAGTGAATCAGGATTTCGGTTGCTTCTCCACAGAAGGTGCACGAGTCAGTTTGATTAACTCCTATTTTGTAAAGGAAATCGTTGGTTGCAATTCGTCTATGAAGAAATTTAAATTGAAACTCTCTTAACTTTGTTTCCTTGGTGCACATAAATGCTAACGAATACCAAGAGTAAGTATTTTCCCAGTTTATTATCATGTTCCCCGCTGTTGTTTCCGTCAACCATTTGCCTTGGCTCTTAATTGGTTTGGTGGCCTTTTTTTAAAGGAGACATTGGTACACTTTTTGGCATATTTTCGTATGAGATTCAAGAATTTTAGTTCCATCTTGTGGGCTGTCACTGCCGCGAGTGGGTGGACATACTTTCTTATACTGTTTCAGAGTAGAGACCACCTTATAATACTCAAGATAATTAGTTTTAATATTGCATTTCTTTACAAAATCATCAAAGCTAATAAAACGGCAGTCCTTATCAAGGAGGTCTTTAACTCTCTCCACACCAGCATTAAACCATGTTTTATAGAAAAAAAGGTTTATTTTCGATCGTGATAAGTGAATTGTGCCAGATATATACGGACTCAAACTCTAATTTAGTCTCTCTAAAGTTGAAATTGGCCCAGTCAGCTCAACAATTTCTTTCAGAAAAGGTTCTTTTATTGTCAGTTGTACTGCGTCTTGTTGTTTTAGATTACTCAGGAACAGCAATTTATCGTCATGTTTTTCTAAAAAATAGTCGAAAAGAGCCTTCCATTTTCCTTTGTTCTCCGTGTTTAGATAATTTTGCACCCATTTTAATTTCAGTGACGTGTTGAAGCTTTGTATGTCGATCATCTTGAGTCCCCCTTTTTCATAATTATTAATCATTTCCGTTCTTTTAATTTTGTCACCTTTGCTGTTCCAGAGGAAATCGTATAGGTATAGATTTTTTTTTTCTTTCGAAGTTGGAAGAGATGACAACAGATAGACGATTTGTGACACAGCCAGAGATTTTAGGATAGTAATTTTCCCCAAGAGAGTTAGTCTTCTCGCCGACCAACTATTTAGGATACTCTGTAGTTTGTCTATTTTTTCCGAAAAGTTTGCGTTTAAATTAATTTCATTTAATGTTGAGAACCATACTCCCAACGCATATACTTTATCTTTGGCCCATAATATTGGTTTTTAAGAGGTAAAAACAGTTTCTGAACATTTGTACGAGCCAATCCACAGGGCTTCAGTTTTTTCATAATTAACTTTAAGTCCAGATATCAAGGCGAAAGTATCTAGAAGGTATAGGGCTCGAGTGAAAGAGGATTGTGATCCGTCTAAGATAAAAGTTGTATCATCGGCGTACTGGGATATTTTACATTCTGTGTTGAGAACTTTGATCCCTTGTATTGTGTTATCATTTCTTACGGTATTTCCCAAAACTTCGGCACACAGGATAAAAAGGTAAGGGGACAATGGGCATCCTTGTCTTACTCCACGGCTTAAAGTGAAGAAGTCAGAAGTCCATCCATTATTTTGAACACAGCTGCTGATGTCGGTGTAAAAAAGCCTGATCCACGCGACTAATGAGCTTCCAAAGTTATAATAATTTAGAGTTTTTTCAATGAATGACCATTCTAGGCTATCAAAAGCTTTTTCAAAGTCAATGAATAGCATGAGGCCTGGAATTTGTTCGATGTTAGAATAATTTATTATGCTGTCTATGAATCTTATGTTTTCTCCAATGAATCTATTTTTTTAAGAAGCCAGTTTCATCGATGTTGATTAGCTTTGGCAAAAACTTTTGTATTCTGCTCGCAATACATTTAGAAGCAATTTTATAATCGCAATTACGAAGAGTGATTGGCCGCCAATTTTTCAAGAGATTTGCAGGCCCCCATAGTTTATGGAGTGGGCAATTAAACGGAACTTCCATTTAATTTTTCAATGGTTGAGCCGGCCGGTAGGCCTAAGGCCCATTATTTCTCGACTTCCCATAACTTTTCGGGATAGCAAAGCTATTTTATGTGCGTAATGTTTGCTTTAAAAATTCATATTTTGTTGGTTATGAAACAATAAAATTCTAGTTTAAAGAAACACTGGGTCGTTCTTGTTTACGGGCTGACAACTACACCACTATTCTATGATTTTCAAATTATGCTCCGAGCCCGGAGAGTTAACGGAACTTTTGAAAAGCGGACCCTTGTGAGCTACTGATGCGTGTAAAAAACTAATACTATTAACAGAACTTTGCTTTTAGATTTTTTTTATTTTACATTGCTTCCTGGCAGTTTGTTTTCGAAAACAGACCTTTTGATTTTAGCAGTTACTCGTAATGTCAACGTTTTATCTTTGTTCGAATTTTTTTATCGTCATATTCTAACCACAGATAACTATATCATCTTTGAGTGTTTGTCTTCTTCTTTTGGTAAGTCGTTTCGCTCCATTCTGGTGCAATCCAGAGCTCTTGCTGCAGCGCAAATATCTCTGTCTGTTCTTAAATTCCAACTGTAATAAGAAAAAATATATTTTGTGAGACGGAACACCACTGTAAAACGTTTTTACATTTCTTAATTTAAACTCATCGATGTAATTTAATAGACAGAAGTTTAATCTATTGAACAATTGTGAAATAGTGCTAATTTTTCAGCCTAATGATAGTGAGCCGACCTTCTCCAAGGCTGAATGGAATTATGCCCACATCTCATGTGCTGCTATCACGAAAATGGAAATGGAAAAGAAACAGTTGCCTGTAATGTAATAGCGGAGCACTCGCCGGGCCGAAGGCCCGGCTGCGCAGCCCCATACTCATAGAACCTATGCCGTCATTTTTCATGGTCATGGCTAGCGGAATGTTTCGCGGGCGCGCCTCCGTGACATATGTGTCCGTTGGGCAGGGCTAATTCGCGGGCGCGTATGACGTCGCAAAACATGCGCGTATGACGCCACACGCGCGGCTACACAGCCGTCAGCTCGGTAAACACTTTAAAAGTTGGATCTTTCGCGGGGTTAGTGGAGCAGTAAAGTCGTTATTTCCCTGCATTTTTTCGCGGTTTGCTACTCAAGACTGGGATACTAAATAAGGGATACTCAGAAGCCGCTTTAGTGGAAAAAGAAGAGCTTTAAGAAATAAAATCTTGCTTCGAGGACCTTCATACGTTTTTATCAATGCGGGAGATGTTTGTTTTTATTACGAATTTCAGAACCAACGCGGAGATTTAAAGAATTTTCAAGCAAGCGAGGGACCTAAAGGTAAAACAAATTACATTTTTCGATGGGAATTTATCTTGATATCAATCTGTGATTGACTTTTTATTTGTGTTCTCGTTAGTTTTGGAGAATTGTTTATAAACGTGTAGCTTAATTCGGTTGTATTAATTTCCTGAATTTCATCGAAGACACGGCTCTGCCTCGATGCGCTATAAATGTACGCGTTTTGCTTTTAAACATAAACTAATGGAGATTTCAATAAAATTTTTCGAAAGAAGATTGTGTTGTCCATTTTTAAGTGTTTGTTTATTCATTACATAGATTGAAAAGCGATTTTATGTAAATAAAACAAGACTTAGATTTTATACTCGCGTCGCCTTATGCAAATATATATGTTTATGTATTTTTGATTTCCAAATCAGTTTCTCGGGCAGTTTTTGACAAGCAACAACTGTCTTTTATTCGGAAAATAGTCGTAATAGTTATTCTAGACAGAGAAAAAGTTGTTTTTGTGAACTTTTGTACGGTCTAAATGTACTCTGCAGACGGTCGGGTAATAACCTTACTGTTTTTGAGAATTGCTAAAATTGAAAAATAGTCCGGTCGTCAATCTTAATTCTTGTGTTTCCGACCTTTCACCTTGGTTAAGTTTCACCTTAGTTTATAAGCTTGTTCAAAGTGCTACGCTGTTATAGGCTCAGCCTATCTATATATATTATGACAACAAAGCAGTCAACTCTCTCTAAGCTGGTTACCCACCATGCGACCACTCAGATCAAATATTAGTTATGGAGCAGTACTTTCTTGTGACGGATTGTCGAGGATTGGTCATTGAAATGAAGGCTACTGAGGAGTACTTTTCTAAAATGTTGATCATGGAAATAATCTTTGGTCCAGTTCGAAACCTAGACGCCGTCAGCCATTAGGCGTTCTGTTTTTCGTAACTCATATCTGTACTATACGACATCCCTGCCTGTATATACCTTATAACTAACATAATGTGCCGGTGAAGACGCTTTTTTATCGCCGGAATACCAACCTTTTCCTCCAGTTCTCCTTTGCCGGCCGGCAATGGTCCAAACTGTCCCTCGCTATATTGAACAGAACAGAAGAACAGCAACTGTGATGGCGGCGAATAATATAAACGCTTGAACCTTCATTTTCCAGTCACCTTTTCACAGATGAAAAGCAAGTTATGGTAGTCCTGTCTGCGTTGCCCTCTAATATTTAACGATTTCGCGGGGTCATTTTTAAGCGTTTTGCATGTCGGATGTCAAACTAATCTCGAGTGGAGCACTTCATGAAGAACAATTCACCTTCTTAGGAAAACGAGAAAAACCATTAACCACTCAAATTCACACTTTTCGGCTTTGTGTTCTAGTTTTTAGGTTTAATGAACTGTTGAAATGTTATATAAGCTTATATACTTTGCCGTGTTCACTTCATTCAACGCAACATATCTTTTATCAGTCAGTCCGTCAAAGTTTCAATGACTTCTGTAACTGATTATGCAAGGATCACTTGGACAAACGGCAGCTGAATTATTGTAGCCGGATCTTTGTGTTGATCAGAATCAGTAATGTACTTATTAAACAAATCTCTCATGTAACGACATTTTATCTTTAACTGTTAAAATATTCATGGCAATGGTATCCGCCTTCTGTTTCCATCCTCACTTAGCTTTACCGGCGCCAGCATGCCTTTTGATTACCATTCTTTTCTATGTCAGGAAGCTATTGTTTAAATTCTCTCATTTCTAAACAGAGAATCCGCCTTCGAGGTTGTGTAATCGATTGTGTCGTGTTCTTATAACCTCTAAGTCGTGAAGGGAACTTCTAATTGTAACCATACAATTAAAGCAAATAAGCAGTACTTTCTTGTGGTGCCTTTTGTTTTCTTTGATCTTGACGAGGTGACCCCAACTGTTGAGTCTGGATCAGTTAAATACGCAACTGTGATCATTTAAGTTTACTTTCCTGTGCCGTACTGTTTACCACGCTATACAGGTTCCAACTTAATTCTGGAGGGTCAAAACTGACCGTGTCAAAAATGAGGCCGCCGAGTGTTGAAGCATACCAATACCAATATATGCAACCATTGCTTCGCAAATCACAAACACACGGAAGACGAGACTAGGCTACTATAACCTCAGGATGAAATATTTCTTCCAAACCTGGTTATTTTTTTAGTACGCTAAACTTACGAGTTCGACCGTTCGGAATAAGAAGAAAAAGAAGTCAGAAAAGAAACAGTTTCCAGGAGCCTGCCAGAAGCGATAAAAACACAGGAAAAGGCAACAACTGGCGTTGACGCTTTCCTTCAGATTATTTACAGCTTTTCGAAGGCAAAGTGAAAATTATTTTCGATCGAATTCCAAATTAAACCCATGTAGAAATTATTTGCGATCGAATTCCAAATTAAACCCATGCAAACTGCATGCTTCAGTTAACTGTGCTACTTGCAGATCAGCAGGAAGTCTCAAAACTGTGTAACTGTTGCTGCGTCGCTGGGGAAGTGAAGCACGGTCATTGGTATCAACCGAATAATAAGGTAAATTGGCCGCCAGAAAGAGATTCAAAAGCTGACGTTTAGAGCGCTGGCCTATCGTCAAAGCGAATCAAGGAATTGTGGGTTGTGTGTAGTTCATATATCGAAAGGTGAAGATACGCTGTTATTAGCGAAACATGGTAACATGGAAGACAAGAATGAACAGAATCATTCTAGTTAATGCCGAATGAAAAAAAAGAGATATTTCTGTGGGGAAAGTCAAAGATGAACTTTTTGCTCTAAGGTTTTAAGTTTTTCCTGATATCCTGATGTAGCGAAAGACCACACTTGGTTAGAATGAGAAGGAAGATTAAAGTGGCGAGCGACTGGTTTAGATAAAACTGTCGTTTCTTTTGTCTCGTAGATGTCTTCGAAATAAAGATGATTTTGGTTTTTTAAGCACTCAACATCCTCAAACTGAAATGGACTCCTACCGGCAGAGAGTCAGTTTGCTTTGTTATACTTCTTTCAGTAAAAAAATGAAATACCATCAAAAAACGTTAATTCAATCGAGACACCAAATTTCTCAGTCTCTCTACAGAAAAGTGGGCAGCGCAAATTAACGAAAAGTAAACGCAAAAATGTTTATCAAAGCGGCCGACAAAGACGCCGATGTAGTCCTTTGCCGGGCCGATCTTAAACAACAAAATGCATTTCGGCAACTTTCAGACACTTCCTTTTATGCCAAAGTTGATAAAGATCTCACTCCGGTCAACCAAAAAATTGTAAAGGAAACTATTCAGTATCTCATTGCCAAACATAAATTTACACCTAGCCGAACTAGTTTTGAAACTTGACTGTTTTTCATTTTAATTTACGATAACTACTTTAAAAATGCCTCGATGGTGTCGCAATGTGTAGTAAAAACGGACCAATGACTATCACGAAGGACAATTCACCTCCTTAGGAAAACGAGAAAAACCATTAACCACTCGAATTCACACTTTTCGGCGTTATGTCCTAGTTTGTTGACATTCTGTATGCTTTGCCGTGTTCACTTCATTCAACCCAACATATTTTTTATCAGTCGAGTGCGTCAAAGTTGCAATGACTTCTGTAACTGATTATGCAAGGACCACTTGGACAAACGGCAGCAGAATTATTGTAGCCGGATCTTTGGGTAGATCAAAATCAGTAATGGACTTATTAAAGAAACCTATCACGTTACGACAATTTATCTTTACCTTAACTGTTAAAAAATTCATGGCAATGGTATCCACCTTTTGTTTCCATCCTCAGCTTTTAAACGGCGCCAGCCTATATCATAGGCCTTTCATTTTGTTGAATGTCAAAACCTGTCTACCTTGAAAATTAACAATCATCAAGGCCTTAAGTCAGTTTCCATCTCCCGCAATCCTAACCAACACTATTCTTTTTGGTTAATTATATATTTCACCTTTTTGCGATTCAATTTTTTGTGAGGAAAGCCTTATTTAAATTTCCTTGTGACTTAAAGCAGCTGCCTTCATTTATTAAGGGTTTCTCGAAGTTTTTTAAGCGTTTGATAAGATCTCAACTCCGAGCGCCTTTATCGTTTCCCTCCCAGTGTCAAAACCTTCGATTGTGCAGTGTTCTTATAACATCTAACTCGTAAAGGTAATAACAAATTGTAACCGTAAAATGATAGCAAGTAAGCAGAACTTTATTTTGATGCTGTAGCTTTTATTGGTTGTTCTTTACGAGGTGACCCCAACTTTTAAATTGTCACTGATTGGGACTCGGGAAAATGAAATTCAAGTATTTCTTAGCCATAAACATTACAATTATTTTTCCAAAAACTCCATAAACTTAATGGAGAGTCGGTTGGTATGGAACAAAATCTTGGCGACAGAACACCCAGACTCTATAGTAGCTTTGTTTTCGGGCAGTCCTAAACACAGCTGGACTGGAACACGACTGAATTTCTGTAAAATGTGCAGTTAAGAAAACATACCAGCAAGTTATGTTTTATTAGAGTTTGCAATTACCGTATCCTCCAAACGATACCACAATCCCGTGTTCATGTCCAGGCACCCATAGTTCCTGGAGTGGGCAATTAAACGGAAGTTGAGCCGGTAGGCCTAAGGTCTGTTTTTCGAAAGTCCCCATAACTTTTCGGGCTGGCAAAGCTATTTAATTTGCGCAATGTTTCCTTTCTAAATTTATATTTTTTTTGGTTTTGGTTGAAGTAACAAGTCGTTCTTGTTTACGGGCTGACAACTACACCACTATTCTATAAATTTAAAATAATGTTCCGAGAGTTATCGGAACTTTTGAAAAGCGGGCCCTTGTAGCTTCTGATGCGTATAAAAAACAGACATAACTTTGCTTTTATTTTATTTTATTTTATTTTACATTGCTTTCTGATAGTTTGTTTTCAAAAACAGACCTTTTAATTTTAGCAGTTACTCGTAATGTCAACGTTTTATTTTTCTTGGAATTTGTTTATCGTCATATTCCAACCACAGATAACTATATCATCTTTGAGTGTTTGTCTTCTTCTTTTGGTAAGTCGTTTCGTTCCATTCTGGTGCAATCCAGAGCTCTTGCTGCAGCGCATATATCTCTGTCTGTTCTTTCCAACTGTAATAAGAAAAAAAATATTTTGTGAGACGGAACACCACTGTAAAACGTTTTAACATTTCTTAATTTAAACTCATCGATGTAATTTAATAGACAGAAGTTTAATCTATTGAACAATTGTGAAATAGTGCTAACTTTTCAGCCTAATGATAGTGAGCTGATCTTCTCCAAGGCTGAATGGAATTATGCCCACATCTCATGTGCTGCTATCACGGAATGGAAAAAAGACAGTTGCCTGTGATGTAATATGACAACAAAGCAGTCAACTCTCTCTAAGCTGGTTACCTACCATGCGACCACTCCGATCAAATATTAGATATGGAGCAGTACTTTCTTGTGACGGATTGTCGAGGATTGGTCATTGAAATGAAGGCAACTGAGGAGTACTTTTCTAAAATATTGATCATGGAAATAATCTTTGGTCCAGTTCGAAACCTAGACGCCGTCAGCCATTTAGCGTTCTGTTTTTCGTAACTCATATCTGTACTATACGACATCCCTGCCTGTATATACCTTATAACTAACATAATGTGCCGGTGAAGACGCTTTTTTATCGCCGGAATACCAACCTTTTCCTCCGGTCCTTTATTGGCGGGCGGCAATGGTCCAAACTGTCCCTCGCTATATTGAACAGAACAGAAGAACAGCAACATGGCGGCGAATAATATAAACGCTTGAACCTTCATTTTCCAGTCACCTTTTCACAGATGAATAGCAAGTTATGGTAGTCCTGTCTGCGTTGCCCTCTAATATTTAACGATTTCGCGGGGTCATTTTTAAGCGTTTTGCATGTCGGATGTCAAACTAATCTCGAGTGGAGCACTTCATGAAGAACAATTCACCTTCTTAGGAAAACGAGAAAAACCATTAACCACTCAAATTCACACTTTTCGACTTGGTGTTCTAGTTTTTAGGCTTAATGAACTGTTGAAATGCTATATAAGCTTATATACTTTGCCGTGTTCACTTCATTCAACGCAACATATCTTTTATCAGTCAAGTCCGTCAAAGTTTCAATGACTTCTGTAACTGATTATGCAAGGATCACTTGGACAAACGGCAGCTGAATTATTTTAGCCGGATCTTTGTGTTGATCAGAATCAGTAATGTACTTATTAAACAAACCTCTCATGTAACGACATTTTATCTTTAACTGTTAAAATATTCATGGCAATGGTATCCGCCTTCTGTTTCCATCCTCACTTAGCTTTACCGGCGCCAGCATGCCTTTTTGATTACCATTCTTTTCTATGTCAGGAAGCTATTGTTTAAATTCTCTCATTTCTAAACAGAGAATCCGCCTTCGAGGTTGTGTAATCGATTGTGTCGTGTTCTTATAACCTCTAAGTCGTGAAGGGAACTTCTAATTGTAACCATACAATTAAAGCAAATAAGCAGTACTTTCTTGTGGTGCCTTTTGTTTTCTTTGATCTTGACGAGGTGACCCCAACTGTTGAGTCTGGATCAGTTAAATACGCAACTGTGATCATTTAAGTTTACTTTCCTGTGCCGTACTGTTTACCACGCTATACAGGTTCCAACTTAATTCTGGAGGGTCAAAACTGACCGTGTCAAAAATGAGGCCGCCGAGTGTTGAAGCATACCAATACCAATATATGCGACCATTGCTTCGCAAATCACAAACACACGGAAGACGAGACTAGGCTACTATAACCTCAGGATGAAATATTTCTTCCAAACCTGGTTATTTTTTTTAGTACGCTAAACTTACGAGTTCGACCGTTGGGAATAAGAAGAAAAAGAAGTCAGAAAAGAAACAGTTTCCAGGAGCCTGCCAGAAGCGATAAAAACACAGGAAAAGGCAACAACTGGCGTTGACGCTTTCATTCAGATTATTTACAGCTTTTCGAGGGCAAAGTGAAAATTATTTTCGATCGAATTCCAAATTATACCCATGTGGAAATTATTTGCGATCGAATTCCAAATTAAACCCATGCAAATTGCATGCTTCAGTTACCTGTGCTACTTGCAGATCAGCAGGAAGTCTCAAAACTGTGTAACTGTTGCTGCGTCGCTGGGGAAGTGAAGCACGGTCATTGGTATCAACCGAATAATAAGTTAAATTGGCCGCCAGAAAGAGATTCAAAAGCTGACGTTTAGAGCGCTGGCCTATCGTCAAAGCGAATCAAGGAATTTTGGGTTGTGTGTGCTTCATATATCGAAAGGTGAAGAAACGCTGTTATTAGCGAAACATGGTAACATGGAAGACAAGAATGAACAGAATCATTCTAGTTAATGCCGAATGAAAAAAAAGAGATATTTCTGTGGGGAAAGTCAAAGATGAACTTTTTGCTCTAAGGTTTTAAGTTTTTCCTGATATCCTGATGTAGCGAAAGACCACACTTGGTTAGAATGAGAAGGAAGATTTAAAAGTGGCGAGCGACTGGTTTAGATAAAACTGTCGTTTCTTTCGTCTCGTAGATGTCTTCGAAATAAAGATGATTTTGGTTTTCTAAGCACTCAACATCCTCAAACTGAAATGGACTCCTACCGGCAGAAAGTCAGTTTGCTTTGTTATACTTCTTTCAGTAAAAAAATGAAATACCATCAAAAACGTTAATTCAATCGAGACACCAAACTTCTCAGCCTCTCTACAGAAAAGTGGGCAGCGCAAATTAACGAAAAGTAAACGCAAAAATGTTTATCAAAGCGGCCGACAAAGACGCCAATGTAGTCCTTTGCTGGACCGATCTTTAACAACATAAAGCCTTTCGGCGACTTTCAGACACTTCCTTTTATGCCAAAGTTGATAAAGATCTCACTCCGGTCAACCAAAAAATTGTAAAGGAAACTATTCAGTATCTCATTGCCAAACATAAATTTACACCTAGCCGAACTAGTTTTGAAACTTGACTGTTTTTCATTTTAATTTACGATAACTACTCTAAAAATGCCGCGATGGTGTCGCAATGTGTAGTAAAAACGGACCAATGACTATCACGAAGGACAATTCACCTTCTTAGGAAAACGAGAAAAACCATTAACCACTCGAATTCACACTTTTCGGCGTTGTGTTCTAGTTTGTTGACATTCTATATGCTTTGCCGTGTTCACTTCATTCAACCCAACATATTTTTTATCAGTAGAGTGCGTCAAAGTTGCAATGACTTCTGTAACTGATTTTGCAAGGACCACTTGGACAAACGGCAGCAGAATTATTGTAGCCGGATCTTTGGGTAGATCAAAATTACTAATGTACTTATTAAAGAAACCTATCACGTTACGATAATTTATATTTACCTTAACTGTTAAAAACTTCATGGCAATGGTATCCAGCATTTGTTTCCATCCTCAGCTTTTAAACGGCGCCAGCCTATATCATAGGCCTTTCATTTTGTTGAATGTCAAAACTTGTCTTAACCTTGAAAATTAACAATCATGGCCTTAAGTCAGTTTCCATCTCCCGCAATCCTAACCAACACTATTCTTTTTGGTTAATTATATATTTCACTTTTTTGCGATTCAATTTTTTGTGAGGAAAGCCTTATTGAAATTTTCTTGTGACTTAAAGCAGCTGCCTTCATTTATTAAGGGTTTCTCGAAGTTTTTTAAGAGTTTGATGAGATGTCAACTCCGAGCGCCTTTATCGTTTCCCTCCCAATGTCAAAACCTTCGATTGTGCAGTGTTCTTATAACATCTAACTCGTAAAGGTAATAACAAATTGTAACCGTAAAATGATATCAAGTAACCAGAACTTTATTTTGATGCTGTAGCTTTTATTGGTTGTTCTTTACGAGGTGACCCCAACTTTTAAATTGTCACTGATTGGGACTCGGGAAAATGAAATTCAAGTATTTTTTAGCCATAAACATTGCAATTATTTTTCCAAAAACTCCATAAACTATGGAGAGTCGGATGGTATGGAACAAAAACTTGGCAACAGAACACCCAGACTCTATAGTAGCTTTGTTTTCAGGCAGTCCTAAACACAGCTGGACTGGAACACGACTGAACTTCTGTAAAATGTGCAGTTAAGAAAACATACCAGCAAGTTATGTTTTATTAGAGGTTGCAATTACCGTATCCTCCAAACGATACCACAATCCCGTGTTCATGTCCAGGCACCCATAGTTCCTGGAGTGGGCAATTAAACGGAAGTTGAGCCGGTAGGCCTAAGGTCTGTTTCTCGAAAGTCCCCATAACTTTTCGGGCTGGCAAAGCTATTTAATTTGCGTAATGTTTACTTTCTAAATTCATATTTTTTTTGGTTTTGGTTGAAGTAACAAGTCGTTCTTGTTTACGGGCTGACAACTACACCACTATTCTATAAATTTAAAATAATGTTCCGAGAGTTATCGGAACTTTTGAAAAGCGGGCCCTTGTAGCTTCTGATGCGTATAAAAAAAACAGACATAACTTTGCTTTTATTTATTTTATTTTATTTTTTTTTTTTTTTTACATTGCTTTCTGACAGTTTGTTTTCAAAAACAGACCTTTTAATTTTAGCAGTCACTCGTAATGTCAACGTTTTATTTTTCTTGGAATTTGTTTATCGTCATATTCCAACCACAGATAACTATATCATCTTTGAGTGTTTGTCTTCTTCTTTTGGTAAGTCGTTTCGTTCCATTCTGGTGCAATCCAGAGCTCTTGCTGCAGCGCATATATCTCTATCTGTTCTTTCCAACTGAAATGAAAAAACATATATTGTGAGAACATCACTGTCGAACGTTGCACTTCTTTATTCCATCTCATTGATGTAATTTAATAGACAGAAGTTTAATCTATGGAACAATTGTAAAATAGAGCTAATTTTCAGCCTAATGATAGTGAGCTCTTCTCCAAGACTGAATGGAATTATGTCCACATCTCATGTGCTGCTATCACGGAATGGAAAAAAGACAGTTGCCTATGATGTGATATGACAATAAAGGCAGTCAACTGTCTCTGATCTGAGCTGGTTACCCTGATGCGACCACTCAGATCAAATAACAGCTATGGAGCAGTACTTTCTTGTGACGGATGGTTTAGGAGCCCATAATTAATGTTCTACTGAAATTTTGAAGGGAATGGGGAAAAAATTCTAAGGATTGGCCATTGAAATGATGGCTACTGAGGAGCACTTTTCTAAAATGTTGTCGTGGAAATAATCTTTGGCCCAGTTCGGAACCTACACGTCTTCAGCCATTTAACGATTTTCGTAACTCCTATCTGTACTATACGACATCCCTGCCTGTATATACCTTATAATTAACTAACATAATGTGCCGGTGACGACGCATTTTTTATCCCCAGAATACAAACCTTTTCACGCAGTTCTCGTCTCCCGGGTGGCATTAGTCTACCAACTCCTTCGCTATCTTGAACAGAACAGAAGAACAGCAACATGGCGGCGACTAATATGAACGCTTGAATCTTCATTTTCCAGTCACCTTTTCACAACTGAGTGAAATGGCAAGTTATGATAGTCCTGTCTGCGTTGCTCTCCGCTTTTTAACAATTTTTCGGGGTCACTTTGAAGATCTTTGAAGCGTTTTGCATGTCGGATGTCAAACTAGTCTCAAGTGGAGCACTTCATGAAGGACAATTCACCTTCTTAATTAGGAAAACGAGAAAAACCATTAACCACTCAAATTCACAATTTTCGTCGTAATGTATTTTGTTTTGTAGGCATAATGAGCTGTTGCCCATGTTTTATACTTTGCCGTGTTCACTTCATTCAATTGCAACCCAACAATTTTTTTCATCAGTCAAGTCCGTCAAAGTTTCAATGACTTCTCTAACTGATTATCGATGATTATGCAAGGACCACTAGGACAAACGGCAGCAGAATTATTGTAGCCGGATCTTTGTGTAGTTCATAAATTCAGAATCAGTAATGTACTTTATAAACAAACCTACTCGCGTGAATTAAGGCATGGCTCCTCGTGTAATATTGGGTTTTCATCATATTTCTAGCTTTATTCAGCGTCCCCTAATATTTTATCTTATAACCATGCACTAAGAAACAAAACCATTTTTGGATGGTACCCTGTGTCTGTTGGGGTCACATGACCAGCCACGCCCTAAATTATGCAAAATTTGGAATTTTCAGATTACGGCATGGAAATTCAATTAAAAGCTCCCGTTTTTCCTTCCTTTGTCTTCAATTTACAGAGAGATACGTCAAATTAAACGGGCAATTTCGAAAACTGTTATTGCTGCATAATTATACATTGTTTTCCTCTAGTCCCAGTCTCTCTCTAAAATTAAAACGTTACAGTTTACAGAAAATAAATAACTTTGGAAAACCCCGATTAGTTCCATAAACCTTGTACTAATAGTCATTGATAGAAAACAAATTAAGTAGACAAATATTTTTGCATTATCTCGTAAATTTGGATCGAAAAAAATTGCTAAAAATTGGGCGTGGCAAGTCACGTGACGTAGCAAGTCCATTCATGTAAGCGAAAAAAAAAATTTCAACAATTAAAAGCCTCTTAGAAAGTTTAAAGTCAATAAGTCAAATATGTTTTAAAACAAACCACCCTCTTTCAATCGAACGAGACCCATTCCTTAATTCACCCGAGTATCACGTAACGACATTTTATCTTTAACTGTTAAAATATTCATTGCAATGGTATCCGCCTTCTGTTTCCATCCTCACTTAGCTTTACCGGCGCCAGCCTGCCTTTTTTATTACGATTCTTTTTTATGTCAGGAAGCTATTGTTTAAATTCTCTTATTTCGTAACAGTGAAGCCGCCTTCGAGGTTGTGTAATCGATTGTGTCGTGTTCTTATAACCTCTAAGTCGTGAAGGTAACTTTAAATTGTAAGCATAAAATTAAAGCAAATGAGCAATACTTTCCTGTGGTGCTTTTTCTTTTCTTAGATCTTGACGAGTTGACCCTAACTTTAATTTCGAGCCTGGATCAGTTAAATACGCAACTGTGATCATTTAAGTCTACTTTCCTGTACCGTACTATTTACTGAACAATACATGTTCCAACTTAACTTTAGAGGATCAAAACTGACCGTGTCAAAATTGAGGCCGAATAGTAAAGTATACAATACCAATATGGGCGACCATTGCTTAGCAAATCACTAACACACGGAAGACGAGACTAAGCTACTTAATGACCTCAGGATTAAATATTTCTTCCACACCTTTTTATTGTTTCTTAGTACGCTACACTTGCGAGTTCGACCGTAAAAAAGAAACGGTTTCCAGGAGCCTTCCAAAAGCGAGAAGAACACCGGACAAGGCAACAACTGATGTTAACGCTTTCATTCAGATTGTTTCCAGCTTTTCGAAGGGAAAGGAGAAATTATTTTTGATCGAATTCCAAATTAAATTCATGCAAATTGCTTAAGTATGCTTGATCAGTTACCTGTGCTACGTGCAGCATCAGCAGGAAGTCACAAACTTATCACCAAACTATGCATGGTGGCTCTGTCGGCGTTGCCCTCTGATTTTTAACGCATGATTTCGCGGTGTCACTTTCGAGGTTTTTTATGTCGGATGTCAAACTCGTCTCGAGTGGAGCTAGCACTTAATGAAGGACAATTCACCTTCTTAGGAAAACGAGAAAGCCATTAACAACTCAAATTCACTCTTTTCGGTGTTGTGATCTAAAAAAAGATATTTTAGGCTTAATGAACTGTTGAAATGCTATATAAGCTTATATACTTTGCCGTGTTCACTTCATTCAACCCAACATATTTTTCATCAGTCAAGTCCGTCAAAGTTTCAATGACTTCTGTAATTGATTATGCAAGGACCACTTGGACAAACGGCAGCAGAATCATTGCAGCTGGATCTTTGTGTAGATCAGAATCAGTCAGATGTCACGGGCTTATTAAACAAACCTATCACGTAACGACATTTTATCTTTAACTGTTAAAATATTCATGGCAATGGTATCCGCCTTCTGTTTCCATCTTCACTTAGCTTTACCGGCGCCAGCCTGCCTTTTTTATTACGATTCTTTTTTTATGTCAGGAAGCTATTGTTTAGATTCTCTTATTTCGTAACTGTGAAGACACCTTCGAGGTTGTGTAATCGATTGTGTCGTATTCTTTATATAACCTCTAAGTCGTGAAGGTAACTTTAAAGGGGCATTAACTGTCACGCAGGGATTTTGCTGTGTTTTGGTCAAAGTACACTAAATATATGACAATTGCAAAGTACCTTTGCTCAAACATAAAATTGCTTTTAGAACACCAAGAAGGTAATATCAAGTGATTTCTTCATGGAAGAACAAACCATAATAAATAAGTTTTGCTGCCATTTTTCCACGACTCTTGGGAGGAACTTGAAAAAATTGGCCAATTTTTTCAAGTTGCAATCCATTTCCATCCTGGCCATCCGCAGCCAAAGATAACGAATTCTAGTTTCTGTGCATTGGTAGAGTATTTGTTAACAAAACTAGACCGTTATTTTAAGGTTTCCATTGAAACAAATATGTTTTTTGGCTTTTCAAAGTGATACTAAAAATAGGTGACAGTGTCCCTTTAAATTGTAAGCATAAAATTAAAGCAAATGAACAGTACTTTCTTGTGGTGCTTTTTCTTTTCTTAGATCTTGACGAGGTGACCCCAACTGTTGCATCGCAGCTGTGATTATTTAAGTCTACTTTCCTGTGAAGTACTGTTTTCTGAGCTATACAGATTCCAACTTAATTCTAGAAGATCAAAACTGACCTTGTCAAAAATGAGGCATAGTGCTAAAGTATACCAATACCAATGTGGGCGACCATTGCTTCGCAAATCACAAACACGCGGAAGACGAGACTAGGCTACTATAACCACGGGATTAAATATTTCTTCCAAACCTGTTAATTCTTTCTTAGTACGCTACACTTACGAGTTCGACCGTTGGGCATAAGAAGAAACTACGAAAATGCACAGGAAAAGGCAACAACTGACGTTAACTCTTTCATTCAGTTTATTTACAGCTTTCCGAAGGCAAAGTGAAAATTATTTCCGATCGACTTCCGAATTAAACCCATGTACCCATGCAAACTGCTATGGTATGCTTCAGTTACCTGTGCTACGTGCAGCATCAGCAGGAAGTCTCAAAACTGTGTAACTGTTGCTGCGTCGCTGGGGAAGTGAAGCACGGTCATTGGTATCAACTGAATAATAACTAAAGGTAAATAAGCCACCAGAAAGAGATTCAAAAGCTGACGTTTAGAGCGCTGACCTATCGTCAAAGCGAATCACGAAATTGTGGGTTGGGTGTGGTTCATATATCGAAAGATGGAGCTACGCTGTTGTTAGCGAAACATGGTAACATGGAAGACAAGAATGAACAGAATTACTCTACTAATGACGAATGAATAGAGAGACATTTCTGTGGGAAAAGTCAAAGATCAACTTTTTGCTCTAAGTTTTTAGGTTTTTTCTGATATCCTGATGTAGCGAAAGACCACAATAGGTTACAATGGGAAAGAAGATTAAAGTGGCGAGCGACTGGTTTAGATAAGACTGTTGTTTCTTCTAACGTCTCGTGGGGATGTCTTCGAAAAAAAGATGTTTTTGGTTTTTGAAGCACTCAACATCCCCAAATTGAAATGGACTACCACCTGCAGAGAGCCAGTTTGCTTTGTTATACTTCTTTCAGTAAAAAAATTAAATACCATCAAAAACGTTAATTCCATCGAGACACCAAATTTCCCAACCTCTCTACAGAAAAGTGAGCAGCGCAAATTAGCGAAAAGTAAACGCAAAAATATGTTGATCAATTAGCGTCCGGCAAAGGCGCCAATGTAGTTCTTTTCCGGAACGATCTTTACCCCGGCGACAAGAAGCCTTTCGGCAACTTTCCGACTCTACCTTTTATGCCAAAGCCTACCACAAAATTGCCAAGGAAAATATTCAGTACCTCATCACCAAATAAAAATTACCGCCTAGCCGAACTAGTTTTGACACTTGACTGTTTTTCATCAATGTTTTACGATAACTACTTCAAAAATTTCAATGGTGTCGCAATGGATAGTAAAAACGGACTTATGACAATGACTGAGTGGTGTAACATCATCAAGCAGAGAAAAACTTAATCAATTTATAAATTCTGTCAACTACTCTTACCCGGCTTTAAGTTATACCCGTTGTAAATTTGTGAAACTTCTGTCGCTTTTCTTTTCTTTTCAGTCGCAATCAATGGCAACTAATACAGAACTTTGCTTTTACATTTTTTATTTTACATTGCTTGTTTTGTTTTTTTTTTAATTTAAGTTACTCATAATTTCAATATTTTGTTATTGAATCTTCATATTCCAACCCGCCAGATAACTATATCATCTTTGAGCGTTTGTCTTCTTCTTTGTAAGCCGCGTTCTATTCTGGTGTATTCTTGCTGCAGAGCAAATATCTCTTGCTGTTCTATCGACCTATAATAAAAAAACATTGTGTATGGGGTAATGCCCGAGTTTCAAGACCTTCATAAAATCTGAATGACCGACCGCGTAGCACGAGGTCATTATTTTTATGAAGGCCGAAGAGCGAGGGTATTATCCGTTTTAAAGCACCCTTTCATTGTGCAAGGATTGTGCAAGCATTTTAAATTGTAATGGAAACAGTCAAACTAAATTTGAGTTTTGACGACGGCTTTAATGACTCCCCTGGCTGAATTTTTCTTACTGGTATAATCAGTAAAGCGTTTGTTAGAATTGATCAACTGTGGCCTCTATGAAGCGCAGTGATGCGCTGTGAAGCGCCGTTTGTGATATTCTATACTGGCCAAGTAGAATACTTTTTACAACAAGATGTGGATAAAGTTCTCAAGTTATCGCAGATTAATGCCCCTTTTCATTGTTTCGAACAGGTTATCAGTGGATAATCCACATAAATGTTCACTAAAATGAACAACAGGTCATTATTGTGGTCAGGATGCAACCTTGGAAAAAATGTGAGGGATAGTCGTAACAATCAGGAATTATGGGATGTGGACTTTGGATAAAAATAGGAAATTGACCGTCGATAATTTTTCATTCCCGTTCAATGTAATGGGAAATATTTAGTATTTGCCTAATAATGAAGGTTTTTTTTAAACTAACCAAGGTAGTTCAAAACCTAAAAAAATAAGTCCTCGTAGGACAGGGCGTATGTTGTTTGTTCAGAGGGATGTGTTGTTCATATCGTTGACACGTACATGAAACAGTCAGTTTGTCAGGGGTGTTGTGGGTACTTTTGAAAAGCGGGTTCTTGTGAGCTACTGAGGTGTGTAAAAAAAAAACTAATACGGAACTTTGCTTTTAGATTATTTTATTTTACATTGCTTCCTGACAGTTTGTTTTCGTAAACGGACCTTTTAATTTTAGCAGTTACTCGTAATGTCACGTTTTATTTTTCTTGGAATTTGTTTATCGTCATATTCCAACCACAGATAACTAGTTCATCTTTGCATGTTTGTCTTCTTGCTTTGGTTAGTCGTTTCGTTCCATTCTGGTGCAATCCAGAGCTCTTGCTGCAGCGCAAATATCTCTGTCTGTTCTTTCCAACTGAAATGAAAAAACATATATTGTGAGAACATCACTGTGGAACGTTGCACTTCTTTCTTTTATCTCATTGATGTAATTTAATAGACAGAAGTTTAATCTATGGAACAATTGTAAAATAGAGCTAATGTTCAGCCTAATGATAGTGAGCTCTTCTCCAAGACTGAATGGAATTATGTCCACATCTCATATGCTGCTATCACGGAATAGAAAAAAGACAGTTGCCTGTGATGTGATATTACAATACAGCAGTCAATTCTCTCTCTATAAGCTGGTTACCCTGATCGATGTGACCACTCAGATCAAATAACAGCTATGGAGCAGTACTTTCTTGTGACGGATAGTCGAGGAGCCCATAATTAATGTTCTACTGAAATTTTGAAGGGAACTAGATGGGGATAAAATTCTAAGGATTGGCCATTGAAATGATGGCTACTGAGGAGCACTTTTCTAAAATGTTGTCGTGGAAATAATCTTTGGCCCAGTTCGGAACCTACACGCCTTCAGCCATTTAACGATTTTCGTAACTCCTATCTGTACTATACGACATCCCTGCCTGTATATACCTTATACGGTGAAGACGCATTTTTTATCCCCAGAATACAAACCTTTTCACGCAGTTCTCGTCTCCCGGGTGGGATTGGTCCAAAAGCCCCTTCGCTATCTTGAACAGAACAGAAGAACAGCAACATGGCGGCGACTAATATAAACGCTTGAATCTTCATTTTCCAGTCACCTTTTCACAACTGAGTGAAATAGCAAGTTATGGTAGTCCTGTCTGCGTTGCTCTCCGCTTTTTAACGATTTTTCGGGGTCACTTTGAAGATCTTTGAAGCGTTTTGCATGTCGGATGTCAAACTAGTCTCAAGTGGAGCACTTCATGAAGGACAATTCACCTTCTTAATTAGGAAAACGAGAAAAACCATTAACCACTCAAATTTACACTTTTCGTCGTAATGTATTCTATTTTATAGACATAATGAGCTGTTGCCCATGTTTTATACTTTGCCGTGTTCACTTCATTCAATTGCAACCCAACAATTTTTTTCATCAGTCAAGTCCGTCAAAGTTTCAATGACTTCTCTAACAGATTATCGATGATTATGCAAGGACCACTAGGACAAACGGCAGCAGAATTATTGTAGCCGGATCTTTGTGTAGTTCATAAATTCAGATTCAGTAATGTACTTTATAAACAAACCTATCACGTAACGACATTTTATCTTTAACTGTTAAAATATTCATTGCAATGGTATCCGCCTTCTGTTTCCATCCTCACTTAGCTTTACCGGCGCCAGCCTGCCTTTTTTATTACGATTCTTTTTTATGTCAGGAAGCTATTGTTTAAATTCTCTTATTTCGTAACAGTGAAGCCGCCTTCGAGGTTGTGTAATCGATTGTGTCGTGTTCTTATAACCTCTAAGTCGTGAAGGTAACTTTAAATTGTAAGCATAAAATTAAAGCAAATGAGCAATACTTTCCTGTGGTGCTTTTTCTTTTCTTAGATCTTGACGAGTTGACCCTAACTTTAATTTCGAGCCTGGATCAGTTAAATACGCAACTGTGATCATTTAAGTCTACTTTCCTGTACCGTACTGTTTACTGAACAATACAGGTTCCAACTTAACTCTAGAGGATCAAAACTGACCGTGTCAAAATTGAGGCCGAATAGTAAAGTATACAATACCAATATGGGCGACCATTGCTTAGCAAATCACTAACACACGGAAGACGAGACTAAGCTACTTAATAACCTCAGGATTAAATATTTCTTCCACACCTTTTTATTATTTGTTAGTACGCTACACTTGCGAGTTCGACCGTAAAAAAGAAACGGTTTCCAGGAGCCTTCCAAAAGCGAGAAGAACACCGGACAAGGCAACAACTGATGTTAACGCTTTCATTCAGATTGTTTCCAGCTTTTCGAAGGGAAAGCAGAAATTATTTTTGATCGAATTCCAAATTAAATTCATGCAAATTGCTTAAGTATGCTTCATCAGTTACCTGTGCTACGTGCAGCATCAGCAGGAAGTCACAAACTTATCACCAAACTATGCATGGTGGCCCTGTCGGCGTTGCCCTCTGATTTTTAACGCATGATTTCGCGGTGTCACTTTCGAGGTTTTTTATGTCGGATGTCAAACTCGTCTCGAGTGGAGCTAGCACTTAATGAAGGACAATTCACCTTCTTAGGAAAACGAGAAAGCCATTAACAACTCAAATTCACTCTTTTCGGTGTTGTGATCTAAAAAAAGATATTTTAGGCTTAATGAACTGTTGAAATGCTATATAAGCTTATATACTTTGCCGTGTTCACTTCATTTAACCCAACATATTTTTCATCAGTCAAGTCCGTCAAAGTTTCAATGACTTCTGTAATTGATTATGCAGGGACCACTTGGACAAACGGCAGCAGAATCATTGCAGCTGGATCTTTGTGTAGATCAGAATCAGTCAGATGTCACGGGCTTATTAAACAAACCTATCACGTAACGACATTTTATCTTTAACTGTTAAAATATTCATGGCAATGGTATCCGCCTTCTGTTTCCATCTTCACTTAGCTTTACCGGCGCCAGCCTGCCTTTTTTATTACGATTCTTTTTTTATGTCAGGAAGCTATTGTTTAAATTCTCTTATTTCGTAACTG
This sequence comes from Dendrophyllia cribrosa, assembly GCA_024195265.1. Classification (NCBI taxonomy): domain Eukaryota; kingdom Metazoa; phylum Cnidaria; class Anthozoa; order Scleractinia; family Dendrophylliidae; genus Dendrophyllia; species Dendrophyllia cribrosa. The sequence continues at coordinate 6,480,152 of JAJLRJ010000002.1, read as the reverse complement.
TGAAGACACCTTCGAGGTTGTGTAATCGATTGTGTCGTATTCTTTATATAACCTCTAAGTCGTGAAGGTAACTTTAAAGGGGCATTAACTGTCACGCAGGGATTTTGCTGTGTTTTGGTCAAAGTACACTAAATATATGACAATTGCAAAGTACCTTTGCTCAAACATAAAATTGCTTTTAGAACAAGAAGGTAATATCAAGTGATTTCTTCATGGAAGAACAAACCATAATAAATAAGTTTTGCTGCCATTTTTCCACGACTCTTGGGAGGAACTTGAAAAAATTGGCCAATTTTTTCAAGTTGCAATCCATTTCCATCCTGGCCATCCGCAGCCAGAATAACGAATTCTAGTTTCTGTGCATTGGTAGAGTATTTGTTAACAAAACTAGACCGTTATTTTAAGGTTTCCATTGAAACAAATATGTTTTTTGGCTTTTCAAAGTGATACTAAAAATAGGTGACAGTGTCCCTTTAAATTGTAAGCATAAAATTAAAGCAAATGAACAGTACTTTCTTGTGGTGCTTTTTCTTTTCTTAGATCTTGACGAGGTGACCCCAACTGTTGCATCGCAGCTGTGATTATTTAAGTCTACTTTCCTGTGAAGTACTGTTTTCTGAGCTATACAGATTCCAACTTAATTCTAGAAGATCAAAACTGACCTTGTCAAAAATGAGGCATAGTGCTAAAGTATACCAATACCAATGTGGGCGACCATTGCTTCGCAAATCACAAACACGCGGAAGACGAGACTAGGCTACTATAACCTCGGGATTAAATATTTCTTCCAAACCTGTTAATTCTTTCTTAGTACGCTACACTTACGAGTTCGACCGTTGGGCATAAGAAGAAACTACGAAAATGCACAGGAAAAGGCAACAACTGACGTTAACTCTTTCATTCAGTTTATTTACAGCTTTCCGAAGGCAAAGTGAAAATTATTTCCGATCGACTTCCGAATTAAACCCATGTACCCATGCAAACTGCTATGGTATGCTTCAGTTACCTGTGCTACGTGCAGCATCAGCAGGAAGTCTCAAAACTGTGTAACTGTTGCTGCGTCGCTGGGGAAGTGAAGCACGGTCATTGGTATCAACTGAATAATAACTAAAGGTAAATAAGCCACCAGAAAGAGATTCAAAAGCTGACGTTTAGAGCGCTGACCTATCGTCAAAGCGAATCACGAAATTGTGGGTTGGGTGTGGTTCATATATCGAAAGATGGAGCTACGCTGTTGTTAGCGAAACATGGTAACATGAAGACAAGAATGAACAGAATTACTCTACTAATGACGAATGAATAGAGAGACATTTCTGTGGGAAAAGTCAAAGATCAACTTTTTGCTCTAAGTTTTTAGGTTTTTTCTGATATCCTGATGTAGCGAAAGACCACAATATGTTACAATGAGAAAGAAGATTAAAGTGGCGAGCGACTGGTTTAGATAAGACTGTTGTTTCTTCTAACGTCTCGTGGGGATGTCTTCGAAAAAAAGATGTTTTGGGTTTTTGAAGCACTCAACATCCTCAAATTGAAATGGACTACCACCTGCAGAGAGCCAGTTTGCTTTGTTATACTTCTTTCAGTAAAAAAATTAAATACCATCAAAAACGTTAATTCCATCGAGACACCAAATTTCCCAACCTCTCTACAGAAAAGTGAGCAGCGCAAATTAGCGAAAAGTAAACGCAAAAATATGTCGATCAAAGCGTCCGGCAAAGGCGCCAATGTAGTTCTTTTCCGGAACGATCTTTACCCCGGCGACAAGAAGCCTTTCGGCAACTTTCCGACTCTACCTTTTATGCCAAAGCCTACCACAAAATTGCCAAGGAAAATATTCAGTACCTCATCACCAAATAAAAATTACCGCCTAGCCGAACTAGTTTTGACACTTGACTGTTTTTCATCAATGTTTTACGATAACTACTTCAAAAATTTCAATGGTGTCGCAATGGATAGTAAAAACGGACTTATGACAATGACTGAGTGGTGTAACATCATCAAGCAGAGAAAAACTTAATCAATTTATAAATTCTGTCAACTACTCTTACCCGGCTTTAAGTTATACCCGTTGTAAATTTGTGAAACTTCTGTCGCTTTTCTTTTCTTTTCAGTCGCAATCAATGGCAACTAATACAGAACTTTGCTTTTACATTTTTTCATTTTACATTGCTTGTTTTGTTTTTTTTTTAAATTTAAGTTACTCATAATTTCAATATTTTGTTATTGAATCTTCATATTCCAACCCGCCAGATAACTATATCATCTTTGAGCGTTTGTCTTCTTCTTTGTAAGCCGCGTTCTATTCTGGTGTATTCTTGCTGCAGAGCAAATATCTCTTGCTGTTCTATCGACCTATAATAAAAAAACATTGTGTATGGGGTAATGCCCGAGTTTCAAGACCTTCATAAAATCTGAATGACCGACCGCGTAGCACGAGGTCATTATTTTTATGAAGGCCGAAGAGCGAGGGTATTATCCGTTTTAAAGCACCCTTTCATTGTGCAAGGATTGTGCAAGCATTTTAAATTGTAATGGAAACAGTCAAACTAAATTTGAGTTTTGACGACGGCTTTAATGACTCCCCTGGCTGAATTTTTCTTACTGGTATAATCAGTAAAGCGTTTGTTAGAATTGATCAACTGTGGCCTCTATGAAGCGCAGTGATGCGCTGTGAAGCGCCGTTTGTGATATTCTATACTGGCCAAGTAGAATACTTTTTACAACAAGATGTGGATAAAGTTCTCAAGTTATCGCAGATTAATGCCCCTTTTCATTGTTTCGAACAGGTTATCAGTGGATAATCCACATAAATGTTCACTAAAATGAACAACAGGTCATTATTGTGGTCAGGATGCAACCTTGGAAAAAATGTGAGGGATAGTCGTAACAATCAGGAATTATGGGATGTGGACTTTGGATAAAAATAGGAAATTGACCGTCGATAATTTTTCATTCCCGTTCAATGTAATGGGAAATATTTAGTATTTGCCTAATAATGAAGGTTTTTTTTAAACTAACCAAGGTAGTTCAAAACCTAAAAAAATAAGTCCTCGTAGGACAGGGCGTATGTTGTTTGTTCAGAGGGATGTGTTGTTCATATCGTTGACACGTACATGAAACAGTCAGTTTGTCAGGGGTGTTGTGGGTACTTTTGAAAAGCGGGTTCTTGTGAGCTACTGAGGTGTGTAAAAAAAAAACTAATACGGAACTTTGCTTTTAGATTATTTTATTTTACATTGCTTCCTGACAGTTTGTTTTCGTAAACGGACCTTTTAATTTTAGCAGTTACTCGTAATGTCACGTTTTATTTTTCTTGGAATTTGTTTATCGTCATATTCCAACCACAGATAACTAGTTCATCTTTGCATGTTTGTCTTCTTGCTTTGGTTAGTCGTTTCGTTCCATTCTGGTGCAATCCAGAGCTCTTGCTGCAGCGCAAATATCTCTGTCTGTTCTTTCCAACTGAAATGAAAAAACATATATTGTGAGAACATCACTGTGGAACGTTGCACTTCTTTCTTTTATCTCATTGATGTAATTTAATAGACAGAAGTTTAATCTATGGAACAATTGTAAAATAGAGCTAATGTTCAGCCTAATGATAGTGAGCTCTTCTCCAAGACTGAATGGAATTATGTCCACATCTCATATGCTGCTATCACGGAATAGAAAAAAGACAGTTGCCTGTGATGTGATATTACAATACAGCAGTCAATTCTCTCTCTATAAGCTGGTTACCCTGATCGATGTGACCACTCAGATCAAATAACAGCTATGGAGCAGTACTTTCTTGTGACGGATAGTCGAGGAGCCCATAATTAATGTTCTACTGAAATTTTGAAGGGAACTAGATGGGGATAAAATTCTAAGGATTGGCCATTGAAATGATGGCTACTGAGGAGCACTTTTCTAAAATGTTGTCGTGGAAATAATCTTTGGCCCAGTTCGGAACCTACACGCCTTCAGCCATTTAACGATTTTCGTAACTCCTATCTGTACTATACGACATCCCTGCCTGTATATACCTTATACGGTGAAGACGCATTTTTTATCCCCAGAATACAAACCTTTTCACGCAGTTCTCGTCTCCCGGGTGGGATTGGTCCAAAAGCCCCTTCGCTATCTTGAACAGAACAGAAGAACAGCAACATGGCGGCGACTAATATAAACGCTTGAATCTTCATTTTCCAGTCACCTTTTCACAACTGAGTGAAATAGCAAGTTATGGTAGTCCTGTCTGCGTTGCTCTCCGCTTTTTAACGATTTTTCGGGGTCACTTTGAAGATCTTTGAAGCGTTTTGCATGTCGGATGTCAAACTAGTCTCAAGTGGAGCACTTCATGAAGGACAATTCACCTTCTTAATTAGGAAAACGAGAAAAACCATTAACCACTCAAATTTACACTTTTCGTCGTAATGTATTCTATTTTATAGACATAATGAGCTGTTGCCCATGTTTTATACTTTGCCGTGTTCACTTCATTCAATTGCAACCCAACAATTTTTTTCATCAGTCAAGTCCGTCAAAGTTTCAATGACTTCTCTAACAGATTATCGATGATTATGCAAGGACCACTAGGACAAACGGCAGCAGAATTATTGTAGCCGGATCTTTGTGTAGTTCATAAATTCAGATTCAGTAATGTACTTTATAAACAAACCTATCACGTAACGACATTTTATCTTTAACTGTTAAAATATTCATTGCAATGGTATCCGCCTTCTGTTTCCATCCTCACTTAGCTTTACCGGCGCCAGCCTGCCTTTTTTATTACGATTCTTTTTTATGTCAGGAAGCTATTGTTTAAATTCTCTTATTTCGTAACAGTGAAGCCGCCTTCGAGGTTGTGTAATCGATTGTGTCGTGTTCTTATAACCTCTAAGTCGTGAAGGTAACTTTAAATTGTAAGCATAAAATTAAAGCAAATGAGCAATACTTTCCTGTGGTGCTTTTTCTTTTCTTAGATCTTGACGAGTTGACCCTAACTTTAATTTCGAGCCTGGATCAGTTAAATACGCAACTGTGATCATTTAAGTCTACTTTCCTGTACCGTACTGTTTACTGAACAATACAGGTTCCAACTTAACTCTAGAGGATCAAAACTGACCGTGTCAAAATTGAGGCCGAATAGTAAAGTATACAATACCAATATGGGCGACCATTGCTTAGCAAATCACTAACACACGGAAGACGAGACTAAGCTACTTAATAACCTCAGGATTAAATATTTCTTCCACACCTTTTTATTATTTGTTAGTACGCTACACTTGCGAGTTCGACCGTAAAAAAGAAACGGTTTCCAGGAGCCTTCCAAAAGCGAGAAGAACACCGGACAAGGCAACAACTGATGTTAACGCTTTCATTCAGATTGTTTCCAGCTTTTCGAAGGGAAAGCAGAAATTATTTTTGATCGAATTCCAAATTAAATTCATGCAAATTGCTTAAGTATGCTTCATCAGTTACCTGTGCTACGTGCAGCATCAGCAGGAAGTCACAAACTTATCACCAAACTATGCATGGTGGCCCTGTCGGCGTTGCCCTCTGATTTTTAACGCATGATTTCGCGGTGTCACTTTCGAGGTTTTTTATGTCGGATGTCAAACTCGTCTCGAGTGGAGCTAGCACTTAATGAAGGACAATTCACCTTCTTAGGAAAACGAGAAAGCCATTAACAACTCAAATTCACTCTTTTCGGTGTTGTGATCTAAAAAAAGATATTTTAGGCTTAATGAACTGTTGAAATGCTATATAAGCTTATATACTTTGCCGTGTTCACTTCATTTAACCCAACATATTTTTCATCAGTCAAGTCCGTCAAAGTTTCAATGACTTCTGTAATTGATTATGCAGGGACCACTTGGACAAACGGCAGCAGAATCATTGCAGCTGGATCTTTGTGTAGATCAGAATCAGTCAGATGTCACGGGCTTATTAAACAAACCTATCACGTAACGACATTTTATCTTTAACTGTTAAAATATTCATGGCAATGGTATCCGCCTTCTGTTTCCATCTTCACTTAGCTTTACCGGCGCCAGCCTGCCTTTTTTATTACGATTCTTTTTTTATGTCAGGAAGCTATTGTTTAAATTCTCTTATTTCGTAACTGTGAAGACACCTTCGAGGTTGTGTAATCGATTGTGTCGTATTCTTTATATAACCTCTAAGTCGTGAAGGTAACTTTAAAGGGGCATTAACTGTCACGCAGGGATTTTGCTGTGTTTTGGTCAAAGTACACTAAATATATGACAATTGCAAAGTACCTTTGCTCAAACATAAAATTGCTTTTAGAACAAGAAGGTAATATCAAGTGATTTCTTCATGGAAGAACAAACCATAATAAATAAGTTTTGCTGCCATTTTTCCACGACTCTTGGGAGGAACTTGAAAAAATTGGCCAATTTTTTCAAGTTGCAATCCATTTCCATCCTGGCCATCCGCAGCCAGAATAACGAATTCTAGTTTCTGTGCATTGGTAGAGTATTTGTTAACAAAACTAGACCGTTATTTTAAGGTTTCCATTGAAACAAATATGTTTTTTGGCTTTTCAAAGTGATACTAAAAATAGGTGACAGTGTCCCTTTAAATTGTAAGCATAAAATTAAAGCAAATGAACAGTACTTTCTTGTGGTGCTTTTTCTTTTCTTAGATCTTGACGAGGTGACCCCAACTGTTGCATCGCAGCTGTGATTATTTAAGTCTACTTTCCTGTGAAGTACTGTTTTCTGAGCTATACAGATTCCAACTTAATTCTAGAAGATCAAAACTGACCTTGTCAAAAATGAGGCATAGTGCTAAAGTATACCAATACCAATGTGGGCGACCATTGCTTCGCAAATCACAAACACGCGGAAGACGAGACTAGGCTACTATAACCTCGGGATTAAATATTTCTTCCAAACCTGTTAATTCTTTCTTAGTACGCTACACTTACGAGTTCGACCGTTGGGCATAAGAAGAAACTACGAAAATGCACAGGAAAAGGCAACAACTGACGTTAACTCTTTCATTCAGTTTATTTACAGCTTTCCGAAGGCAAAGTGAAAATTATTTCCGATCGACTTCCGAATTAAACCCATGTACCCATGCAAACTGCTATGGTATGCTTCAGTTACCTGTGCTACGTGCAGCATCAGCAGGAAGTCTCAAAACTGTGTAACTGTTGCTGCGTCGCTGGGGAAGTGAAGCACGGTCATTGGTATCAACTGAATAATAACTAAAGGTAAATAAGCCACCAGAAAGAGATTCAAAAGCTGACGTTTAGAGCGCTGACCTATCGTCAAAGCGAATCACGAAATTGTGGGTTGGGTGTGGTTCATATATCGAAAGATGGAGCTACGCTGTTGTTAGCGAAACATGGTAACATGAAGACAAGAATGAACAGAATTACTCTACTAATGACGAATGAATAGAGAGACATTTCTGTGGGAAAAGTCAAAGATCAACTTTTTGCTCTAAGTTTTTAGGTTTTTTCTGATATCCTGATGTAGCGAAAGACCACAATATGTTACAATGAGAAAGAAGATTAAAGTGGCGAGCGACTGGTTTAGATAAGACTGTTGTTTCTTCTAACGTCTCGTGGGGATGTCTTCGAAAAAAAGATGTTTTGGGTTTTTGAAGCACTCAACATCCTCAAATTGAAATGGACTACCACCTGCAGAGAGCCAGTTTGCTTTGTTATACTTCTTTCAGTAAAAAAATTAAATACCATCAAAAACGTTAATTCCATCGAGACACCAAATTTCCCAACCTCTCTACAGAAAAGTGAGCAGCGCAAATTAGCGAAAAGTAAACGCAAAAATATGTCGATCAAAGCGTCCGGCAAAGGCGCCAATGTAGTTCTTTTCCGGAACGATCTTTACCCCGGCGACAAGAAGCCTTTCGGCAACTTTCCGACTCTACCTTTTATGCCAAAGCCTACCACAAAATTGCCAAGGAAAATATTCAGTACCTCATCACCAAATAAAAATTACCGCCTAGCCGAACTAGTTTTGACACTTGACTGTTTTTCATCAATGTTTTACGATAACTACTTCAAAAATTTCAATGGTGTCGCAATGGATAGTAAAAACGGACTTATGACAATGACTGAGTGGTGTAACATCATCAAGCAGAGAAAAACTTAATCAATTTATAAATTCTGTCAACTACTCTTACCCGGCTTTAAGTTATACCCGTTGTAAATTTGTGAAACTTCTGTCGCTTTTCTTTTCTTTTCAGTCGCAATCAATGGCAACTAATACAGAACTTTGCTTTTACATTTTTTCATTTTACATTGCTTGTTTTGTTTTTTTTTTAAATTTAAGTTACTCATAATTTCAATATTTTGTTATTGAATCTTCATATTCCAACCCGCCAGATAACTATATCATCTTTGAGCGTTTGTCTTCTTCTTTGTAAGCCGCGTTCTATTCTGGTGTATTCTTGCTGCAGAGCAAATATCTCTTGCTGTTCTATCGACCTATAATAAAAAAACATCGTGTATGGGGTAATGCCCGAGTTTCAAGACCTTCATAAAATCTGAATGACCGACCGCGTAGCACGAGGTCATTATTTTTATGAAGGCCGAAGAGCGAGGGTATTATCCGTTTTAAAGCACCCTTTCATTGTGCAAGGATTGTGCAAGCATTTTAAATTGTAATGGAAACAGTCAAACTAAATTTGAGTTTTGACGACGGCTTTAATGACTCCCCTGGCTGAATTTTTCTTACTGGTATAATCAGTAAAGCGTTTGTTAGAATTGATCAACTGTGGCCTCTATGAAGCGCAGTGATGCGCTGTGAAGCGCCGTTTGTGATATTCTATACTGGCCAAGTAGAATACTTTTTACAACAAGATGTGGATAAAGTTCTCAAGTTATCGCAGATTAATGCCCCTTTTCATTGTTTCGAACAGGTTATCAGTGGATAATCCACATAAATGTTCACTAAAATGAACAACAGGTCATTATTGTGGTCAGGATGCAACCTTGGAAAAAATGTGAGGGATAGTCGTAACAATCAGGAATTATGGGATGTGGACTTTGGATAAAAATAGGAAATTGACCGTCGATAATTTTTCATTCCCGTTCAATGTAATGGGAAATATTTAGTATTTGCCTAATAATGAAGGTTTTTTTTAAACTAACCAAGGTAGTTCAAAACCTAAAAAAATAAGTCCTCGTAGGACAGGGCGTATGTTGTTTGTTCAGAGGGATGTGTTGTTCATATCGTTGACACGTACATGAAACAGTCAGTTTGTCAGGGGTGTTGTGGGTACTTTTGAAAAGCGGGTTCTTGTGAGCTACTGAGGTGTGTAAAAAAAAACTAATACGGAACTTTGCTTTTAGATTATTTTATTTTACATTGCTTCCTGACAGTTTGTTTTCGTAAACGGACCTTTTAATTTTAGCAGTTACTCGTAATGTCACGTTTTATTTTTCTTGGAATTTGTTTATCGTCATATTCCAACCACAGATAACTAGTTCATCTTTGCGTGTTTGTCTTCTTGCTTTGGTTAGTCGTTTCGTTCCATTCTGGTGCAATCCAGAGCTCTTGCTGCAGCGCAAATATCTCTGTCTGTTCTTTCCAACTGAAATGAAAAAACATATATTGTGAGAACATCACTGTGGAACGTTGCACTTCTTTCTTTTATCTCATTGATGTAATTTAATAGACAGAAGTTTAATCTATGGAACAATTGTAAAATAGAGCTAATGTTCAGCCTAATGATAGTGAGCTCTTCTCCAAGACTGAATGGAATTATGTCCACATCTCATATGCTGCTATCACGGAATAGAAAAAAGACAGTTGCCTGTGATGTGATATTACAATACAGCAGTCAATTCTCTCTCTATAAGCTGGTTACCCTGATCGATGTGACCACTCAGATCAAATAACAGCTATGGAGCAGTACTTTCTTGTGACGGATAGTCGAGGAGCCCATAATTAATGTTCTACTGAAATTTTGAAGGGAACTAGATGGGGATAAAATTCTAAGGATTGGCCATTGAAATGATGGCTACTGAGGAGCACTTTTCTAAAATGTTGTCGTGGAAATAATCTTTGGCCCAGTTCGGAACCTACACGCCTTCAGCCATTTAACGATTTTCGTAACTCCTATCTGTACTATACGACATCCCTGCCTGTATATACCTTGTAATTAACTAACATAATGTGCCGGTGAAGACGCATTTTTTATCCCCAGAATACAAACCTTTTCACGCAGTTCTCGTCTCCCGGGTGGGATTGGTCCAAAAGCCCCTTCGCTATCTTGAACAGAACAGAAGAACAGCAACATGGCGGCGACTAATATAAACGCTTGAATCTTCATTTTCCAGTCACCTTTTCACAACTGAGTGAAATAGCAAGTTATGGTAGTCCTGTCTGCGTTGCTCTCCGCTTTTTAACGATTTTTCGGGGTCACTTTGAAGATCTTTGAAGCGTTTTGCATGTCGGATGTCAAACTAGTCTCAAGTGGAGCACTTCATGAAGGACAATTCACCTTCTTAATTAGGAAAACGAGAAAAACCATTAACCACTCAAATTCACACTTTTCGTCGTAATGTATTCTATTTTATAGACATAATGAGCTGTTGCCCATGTTTTATACTTTGCCGTGTTCACTTCATTCAATTGCAACCCAACAATTTTTTTCATCAGTCAAGTCCGTCAAAGTTTCAATGACTTCTCTAACTGATTATCGATGATTATGCAAGGACCACTAGGACAAACGGCAGCAGAATTATTGTAGCCGGATCTTTGTGTAGTTCATAAATTCAGAATCAGTAATGTACTTTATAAACAAACCTATCACGTAACGACATTTTATCTTTAACTGTTAAAATATTCATTGCAATGGTATCCGCCTTCTGTTTCCATCCTCACTTAGCTTTATCGGCGCCAGCCTGCCTTTTTTATTACGATTCTTTTTTATGTCAGGAAGCTATTGTTTAAATTCTCTTATTTCGTAACAGTGAAGCCGCCTTCGAGGTTGTGTAATCGATTGTGTCGTGTTCTTATAACCTCTAAGTCGTGAAGGTAACTTTAAATTGTAAGCATAAAATTAAAGCAAATGAGCAATACTTTCCTGTGGTGCTTTTTCTTTTCTTAGATCTTGACGAGTTGACCCTAACTTTAATTTCGAGCCTGGATCAGTTAAATACGCAACTGTGATCATTTAAGTCTACTTTCCTGTACCGTACTGTTTACTGAACAATACATGTTCCAACTTAACTCTAGAGGATCAAAACTGACCGTGTCAAAATTGAGGCCGAATAGTAAAGTATACAATACCAATATGGGCGACCATTGCTTAGCAAATCACTAACACACGGAAGACGAGACTAAGCTACTTAATAACCTCAGGATTAAATATTTCTTCCACACCTTTTTATTGTTTGTTAGTACGCTACACTTGCGAGTTCGACCGTAAAAAAGAAACGGTTTCCAGGAGCCTTCCAAAAGCGAGAAGAACACCGGACAAGGCAACAACTGATGTTAACGCTTTCATTCAGATTGTTTCCAGCTTTTCGAAGGGAAAGTAGAAATTATTTTTGATCGAATTCCAAATTAAATTCATGCAAATTGCTTAAGTATGCTTCATCAGTTACCTGTGCTACGTGCAGCATCAGCAGGAAGTCACAAACTTATCACCAAACTATGCATGGTGGCCCTGTCGGCGTTGCCCTCTGATTTTTAACGCATGATTTCGCGGTGTCACTTTCGAGGTTTTTTATGTCGGATGTCAAACTCGTCTCGAGTGGAGCTAGCACTTAATGAAGGACAATTCACCTTCTTAGGAAAACGAGAAAGCCATTAACAACTCAAATTCACTCTTTTCGGTGTTGTGATCTAAAAAAAGATATTTTAGGCTTAATGAACTGTTGAAATGCTATATAAGCTTATATACTTTGCCGTGTTCACTTCATTCAACCCAACATATTTTTCATCAGTCAAGTCCGTCAAAGTTTCAATGACTTCTGTAATTGATTATGCAAGGACCACTTGGACAAACGGCAGCAGAATCATTGCAGCTGGATCTTTGTGTAGATCAGAATCAGTCAGATGTCACGGGCTTATTAAACAAACCTATCACGTAACGACATTTTATCTTTAACTGTTAAAATATTCATGGCAATGGTATCCGCCTTCTGTTTCCATCTTCACTTAGCTTTACCGGCGCCAGCCTGCCTTTTTTATTACGATTCTTTTTTTATGTCAGGAAGCTATTGTTTAGATTCTCTTATTTCGTAACTGTGAAGACACCTTCGAGGTTGTGCAATCGATTGTGTCGTATTCTTTATATAACCTCTAAGTCGTGAAGGTAACTTTAAAGGGGCATTAACTGTCACGCAGGGATTTTGCTGTGTTTTGGTCAAAGTACACTAAATATATGACAATTGCAAAGTACCTTTGCTCAAACATAAAATTGCTTTTAGAACACCAAGAAGGTAATATCAAGTGATTTCTTCATGGAAGAACAAACCATAATAAATAAGTTTTGCTGCCATTTTTCCACGACTCTTGGGAGGAACTTGAAAAAATTGGCCAATTTTTTCAAGTTGCAATCCATTTCCATCCTGGCCATCCGCAGCCAAAGATAACGAATTCTAGTTTCTGTGCATTGGTAGAGTATTTGTTAACAAAACTAGACCGTTATTTTAAGGTTTCCATTGAAACAAATATGTTTTTTGGCTTTTCAAAGTGATACTAAAAATAGGTGACAGTGTCCCTTTAAATTGTAAGCATAAAATTAAAGCAAATGAACAGTACTTTCTTGTGGTGCTTTTTCTTTTCTTAGATCTTGACGAGGTGACCCCAACTGTTGCATCGCAGCTGTGATTATTTAAGTCTACTTTCCTGTGAAGTACTGTTTTCTGAGCTATACAGATTCCAACTTAATTCTAGAAGATCAAAACTGACCTTGTCAAAAATGAGGCATAGTGCTAAAGTATACCAATACCAATGTGGGCGACCATTGCTTCGCAAATCACAAACACGCGGAAGACGAGACTAGGCTACTATAACCACGGGATTAAATATTTCTTCCAAACCTGTTAATTCTTTCTTAGTACGCTACACTTACGAGTTCGACCGTTGGGCATAAGAAGAAACTACGAAAATGCACAGGAAAAGGCAACAACTGACGTTAACTCTTTCATTCAGTTTATTTACAGCTTTCCGAAGGCAAAGTGAAAATTATTTCCGATCGACTTCCGAATTAAACCCATGTACCCATGCAAACTGCTATGGTATGCTTCAGTTACCTGTGCTACGTGCAGCATCAGCAGGAAGTCTCAAAACTGTGTAACTGTTGCTGCGTCGCTGGGGAAGTGAAGCACGGTCATTGGTATCAACTGAATAATAACTAAAGGTAAATAAGCCACCAGAAAGAGATTCAAAAGCTGACGTTTAGAGCGCTGACCTATCGTCAAAGCGAATCACGAAATTGTGGGTTGGGTGTGGTTCATATATCGAAAGATGGAGCTACGCTGTTGTTAGCGAAACATGGTAACATGGAAGACAAGAATGAACAGAATTACTCTACTAATGACGAATGAATAGAGAGACATTTCTGTGGGAAAAGTCAAAGATCAACTTTTTGCTCTAAGTTTTTAGGTTTTTTCTGATATCCTGATGTAGCGAAAGACCACAATAGGTTACAATGGGAAAGAAGATTAAAGTGGCGAGCGACTGGTTTAGATAAGACTGTTGTTTCTTCTAACGTCTCGTGGGGATGTCTTCGAAAAAAAGATGTTTTTGGTTTTTGAAGCACTCAACATCCCCAAATTGAAATGGACTACCACCTGCAGAGAGCCAGTTTGCTTTGTTATACTTCTTTCAGTAAAAAAATTAAATACCATCAAAAACGTTAATTCCATCGAGACACCAAATTTCCCAACCTCTCTACAGAAAAGTGAGCAGCGCAAATTAGCGAAAAGTAAACGCAAAAATATGTTGATCAATTAGCGTCCGGCAAAGGCGCCAATGTAGTTCTTTTCCGGAACGATCTTTACCCCGGCGCCTTTGCCGGACGCTAATTGATCAACATATTTTTGCGTCCGGCAAAAATATGTTGATCAATTAGCGTCCGGCAAAGGCGCCAATGTAGTTCTTTTCCGGAACGATCTTTACCCCGGCGACAAGAAGCCTTTCGGCAACTTTCCGACTCTACCTTTTATGCCAAAGCCTACCACAAAATTGCCAAGGAAAATATTCAGTACCTCATCACCAAATAAAAATTACCGCCTAGCCGAACTAGTTTTGACACTTGACTGTTTTTCATCAATGTTTTACGATAACTACTTCAAAAATTTCAATGGTGTCGCAATGGATAGTAAAAACGGACTTATGACAATGACTGAGTGGTGTAACATCATCAAGCAGAGAAAAACTTAATCAATTTATAAATTCTGTCAACTACTCTTACCCGGCTTTAAGTTATACCCGTTGTAAATTTGTGAAACTTCTGTCGCTTTTCTTTTCTTTTCAGTCGCAATCAATGGCAACTAATACAGAACTTTGCTTTTACATTTTTTATTTTACATTGCTTGTTTTGTTTTTTTTAAATTTAAGTTACTCATAATTTCAATATTTTGTTATTGAATCTTCATATTCCAACCCGCCAGATAACTATATCATCTTTGAGCGTTTGTCTTCTTCTTTGTAAGCCGCGTTCTATTCTGGTGTATTCTTGCTGCAGAGCAAATATCTCTTGCTGTTCTATCGACCTATAATAAAAAAACATTGTGTATGGGGTAATGCCCGAGTTTCAAGACCTTCATAAAATCTGAATGACCGACCGCGTAGCACGAGGTCATTATTTTTATGAAGGCCGAAGAGCGAGGGTATTATCCGTTTTAAAGCACCCTTTCATTGTGCAAGGATTGTGCAAGCATTTTAAATTGTAATGGAAACAGTCAAACTAAATTTGAGTTTTGACGACGGCTTTAATGACTCCCCTGGCTGAATTTTTCTTACTGGTATAATCAGTAAAGCGTTTGTTAGAATTGATCAACTGTGGCCTCTATGAAGCGCAGTGATGCGCTGTGAAGCGCCGTTTGTGATATTCTGTACTGGCCAAGTAGAATACTTTTTACAACAAGATGTGGATAAAGTTCTCAAGTTATCGCAGATTTATAAAATGCCCCTTTTCATTGTTTCGAACAGGTTATCAGTGGATAATCCACATAAATGTTCACTAAAATGAACAACAGGTCATTATTGTGGTCAGGATGCAACCTTGGAAAAAATGTGAGGGATAGTCGTAACAATCAGGAATTATGGGATGTGGACTTTGGATAAAAATAGGAAATTGACCGTCGATAATTTTTCATTCCCGTTCAATGTAATGGGAAATATTTAGTATTTGCCTAATAATGAAGGTTTTTTTTAAACTAACCAAGGTAGTTCAAAACCTAAAAAAATAAGTCCTCGTAGGACAGGGCGTATGTTGTTTGTTCAGAGGGATGTGTTGTTCATATCGTTGACACGTACATGAAACAGTCAGTTTGTCAGGGGTGTTGTGGGTACTTTTGAAAAGCGGGTTCTTGTGAGCTACTGAGGTGTGTAAAAAAAAAACTAATACGGAACTTTGCTTTTAGATTATTTTATTTTACATTGCTTCCTGACAGTTTGTTTTCGTAAACGGACCTTTTAATTTTAGCAGTTACTCGTAATGTCACGTTTTATTTTTCTTGGAATTTGTTTATCGTCATATTCCAACCACAGATAACTAGTTCATCTTTGCGTGTTTGTCTTCTTGCTTTGGTTAGTCGTTTCGTTCCATTCTGGTGCAATCCAGAGCTCTTGCTGCAGCGCAAATATCTCTATCTGTTCTTTCCAACTGAAATGAAAAAACATATATTGTGAGAACATCACTGTGGAACGTTGCACTTCTTTCTTTTATCTTATTGATGTAATTTAATAGACAGAAGTTTAATCTATGGAACAATTGTAAAATAGAGCTAATGTTCAGCCTAATGATAGTGAGCTCTTCTCCAAGACTGAATGGAATTATGTCCACATCTCATATGCTGCTATCACGGAATAGAAAAAAGACAGTTGCCTGTGATGTGATATTACAATACAGCAGTCAATTCTCTCTCTATAAGCTGGTTACCCTGATCGATGTGACCACTCAGATCAAATAACAGCTATGGAGCAGTACTTTCTTGTGACGGATAGTCGAGGAGCCCATAATTAATGTTCTACTGAAATTTTGAAGGGAACTAGATGGGGATAAAATTCTAAGGATTGGCCATTGAAATGATGGCTACTGAGGAGCACTTTTCTAAAATGTTGTCGTGGAAATAATCTTTGGCCCAGTTCGGAACCTACACGCCTTCAGCCATTTAACGATTTTCGTAACTCCTATCTGTACTATACGAC
>JAJLRJ010000002.1:6423782-6456282 GCA_024195265.1 Dendrophyllia cribrosa | reverse complement strand
CGAATCTACATGATCACTCCAATTCAGTCTGGTGTACTGCTACTCCAAGGTACTTGTAGCTTTCAACCTTAAGGAAGGTGTCGTTGATCTGGATGGAAATGTCAATATCTTTCAGGTTTCGTGGGCTGCCATATATAACAAATTTGCATTTCGATATGTTCAGTGTCAAGAGATTGATATTAAACCATTTATCTAGGCACTGCAGATCACGATTTAAATTGGCCTCGAGGTCTTTAGGATTTTTGGCGTGACAATAAAGGACTGTGTCATCAGCATAAAGTGTAGTTTCACACGATCTTTGGCACTGAGGCAGGTCATTCCATAAATAATAAATAACAAAGGTCCCAGGACTCTTCCCTGTGGTACACGGACGAAAACAGGTTTGGCAGAAGATTGAGAACTGCCGATCTTGGTTATTTAATTTCTGTTTGAAAGATAAGATTTGAACCAGTCAATAGCGTTGTCAGAGAAACCGATTGTGCACAGTTTGGAAAAAAGAATGGTGTGATCCACCGTGTAAAACGTCTTTGACAAGTCCAAGAAGACAGTTCCAGTTAATAGGCCTTTGTCCAATGTGCTGTAAGATGGTGTCTGAGAAATTGGCTAAAGCAATCTCGGTAGAGAGGCGCGGTCGAAACCAAATTGCTTGGATATATAGCAATTTATTTTTGTGGAGGTACTCAAAAGGACATATGAAAATGGACCGCTTTCTCAAAGATCTTGCTGACAGTTGGTAAAACTGTGATAGGTAGGTAATTATTCGGGATCACATCGACTGCCAGACTTAAGAAGGGCGCTGACTTTCCTAAGTTTTCAAATACAAGGAAAGGCGGAGGAGCTGAGAGATCTATTGAAAATGCGCGTCAGCACAGGCGCCACAACACTAGCTGCAACTTTCAGCAAACGCGCACTGATGTCATCAAGACCGATTGCTTTGTTTGTCTTTTAGTGTTTCACCCGTGCGAAATTGTTCAAGGAAATCCTGGGAAATCTTCAGAATTCCCAAGAAAAAATTCCAAGAAATCTCAGGAATTCTCAGAAAATCGATCCTTTGTGTTAATTTGCACAAATTTCCCGAGATTTCTCAGAAATTCCAGGGAAAAGGTAAGAAAAACGGCGGAGTAAATCCTGGTAAATCCTTAGAATTCCCAAGAATAAATCCCAAGAAATCCCGAGAATTCTCAGAAAAATAACCTTTGTGTTAATTTGCACAAATCTTCCGGAAATTCTTAGGAATTTTTGAAAAAAGAATCGAAAAATATTCTCTGATTTTTTGGGAGTTCCCAGGAAATCCTGGGTACTCCCAGGAACAGGATTTTCTGAGAATCTCAATAATTTTTTAGAATTCCTGGTATTTCGGATACAAATAAGATTAGTTAATGAGAAACTGAAAAATGTGAGCTCAGCAGTCAGTATCACAATTTTAAACCAACCAAGAACAACACAGAATCAATTTTCATTTCACAAAGATACATTACCATTTATGTTGGATCAGTTCTATAATTTTATGTACACACATTTGTAAATAAAATAGACTTTTATAAAAAAAACCATGTCACTTCAGAAACCTGAAAAGATGAAAATTACTTTATGTACACAATTATTGTAAATAAAGTAGACTTCTGTAAAGAAATATATCGATCACTTGAGAAAACCAAAAATAATTTTTTGTAAATAAAGGATAATTTTTTAAAGAAATATTTTTTAATCGCTTCAGAAAACCAAAAAATAAAAAGTAAATTTGGAACTGAGAATAAAATAAGACCTACAATGTATTTTTGTTACTTACGACTGGCATGAAAATAAGATTGCAAATTAAAAAAATCTTAAAGGCTATACAGTGAAACCTCTATTAAGCGGACACCCAATTAAGCGGACACCCTCTATTAAGCGGACACTAAGCCGGGTCCAGAAATTAACGTCTTATATTTCCCTTTATAACGAGCCCCTATTCAGCGGACACGGACACTAAAATAAATTGTATTTGGCTAATTTCTATTGTTAAAAACCTCTATTAAGCGGACACCGGACTGAATTGACAATAGTAGTATTGGATTACGTCCTTCAAATACGTTCTGTAGTCGATTAATAAAGATAAATCAACAAATTTACATTGTAGCTGTCAATAAACTGTAGATTAGACCGATATCTGGCTGTATGATTGTCATCCGCGATCAAAGTTCACCTAAAAGTCTTGCACAAAGTAAAGCACAGCTATTCACAATCAAATCCTTCTTTGCCTAATTTTTTCTTTAGCCACTCACATGAAAACTTATCACCATAAAAGAGGTATTCTCAGGGAAGCTCTAAGCCATATCCGGCACCTCGGTTTACTCTTTTCCCCGTAACTGTTACCTTGCCAGAATTTGTCGATCTCTTCAAAAACTTTGTCGTTGCTGTTTTGCTGTTATGTTTTTGCATTTACAAACAAATTAAAGTTGGCAATGAAAGGTAATGAACTTGAACTGTGCAGTGGCGGATCCAGTGGCGGATCCAGGGAGAGGGGAGGGGAGGGGAGGGGGAGGGGAAGCCCCCCCCCCCCCCCCCCCACCCCCCACCCACCAGACCTGTGTCTCCCATGTGGTTCTTAAAAATAATAGAATAAAATTGTTTTATACCTAGTTGTTTCACTTCCACCAATTGACTGATTGTCATGTTTTTGACTTGCATATAACAAATTAATGCTTTTTGAGTCTCAGGAATGCTGGAAGTGGCATTTTAGAGGGTATAATCGGAAAAGTTTTTTGGGGGCATGCACCCAGACCCCCCTTTCAGAAATTCCTGGATCTGCCCCTGCTGTGGATAGCTTCCTTAACAACATGGACCTTTATCACAGTACAGAGTAACGGTTGAATGTTAATCGTTAGCAAACATTGTGCAATTTTTACAAACCTCTATTAAGCGGATACCCTCTATTAAGCAGACACTTGGGAAGGTCCCGAAGGTGTCCGCTTAATAGAGGTTTCACTGTATTATCGTAATCCATAAAAATTTGCTATATGAATAATTTTCACAAAACATTCATCTTTTTATCAGTGTACGCTATATATTATTTTGTCATCAATTATAATTGTTGTGGTCTAAAAACAACAATAACCAGCATTAATATTTTTACAATGTATTCTTTAAACTGTTTTCTCGGTTATTTTTGTTGTCCCCTTCGGTATCATGTTGTTAATTTCTCCTTGCGATGATTGATCACTAAAAAAACAAAAGAAAAATTCAATTAGTGTCACAATTCAAAGAAACATTTAATAAGGATTTTTTTATTAAAGAAAATGTTCATATCAGTTAAAATAAAATGCAATGTAAAAGGCTATAATTAATTTATAATAATGCGACAGAGTTAAGATAATTATACATGTATGACCTAATTTAACATCTAAAGTAAGGACTACCATGTACAGCTGTAGCATGAAATTTTTGTAGGAGTTTTATATTACACTAACTATACTATACGCAAGCAGCGAAAAGGTTTTGTCACAAAAATAGTTATGGGTCATTTGCATGTCGTGCAAGTTTGTTAAGGAAGGCCAAATTTTCAAGAGTAGCATAGTGACTTTGATAAGTTTTGTCTGTCTTTGCAATACCGACACTTGAACAATACACAACCAATGCTCGACCGATATCTTGACCGATATTTCACCGATAGACTACCGACATTTGGCCAATAGACTACACTGTATATACCGACACTTGACCGATAGACTACCGACACTTGACACCGACATGTCGATGGACATGTCGACTAACCATCGGCCGACATCGCACTGACACTACCTTTGGTACAATTGATCCCAACATGCATGTGGACGATATTACTGTATAACCAGGATTTAACAGTATGGATTTCAATGAATATATGGAGAAAATAGGTTTTGCTTTCTGATGATATGACACTGAAACGTTTTGTCATTCAGCCCTATTGCATAACCTTTAAGCTTTTTAAACCCACTTATGTAATAAAATTGGTACATACATCCACATGTATTACTGACAGTTTGTGCCACATGTTGAAAGATTACTGGTACTAAAATCAGTACTAAAAATTGAAAATCAGCCTGCTTCATGCACCATTGGTTTCACTCTGCAGTTTGGAAAAAGTTCATTGCATGTTCAATTTTGTTGTCTGCAAATTGACAGCATGATTTGTTATGTCACGTACATATGAAGCGTTAAACAATCAATCAATCAATCAATCTTTTAACTTTCATTCAACTTGCAATGAATGATCCCATGAATGAATTTAAACATGCATTTACCTCAAATGTGTTCAGATACTGTACATTAGTTCCTTTCCTTGAAAAAACAATTTGAAGGCATAATAGTTTCAATTCATTCTCCGCCAGTTCAACTTCACTGATCTTGTGGTGAACAAAAATTTAATGAGATGATCTTTTTTCAAACCGTGGAGTGAAACCAACGGTACATGACTGTACATAAAACAGGCTGATTTTCAAGGCAGTTTAAAGGATGTGCATGATCAATAGTACATGTACATATACATTGTATGTTTCCTTAAAACACACAAGTCAGGTGTTTCTATTTTGAAGCAAACATACATTTACAATGTACAGACTGTAATTTCTATTTAACCATGGTGTCTCCATTCATAAAATCAGTAAATCAGTTTAAATTTGGGACATGCAGTCACTTTAGTGACAGTACCACACACAATACACCCACAACAGCTACATGTACATACACTGTTATAATATAAGGACATGCAAAAAAAGACCATTCTCCTTAGGGATTGTCTTATCACATGTATAATCTTTTTTGTTCAAGGAGAAAACATGATCACGCACATACAAACAGACTGTACAGCTGTAAATGTACATGTACAGCTGTATATTATAATCGGTCAAGATATAAATGTTTTTACTTGCTTTTAAAGGGGCTATGTCCAGGTAGTTTTCTATGTTTTTGGCTCAGACTATGCTAATAATAAAACTGAGAAATTTATCTGGACACAATGCTCTTAGAAGAACAAGAAGAACATATCAATTGAATTCTTGAAGGTCAAGCCATGATCAGTTTTTAGCAAATTTTCCAAAGCACATGGAGCAAATGTTTTCAAGTTGCAATCCATATCCATCCTGGCCTCAGTTGTTCAAAAGGTGGATAGCGCTATCCACCAGATAAATCACTGTCCAGCAGATAACCAAAAGATTTTGCGTTACAGCGGTTACCATTAAGCGACCCATAGCTCTTCATCCCTGAAGGTAAAACTTGAGTTTGGTGGACGTCAATCAAAGAAAAGCCGTTAACATTGTTTTTTTTTTTTAATTCCGACTGGATTCCAAACAATTTTACCAAAAAGAATAAATCGTAAACATTTTAAAACAACAAATTTCAAAGTCAATTATAGTTTTAAAGAGAAGATTTCATTCAACATGATAAAAAAACTGGCCCGCTTCGTGCACCCGCGGCTTCATGAGTTGTGATCCGCCTACAATTCATCATACATCACTAAGTTGTAAATTATCACGTGCAGTGAAATTTAAAAGTTTTATTCTAAAAATACAGTTCCTTCAAACAGCAGCTTTTCTTTTTGTTTAAACTGGCTTGGAAATCGAGTTTGATTAATTCTCTCAGCGGGTAAAATTGTTGATTTTTTAGCTCTGTTTGCTTGAAATCCTGTCAGAGTCTAAAATAATTTTAACGGCTTTTCTTTGATTGACGTCCACTAAAACTCAACTTTATCCAACTGTTTTGAAGGCAGTGGGTCGTGTGTTAAGGTGACTCCATATAGCTATTGGCCAGTCTTCCAAATAAAATATACATGACCTTATTGCTGTCTGTTGCGAGTTTTATTTCGCAATACTAGGCATAATATACACATACAGTTGTACACGTAGCTTAGGCTTTTTCCTTTACGAAGAAGTCTAATTTGGCAGTCTTGTCTCATTACTATGGCAACCACTGATTGATTTTTGGGGCTTGTTGTTCAAGGCTAGCAAACCTCTCGACAGCTTTCCTCGGTTTTTCCACAGTAACTGATATTCTCGATTTTTGGCGAAACAGTATAAACATTCAGTAAATCTCATATGACAAAGCCATAAAACAATCGGTACATAATTTTCGGCAATTTACTCACTTTTCGTTTTTAACGTTTATTGGGTTTGTGTATGTACAAAAATTGTTTTCTTTTCTCTGTGATCGCGAACCAAGAAAATCCTACCAATTTGCCAACTTATGAAAATTTACGGTGTGGAATGCGTGCAATTAACGTTTTAGCTACCGTAAAAACCTCTTTATTTTTTGACGTCATCAAAATAAACTAACACGCGCTCGCGCCATTTTCGTACCATGCCACCTTTTGAACAAACCGGAGCCTGGTGTATAGTTCCAGTGTACTAGTAGAGTAATTTAATTTTGAATCAAACGGGCCATTATTTTTAGGTTTCCTTTCATGAATTAAAATACATGTATGCCTTTCGGTTATTCAATAATTATGACAATAAAGACTGGCGAAATAGCCCCTTTTAAATCTGACAAATCAATGATCCAACAAAAAATATCCATACTACATGTACATGTACATGTACATACACAGAGACCTTTAAGCTTATTTAAAACTCTAAATACTAAATTATAGCGTTTAAGCTCATACTGTACATACTCATACTCATATCCACATCTTACAGTGGATATGACACAGCTCTAAAAAAAAAGCAAGACTAAAATGATCTAACATCATGAAGTAAGCTTGAGAACAATCGAACGATTAACGAATAAATGAATACAGTCTCGTTTTATCGAGAACAAGGGCAAGATTTCCGTGTTAAACCCCATACATTAATTATGCATACGTGCTATTATAAAAGAGAACAATAGAGAAAACAATAGACTGCCTTTGGGAATAGCATACATTTTACAGGTTTTTTTTCATTTTTTTTCTAAGTCTTTTTCAAATTAGGTCTAAAATGAGCATTTTCATCAAAATTTGTCGAAGAAAATGCGCCGTTTTTCGTGTTTTTCGAGTTGTAGCGTGAATGAAAAATTAAAAACGTAGCGTTTGGCGAGAAAGGTTAGCTTTTAAATAAGGGTTAGGGAAACTGCGTCGATTAATAGACCAGAGAAAAATAAATTGAAACTCACCGTTGATGTTGTTGTGGTGATTTTTTTCCGTTTTCCACCTTGTGATGCGATGTGTTGAATCTTTACTTGGTGTATTATTGATTTCTCGAAAGAAGAGCACGAATGGTGCATAGATGGTTACGCGGAACACGTTACGGGTCTTTGTACACCTCGTAAAGTTCAGCGATATGCTTGATGATGTTTCCAGAGGGATCCTCTCCATAATGCTTACGCCACAAAAACTTCTGTAGGTAGCCTTCGAAGAGATCTTTGGATGTTCCTGTACGAGGTAGACCTCGCTTTACTCCCCACCATGTATTCTCGATGCCCTGCGTGTGAGCACCGGTGTCTGGGTCTGCGAAGTTTAGGCCGTAAAATGGCGAGTGGTGGGAAGACCAGATTTTCCTTCGATTTTGCCAGACAAACAGTGACAGGTTTTTCGCGTGTAACTCTGGCCCAATTCACGAGATCTCTCTCAATTGGGCATTTTTTGAAAGATTTCTTCAGTTCTGCATAGGTTAGTTATAAAAGACATCTTTTATCGTAAAAATGGACGTCACGGGCGGTTTCGGTTGTTCGAGTTGTCAATGGGTTAAACTTTATTTAAGTTTCAGCTACATTTGTGTGTTTGATTTCCTTGTTAAAATCCAATTTCATTGTAAGTATATACGAACCAGATGTTTAAAAATTTCTCTAGTGTTTCTTTCTCTTCAACAGTTTGGTTATTCCTCTGCATTTGATGGTTCTAGGAAGGCTTTTACGGGTATATTCTGAGTTAACCAGCGTTCTCGATAAAACATGTCTTTTCGTCTTTTCCAAGACCCCGAGTCCCTGTAGCACTTATTTCCCTGTTCTTCCCAGAGCGGCTCAGAGGGGCTACATCTCGCTCCGCCAGTGGCATTGCTGTGTTGTTCACTGCTGTTTGCTCCTGATTTCTCAACTCAACAACAATAACAGCAGGGACAGTATAGTATTGTTTTCTGAAAAACACTGCGAACTATCCGTACGGATACACTAGCTGGTATTTTAACATAACTTTCAATGCATTGAGCATTTCGTTACCAAACTGGGCGCCAAGTAAACAGACATGCGCCAAATTTTTTTCACATCAAAATTGACAGAAGATATCAAATTATGACGTCATAGTTGATGACATCATACTATGCCTTTAATTTAATGTTTCTAATTACCAATTTTTTTTTCTAGCGTTTTCGAAAGAGGACAACAAGAGAAGTTAAAGACTGAAAACCGTTTGTCGATATGACAAATATTGGATGAGATATGCCATTTTGAATTTTGAAGAACGCTTTGCCCAAAAAACGGTGCCCCCTAAGTAGAATTTTAGGTTTTGATACCAGCAGTTCTACAATAGTTATGTTGCAAATTGACTGTCCTAGATGAGTAGAACAAGAATAATTAAACAACAGGCTACCCGTAGCCTATACTCGTACCGGTAATGTACGTTACTCTTGGGGAACACTTACGTAACACAACAACAGACAAATAAAACAAAATTAGTTTCGCTTCTGCTTGCATGCGTGCGTGTTCTTGTTCCCAGATGTAATGCGATGCACAAATAAGAGACGAAAGCAAAAAGAATAAAAAGAAAAACGGAGGGCAAACTTTACCTCGTTACCGTATCCGTCACGAGTAAACAGCAACAAACAACAAAACCCAAATTTGTTTCGCTTTAAATTTGCTTGCAAAACGACGCCGATTACACTGAATCCCAAGTACCGTGGGCTCAACATTCCTTGCAGTACATGCCTACGTATTCTCGTACCCAGATCTAACGCAATGCACAAAAGTAGACACGAAAACACGGAGGAAAACAAGAAGAAAAACGGAGGGCAATCCTTAATTCGTTGCCGTACCGGCACGAGTAAAAACATCATAATCATATATAGTTTTTCCTGCCATTGTTAATATAGACTGCCAGCAGTCCCCTCTCTGGATAGTCGAGCGGGCGAGCAAATACGCGATCGGCGATCCGAGCGGCGAGCGAAAAGTAATGCGAACCGAGGGGGCTCTGGGGAAGAGGCGGGAAAGGAGGAGGGAGACGCGTTCAAAACAACCTTCCCCAGTTTCCCCTCGGCTCGTTCGCTCCCTCCAGTCTCGCCGAGCTTGTTTTCGTGATCAGCTCGCCCACTCGATTGACTAAAAAGATACAGCTGCCAGTACCAGGGGCCGATAACGTCATAAAATGTGACGTCACAGATATTTGGAGGAGAAAATCAAAAATCTAAAACCATAAGACTTTTTTCAACACCAAGCACTTCACTTTACCAAATTCTTAGCTTTACTTGAAAAAAAAAACTAAAAAAGTCAAAGGAGTTTATTTCAGTCTTTTTTTTTTAATGTATGGTTCCGGGGGACACTGAAATTTTCTTCAAATTGTTATAACTCGAGTTACGGTTTTCGGTATGTTAGTCTCCAAGTGAAGCTCTTTCAAATGATATATTTGGTGGTATGAAATTAAAAACTTTGTACCACGTGTTTTTGTGAGGTCATCGATTATGACGTCATAATTTCACATTTTGACATTTTTTACCATTTAAACGATTTGGACAACAACCCGAGTGAATGTGCGAAGTTTGGTGAGGAAATGTGCAAACGAAGCAAAATTAGCCTTAATGATCCCTTTTAGGGGCGTTCTCGGTCCCTGCCGTGAGAATCCATTGCATTCCATTGAAATGAAACCGGTGGAAGTGGAGAGTTTAATTTAACATATTGCTTAAGGGACACTGTCCCTGCTGAAATATCGTGTTTTTATGATTATGGCCAGGAGCTGGCTTTAAGGTGGCTGAACACAGTTTCACTGTACCTATGCGTCATTCATTGTCATTTTAAAACCACTAACGTCTGGGCGCCCAAAATTGGTGAGGCATACGATTAAGCAACAAGCTATATATTTTGATATTTTTGTTGAGCTTTCAGGGTGTTGCCATGGCAACACGGTGGATTGTAAATCAGCCTGCAATACTTGGTTTCGTTTATTTGCAGAAAATCTAGTCATTAGATTTTGACCATCATTTGTCTCCAGTAAACTCGTAAAAATATTCGTATGTTAACACTGGTCTCATGTAATTTTGACAGAGGGATCTTCCGTAATTTGTGGTCTAATATGTTTGCGTTTTATACAAATCTCCTCTGTTAGATTTCAAATTTTTGATGGCAGGTGAGTTCGGCATATTCGGAACTATTATTGTGCCAAATTTCGTGAAATTCTAATGAGTGGTTCCGTAGAAATCAGCACGTTTCCGAGGAAAGTCGCTACAACATCCAGTCACAATTTTTTGGTCAACTGCGCATGCGTTGCATTTGACTGGGTTCTCGATCCAAAGACAAAAACGACCAAAAAGGCAGTGTATTTCTTCAATGGTTCTATATATTATCTATTGATTCAACAAACATTGTTATGAACAACAAACTGTTTGATTTTAAGACGAAAAACAACACTTTCGCGATCCACGCTGAGCAAAATAAAAAGATCGCTGAACTGGCGCCACGTTTGTTTTTCTCAAAACTCTAAGCGCGCTGACTCACGTAAGCAGCTGAAATTGAAGAGCGCGCGCAAACTGTGTTCAGCCACCTTAAGCTTGCTTTATTTTCTTGAAATAGGAAGACAAAAATCGCCAAACGTGATGACTGCAAAGAAATGTAAAATAAAAAGACAACATAACGACTAAAAAACTCAAAATTCGACCAGAATGAAACTTTCTTGATTGCCTGTCACAAAATCAAAATTGATGAACTGTAGTCCACTTCCATCCATACAATCCTGTACTTTTGCTCTAAACTAGTGCTTCTGTTTTGCGCTACTGATATATTTTGGTGAAATTGTATCTACTGTTGTAATCGGAAGGTGTGAAATAAAATTGTTGTTGTTGTTGTGGTGGTGGCATTTGGGGATATAAAATGGAAATAAAAGGTCCATTTACACTACAGAAAAATTTTGGCACGGCTCGGATACAAATGGTACGTACGGGTACCAAAACATGTAGCACGGATACATCATTTACACTCACTTTTTCTACCGTGCCAACCACAGCTAAATCATGTTTTGGTACGGGTGCTGGGCTCGCTGGCTCACGTTTTTGTTCAGCATACAAGAACTTACCGCAGTGCGCATGTGAAGCCTATTCATTTAAAATGGCGGTTTAATTGGTCTACATTTTTTCTCATCCTTTGGCTGCGACAGCAGAAGTTTTTCTGAATGAAAAGCCTTAGGCATCTGCTCTCGCAGATCATCTCTTCTTAAACTTACGCACTGAAATGCAACAAGCATAAATAATGCTTTCCAGCACAAGTGAAAAAGCAGTTCTCGCTTGTAATTTTCCTGTCGATCGATGGATGATAGAAGAAAAAGTTTGACATCTGTTTCTTTCCAAAAAAAGGTAAAAGCCGAGACTTTTGTGGTGATTTTGGCGCTTTTTGCTTTCAGTCTCACTCAAATAAAGTGTCTACACACACTCTAAGAATGACGTTGACCAAAGAAATAACGGCTCGATCGTCATGAAAAAACTAGCTGGCTCGATCGGCTCGGTAACCGTTTAAACTACGCATTTTATCCGAGCCAGGCTAGTATTTCTGGTACCCGTACTAATTTTACCCGTACTCGGACTATCTTTTCAGAAGGTCCGTAGCCTGTTCCAGGCGTTCAGATAGTGGGGAAAGCGCGAATAGTTGGGGAAGGCGCGAAGAAAAGCGAACGAAAAAAATGCGGGGAGACTGGGGAGAGGAAGCGCATTTTTTTCGCTCGCTTTTCTTCGCGCCTTCCCAAACTATTCGCGCTTTCCCCACTATCTGAACGCCTGGAACAGGCTAGAAGGTCCGCCGAGCACGGCATAAAATTTTACCCAAGCTGTGCTACATTTTTTGGTTCCATGCCGTACCATTTTTATCCGAGCCGTGCCGATAATGTTGTGCAGTGTAAATCGTTATTTCCATGGGACAGTGTCCCGAACAGTGTCCCGAACAGTGTCCCGAACGGTGTCCCTCTAATGTTAAACTAATGTTGTTTCATTATCTTACAAGATGGACGCAATAATAATCAGAAACTGAACTTCTAAGTAATAGACTTTCTTATTTTTACATTTCATCGTTCAGTTACAATTTTTTTCCCGCAATTTTTACAGTTTCAATAAATATATTTAAGCTGTTCGTAATGTCACATATTTTAGTCGTTCAGTTTCATATTTGTGCAATCGAGACTCCTTGCTGCAGCACAAATATCCCTGGCTGTTGCTGTTTCCTCAAACTGAAATAACAAAAATGAAACTGTTCTGAGAAAACCAGTAACTTTAAAGACCTGTCCCCGTATATATGGTTCATGAAAAAATTGCAGCAAGATTCTTGCAATAGAATATGGCGATTTCTCTATTTAGAACATTTGTAAAGCTCACAAGTTATTTTTACGGCGCATATTTAGTACGATCAGCCTTTCATTTCATTTGTTTCATATTTAGTTGTCTGCTTAGTGTGATGACCGCCAAGATATGCTCTCAATGCTTTTTATCTGTGCTCTCATATTTACGACTGAAAACAGAAAATTCCGTTCAACTGCTAACCCGACGTCGTACTTCTAGGCGACTACGCAAAAATCACACTTTCGAAGACACTATTTATGGATTATCCATTGTAACAATATTTTATATACCATGTATATACTATATATTGTTTCTATAAATTGTACGTATTTATACGCATTGTTTAAATTCCAATCATTTCCCGTTTGTTATTACAGGAATACAAACCTGTCTATACAGTTTCCGTTTCCCCGGCGGTAATGATGCACCAACTCCCTCGATATCTTGAACGAAAATGGTCAACAGCAACGTGGCCGCGATTAACATAAACGCTTGGATCTTCATTTTACCGTCACCTTTTCACACTCACTATCACTTCTAGACTACAGTTATTACAATGTCTATCTCCCTTTTTTAAAGATCTCTCGCGGCTGTTAATTTTAAGAGGTTAATGAGATATCAACTCGCTTCAAGTAGAACACTTCATCAAGAGCCACGCCTTAAAATCCATTAACCACTTCAGAGCCCATTTGCCGGCCTCGTGCCCTTAACGATATTAACAAGACGTTAAACAGAGTGTTAACATCTACCAATTATTCAATGCAGTTGTACAGCTTTTTGCCACGTTTATTACATTCAAATTAAGTCACCAACACGTCGGACACAATCAGTTAGCCATCTTCCCTCGACAACTCTTGTTCCTTTTTCACGCACCTGATGAAGCCACCGGTATATAAGCCCTCTTGTCTTTTTTTGTGGTTACTTTCTTGATCAGAAAACAATAGCGATGGTTGCTGTTTACAAACGCTGACTTTCGTTATACAGGTTTGCCCATAAAGAACCCCGCTTTGTTCAATAGCCAATATGCCTTTTTGACACAATATCAATGGATAACATAACGCGAAAGATCTCTATTACATGATAAATGAGAAGGACGAAATTCGGCACTGATATAATAATTATAATACGACGACAAAATATAGCATACACCTTATTTAAAGTGCCCCTGTGATCAAATTTTTGATTTTCATTTTTTTCCTTCCTTCCAACTTAACTCTAGAGGATCAAAACTGACCGTGTCAAAATTGAGGCCGAATAGTAAAGTATACAATACCAATATGGGCGACCATTGCTTCGCAAATCACTAACACACGGAAGACGAGACTAAGCTACTTAATAACCTCAGGATTAAATATTTCTTCCACACCTTTTTATTGTTTCTTAGTACGCTACACTTGCGAGTTCGACCCGTAAAAAAGAAACGGTTTCCAGGAGCCTCCCAAAAGCGAGAAGAACACCGGACAAGGCAACAACTGATGTTAACGCTTTCATTCAGATTGTTTCCAGCTTTTCGAAGGGAAAGTAGAAAATATTTTTGATCTAATTCCAAATTAAATTCATGCAAATTGCTTAAGTATGCTTGATCAGTTACCTGTGCTACGTGCAGCATCAGCAGGAAGTCAAAAACTTATCACCAAACTACGCATGGTGGCCCTGTCGGCGTTGCCCTCTGATTTTTAACGCATGATTTCGCGGTGTCACTTTCGAGGTTTTTTATGTCGGATGTCAAACTCGTCTCGAGTGGAGCTAGCACTTAATCAGAAGGACAATTCACCTTCTTAAGAAAACGAGAAAGCCATCAACCACTCAAATTCACTCTTTTCGGTGTTGTGATCTAAAAAGAGATTTTAGGCTTAATGAACTGTTGAAATGCTATGTAAGATTATATACTTTGCCGTGTTCACTTCATTCAACCCAACATATTTTCATCAGTCAAGTCCGTCAAAGTTTCAATGACTTCTCTAACTGATTATGCAAGGACCACTTGGACAAACGGCAGCGGAATCATTGCAGCTGGATCTTTGTGTAGATCAGAATCAGTAATGTATTTATTAAACAAACCTATCACGTAACGACATTTTATCTTTAACTTAACTGTTAAAACATTCATGGCAATGGTATCCGCCTTCTGTTTCCATCCTCACTTAGCTTAACCGGCGCCAGCCTGCCTTTTTTATTACGATTCTTTTTTTATGTCAGGAAGCTATTGTTTAAATTCTCTTATTTCGTAACTGTGAAGACACCTTCGAGGTTGTGTAATCGATTGTGTCGTGTTCTTTATATAACCTCTAAGTCGTGAAGGTAACATCAAATTGTAAGCATAAAATTAAAGCAAATGAACAGTACATTCTTGTGGTGCTTTTTCTTTTTTTAGATCTTGACGAGGTGACTCTAACTGTTGAGTCTGGATTAGTTAAATACGCAGCTGTGATTATTTAAGTCTACTACTGTGAAATACTGTTTTCTGAGCTATACAGATCATTCCAACTTAATTCTAGAGGATCAAAACTGACCTTGTCAAAAATAAGGCATAGTGCTAAAGTATACCAATACTAATATGGGCGACCATTGCTTCGCAAATCACAAACACGCGGAAGACGAGACTAGGCTACTATAACCTCAGGATTAAATATTTCTTCCAAACCTGTTAATTCTTTCTTAGTACGCTACACTTACGAGTTCGACCGTTGGGCATAAGAAGAAACTACGAAACTACACAAGATGATTTTGGTTTTTGAAGCACTCAACATCCCCAAATTGAAATGGACTCCCACTGTCAAAGAGCCAGTTTGCTTCGTTAGACTTCTTTCAGAAAAAAACAAAATGAAATACCATCAAGATGTTCAAAAACGTTAATTCCATCGAGACACCAAATTTCCCACCTCTCTACAGAAAAGTCAGTGAGCAGCGCAAATTAACGAAAAGTAAACACAAAAATGTTTATCAAAGCGGCCGACAAAGACGCCGATGCAGGCCTTTGCCGGACCGATCTTTACCGACAAAAAGCCTTTCGGCAACTTTCCGACACTTCTTTTTATGCCAAAGTTGATAAAGATCTCACCGTTCGGTCAACCAAAAATTTGCCAAGGAAACTATTCAGTATCTCATCCCCAAACAAAAATTACCACCTAGCCGAACTAGTTTTGACGCTGACTGTTTTTTTATTTACGATAACTTCTTTAAAAATGTCGATGGCTTCGCAATGTGTGCAAAAATCGGACCTATGGCCAAGCAGCTATGACGGACCCAAACCTGACTTTACGCCATTACATCAATCACTGAGTTGTGTAACATCATCAAGAGGGGAAAAAGTTAATCAATTTATAATTTCTGTCAACTACTCTTACCCGTCTTTAAATTATACCTTGTAAATTTGTGAAACTTCTAATTTTTTAATTCCGACTGGATTCCAAACAATTTTACCAAAAAGAATAAATCGTAAACATTTTAAAACAACAAATTTTAAAGTCAATTATAGTTTTAAAGAGAAGATTTCATTCAACATGATAAAAAAACTGGCCCGCTTCGTGCACCCGCGGCTTCATGAGTTGTGATCCGCCTACAATTCATCATGCATCACTAAGTTGTAAATTATCACGTGCAGTGAAATTTAAAAGTTTTATTCTAAAAATACAGTTCCTTCAAACAGCAGCTTTTCTTTTTGTTTAAACTGGCTTGGAAATCGAGTTTGATTAATTCTCTCAGCGGGTAAAATTGTTGATTTTTAGCTCTGTTTGCTTGAAATCCTGTCAGAGTCTAAAATAATTTTAACGGCTTTTCTTTGATTGACTTCCACTAAAACTCAACTTTATCCGACTGTTTTGAAGGCAGTGGGTCGTGTGTTAAGGTGGCTCCATATAGCTATTGAGCTATTGGCCAGTCTTCCAAATAAAATATACATGACCTTATTGCTGTCTGTTGCGAGTTTTATTTCGCAATACTAGGCATAATATACACATACAGTTGTACACGTAGCTTAGGCTTTTTCCTTTACGAAGAAGTCTAATTTGGCAGTCTTGTCTCATTACTATGGCAACCACTGATTGATTTTTGGGGCTTGTTGTTCAAGGCTAGCAAACCTCTCGACAGCTTTCCTCGGTTTTTCCACAGTAACTGATATTCTCGATTTTTGGCGAAACAGTATAAACATTCAGTAAATCTCATATGACAAAGTCATAAAACAATCGGTACATCATTTTCGGCAATTTACTCACTTTTCGTTTTTAACGTTTATTGGGTTTGTGTATGTACAAAAATTGTTTTCTTTTCTCTGTGATCGCGAACCAAGAAAATCCTACCAATTTGCCAACTTATGAAAATTTACGGTGTGGAATGCGTGCAATTAACGTTTTAGCTACCGTAGAAACCTCTTTATTTTTGGACGTCATCAAAATAAACTAACACGCGCTCGCGCCATTTTCGTACCATGCCACCTTTTGAACAAACCGGAGCCTGGTGTATAGTTCCAGTGTACTAGTAGAGTAATTTAATTTTGAATCAAACGGGCCATTATTTTTAGGTTTCCTTTCATGAATTAAAATACATGTATGCCTTTCGGTTATTCAATAATTATGACAATAAAGACTGGCGAAATAGCCCCTTTTAAATCTGACAAATCAATGGTCCAACAAAAAATATCCATACTACATGTACATGTACATACACAGAGACCAGTAAGCTTATTTAAAACTCTAAATACTAAATTATAGCGTTTAAGCTCATACTGTACATACTCATACTCATATCCACATCTTACAGTGGATATGACACAGCTCTAAAAAAAAGCAAGACTAAAATGATCTAACATCATGAAGTAAGCTTGAGAACAATCGAACGATTAACGAATAAATGAATACAGTCTCGTTTTATCGAGAACAAGGGCAAGATTTCCGTGTAACCCCATACATTAATTATGCATTCGTGCTATTATAAAAGAGAACAATAGAGAAAACAATAGACTGCCTTTGGGAATAGCATACATTTTACAGGTTTTTTTTCATTTTTTTTCTAAGTCTTTTTCAAATTAGGTCTAAAATGAGCATTTTCATCAAAATTTGTCGAAGAAAATGCGCCGTTTTTCGTGTTTTTCGAGTTGTAGCGTGAATGAAAAATTAAAAACGTAGCGTTTGGCGAGAAAGGTTAGCTTTTAAATAAGGGTTAGGGAAACTGCGTCGATTACAATAGACCAGAGAAAAATAAATTGAAACTCACCGTTGATGTTGTTGTGGTGATTTTTTTTCCGTTTTCCACCTTGTGATGCGATGTGTTGAATCTTTACTTGGTGTATTATCGATTTCTCGAAAGAAGAGCACGAATGGTGCATAGATGGTTACGCGGAACACTTTACGGGTCTTTGTATAGCTCGTAAAGTTTAGCGATATGCTTGATGATGTTTCCAAAGGGATCCTCTCCATAATGCTTACGCCACAAAAACTTCTGTAGGTAGCCTTCGAAGAGATCTTTGGATGTTCCTGTACGAGGTAGACCTCGCTTTACTCCCCACCATGTATTCTCGATGCCCTGCGTGTGAGCACCGGTGTCTGGGTCTGCGAAGTTTAGGCCGTGAAATGGCGAGTGGTGGGAAGACCAGATTTTCCTTCGATTTTGCCAGACAAACAGTGACAGGTTTTTCGCGTGTAACTCTGGCCCAATTCACGAGATCTCTCTCAATTGGGCATTTTTTGAAAGATTTCTTCAGTTCTGCATAGGTTAGTTATAAAAGACATCTTTTATCGTAAAAATGGACGTCACGGGCGGTTTCGGTTGTTCGAGTTGTCAATGGGTTAAACTTTATTTAAGTTTCAGCTACATTTGTGTGTTTGATTTCCTTGTTAAAATCTAATTTCATTGTAAGTATATACGAACCAGATGTTTAAAAATTTCTCTAGTGTTTCTTTCTCTTCAACAGTTTGGTTATTCCTCTGCATTTGATGGTTCTAGGAAGGCTTTTACGGGTATATTCTGAGTTAACCAGCGTTCTCGATAAAATATGTCTTTTCGTGTCTTCCATTGACCCAGAGTCCCTGTTATTTCCCTGTTATTTCCCTGTTCTTCCCAGAGCAGCTCAGAGGGGCTGCATCTAGCTCCGCCAGTGGCATTGCTGTGTTGTTCACTGCTGTTTGCTCCTGATTTCTCAACTCAACAACAATAACAGCAGGGACAGTATAGTATTGTTTTCTGAAAAACACTGCGAACTATCCGTACGGATACACTAGTTGGTTATTTTAACATAACTTTCAATGCATTGAGCATTTCGTTACCAAACTGGGCGCCAAGCAAACAGACATGCGCCAAATTTTTTTGACATCAAAATTGACAGAAGATATCAAATTATGACGTCATAGTTGATGACATCATACTATGCCTTTAATTTAATTTTCTAATTTCCAATTTTTTTTTCTAGCGTTTTCGAAAGAGGACAACAAGAGAAGTTAAAGACTGAAAACCGTTTGTCGAAATGACAAATATTGGATGAGATATGCCATTTTGAATTTTGAAGAACGCTTTGCCCAAAAAACGGTGCCCCCTAAGTAGAATTTTAGGTTTTGAAACCAGCAGTTCTACAATAGTTATGTTGCAAATTGACTGTCCTAGATGAGTAGAACAAGAATAATTAAACAACAGGCTACCCGTAGCCTATACTCGTACCGGTAATGTACGTTACTCTTGGGGAACACTTACGTAACACAACAACAGGCAAATAAAACAAAATTAGTTTCGCGTCTGCTTGCATGCGTGCGTGTTCTTGTTCCCAGATGTAATGCGATGCACAAATAAGAGACGAAAGCAAAAAGAATAAAAAGAAAAACGGAGGGCAAACTTTACCTCGTTACCGTATCCGTCACGAGTAAACAGCAACAAACAATAAAACCCAAATTTGTTTCGCTTTTAATTTCCTTGTAAAACGACGCCGATTACACTGAATCCCAAGTACCGTGGGCTCAACATTCCTTGCAGTACATGCCTACGTATTCTCGTACCCAGATCTAACGCAATGCACAAAAGTAGACACGAAAACACGGAGGAAAACAAGAAGAAAAACGGAGGGCAATCCTTAATTCGTTGCCGTACCGGCACGAGTAAAAACATCATAATCATATATAGTTTTTCCTGCCATTGTTAATATAGACTGCCAGCAGTCCCCTCTCTGGATAGTCGAGCGGGCGAGCAAATACGCGTTTGGCGATCCGAGCGGCGAGCGAAAAGTAATGCGAACCGAGGGGTCTCTGGGGAAGAGGCGGGAAAGGAGGAGGGAGACGCGTTCAAAACAACCTTCCCCAGTTTCCCCTCGGCTCGTTCGCTCGCTCCAGTCTCGCCGAGCTTGTTTTCGTGATCAGCTCGCCCACTCGATTGACTAAAAAGATACAGCTGCCAGTACCAGGGGCCGATAACGTCATAAAATGTGACGTCACAGATATTTGGAGGAGAAAATCAAAAATCTAAAACCATAAGACTTTTTTCAACACCAAGCACTTCACTTTACCAAATTCTTAGCTTTACTTGAAAAAAAAAACTTAAAAAGTCAAAGGAGTTTATTTCAGTCTTTTTTTTTTTTAATGTATGGTTCCGGGGGACACTGAAATTTCTTCAAATTGTTATAACTCGAGTTACGGTTTTCGGTATATTAGTCTCCAAGTCAAGCTCTTTCAAATGATATATTTGGTGGTATGAAATTAAAAACTTTGTACCACGTGTTTTTGTGACGTCATCGATTATGACGTCATAATTTCGCATTTTGACAGTTTTTACCATTTAAACGATTTGGACAACAACCCGAGTGAATGTGCGAAGTTTGGTGAGGAAATGTGCAAACGAAGCAAAATTAGCCTTAATGATCCCTTTTAGGGGCGTTCTCGGTCCCTGCCGTGAGAATCCATTGCATTCCATTGAAATGAAACCGGTGGAAGTGGAGAGTTTAATTTAACATATTGCTTAAGGGACACTGTCCCTGCTGAAATATCGTGTTTTTATGATTATGGCCAGGAGCTGGCTTTAAGGTGGCTGAACACAGTTTCACTGTACCTATGCGTCATTCATTGTCATTTTAAAACCACTAACGGCTGGGCGCCCAAAATTGGTGAGGCATACGATTAAGCAACAAGCTATATATTTTGATATTTTTGTTGAGCTTTCAGGGTGTTGCCATGGCAACACGGTGGATTGTAAATCAGCCTGCAATACTTGGTTTCGTTTATTTGCAGAAAATCTAGTCATTAGATTTTGACCATCATTTGTCTCCAGTAAACTCGTAAAAATATTCGTATGTTAACACTGGTCTCATGTAATTTTGACAGAGGGATCTTCCGTAATTTGTGGTCTAATATGTTTGCGTTTTATACAAATCTCCTCTGTTAGATTTCAAATTTTTGATGGCAGGTGAGTTCGGCATATTCGGAACTATTATTGTGCCAAATTTCGTGAAATTCTAATGAGTGGTTCCGTAGAAATCAGCACGTTTCCGAGGAAAGTCGCTACAACATCCAGTCACAATTTTTTGGTCAACTGCGCATGCGTTGCATTTGACTGGGTTCTCGATCCAAAGACAAAAACGACCAAAAAGGCAGTGTATTTCTTCAATGGTTCTATATATTATCTATTGATCCAACAAACATTGTTACGAACAACAAACTGTTTGATTTTAAGACGAAAAACAACACTTTCGCGATCCACGCTGAGCAAAATAAAAAGATCGCTGAACTGGCGCCACGTTTGTTTTTCTCAAAACTCTGCGCGCGCTGACTCACGTAAGCAGCTGAAATTGAAGAGCGCGCGCAAACTGTGTTCAGCCACCTTAAGCTTGCTTTATTTTCTTGAAATAGGAAGACAAAAATCGCCAAAAGTGATGACTGCAAAGAAATGTAAAATAAAAAGACAACATAACGACTAAAAAACTCAAAATTCGACCAGAATGAAACTTTCTTGATTGCCTGTCACAAAATCAAAATTGATGAACTGTAGTCCACTTCCATCCATACAATCCTGTACTTTTGCTCTAAACTAGTGCTTCTGTTTTGCGCTACTGATATATTTTGGTGAAATTGTATCTACTGTTGTAATCGGAAGGTGTGAAATAAAATTGTTGTTGTTGTTGTGGTGGTGGCATTTGGGGATATAAAATGGAAATAAAAGGTCCATTTACACTACAGAAAATTTTTGGCACGGCTCGGATACAAATGGTACGTACTGGTACCAAAACGTGTAGCACGGATACATCATTTACACGTCACTTTTTCTACCGTGCCAACCACAGCTAAATCATCTTTTGTTACGGGTGCCGGGCTCGCTGGCTCACGTTTTTGTTCAGCATCATGGCTAGAACTTACCGCAGTGCGCATGTGAAGCCTATTCATTTAAAATGGCGGTTTAATTGGTCTACATTTTTTCTCATCCTTTGGCTGCGACAGCAGAAGTTTTTCTGAATGAAAAGCCTTAGGCATCTGCTCTCGCAGATCATCTCTTCTTAAACTTACGCACTGAAATGCAACAAGCATAAATAATGCTTTCCAGCACAAGTGAAAAAGCAGTTCTCGCTTGTAATTTTCCTGTCGATCGATGGATGATAGAAGAAAAAGTTTGACATCTGTTTCTTTCCAAAAAAAAGTAAAAGCCCAGACTTTTGTGGTGATTTTGGCGCTTTTTGCTTTCAGTCTCACTCAAATAAAGTGTCTACACACACTCTAAGAATGACGTTGACCAAAGAAATAACGGCTCGATCGTCTAGCTGGCTCGATCGGCTCGGTAACCGTTTAAACTACGCATTTTATCCGAGCCAGGCTAGTATTTCTGGTACCCGTTCTAATTTTACCCGTACTCGGACTATCTTTTCAGAAGGTCCGTAGCCTGTTCCAGGCGTTCAGATAGTGGGGAAAGCGCGAATAGTTGGGAAAGGCGCGAAGAAAAGCGAACGAAAAAAATGCGGGGAGACTGGGGAGAGGAAGCGCATTTTTTTCGCTCGCTTTTCTTCGCGCCTTCCCAAACTATTCGCGCTTTCCCACTATCTGAACGCCTGGAACAGGCTAGAAGGTCCGCCGAGCACGGCGTAAAATCTTACCCAAGCCGTGCTACATTTTTTGGTTCCATGCCGTACCATTTTTATCCGAGCCGTGCCGATAATGTTGTGCAGTGTAAATCGTTATTTCGATGGGACAGTGTCCCGGACAGTGTCCCGGACAGTGTCCCGAACAGTGTCCCGAACGGTGTCCCTCTAATGTTAAACTAATGTTGTTTCATTATCTTACAAGATGGACGCAATAATAATCAGAAACTGAACTTCTAATTAATAGACTTTCTTATTTTTACATTTCATCGTTCAGTTACAATTTTTTTCCCGCAATTTTTACGGTTTCAATAAATATATTTAAGTTGTTCGTAATGTCACATATTTTAGTCGTTCAGTTTCATATTTGTGCAATCGAGACTCCTTGCTGCAGCACAAATATCCCTGGCCGTTGCTGTTTCCTCAAACTGAAATAACAAAAATGAAACTGTTCTGAGAAAACCAGTAACTTTAAAGACCTGTCCCCGTATATATGGTTCATGAAAAAATTGCAGCAAGATTCTTGCAATAGAATATGGCGATTTCTCTATTTAGAACATTTGTATAGCTCACAAGTTATTTTTACGGCGCATATTTAGTACGATCAGCCTTTCATTTCATTTGTTTCATATTTAGTTGTCTGCTTAGTGTGATGACCGCCAAGATATGCTCTCAATGCTTTTTATCTGTGCTCTCATATTTACGACTGAAAACAGAAAATTCCGTTCAACTGCTAACCCGACGTCGTACTTCTAGGCGACTACGCAAAAATCACACTTTCGAAGACACTATTTATGGATTATCCATTGTAACAATATTTTATATACCATGTATATACTATATATTGTTTCTATAAATTGTACGTATTTATACGCATTGTTTAAATTCCAATCATTTCCCGTTTGTTATTACAAGAATACAAACCTGTCTATACAGTTTCCGTTTCCCCGGTGGTAATGATGCACCAACTCCCTCGATATCTTGAACGAAAATGGTCAACAGCAACGTGGCCGCGATTAACATAAACGCTTGGATCTTCATTTTACCGTCACCTTTTCACACTCACTATCACTTCTAGACTACAGTTGTTACAGAGTCTATCTCCTTTTTTAAAGATCTCTCGCGGCAGTTAATTTTAAGAGGTTAATGAGATATCAACTCGCTTCAAGTAGAACACTTCATCAAGAGCCACGCCTTAAAATCCATTAACCACTTCAGAGCCCATTTGCCGGCCTCGTGCCCTTAACGATATTAACAAGACGTTAAACAGAGTGTTAACATCTACCAATTATTCAATGCAGTTGTACAGCTTTTTGCCACGTTTATTACATTCAAATTAAGTCACCAACACGTCGGACACAATCAGTTAGCCATCTTCCCTCGACAACTATTGTTCCTTTTTCACGCACCTGATGAAGCCACCGGTATGTAAGCCCTCTTGTCTTTTTTTGTGGTTACTTTCTTGATCAGAAAACAATAGCGATGGTTGCTGTTTACAAACACTGACTTTCGTTATACAGGTTTGCCCATAAAGAACCCCGCTTTGTTCAATAGCCAATATGCCTTTTTGACACAATATCAATGGATAACATAACGCGAAAGATCTCTATTACATGATAAATGAGAAGGACGAAATTCGGCACATTACTGATATAATAATTATAATACGACGACAAAATATAGCATACACCTTATTTAAAGTGCCCCTGTGATCAAATTTTTGATTTTGATTTTTTTACATTTTCGTGTACAATTAGACTTTCTTACTCATCTTGCCAAATTTCAATTCATTACGAACATCAGAAGTCATTTTATTTTAACATTTATTTCTGAGAATTTACGGCCGCCATTAATCAACCTTGTTCCAAGGCTTGGTTGCGAATGGAATAAAGTGACGTCAAAGGCTCAAACATACCTCACGGGTTGAAATTATAATAACAATAAGTATTGAAAATCACGCGAAAAGCAACAAAAACTTTGGACTTGTTCTCCGTGCAATTTTCTATGCTGATTGTTATTATAATTTCAACCCGTGAGCCTTTATGTTGACGTCACTTTCTCCCATTCGCAACCAAAACTGAAATTTGCCTGCCATGTTGGCTACAGCTCCTAATATTAACTCTTTTAAGAGTAAAGTTTGTCAGCTGACGCATTAAGAACTTTAAGAACTTGACCGCGACCAGAGCACAGAAGCCTCGAAGAGAGGGACTGCTCTCATTTTGGTAAATGTAAATGTAATTTGTTGTTTGTTCAGTAAAACCTTCTATTACCCTACGTACTAATTCTATAACTTCTTTTTAATCGGAAAGAGGTTTGTTATTAAATCGGATTTCAGAACACTTAGGAGGCGCTTACAGTGAGGGAGGGTAATTGATCGACGGTGGGCGGTTAATAATCGACGAAACGCGGCATATATAATTAAATGCTCCGACAAATGGATCAACTTACAGGCCTACTTGAGAAGATATAAAAGCCTGTATATCAATAAGAGACTATATATCATCATTGTGGGTCAAAGAAAAAAGTAAACTATTAATCGGCAGTTGCATATATAAAAATTTGCTACGTACATATTTAACTATTATAGCGCGAAAGCGCGCGTGATATCGCCTAATACTTAGCCGACGAGGCCGTAGGCCGAGTCGGCTAAAATTAGGCGATATCACGCAAGCTTGAGCGCTATAATAGTTTTATAATTCAACACATTGATAACACAAAGCACAGTTTGAAGAGAAAATATCGCCGACAAGCCTTTTATTTTAAAAAAAGCTTACATATGTTTTAACGCGCGAAACTTGCAACATCACACAGTTCAGGGATGAAAGTGGCGCCTTTGTCAATATTACGCAAACTTGAACACTATAACTGTTTTATAATTCAACACATTGATAACAAATCACAGTTTCGAGAAAAAAATCATTGAGATATACAATCTTTCATTCAGTAAAAAGGCTAACAACAATATTTTACCTCGGACCATTTCTTAAACAACAAACAGCGAATGCCGAAACTTTTGCCAAGCTAAAATTAATTTAGCGTACACAATCAGTTGAGAGTTTCTACGAAGAGCTTTCGTCTACTCAAAGAACGGGACAGAGTAGTGACTACAAGAATTAAAACACAGTAAATGGCATAGAATGTCTTAGTTACAAGTGTTTCGTATCTTAAAAAGTTCAATTCAGAATCAAAACAAATTGAACAAACACACGGCTACGAACCTAAACATAGCGGCGAAAAGTCGGTAAAGAACTGCAGCGTACAAAAATTCACAGCTAAAGGATACAAGAAACGGTTAAAACATCGTACCTGTAGTTGTTTTGGCTTTCCATCAGCACCAAATTTTCAAACATCGAAGTACAAGCTGAGTCGATCAATGTTGTTTACAAACTTGCTCGTTTTTTAGCTCCTACAGCCGTAATGACGAGATCAGAAACTTTTCTGAGAAAGCATCAAGTCTATATCATATTCCAGAGGTGATTACCAAAGGAATTTTACGAAAATTGTGCTCCTTCATTCACTCCTTGTCGAGCGGTTAAACTTTGAACCAGTTTTCATTCAGCTACGCCAAGAAACACTGCGACCGCGACAACGCGAAAATTTCGCGCCTTTTTTGTCCTGACCAATCATGTGAACAATATTTTTTCTCTTTTCTTTTCTTCTCTTTTTTTCTTTCTTTTCCCTTTTTTAACTAATAGTTCACGCACTTTTTCGCCCAAAAACACGAAATTGCTGGCAGCAGTCATTTTCACTTTCCTTCAAAATACCAAATTTACCGCCATCGCTGGTTATACGTCATGTGGACATAACATATATCGATAACTTTTTGACCATATTTGGGCAGTGTATCAATGTGTTGAATTATAACTACAAATAGAGCAGTTTTCAATTGAGTGTCGTAAAACCAAAACCAAAGTAATTACTCTGACCAATCACAGCAGTCGTAAACAATCCAATGAACCAATCAGAGCTCGAAGCAATTACATGTCGCGGGCGCCAAGCGCGGGAAAACGCGTGCGAGCAAGTCACGATTGGTTTTGGTTTTACTTCTGATTGGTCGAGAAAGTGGCGCGAGATTTTTTAGCCAATCACAAAGCGTAGCAATGCAAAACCAAAGCAATTGTGTAATTACTTTCGACAGTCAATTGAAAACTGCTCTATCACTCGGTTCACTTATTATGTCAGTTATAAACCTTCTTTGCCGCACTCTTAAACAGAATCAAATCCTTTTTTGAACCAGAAAAGTACACAAACACATCACGTAAAAAATCACATGTTATAAAGATGTGCAGTATTTCTACCCTGCGTACAGGACGTTTTATCTGGGTTTTGCACGAGTGTGATGCTTATCTCGCAACCTGCTGCAACTCGTGGCTTCGTCCATAGTTAGTTAAACCGGCGATAGTTTAAGAAGCCAACATGATCGAACATAAAACGTTTTTAACTCTTACTTTTATTTATTTATTTTACATCTTGACTAGCAACAGCAACTGCTTGTGATTATAAACTGTCATGATTTAGGATACATTCATCTCAAGTACTTTAGCCAAAACATTCCTAAAACCATTTTGTATACGTTTTTCGTTGTCCAAAGTGGGCTGCACTTAGATTTAAAAAGTTACGTTTAAAATATTTCAACCTTTTCAATTTTAAATCTTCTGAAAGAGATCTTTGTTTCAAGTATTTTTTATTAACAAATAACTTCTAAAGTTTTTACCAAAAAACTTAAATGCCCGAAAACATGCACGCTATCAAAGATGTTTAACTTCTGAGGCAAACTAAGGAAAACGACCTCTTTATTTAAAACTGGTATGGTACAGAAATTAAACGCACAAATTGACAGCATTAAAAGAAAGTATTGCTTTATAGACTTTCGGACTCAGAACTGGTAGAAAGTGACTCGAAGATTGACGCTCCATTTGAAGGCTGATGATCTTCACACCAGACTAAAACAACTTAGACCCCGGGTATCAAATCGAACCTTTGGTTATCTAATCAAAATTAAACTCAGTAGATCTTCGTTTGATTCAATAACTCGAGCTTACATTCACCAATCTTACGAAATCAAACTTTGATCGTTTGATCAATAGCTCGAAAAAGTTCAGTGTGGATAAAACAATAACGAACGTTCAATGTTCGCGCTCTTATTTATGAATTCTGGACACTGATCTTCCCGGGCCTCTTTGCACACTTTATACTGGCGTTTGCCTTCGTTTCTCAGTGACGATACAAACGCGACTTAATTCACAGCATTAAGTTCGATTTCGATGTAATGTCCCAGGAACAACAATTCCCAATTTTTTGAAAGAGTGCCCCTGCTTTTATCTCGCTGTCATCATGATCAATCCATTTAAGTTATTATAGAAAGTAATGATTCAAGTTTAGGTATTGTTTCTTTTCTTTTACAAATTACAGATCCAAACGTATTGTCTAGCTAGTTGTTATCATGTCTCTTGGTATGTCACAGTTTACTGCCGATACATTGTAGATCACTGAGTCATCATGGTTTAATTTGCAATCCCTCATCCATCTCTGTTTATTTTGATTTTGAGTTGGAGATATGTATTTCTTGATATGACTTTAATGTATAGGAGTGGACTTGTGAGATGTGAGATTTCAACAACCTTGCCGAAAAGCTTTCATATTCACGATTGTACAGTTGTTTTATTTTTTTTCTCTGTTCCAGAGACTTTTTTAAAAGCCACCTTGTGTCTGCACTTTTAAGTGCAGAAACAAGTTCTGACCATAGCACTTGAGCGAACTTTCTCTTTTGTCTTTTGCAAACGATTTTAATTTTTACGCAAACAAGTTAAACCAACCAAACCATAAGCTGC
This sequence comes from Dendrophyllia cribrosa, assembly GCA_024195265.1. Lineage (NCBI taxonomy): Eukaryota > Metazoa > Cnidaria > Anthozoa > Scleractinia > Dendrophylliidae > Dendrophyllia > Dendrophyllia cribrosa. The sequence goes on along the minus strand of JAJLRJ010000002.1, from coordinate 6,427,963 downwards.
GAGAATGAGTGCTCTTCACTGCAACTGTATGCACACCATTTAAGAGAGATAAATTTGGAGTGAAATTTCAACGTTAAGTAATGTTGAACAAGTACAGGGAACATGTTAAGTTCTTTGCTGGCATTCGTGTGTTGGCATAACTGACCGTACTGGCGTAATCTCTTGGTACGAATTGTTGCTGTGATAAAATTTTTGGCGGAGGGCAGTCTACCGTTTTGTGGTCACGACGAAATCATTGCATGGATCAGCTACAAACTGTCTCAATTGCAATGCAACCCGCCATAGTTTCTAGCGAAACATACAAAACGATATGAGACACCGGATCGGGGCAAAGTTTCTTTCGATGAGTTTAATGGAGTAATGGGAGAACACGTTGAGTGGGACTGAAGTAAAATAAAATGCAAGTCAAGATTTGCGAAATCAGCCCTTGAGCTATTTTCATTCCCTGTTGAACTATATTGATTGCTGTCCCGCGGCTGTGACATTCAATCTCATTACGTGTGTTTCGCAGCACCTACGCATTGGTGGCCGCTCTCCTCTCACAAACGAACTTTCAGTGGCTGTGAAAATCGGTGGGATTGGAGGCGGGAGTGGGTGCTGAAAATTCACGCCTTCGTGTATGTGGGGCCAAACTCGTACCCAGTCGCTATTAATTTGTTTCCGGGGTGAGACAGGATTAGATGGTCTTAGATACTAGTCTGATGTGGGGCCCAACATATAGATTTTCACCCGGGTCCCAGGGGTCCTTTATCCGCCGACAAAGATGCCTCTACTGAGGTTGTGACGGATGCTAGTCCTGTGAAACTTGAGGCTGTTTTTGTTCAGCAACAAGGAGGTGCCAAGTTTTTAGTGTTTTGCAAGCCGTAACTTGAGTATCGATTGAATAATATGGAGCGAAGGAATAGCCAGGTGGAGAAATACGCTTTTGCTATTTTGTGTGCTTGTAAGAGGTTCCTTCTTTATTTGCACGGTTTGGAGACGTTTAAACTGGCCATGGATTACAAGGCGTTGGTATAGAATCTTTTATAGCGAGTACCTCAATTTCACGCACGAAGTTATGGATGAACTGTTTGACTGGAAACACCAACCTCTTCTCAGTCCAGGGCCTTCTACGCTTTCCAAATGGCAGGGGAGTGCGAAAAAACCCTGCCCAATTAAAGGCTGCCAAAACGCTTCAAGAATCATCGAGTATTTTGTCACGTCAGGAGCTCATTACCCCTGGTCACGTGACATACGATCAAATGGCGTTTTTGGAGGTTATTCCCAGCGATTGGTAGCCATGTTTTTGGCAATTTGAAATCGTTGTTCAAACGAAACGAAGACATTTCTTCATCTTTTAAGCGAAGCACACAGTAACATTTTTGGAGTAGTTTGGCAGCCGTGCCCAGAGTTTTCTATGCCCGCCCCGCCATTCATCAGCTTTGCGGTGGTCCTTGGACTTCCTGTTTATAGTAAGAAAGAGAAGAACCTGGAGTTCAAGGAAAACTAAAGTCGACTAAAGGCTAATGTCAGTAAAAATGTTGTGGAGGTCTTTTGTCTCGGTCTCACTTCTGGTCACGTGACGTCGGTGGCTCTAACGGACTGTATTTGTATCAGCAACAAAATAACAAAACGATATGATAAAAAAGCAAGGCTGACTTAAGGTAGGGAAAATATATTTGATAATCTTACGTGATTGTAGTTTCCCTACCGTTTAAACTGCAATACTGTGAACGATCTACTGTACCATATTGAATCAATACAAACAGTGATAAGCTAAACAGACCACTGCAAGGACCGATCAAACAATGTGAAAAGGCATTCTCCCTACCGTGACTGCAAACCCTAGCTAGACAACGTTTTGTTATTGGAACACTTCTTCGAATTAAATGACAATTTTAACCTCATCGTCCTCATCACAGTGGCAAATGAACTCGTCTCGCAACTTCCCCCAGAAAACTTCAGAAAAGCAATAACTTGTCCCTTATAGGGAAGATATCAATGACGTCACCAATTGTTATTAATGTGCCAACCAGAGCCTTATTGGCTGCCGAAACAAAGGGTTCTTTTGTTCCAGTGGCTGGCACATTTGAATAACAAAAAGAATGTTTGTAAACAGATATCATCCCTATAGGCCTTTATCACGCCCCGCCATTTTGTATAAAAACAAAAGATTTTTGCCCGCCCAACCTCGTTTTCAACTTTTTCACTGCGAGGCCGGGCGGGCAAAAACAAAGCATTTTATTCTCCAGGGAGTCAACATGACCGCTGCGTGATAAAGGCCTAATGGTGAAAGATCTTCAATGTTGCCCCAATTTTAGCATCTCTATGCGCATTTTTTTTTTTCTAATTAAGAAGATTTTGTTTTAATTTTGCGGAAAGAAAAGATAAAAATAAGCGCCCCGACCAGCACAGCTTTCCATGGGGCCATGATTTGTGGGAGCATTTAGAGAGTTTCACCACAGGTCGCCCAAGCTATATGTGTCACAGTAACCGTTACGAGCGAAATTATAAGGATTTGTATGAGAAAAAGCGGTCCATTCTAGGAGCTAAAAAATACGAACAAGATTTCAATAAAAATTGCCTACCTTACTTCGCTTGTGTGTTTCCTTGTCTCCTATGTGGTTTTGGGGGCGATTTAGAGCATTTCCAGTGAGTTTTAGTTCCACTGCTTTCTCTCTGAGAGAAAAACCACACCGCTTTTTCTCATACAAATCCTTATAATTTCGCTCGTAACGGTTACTGTGACACATATAGCTTGGGCTGCCTGTGGTTTCACCTGTTTCACCGGGGTGTCCCCCAGCAGGCTGTACCCCACCCGTTTTTCCTTTGCCTCCCAGGCTACTTTTCAACGACCTCGGAATGCAAGCCAAGGAAAAACATAATAATCGGCGCTTCCTGTGATCGTGAGCCAACAGGGAGGCAAATTATTCCATCATGAGCAAGCGTCAAGCTTCGTCATTCTTTCGTGAAATCATAAATTATTGATATCGTAACACAATGCTTGAAGTTTGCCTGAAGTGTCTTTGCGTTCTATGATAATTCAATCCGTTTATCTCATTTATATTCAACAATAACAGACGCGATGATAAGTTGAACAGTTATTATTTCTCGGTAACGATTATATTAAGCTGAAAGGCAAATATCTTTGGATGTAATTTTCAGAGCAAGTTCTCCTGCAGGTAAGGAAAAAAAACATCTTAAAAATCTCGTCACATTTTTAGCATTTAGATGAGAGTTTTCAGCGAAATGTTCGGACAAGCCGAGTGGGTTGCCAGTTGAATCCAAAACAAAAATGGCTTTTGATAATAGTTTTATTTAGGTAGCGATTTATCTGGATACATGGACATTTATAACAGCCAAAAGGTCCGTTTTCGCTGAACTAGGGTTTAACGATTGTCTTTTAGCCCTCAAATACAATTAGGTAGCTTTAAATGGCTAAAGTTTCGAGATTTAATTGTTAAACGTAGAGACGCAAATTGCGAATGTCACGCAAACCAGCGAGGCTTCCCTGGAGTATTTTTCGATAATCTGCTATCTATTAACCAGAATTATCGCTTATTTCCTTGGCTAAAACTTCATTTAAAAAAATATAAATTTATGTGAGCTTGTTCACTTCTCCTTAAATTAAAAATAGTATTTGCTTACTTGTACTGTCGCCAACAGAACTGAAAAGAGGGTTTCGTTTTGCGTCACCATTGTTTGCTTAAGTTCAACGAAAAGACGAAAATATCTCGCCGGGGACCGTAAAATAACACACTTTATTATTTTTATGTACAGTACTGGCAGATTCCTCTAGACATTCTAGGGTATACAGGTTAATCTAATGTAGAAGAAAATACAAATTTTAGCACGTTGCTGTTAAATTTAACAAAGGTTATTGACCTTGAGGAACGATCAATGCAACCATACGAAGTACCAAAATTCAAAAGGATGTAGTTGCAAAGAAGCAAACAAAGTTTTATATCTATTTTCCTTTACAACAACCCCTCCATAAGGGGATTTTTTGTTTTTGGAAAGCTCCTAAAACTTTTTTAACATGATTTATTTGTAATCTAATTATATACAAAGAATTTCGACCAGTCCATGTTATAGAATATTCAATAAAGAAATTACGTTATACATGATGATGTTTTGTTAACTTTGAATATTTTACAAGAAAAAATGAAATGTGCATTAATCAAGAAACTGGTTTAACACAA
>JAJLRJ010000002.1:6096282-6418782 GCA_024195265.1 Dendrophyllia cribrosa | reverse complement strand
GGCTAGTCAAAGTTTTGTTGTGTCTTGTGGCCTAACCTGAAAGATTTATTTTTATCTTTTATCCAATAAGAGACGTGTTGGTATCAAGGCTCTGAAATCTGAATGATGTACTGGGAAAACCACTTCTAACAAGGCAAGCTTTGGGTTGTCGGCTCAGCATCCACTCAAGAATACAAATATCATTTGAAAATGCGAATTTTAGTCACAAATACTAGGATACTGTATATTGTAGACCGATAATTGTCTATACGAAAAATCGCCAAATGTCTACCAATTAAGTACCCGTTTATGTAATTACGTTAATATTCTGCCTTTGTTGACATTTCGCGCTCTGTAAGCATTCACTATATACGTCATTTCAACAAATTCAAAGTTTAGCTGTGATGTCGTTCAGTAAGTCATCTCAAGGAGGTTTTCCATGCAATAAATGAATAACTGAGTGAGTAAAAAAAATTGCTTGACGTGCCGCCAGTTTCTCACAGCAAGCGCGCTGTTGTAAATCTGAACGGCTCATGAAAAATGTATTAGACGGTAGCGTCTAACACTGTGACTTGCTACTCCCACAGACAACAAAAATTCCATGAGGCAAAAGGTCCGCAAGAAACCGACTTAAAAAGCAGTTTCGAAAGGCTGAACTTGCTTATAAGGTAAGACTTTTCTCTGACTATAGTTATCATACCGAAAATGTTTCAAAACTAGAGATGAAAGCGAGGGAATGAGTGCGTTTCAGGTTCAGTGTATGTGGCATAAACGGAATAAATACGAATGCACTTCGACACATAACAGCAGTCTGTTTATTTCGCCGGTCGACATTGAGATTTTTCATCATAGTTTGATGTAGTTTGTAAACTGTTTCTTAGGGATTTATGCTGTTAAAATCACTGATACAGTCTCTATATTCAAAGTAACATTTACTTTATTTAGACTCCGATTAAGCAATTTAAATGAGACTAGCCAACAAACATTATTGATTATGCTAAAGTACGTTATGTACTTTAGCTTACTAGCTCTTACTTTAGTAAAGTCAATGTTGCGACATATAGCAGATTTTATATTAATCAGTCAAATTTGCAATTTCCGAATTCGCTTTGTTTAGTTTAATGTTGCAACAGCATCACCGCAGTCGAACTTTTTAATACGAATACCAAATGGACGGCAGAACTGAGTGTCGCTACAGTATTTGAATACGGAGGTGTTTTAGTTTACCGAGTGGAATTGCCTACAAATTTTGCTCTCTGTCAGGCAAAGTGAGCTGTCCGTATAATATAACGAGATGACCGTATTATTCAGGTTCGAGTGAACTCCAGTCTATTTACTTAATGACTTTGATTTCCTGTCTCTAGTGCATTTTAAGTAGATTACAAAAATTTTATTGCAAGGCGCCTTTCAGTGTTTTGAACTGAAATGATTTTTCAGTTCTGAGCTTTACAGTTCAAGAGAAGTTTAGATTCAGTGAAGTATTATTATTAGTTCATTGTTAGCAATAAAAGGAAACCGGCTTTCAGAAGTCGTTTTCTGTTTCAAATCAAAATCGAATCAACCTTAATCGCAAATCTTGTGCTGAGACATCAAGGTTCTTAAGGTGTTTAGTAAAGGCTGCCATCGAAGCGTGAAGTTTTTTCACAATCACGGACTACACAAAGAATAAAGAAGTAATCAAAAGAGTAATGACTCATTCTTAAAAGCACTGATTTGTTCACATGGTATGTGCTTAAGCCGGAATTTCAAAACAGTGCATTGTCTAAAAAGAATTCGGTTTTGAAGTCTTTTAAGCGCAGCGTGGGAAACTGTTATAAGTTCTGCTCAAGTGGTCACAAGCTGAAATTGTCAATGATGCGTCGATGAGGTCGTATATCAAAATAGTAACAAGACAACTAACTCTTCAGTTCTGTTCATGTCGCACTGCAAAATACTTGTGGCCATAATGCCGACACAACAATGATGTAAAACTATCAGTTACAAACACCAAGAGGTTGTAACAGCCCTCGATGTTTTAAGCAGAACTTTTAAGAACTAAGTCTGTTTGCAATGGGTGCAAAATCAGTCAGCAGCATATATGACTACCGTTTAAGAACGGCGTAAAGGAAAACCCAGCAGTAGGACTTGCTTGATATCGTTTATCAATTTCTAGACCAAATATTTTTTTAGATACATCATTGTATTTGATACAGACATGTATAGTCAAGTCATCGGACTGTCTAGCTAGTGATCTGTTAGCGTTTACAATTATAATATTCGTCGTTAAAGAATATCTTGTAGAAAAACCTGATTTTAAACGCTATGATATACAGCAGGAAAAAATATTACAATAATAATTGGATAATAGTATTTTGAATACCTCAGAGAAAAGAACTATCTAGAATTTATTTATCTTGTTCCAATTTTCAAATGCTAGCCAATCACTGGCAACTTCTGTGGCATTTGTGATTAATTTTGCGGGTGGCCTTATTGAATACAGTAATTAACTTTAACTTCTAGCCCGGTTTGGCGATAAGAGTCCTGGTCGAGCCAGCAAACGTAGATCGTTTTTCAGATAAACCGGTCTCACAGAGTAGAAATACTTTAACATGCAATGCTGATCAAACAGCTGAATTTGTTCGGTTTCTTTTAATATTGCAAACCTATATTAAAAGAAACCGAACAAATTCAGCTGTTTGATCAGCCTTGCATGTTAAAGTTTTTTATTTAGTTCATTGCTGATCCTAATTTGCACAAAGATCCAACTACATTTTGCTACTGTTTGTTCAAGTGGTCCTTGCAGAACTCACAGCGGAGTAGGGCCATTTATAACAAGTGTCTCTGAATTCAGATGGCCGGGAAAGAAATGGATTGCAACTTGAAAAAATTCGGCCAATATTTTCAAGTTCGTTCAATGTGCTTTGGAAAATTTGCTGAAAAGCTGATTATGGTTTATTTTTTCTTCAAGAATTCACTTGATATCTTGTTCCGGCTTGGTCAAGTTCTAAGAAAAATTTGTGTTTAGCTGTACTGTTTCAGAAATTATATCTAGCACAATCGTAGCCCAAAACATAAAGACATGACATTATAAAACAGCAATTGGAGATGTTTAATTTTCCAGTGGCTCCCAAATCTGTGGTTGTCCCAAACTAATGGTTTTCCCCTGTCCTCCCCCGCAATCATCGCTCAAATTGCTCGAATATTGTAACCGCGCCCTATCGACATATCCAATATGGCGACGGAAAGATAAATCCACTTTTAAAACAAACAGTTGCTCATATTGTAAACAGTCAAATACTGGCTATTCTTGGCGGGCTTTTCTAGATCAAATCACGATCAGCCCTGTAACTCGATATGCGATAGCTGTCAAGAAAGTTGAGAGCTCTGCTAGGCGACAGAACGTTTATGTAATCTTTTCTCCGAGTGCAGTGCTCTTCAAAGATTTGGAGTTCGGCGGGCCGGGAGAAACGAGTTTCTGTTGGGCAACTCGCTGCCTTTGTGCTCGAGGAAGGTAATTTGTCACGCATAATCAATGCATTTTGTCATTTCATTGAGTTATATTTTATTTCCTTCGCTTTATTTTGCTCGCTTTTGTTTCTAGAACTTTCATTTTTAGCTGTTTTCATGACAAATAATATGCTTTCTCCGAGCTCCTTTTGTGCATATCATAATCTGAAGTATAAAGCTTAATATGAATTTAACAACCGTTCAATAAGCGTAGAAACTCATTTCAATATCACAAAAACAAAGCGGGTCTTCGAGTTTCCAACTCGTCACCGTATTAATAAAGAAGAACAAAAATTCGGCGTAGGCCGTTACATTTTATAAGACACGCCAGACATCAAACTGTCATTGCATTAAACGATAAATCTTTGGGTTAATACGATTTCAAAATACTTTTAAAACGGTGGATTAGTAAATCTATATAAGTTACATATAGTCCAAGATGTAATGATTTACAGTAAAGCCGGACTAGAAAGTTATGCTTTACTGTTTGGCTTCAAATTTGCATGCATTGTGAGTGTTTGATGTGTCTTCTGTTTTGTTATTGTCATATTGCCATTCGTTTGATTTTCTCACAGAGAATGTTGTTATTCGCAAATTATTTCGTTTCTATAGAAGAACCCGTGAGCCTCACAAATCCGATATCTGGCAATTTTTTTCTTTAAACACAAGTAACGTTTTTTTCTCATAAACAGGTCGATTGAAACTCGTAAACGAGAACGCAAAGTCGTGACCTTTATTTTGCTTATCATGTGCATCAAAGAAGGCCTGTTCTATTTTATTTTAGGGTGCTGCATGTACGTGTTCAAGGTTTGAAAAATGTAAATTGTGATCCATGTTAAACCTAAGTTATTCAAAAAGGAAATACACGTAGTTTTTGCCGGCTGTAACATCACAATTCAGCGAACAACTGTGCTGTGTAAGATAGTGAATCATTGTTTTATTAAAATGAGTCTTAAATCCAGTGTATTGAAGTTCCTAATATTAGCAAAATTAAGAAGCCTAATGAATCTTGTGTGCGTTTAATTTTGAAATCCTTTTGAAAAGTTAAGCTTCTAGTTAATACCATAAACTGTTTTAATAAGCGCAAAAATTCTAGTTTAAAATACAGTGATTTTGGTGATACAGTACAATCAACGAATTTCTTTCAAATGTTTACCCTCTTTTTAATCCAGATGTCCGTTCTCTAAATATCCTGAAAGAAATAAACCGCTTGGCGGCTGACAGGGTAACCTCCTTGGCCTTAGGTTTCTTATCTTTGTTAGACAGCTAGAATTAATCTGGTTGAAGATTTCAGTCTGGGGCAAACAAAAATATTCTGTGATTCTTACCTACAGTAAACCCACTCAGAGTTTTTCTTTGGTAACAGAAATTTTTTTCCTTATTTATTTTCAAGCCCAGGTTTTATTAGTAAGTATTTTCAAGCACAGCTTAGAATTGAGAATTCTTGAGTTGGGTTTCTCTGACTCTGAGATTTTCTTTTTTTTATCAAAGCAAGTGTGACAAATTAAATAAATATACATGTAGGTGGCTAATGCTTTTTCAAAAACTACATGTATTGGTCTTTGAAGATTTACATATAAGTTCAATTTATAATAACTATATTTATAATAATATTGCCCTTGGCTAAAAGAATTATGACAATATCACAATGAAAAATCCTAAATACAATAGATGGCTGAAAGAATAACAAAATATAATAACAATATCACAATTATTACAACCACACATCACTTCTTTATTAGAAATAAGCTTTAATAGCACCTCTTGCAATAAAAGAAGACTTTTGTCTACAAGGGTCTTTATACAGTCTCAATTTTTGAGCAGTTCTTTATATCTTTGAGTCTCAATTTTTTTTGCTATTTTAAAAAAGCTGCTTCCAAGTCTTAGTCCCAGTTTTTTCTTTTAAAGTACATGTACAGTAGTAGTTGTAGTAGTATTTATTTATTTCTCCAAAGATTAACAAATTTACAGGAATGAATAATTAAGAAATAATTAGAAAAGGGGCAAAAAAAGTCTTGGTCTTGTAGAGAGAAATGCAACTTTTGCCATCTTGCCTGAATGAACCATTTACCATGATTCCCTAGTATTAATGAACAAGTTCTGAGGTCATCAGGATTTTGCTACATGTAAGTTCTTTTAAACTGGTACAACATGTATTACATGTATCAGTAATTATTATGAAATGCTGGGGATGAAAAAAACGTTTAATCAGAACTATGTCAGTATAGATTATTTTTTGTTTAGTCTTGCAATTTTTTAGTTCTGTAGTTTTAATCATTTTGAACACTAATCAAAACTACAAGACTTGCATATTGTATCTCAATTAATCTGGAATTTTGGTGATTCTTTTTTTATTACCTCAGTCGTTTACCCACCTTGCCCATTACCAATTTTTAGCTTAGTTTTCAATTTTAAGATTTGTTTATTCAGCTTGTAGTCACATATTTTATCTTGATAAGCACTATATTATGGAGGTACATGTACATGTACATGTAATGGCATTGGTTGAATTGCCTGCAGATTCCAGTCCCCTTACAGGGTATTCCTAAGCTTAATAAAATACATGTATCAAATATTACTGATATTGAAAAGATTCATTTGCAATTAGCATTACCAGTGATGGCCCATGTACTTTTGTGTTAATTGTTCTGTGTGTAGTTTTAAGCATGGGGAGGGAGTCATGATTTTCTGCATGTCCTACCGCTTCACTTGCCCACTGACTACTCCCTCTCTTATTTCTCATCAAGTCCCAGTTGTCCTGTTAGTGATGGGTGCAAAAATATATACAGTAATTTCATGGTTTCCTTGACCAGCATGGTTAGTGTGGCATGGAACTTCGTTGCTATTCATTGATTTGCCAGTTATGGGGACAGTTAATTACCTCACCTCCAGGCTGGCTGGGGAGAAGTTCTAATCATTTGCCTGACAAGTGGAGTATATAGTTTTTTTTTAACATGCATATATGTATAAACTTGGCATTCTTTAACAACATGTACAAATTGTACACTCTGTATCTATAATCAACTCCTTTGTAGACAAGATGGATATACTAATCCAAGGCTAAGGACCAGATCCAACTGGAAATATACTTGTTTCATGTACATTTTTTATGTTTGTTTCAGAAAGTAGTCTTTTCATAGTAGAGGGCAATAAATAGAACATTTCTGAGTGCTCTTAGCCTCCTTTTCAAACCGAGGCCAAGTGCAAAACCATTCATATGGATATAAGTTTTATTTGCATGTGAAACAAAACTTATATCCATATATTAAATGGTTTTGCACTAGGCCTCGGTTTGAAAAGGAGGCTAAAGAGCAACTCAGAAATGGGCTATTAAACTGACATTTCATGTTATCTTGAAGAGGGATCCATTTAGAGGATTATAGTTACAAAATGAAGCTTCATTCTGATCAATCTCCCTGTTATCCCTGCAGATACTTACCAGCTCTGCAACAATGCAGTGGGAAACTGCAAGAAATGAATCATTCACAAGACGAGAAGTGCGTCAAGTTCATACAATAAGTGAAGATACGCATAACACAGGGACTGAGCGGCATTACTCAGAAAACTCTAACAGACAGGGCCAATATGTTAATGGAACTTTAACAAATGGAATTAATGTGTCATCACAAGAGAAATCTCAAACTAAACGAACAATTTACATGGTAAATGGAGACTCAATTTCTGATGCTGCGGCTGACAGATTTCCATACAAAAAGCGTGAATCTGATTCTGGAGAAACTGGGTCCTTACAGCGCAAATACAGTAGCGGCAGTATGGGAAGAAAAACAAGCAGTTCATCGATTGGTTCAACTGGCAGCGGAACAAAAATATCCAGTGTAACCATGCCGATAAGATCATCATCCTTTTCAACTGGACGCAAAGTTTCTAACAGCAGTGAAACTCCAGGTAAATTTTAATTGTGTTCCAAGATTATTACAGGAATGTCTCAGCTGATGGAGTTTAATTGATTTGAAATGAATTATTCAGTTTGTAATAGTGTACATGTATATTGCAAAAAAGAATTAATATAAAACCATAAAAACCATATTGGGGGTCCAGCTCAGCATCTACACTGTACTTGTGTTCCTGGTAAATTAGAAATGTTGGTGAAATTTAGCTATAAGACAATGACTGCTTGCTAGTAACTTTAATGTCAAGATCTTCACACTCGTTTTAAGGCTTAATTTTAGCACTAAACACAATGACCTTTTTAAAAAAAGTCATTCTGTTTCACCTGCATGTTCATTTTGCACTACACTGACTATTGTAGTTGTTTTTAAAGTTACATTATTTTTTCTACTGTCCAAGGTTTCCTCTCTCGATCAACATTTGTTGAGCAATTTGCTGCTCTTTGTAGAGCAAAATGTACATGTAATGTCAACATAAAACATTGTTTATTAATAAATAAAATTAACAATTAAATTTTTATAAACTTCATTAATATTCATAAGGAAAATGGAGTGCAAGATTCTCTATTACTTTTTTATTGCAGTTCAAGCAAGCAGTTCTTCTGCAACAGAGTCTGCCCCAACAAAACCATCAACTCTTCCACGTACTTCATCATTGGTGAAGCAGCGCACACCATCAGATCCAAGATCAGGCATTCCTGATGTGAATGGTAAGCATGAAAGCCTTAGGAGCAGAGATACTTAAGTCCCAGGGGGAGGGTGCTCGTAAAATTTGTAGATTAGAACTTAGGGTGCTAAAATCTCAAATGACTACTTTTTCTGGTTGGGGTGAGGCCAGGACCACTTTCTGAAACATTCTTGTGGCCAGAAAGAAATTTCTTTAATTATTTATTAAAGCCCCTAATTTATTTATTTTTTTTATTATATTGATGTTTTAAGGAGAGACACATTGTAAAAATTAATTAATAATGCTCTTTCCTACGCAGTGACATACAATATCAAAATGAAACTTGGGGAAGTGAAGGGGAATGGCACGGATGGAAATGTATACATTCAGTTGTTTGGATCAAAAGGAAACACTGCAAAAATACAATTGCGACAAGCAGGAGACGAGAAAAACCGGTTTGAAACTAGTCAGGAGTACAAGTTTATGGTCACCACACTGGATATTGGAAAGGTAAAATGTTCTATTGTATTAATTGGTCACTTATTTATGTATTCATTTACGTGTATATTACTTAGTTAAATTAATAGATATTTTTAATTTTTTAATATAAATCACAGTAGTTGTAAATAACTTCAGAATAACTTTGATTTGTGTATGTACAGTATGTATGGAGCTGACGAATACGTTTCGTCCCTGCCAAGGAAGGGACTCTTCAGAGACCTCTCTTGCATTGCAAACTCGTTGAGCATCGCACTCAAAGTCCCGTTCACAACCAGAATTATGACAGCAATCTTGCCTTATATCGCTTAAGGATTCCCGACCACATTAAATCATGACGTAAATCATAATGACAATGGAAATGTTGTGAATAACTTCAGAATAACTTTGATTTGTGGCTAGCCTGCCGAATAAGTTTCGTCCCTGTCAAGGGACTCTTCAGAGACCTCTTGCATTGCAAACTTGTTGAGCATCGCGCTCAAAGTCCCATTCTCAACCAGAATGATGACAGCAATCTCGCCTTATATCGCATAAGGATTCCCGACCGCACTAAATCGTGAAGTAAATCATAATGACAATGGAAGTGTTGTGAATAACTTCAGAATAACTTTGGTTTGTTTTGATTTGTGGCTAGCCTGATGTATACCTTTTGTCCCTGCCAAGGTTCTCTTCAGAGACCTCTCTAGCTAAATGCAAACTTGTTGAGCATCGCGCTTAAAGTCCCATTCACAACCAGAATAATGACAGCAATCTCGCCGTATATTGCATAAGGATTCCCGACCGCACTACATGTAAATCGTGAAGTACATCAGGGTGTTCATTAGGCATCGGAGATCGGAGAATTCTCCACCTACTACGCATAATTCTCCGGCTAAATTTTGATGGCAATATGTAGCTATCTTCGCTCTCTCATAATATTCTCCTGTTACTTTACACTATTCTCCTGCTGCTACAATTCTTAATGAAAACCCTGGTACATGTACATGTAAATCATAATGACAATGGAAGTGTTGTGAATAACTTCAGAATAACTTTGATTTGTGGCAAGCCTGACATATAATTTATGTTAACAGTTCATAGCCAAAGAAACTTTTCTGAACCAAGTATAAGTCTTTACACAATGAAAGCTCTAGGTGTATATGTTGTGGTTCAATTTTATCCTTGGTTCAAATTTTATTTTCCTTTGTTTTTGGCTATGGTAATGTATGATAATGAGTTTTAAACAAAGGAAAATAAAATTTGAACCAAGGATAAAATTGAACCACAACATACATGTATACACATGATTGTTTGTGTGTGTAAAGACGTTGTGATTGAGCAGTTAATGCATCACACTTTTAAACTGAAAGGTAAATGGAAATACAGGCTTTTAGTCAGAAATTGAAAACTGGACATCCTGGATCGTGGCATGTGTGTGATAAAAATTTATAAAAGTTTAAATAAATTTGTCACAAATTTCTTAAAGAAGTGGGCAGACACCTATTTCTTTTCATTCAGCCAGTGGAAAAATACCCATATTTACTGGTGTGTATTACATGAAGTTGACGCCCAATGCTCTGAAAATCAGCCCAAAAAAGTTGATCTAGACTAATATACTGTACACTGGCCAAAACTCAAGGGTCACTCATTCATCCCAAAAATTAGTGACATGCAGTAATAAACTCCAGATGAGCTAAAAAATGTAATATAAGATTATTTTAACCTGTTTAGGTGGAGAGAATTAAACTCAGCCATGATCACATGGAGTATGGGACAGGGTTACATGTGAAAGAAGTTGATATCGATGTACCATCGTATGGCAGCCATTACACATTTCCTTGTAACTGTTGGTTGGCTCAGGATAAGCTGACAGAAATGACAGTTAAAGATTTGAATGCTTCCACTCCTGCACCAAGTAAGACTGGTCTAAAAAGAACTAAAATAGTTACCTTTTGTATTTACATTATTTCTCATATTAGCCAAACCCCCTCTCCCTCCTGCTTCCCCATGGTGACTCACTAAGTGTTAAGGGGGGAGGGGAGGCATTAACTGTTAATGGGGGCGGGGGGGGGGGGTGCACTTGACTGTGCCATAATGCTCACTCTAGTCCAGTTTTACATTAATATTATTTTTCATGCTTTTTACTTATATTTTCTGAAACCTTTAATAACACTGATTATTATTTAATCCTTTAAATTCTTTAGGCATTTTCTTCACCACAATGTCACTTTGATTTTCCGGATACAAAATTTGCCATCAACTTTGGGAAGTACATTTAAATGAATCCAAATTATTTTAGTTTGTAAGTAAAAAATGTGCCTGGTTGTTCAATTTAGACAAAGGCTACACTGTTTCTGTTCATCTGGGCAAAGTCCTGGATCCATACACCAAGCTATATCTTCAACTGTGTGGAGAAAATGAGGAAAGCACCAAGATAGTACTCCGACCATCTGGTACTGCTGCAGACTCATTCCAAGAGGGAAAGACTTACAAGTTCTCTGTAGAGATGCCAAACATTGGAAAGGTAACAATCATGTTCAAATGTTCAGATATACACTGTAACTTTGAAACATTACATGTATATTGCATTTTGAAATTTTTGTGATGCAAAATGCCCTCTAGCTAGCCCAACTTATTTTGAAATGCAAAATTGCCTGCAATAATAAATATAGCCCTCTCCATATTTACCTATACTTTCTAATTGCAACAAGTCCTTTAAACATTTAACGTAACTACAGGGTATATGTCGGGGCAGTGCGCAGCTCTTACAAGGTCTTCTATGATTTGCTGAGAAAACAATAGAACAAACAACACAACGATGGACCCTAGCCCTGAAAACAATAGAGCTGCATGATACCCAGGTGCAATGAAATTAGAGGTTGTTAAGAGCTGCGTGGTATCTGCATATTTCAGGGCTGTCATTAAGATTTAAGGGTTGCCGGCAACACAGGAATAGATTGTCATTAACTCAAGATAAACTACCATAGTTGTTATCCTTCAGTGTATTTCAAACTTTGAGTTGCCAAACATCTTGACAGCAGTTGCCAGCCGTAATAGCCAGCTATTAATATATGTAGATAGGCTTAGCCTAACAGCGGGGCTCCCTGAATTCTCCACTAAACACAACAAAAGTGTTCACTGTAGCTCAGATGTTACATCGGCTGTGTAGCCGTGGGAAGCGCACGAAAAATAAAGCCTCATTTTGGTTTCAAAAATCCTAAAATCCCGGATGTTGCACTACATTGTACGCACATAATGGTATATTGACATTCTTCATGTAAATAGATGTAAATTACATTTTTTAACCCTATTCGGCCTGGGGGTGGGCACAAAGTGCCCGCATTAACTTTCAACGTTCATAACTTCTTTAATATGTATTCAAACGCCATCAAACTTTGTGACTTTTCCTAAAATTTATCTGGCAACAATTTCATATGACAATTTTTTGATCATGTGACTTGATGTTTCCATTGCAACAAGATTTTGACAACCATGTTTTTTGAAATTTGCATATTTATACCTTTGAATGAAGAAAAACAATGTTTATTGGTATAACTTTTGTATTTTTACGTTATTTAGCGTTTATTTATTGGTTTTGATTAATTTTGCGTCAATTGGGACGGTTTTTAAGAGGTTTTAAAAAAATTCAGAAATCCAAGATGGCGGATCCAAGATGGCGGCCGTATAACTAATTACCTAATAACTACGTCATATGACGTCATCGTCCATTGTGCGGACCGCAAAGGAGACAGTTTTGGACATATTATGTACCCTCTAGGTTTCATTGTCATAGCCTTAATGTTCTTGAAGTTACGAAGGGGGGGCACAATGTGCCCCCCCCCCCCTCCCAGGCTCAGGAACTCAAAAAAAGCCCAGGCTGAATAGGGTTAATGTAAATAGATTTTTTCCCCCCTTTTAATTTTTTTTTTTACTATTTTTATGTTCTCGAAGATATTAGCCTTTTTTTTAGGCTACTCTGTAATTTCGAGTATAAATAAAGTTCATGTATGTACATGTTGTAGTTCAAATTTATCCTTGGTTCAAATTTTATTTTCCTTTGTTTTTGACCATGGTAATGTATGATAATGAGTTTTAAACAAAGGAAAATAAAATTTGAACCAAGGATAAATTTGAACTACAACATATATATGTATGTACTGTATGTATGCACCTACGAGCTAACCCTGCATGACATCATACGCACCTGAGAGCTACAAAATGTAACCCTGCACTGCGTAGTATGTGCCATGACCATGACCATGAAAATTGATGGGCATGGTTCTATGAGTATGGAGCTCTGCGAGTGGGCCTTCTGCCCGCTAGAACTCCACCATGATAATTTATTTTTACAGCATAGTATTAACATATTTTTGTGACTGTAAGGTGGAGAGAATTCGTGTTGGCCATGACGGGGATGGAAGTGGTAAAGGAATTTTCCTGGACGAAGTTGAAGTTACTCCAGATGACGAGGAGCCAATGTTCTTCCCATGTTCTTGTTGGTTGGCTGAGGACATTGGCGATGGCAAAATTGAAAGAGAAATTTATCCTGGCACAAGAACCCCACACACATCAGGTACACTTAGTATTTTATTGCTTAACATTGAATTGTAATAATAAACTATTCATTATATACATGCAGGGCTGTCATTAATATTTGAGACAGGCGTTGCTCTGATCTTAACACCCGTAACAATCTTGTTGCTTTGTCAGTAAATTTAACCTATAACAGGCAAGATCACCCGTAACATCAAGGTCCCATCAAGTACACTCACCCATAACAGATGCTACGGGTGATGGCCCTTAATGACAGCCCTGACATGTACAGGACATATACATCTAAACTGCATGCTCTGATTAATCACTCTGCCATTTAAGGACGTTCGCGCGAAAATCTTCTTACATTGATTTTTTTATAAAACTTTTGCTACAGCTAGGTTATGAGTTACTCGTGTCAGAAATGCAAAAAAATGAGGGGGTCACCGACTTCGTTTCTGAGATAAGCTATCTGAAAGGCGACCCTAATTTTGAAAAATTGGTCTTCCTTACGGGATGTGATCCCAATGTCTGTTAGTCTAAAAATATTGCAAATGAATCTCTAAAATGCAACTTTCTTTCCAAAATTTTGTGTGAGTAGGTCTGTTCAGCAAATTCATTCAACTGGTGACGTTCCTTGAAGTAAATTTCATCTTAAAACGACAGCATTTGCAAACTCTGACAGCCGCAAGTTGGCAGGATTCGATGGCTCGCGGGTAGAAAAATAGAAAAAATTTAAACTTCCTACATT
Source organism: Dendrophyllia cribrosa (assembly GCA_024195265.1). NCBI lineage: Eukaryota > Metazoa > Cnidaria > Anthozoa > Scleractinia > Dendrophylliidae > Dendrophyllia > Dendrophyllia cribrosa. Next base: position 6,404,981 of record JAJLRJ010000002.1, on the reverse strand, counting down.
GATTTTTTGTTCATTTTTTCACAATCTGTCGAGAATTGGCAAAGAAAATTATCTATGAAAAAAAAATTGGGGGTCACCGACCATCCAAGCGAATTAAATCTAAGCAAAGTTAGCGCAACGGCTATCAGCCCTTTATGTGCTTAGATTTCTTCCCTTGCGCGCGCTCGTGCATGACGTAGCATGGCGTTGCGACATGAATTGCGTGCGCAGTAAGGATGCGCATAAACAATTAGCGCGAACGTCCTTAAATCAGATCAGCTTAATTATTTAGACAGCATGACCCAACTGCTATCCACCAGATACTGAAATCACTATCCAGGGAGTAAATACTAACAAAAACAAAATTTGCGTTATTCACTGAATAGAGAATTTGATCCAGTGGACCCCCAAATTGTTAAATATGCCATTTATAATGTCAGACTGTTGCTTTCAATTCTGAAGTTGTTTTGTTACTTATAGATTCAGACATAACTCACACTGTGTCCGTGCATCTTGGTGAAGTATTGAACCCCCAGGCAACACTCTACATCTATTTGATTGGTCGAAAAGGAGAAACAAGCAAGGTGTTTCTAAGGCCTGAAGAACCATTAGAAAGAGAGAAAACATACAAGTTCACCTTGGCTCTGACTGTTGACATAGGAAGGGTAAGATAACCTGAAACTGAATTTTTACTGTCTTATACATGTATGCCTCAATGTGTCAGTTTGGCTATGTCCACTTTAAAATGCATACAACTTTAGACTATTAAGAGCATTTACTTATCGGGAACATATAGTATATTTCAAACCATATCTGTATAAAGTGACTGCAAAATTACTGTACTTTATGGAGATTAAGACTAGTACATGTACCTGCACCCCAAGCCATTAGCATTGTGTTGTACAAAATTATATTTAATTGTTATAGCTGTAGCTTAAATATTAAATATACATGTACTGTATATTGATCGAATAAAATTGTATTAGATTTATAATTATTATATTTTTTATTGTCGTTCAGTAGTACTGTATGTCTGTATTCAAATAAAGTCATCATCAAAACAAATTTAAAATAAAGTATGATTAAAGTATGTAATTATTTTTGGTAATGTTTTGGTAGATTGAAAAGATTCGTCTTGGTCAAGACAGCCGGGGTTATGGCAAAGGGCTGTTTATCGACAGTGTCAGAGTGGCACCAGCAGACAGTGACCCCATAACATTCCCATGTGAATGCTGGCTGGCTGAGGATGTGTGGGACAGTAAGACAGAAAGAGAACTACTGCCTGGAAAAGCTGTCAAAAGACCAGAGAGTATGTTTAGTCTTACCATGAAAACTGGCCAATTAGCTTGCGCACTCACAGATGTATGTCTTTCTACTCCCAAGAGTTTGGGGGGACATGGGTGACATAGAAAAATAGAACTGCCAGTTGTTGTACAGTATGTCATAATAATTTTTCTAGCAGTAATCACAGATTATGGAGACGCGTTCGAAGGAATTTCCAGCGGAAATGAGCCCCTGAAAAAAAAAAACAATAAGGGCGGCCATTTGGAAGACCGGCCACCAAAAAATCTCAAATTTTACTGCACATAAACCACAGGACAACCAACACGAAATTAGGATTGCATTCTTCGAACGCGATTATAACACAAAAAAAAATCAGACATTGACCCTAATAACTCATTTATAGTGTGTTCACACATACTTTTACCCTTTACTCTTGTATTGTTGTTACATGACTGTATAGATGGGCAGCCTCTTAACTTTTTCACTTGAAGTGTTTTTGTACACTGTCTGAAAGGGCATTGTGTGGCAGCTTGTGACCTAGAGGGCTCTGGTCAAATGCACATGGTTGCTGTGATATAGTAGTCTGATCACTATGCCTACCACCGACTACATTACAGTACATGTACATGTATGTTCATCTTGGATTTCATGATCTCTTTCCTCAGATGTTGCCTATAGCTTAACATTCAAGACCGGTGATATGCCGTATGCTGGTACTGATGCTAATGTGACACTGCAGTTATTTGGAGACAAGGGCCAAACTGAAAAGATCATGCTGCGACAGGAATCCGGCAAAACTCTGAAGAGATTTGACAGAGGACGTACAGACAGATTTACTGTGCAGACCATGGACGTTGGAAAAGTGAGTTATATTGAAGATGCTTGTATCACATTTTCACCATAACAAAACGTTTTAACAGTTGAACTCCTACAATGTAAGAGTGCCTAAAATCAAAATTCAAGAAAAATCCCAAATTTCATTTTGTAAAATATTGAAAAACAAAACATACAAAAGTACTGCCGAAGAGGTTTCATTTGAATGGTCACACTATGGGATTTCGTCGACAGACTTAAAAGTTAGAACTGTACATTACCTGTCTCCATAATTTACTCTGGGAGTGAAAGGATTAATACAGCTGTAAAAGGCTAATTCAGTATCATAATTCTTAGCATAATCAGGGATAATGTATCTTAAAACAAAATAAGCTATCATGATCATCTTCACCCAGAGAGATTTTTACTTGAGCAGAGATACTCATCTTCTCTGATGTTTCTTTATTTTTTGTGCGTTGTGAGAAAAATTACTGACACCAGTTTTCCTTCTAAATGCTGTTTCATTATTTACCCTGCTAGGTTGAGAGGATTCGCCTGAGCCATGACAACACTGGCCCCAACCCAGAATGGTATTTGGAGTCCTTAAAGATAGAAATTGCTTCCCGTAATGAGACCTATCTCTTCCCATGTAACCGCTGGCTGACTGGTGACGAGGACAGACGAGTGGAAGTGGAAGTTTATCCTGGTATAGTACCATTGACAATAAATTCTAATATTGCTTACTGCATACATGTAACAGGGCATAGTTATTAAGGTACACATAGGCTATATAACTGAAAGCGAAATCTTGCTTTAGCAATAACCCTGCTTACATGTATTTGGTAGAATTGTTTCCACTATGGTCATGTGGTGGAGTGGCAAATATGAGCTATGAATCATCCCCATTACCTTTGCAGCTTTGTCGCTCCTCAGTATCAGAAATTGGTGACTACAGTAACTAAAGTTGTATTGCCAAATCTTTGCCTCCGCAAAAACTACTAACAGTATGTCACCTGAAGTGAGGCGAGCTTAAGCTCTTACATTGTACCTATACTGTTGGTGGTCTAGCTGCTACATGTACAATGTAGATGACATCCAGAATGAACTGACCAGTAAAATAAATATCTGGTTGAATATTGGCCAACGGGGAGAAGATAAATGGCATGCATTGGTGGGTCGTGCGTCGTGGGTTTTTGCCAAAAGAGTTGATACATGTAAGAATTAGAACGACAAATGACGAGCACTTAAAGGAGCTATGTCATGGTGATTTTGAGGTTTTCAGGTCAAAACCGTTCCAAATTAAAACTAAGTACCTTTGTCGTACACAAAATGCTTAAAGAACACTAACAGGAAGATATCAAGTGAATTTTAGCAGAGAAAATGAACCATAATTGGAGTTTTAACGAATTTTCTAAGACACAAGCGATAAACTTGAAAAAATTGGCCCAATTTTTTCAAGATACAATCCATTTCCATCCTGGCCATCTGCAGCCCAAGACACTTATTTTTACTTTTAGAGCACTAGTAGAATACTTTTAAACAAAACTGGATTATTATTTTTGGAATTTCACTGATATAAAGATGTATTAATTTTTTCACGCTAAAAATGGTGACATAGCCCCTTTAAGTTTATTTTTTTGCAGAGTTCCGTATTATGTTCATCCAACAGTTCTTTGTCTTATCCTACTCTCAACTCGCAGACTGTTTAAAGACATAACAAGATATAATGGTCCATCCACCCACCCATGCCATTTAGTCAATCTCTGGCCAATGATTTGCTGAGGCTGGTAGATTTAAGACATTCGGAGTTGACAGACAGTATGGATTAAAAGTACAGAAAGAAAAAAAACATTGGGAGGGGATGAGCACTGGATTATCTGAACAGACAAGGCAGATTATAAATTAATGTAAAACAAAGTGTGTGAGCCATGTACGTCTACATGTTCATGTAGCACTTTTGTATTACATGTAAGGAGGTTAAAATGTTGTTGTATTAAGTGTATATGTGAGTGCTAAGTGGGGATTGTTGGCAGATATTCACAAACTAACAGCACGAGAATTGGTGTTCAAAATGTACCTTCTATTTCTATTTTTTCAACCAGTTGACAAGGATGTGGTACAAGAGGAGAATATCACTTTTGTTGAGCAGTCTTTAGAATCTGCTGGTAAGTGTTAGTTATAGTGTGGTGTAATCTCACTTGGAAATGGCAGCTGTCTGAAATTAAGATGCTCCTGTAAAATCAAGTTTAGATACTTGAATAGTGCTGAGCTAAACATATCACCAGACCATTGAAATTTATGAGTTTCATAAGTCGGCGATCATTTCCGACAATTGCAGAAGTCTGGGATGTGTTGCAAAAATAGAAACACTCCTGACTTTCCCGATTTATTCTGACCATCCAAGAAGATCAGGGATGTCTACAATTTTGTGTTAACAAAAAATCTGGGAACATCGGGAAATAGAGAAATCCTCAACCATCTGGAATTTTCCATACATATGAAAACCAGGCTTAAGTTGTCTGTAAAGTGCCAGCTACACTGTATTATGTGACTATTGTGTGCACTTCATGGTGCAATCAGTCATTTGTTCCCTTACTCACTTACTCACTTGGCTTGACAATGACTAATGAAATAAAAAGTTAAAAGAATATCAAGATGATTATTTTATCAAGAGGAAGATGTTTGTTGGTTGTGACCTTTATTGAGCAGCTACATGTAAGTACTACATACACAGTGAACTCTAAGTTTGACACCTTCAGGATCAGCTTTTAGCTGTTCGCCTTAGAGAGGTATCTGCCTTATAGAGAGTTTATAGTCACAGACGAACAAGTGAAATTCGGCAAGAACCAGCCAATAAATGATGTCCGTCTTAGAAAGGTGTCTGCCTTATAGAGAGTTACGTTACAGATGAACAAGTGAAATTGGGCCAGAACCAGTCAATAATTGATGTCCATCTTATTATTATTATTATTATTATTATTATTATTGCTTATTTAGCTCCAGAACCCGAGCCAGAACCTGAACCAGAAACGGCTGAATATAAAGGTACTATTGATTATTAGCAGTTTATAAACTGTCAAAACATGCATGTTTTGTCGAACCTTGTTTATGTGAGCAACAGGTCAATTCTGTCGACCTTAGACTTAAATTGGGCACAAACCACCAAATGGATCAGTATTTAATTGTTACGTAGTACAGTAGTCTGGCCTCTTGTTTACAGGGTGGTCGGATTAACAGGTTGTCAAATCAAAAATAATGACTTTATCAGTGCTTTTCTTCGGCAATTAAAGTGACAGTTACAACATGGATGCATGCCATTGTATTTGTAAATGTAAGCGCATTGAGCTGTTAAATGCACACATAACAATAATAATTATTATAATAATGAATTTATAATGCACCATAATGATAATGACTTTTTATCATTTCATATGTAATTTCATCACAAGGAAATGTTAGTAGTGTTTTGTGTTCCTAATGTTCCATATGTACACTGTAGCACCCCATTTGGTGTTTACTTTTTTTTTGGCTGCCGGCAAGCAAAATCATTTCAACATGCATAGCCAGACCTTTTAATACTTACTATATTTAAAAACAATCTGTATCCATTGACAGTGTCCTTCAGATTGGGTGAAGTACTGGATCCATACACTAAGCTGCATATGGTGATACATGGTGACAAGGGAGACACAGAGAAGATTTATCTCTCTCCTAAAGGAGGGAAACTGGAGCCTGGAAAGCTGTACACAGTTACTGTTACGACCACCGATGTAGGAAATGTAAGTACATAGTGATGTGACACAGGTAACACAAGTTCATGATATTGATGGACAGTACATGGGGATATGTCACATAGGTTTCCCAAGTTCATGCTGTGGATGATACATGACGATGTGTGCCACAGATTACCCAAGGTTACACAGGAAACGGACATGGTGATATGTGCCACAGGTTACCCAAGTTCAAGACACAGCCAATACTCAGGGAAACTAGTTCAAAACAGCGAAATGAGTACATACTAGTAGATCTACTTGTCTCCAAATCCAATTATGGGTTTGAAAGGCTGGACCCTGGGAATAAAGTAATGTTCTTCCCAAGATAGTGTAATTTTATTGTTTTACATAAATATGCCCTGATCAGTTATACATGCAAGGCTGCAAATAACAGCCTATCATCAGACAAATGTCCGTAAAATTGACATTTTGACTGGTGAAAGCTTAACCTGACCTGACAGATGGACTGGATAGTTCTGCTACAATTAAATTCAGACAGAAAATCTTTTTTGTCTGTGAAACACAGAAAACTTTCCATAGCTAGCTTTGAACACCAGGCACTTTTCAGTAAAGATGAACCATGCAAAACAAAATTGACTGACCAGACTGGCTTCTTGTCAGGTCAATATTGCCCCTGGACTGACAAATGACTTGCTTAGAGGAGAAATTTTTTGCAGGCTTGTACATGCCATAGTCACTAAGCTATACCAGCCAAAAAAAAACAAAAGCATTTAACTGAAAAGCATTATTAGTGCTCACAACAAAAAACCTTCAGTTGTGTCAGTTGGTGTGAAGTCTCAAGGTGAAAATTTCCACAGAATTCAGCAAATTCCTGTTAAATTGCAGGTTCGTAATATCAGCTTAGGCCAGGATGGTGTGTCCCCCAACCAGGGGGTGTTTGTTGAGGAAGTGGAGATAACAGCCCCCAAGGGATCCCCGATGGTGTTTCCATGTCGATGCTGGCTGGCAGAAGATGAGGATGATGGACAAACCACACGGGTGTTAGTTCCTGGACAATCACTGACTTCACGATATGACAGTAAGGATGATTGGGAATTGGGAATGCCTTTATAGATTCCTTTATAAATTTCTCCCATGAAAACAAATTGGACACAACACACATTTCTTGTTTTCGTTTAGTTTTGGAATCATTAGTGTAACTGTGAAAGAACAAGATTTTTTTTTCAATTTTAAACATCATCGGTTGCATCCAAGTATGGGTGCATCAGGTGAAAGCACGAGCTCATCAGTTGGTATCAAAAGAGATGTGTGGTCATTATAAGACATTTGACATTTAACGTCCTACTACAGTCATGGTCTCTATGAGTTGTTTGAATAAGACCATGCTTAACCATGGCTAAAATAAGTCACTTTAGTATTCAAACAAATTCAACTAATTACAAAACATGCACACGCCTGTAAGCCACTCGTTTTTGAAAGTTTACCAAATGCGTTTAAACTGAAAGGTTTAAATATGGTGACCAATCACACCACAGTTGACGCGTATTTATATGTAAGTCTTGTTTTCGTTATAACCCTTACAGTGTATGCACTGGCCATTTTTGTAAGTCTTGACTGAAATTTTATCATGTATCTATCAAACACTGTTGGTTGGCTGGTGTGTTTGTTGTGGTTTAAAAAAGTTTAAAACCAATTTGATTTTTATTTTCCTTTGTTTCGGATAAAGGTAATGAATTCAGACAAAATAAAATGGAAAATTAAACTGGTTTGAAAATTTTTAAGCCAAAAAATAAATCAAACTACAACATATACAACTGATTGTTTGGTGTACATTAGATAGAGATCTGATCTGTTCTTACATGTCACTGGATGTGCTAAGAGTAAAATTATACTAATTTGTCAATTTGCCTGATCACAGTTGGTTTTCGTCTTGGAGAAGTGTTGGACCCCAATACTAAGCTGTACATGATGTTGTATGGGGACAAGGGCGAGTCTGGCAGGATTTATCTGTCGCCCGATGGATCAAAGTTTGAACCTGATAAGTTTTACAAAGTATCTGTCAACATCAAGGACATTGGAAATGTAAGTTGTGCAAACTACGGTATAAACTAATCAGATAAAAAGGATAAGCCGTCATGAATGTGTTGGCCCAATGGTTTCCTTGAAAATGATGAAACGAACGTTTATAACGTATTAATTGTGGTCTCAGATTGGTAATAAATCCAAGAATACAGCATGCCTTTAGAATTATAATGAATCAAACGGTTAAAACTTTCTGGAACAATCAAGTTTCTCAGTGCCGTTGTCCCAGAATTCCATTCTGTTCTATCGTTTATGACTTAAAGCTTTTTAAAGCTGACAATGTTTTTCAATCAAGTACCGTAGATACAATCTCTTGTACATTACGAAACAGTACTACATATTGAAAGCACTTTACCTTCTTCATACTAATAGTTTAATTTAAGCCTAAACGTCTTTGCTTCATCTCGCACAATTTGGTGATTCCCTTTATGAACAGATTTTATCAGTGTTACCAATAAAAAAAAATAACATCAATTGCCCTGACCTCGTCGTAAATTTCTCAACATATTAAGATGTTCTTAACTTCCATTAACAGGTACAAAAAGTTCATATTGGGCATGACAGCAAGGGACGCAATAAAGGCGTTTTTGTCGAAGAAATCGAAGTCACTGCCCCTGACGCACCTAAAGTTATATTCCCGTGCCGCTGTTGGCTTGCAGAAAATGAAGATGATGGTAAAACATCTCGTGTGATTGTGCCTGGAGAGTCACTTACACAGCCATATGACAGTGAGTACATTTATTATATCAACCTACCTAAAGTACAAGGATTTCTTCCACTGACAAGACTAATAATTTTATATCAATCAGCATGTGTGAAGATAGGAATTTCATATTTAGATGTTTGAGCTCCAACGCCGCCCCCATAGGGTAAGGCAGCTGACCATTACATATAGCGGGCTCAAATGCTACAACTCGTTCAACGCCTCGCGTGTTCACGAGTTAAAAATGCTTAATCCAACTTTTTTGGTGGAAACTGCTCAAAGAAGCATCTGTTATGCTTATTTAACAGTTGCTTTCCGCCTTGGGGAGGTACAAGATCCCTGGGCTGAGCTTTACATGATTCTTTATGGAAGAAAAGGCGAATCAGGAAAAATACACCTCGCTCCATCTGATGGCAAAAAGCTTGAGCCTGGAAGACTGTACACTGTGTCTGCAAATATCAGAGATATCGGACCGGTAAGTCAATAATTAAAACAATAATAATAATAATTATAATATTATTATCTTTACCTTGGTATAATTGAACAGGTTATTCACCGAAAAGTTGTGTAAAGCTGGGCCTATGTAATGTCCAGCTATATTACACAGTCATTTTCTCCCAAATCTTTGGTTTTTAGAAAGTGTTTTCGCTAGCGTGTAATAATAACGTGTCATATTTACACTGTCTCGCGGTTTTGGTGCGTAATCAAAATCTAAAATGCCAAGTCGATTAATAAAGTCGCTGCCCCACGCGATGGAAAACTAATATGATGGTGCAGCCTGCACATAAAGTTCTTAAAACTATAATATATGACACCAACGTTTGCGCTTAATTCAGGTTCAGAGTGTTAGTATTGGAAATGAAAGCCGGGGACCTGGTCACGGAGTTTTCGTGGAAGAAATCGAGGTAGCAGCGCCGAATGAAGAAGCGGCTATTTTTCCGTGTCGCTGTTGGTTGGCTGAAGACGAAGGTGATGGCAAAACTGCACGTGTTCTGCAGCCTGGGGAGACAGTTAGTCCTCCTTCTTATGACAGTAAGTATACATGCATAGAGCGGTGTTGCACTGCTACAGTACGCCTTGTGATTGGCTAAAAAAAACCTGTGCCACTTTCTCAACCAATCAGAAGTAAAACCAAAATCAATTGCATTTTCCCGCGCTTGACACCGGCGACATGAATTTGGTTCGTTGGATTGTTTGCGTCTGTTGTGATTGGTCAGAGTGACTACTTTGGTTTAGGTTTTACGTCACTCAACTGAAAACTGTTCTATTGAGTAACGTACGTGAAGACGATTCCTGGTGGGAAGGAAAAGCCGTGAAGATATTTAGTAATCTGCACGATCTGACAAAGCTCTTTTAAGATAAGGATCTTTCAAGGATTTTGTAACGGAATTCTTTCTCCATGTATTTTACTTTCGACAACTTTATCACTTCACGAAATGCGATTTACCATCTGCCTGAGCTGATTTTACCGAATGTTAAGTTAACTTTGCGTTGTTGTTTTTCAGTTCTGTTTCGTCTCGGGGAGGTGTTGGACCCGCAAGCCAAGCTGTACATGATACTGTATGGTGACAAAGGCGAGTCAGGCAAAATATACCTCACGCCGTCTGACAGCACTAAATTTGAACCTGGCAAACAATACAGAGTGTCTGTCAACATCAAGGATATTGGAAAGGTACAGTTATAATGAAAATCTACACAGATTGCAGTCAGCTTTATAAGCCGGTCCCCTTGTACGCCAGAGGCTGATTTTCCTGTGTGCCAGTTTCATATTCACAAGTTGACTCATAGGACCCTTTAATTTTATTGTGGGTTGGTCTTAAATAGTCACAGTCTATTACACGCTGTTTCACTGGTTTAATAATAATCATTTGTAATATTCATATAATTGTATTATCCACAGGTTAACAAAGTGTTTCTAGGGAATGACAGCCATGGTCGTGGTCGAGGAATATTTGTGGAAGAAATTGAGGTACAATGTGCAGACGAGGAACCAGTTATTTTCCCATGCCGTTGCTGGCTGGCTGAAGACGAAGGAGACGGCAAAACAGCAAGAGTTTTAGTGCCTGGTGAAACGATTCAACCGCAGTTAGACAGTAAGGAAAATTATAACATTGATTGCAACCGATACATTCATCTATCAGACACCCTAAAAACCGTGTCTGTAATTAAAGATGCTGTGTGTCATGAGGATTTTGAGGTTTTTGGATCAAACTGCCCTAAATTATAACTAAGTACGTTATGCTTATAGAAAACTAAGAGGAAGACATCAAGTGAACTTTAGTATAGAGAATCAACCAAACAAACCGAGTTTTTGCGAGTTTTCCAAGACATAAGGCGATAGAATTGAAAAAGTTGGATGCAATCCAATTCTTGGTTTTCACTTGTAAACATCATATCAAAATTCGGAAGCATTAAACAACAGATTTCGATCCCAAAATGTTCATGGAATTGTAGAGAGTTTAACACTACACATCTGGGCCAAAGTTTGAAGCGCAAGAGCATTTCGTTCAAGAGTTATAGGCGAACGAGTATTAGACATTTTTAGTAAGAAATGTGTGGAGCGGCCATCTTTGTGCCCCACTCAGGGGCACAAAGATGGCGGCCAAAAATTCAGTCTTAATTACACCAAAAATCAAATCAAAAAATATTGTATTGGCTATAACTTTCATTAAATCGACTTATACTCACTTATAATGCAAAAAATAACTTTCAGCTGAATAAATTTTGTTTATTTTCATGGCTTATCTGAAATAGCGTGACGAATTGCGTGACATATTTAAAACCTTTATAAATCGGAAGCAAAACTTCGTTAAAACCTGGACCTTTTTGTGAAAGATTATAACACTGTTATCCACATACCATGTTAGAAACAGCTTTGTAGGATGTATACTTTAGAATTTTTATGACGTCATTTGAAAACCAAGAATTCCATCCTGGCCATGTGCATCCCACAATTATATTTAAGTTCCCATTGATACAAATGTAAGTCCTTTATTTGATGTCTAGGTACCTTGTACAATATGACATTTGAGACAGAAGATGTCCCATTCGCTGGCACAGATGCTACTGTTTACGTGCAACTGTTTGGAGAGAAAGGACAAACCGAAAAGATCGAGTTTAAAAGTGACAACAAACAAGAGGCACCCAAGTTTAAACGGGGAAGGATCGACAAGTTTGCAGTGGAAACTGCTGATGTCGGAGCGGTGAGTTACTGATGCAAGCTTTTACTCTCGCTCTCAGGGTTGGAAACCATTAATTCTTAGAGCATCCGCCAGTTGGGCGAGTGACTTGCATAATGCACTTGCTCAGATTAGTTTTTATTCACCCAAGAGTATTTATTTAACTGGAAAGTGAAAATCCTATCACTAATCAGGCGAGTGTTGTACGTTTTGAACTCTACAGAAAGGATTCATGCCCATGATCTCATAGATTTTAAATATGCTTGAATATGAATGCTGAAGAATTACAATACATTCTCTTTTTTTAAACGTCAACTTTGTGCTCATGTTTTTGCCGATTTATAGTAGTTGTTTAAAATAATTATACAGGCATTCGCGGTTCGCTGTTGTTGTTTTTGAAATGAACATGTTCACACTAATTAGTTTTAACGTTTTTGTTTGTTAGCTTAAGAAGATCCGTGTAGGACACGACAATGAAGGCCGTAATCCAGAATGGTATCTGAAGAAACTGACTATTGAAGTTCCCTCAAGGGATGAAAGTTATGTTTTTGAGTATAATAACTGGATAGCTGGTGAACAAGTTGACTTGGATCCAGGTAACGTGTCATTCATCACCCTCGCCCCGCAATCGTCAATGTCCTCGCATGAATTAAATAGAACGCATTTGGAAAAGGCATGTGATCTAAGACCCCGTCCACACCAATGCACACTTTTAGATGCGATATTACCTATCGCTCAAGGTTATGATCAAAAATGCTGATCAAAAGTTCAACGGAGGCTTTCGAAAACGCGGAGACCTCGAAAAATGAATTATTTTGAAACAGCATTGTTTTGCGTCTTTCCCTTTTCACCGAACATCTGTAGATACACATTAGCGTCTGTACCAGCATCACCTTCATCACCAGTCTTCACCATGATGTAACAGTCAAGTTCTGTGGAAGAAACAGTCATATATTAAACGTGACCACTTTGTGACGAGGATTTGTTTGTGCTTATAATCCTTTAACCCTTTGACTTCCAAAATGCCAAATATCAAAATTCAAGAAAGCTCCCAAATTCATTTTGTAAGATATTGAAAAACAAATGGTACCATGCAAAAGTACTGCTGAATAGGTTTCATTTGAATGGTCACATCATAGGATTTCGTCCACAGACTCAAAAGTTGAAACAAATGGTACCATGCAAAAGTACTGCTGAAGAGGTTTCATTTGAATGGTCACACCATAGGATTTCATCCACAGACTTAAAAGTTAGAACAAATGGTACCATGCAAAAGTACTGCCAAAGAGGTTTCATTTGAATGGTCACACCATAGGATTTCGTCCACAGACTTAAAAGTTAAAACAAATGGTACCATGCAAAAGTACTGCCAAAGAGGTTTCATTTGAATGGTCACACCATAGGATTTCGTCCACAGACTCAAAAGTTAGAACAAATGGTACCATGCAAAAGTACTGCTGAAGAGGTTTCATTTGAATGGCCACACCATAGGATTTCATCAACAGACTCAAAAGTGAGAACAAATGGTACCATGCAAAAGTACTGCTGAAGAGGTTTCATTTGAATGGTCACATCATAGGATTTCATCAACAGACTCAAAAGTGAGAACAAATGGTACCATGCAAAAGTGCTGCTGAAGAGGTTTCATTTGAATGGTCACATCATAGGATTTCATCAACAGACTCAAAAGTGAGAACAAATGGTACCATGCAAAAGTACTGCTGAAGAGGTTTCATTTGAATGGTCACATCATAGGATTTCATCAACAGACTCAAAAGTTAGAACAAATGGTACCATGCAAAAGTACTGCTGAAGAGGTTTCATTTGAATGGTCACATCATAGGATTTCATCAACAGACTCAAAAGTGAGAACAAATGGTACCATGCAAAAGTGCTGCTGAAGAGGTTTCATTTGAGTGGTCACACCATAGGATTTCGTCCACAGACTCAAAAGTTAGAACAAATGGTACCATACAAAAGTACTGCTGAAGAGGTTTCATTTGAATGGTCACACCATAGGATTTCGTCCACAGACTCAAAAGTTAGAACAAATGGTACCATACAAACGTACTGCTGAAGAGGTTTCATTTGAATGGTCACATCATAGGATTTCGTCCACAGACTCAAAAGTTATGTCTTTCATTATATGTCTTGATTATTCACTCTGGGATTGAAAGGGTTAACTGTGAATAGGTGGAAACACAATTGCGCTGTTTTTGGTTGTTTTTGTGTGGACGATAGACCAAATCGCATCCAAAAGCATGCATTTTTCAACGAAAACGAATTATTTTGTGTAGACAGATGTCAACGGGATATGATTTTTATTGCGGATTGACAATTGATTGAATGATCAGTAAAGAGCGGTTTTAATTTGAGTGTTGAAAGCAATTTCCCAATGCTTTGGTTTTGCATTGCTACGCTTTGTGATTGGCTAAAAAATCTCGTGCCATTTTATCAACCAATCAGAAGTAAAACTAAAAAGATCATGACTTACTAGCACGCGTTTTCCCGCGGTTGGTATATTCTTTGAGTTCTGATTGGTTCATTGGATTGTCTGCATCTGTTGTGATTGGCCAGTATGATTACTTTGGTTTTGGTTTTACGACACTTGATTGAAAACCGCTGTATTATTGTTTATTATTTTCACAGTGAAAACATTACGAAAATGCTTCTTTGAACGAAAATTCTTGTGTTTTGTTACGTTTTTAGCTTTTTTGCCACCCACCTTTTTATCTTTTTCCAGTGATTAAGTTTTATCACTTCTTCGTTATCTATAGTGCTTTTACCGTTAAAGGGACACTGTCACCTATTTTAGTATCACTTAGAAAAGCCAAAAAACATATTTGTTTCAATGGAAACTTTAAAATAATGGTCCAGTTTTGTTAAGAAATACTCTACCAGTGCACAGAAGCTAGTATTCGTTATCTTTGGCTGCGGATGGCCAGGATGGAAATGGATTGCAACTTGAAAAAATTGGCCAATTTTTTCAAGTTCCTCCCAAGAGTGGTAGAAAAATCGCAGCAAAACCTATTATGGTTTGTTCGTCCTTGAAGAAATCACTTGATATTATCTTCTTGGTGTTCTAAAAGCAATTTTATGTTTGAGCAATGGTACTTTGTCATATATTTAGTGTATTTTGACCAAAACACAGCAAAATCTGCGTGACAATGCCTCTTTAAGCTTTACGCGGAAAAGGCAAATTCCTCCGATGTACCTGTTTCTTAATCGGGAAAAGAAGTTGGCAGTGATGCAGAACAAGATCAGTTGACTTACAATGTAAATAAGACGGATCACTGATGTTTTCATTGTCTTGTCCTTTTTTTGTAGTGGATGAATCGACTCGAACAGAACTTTACACCAGTAAGTTCATTCTTCACTTTCATTGATATGTTTTAATGCTCAAAACGTAAATTTGACATGTAGTTTCAAATACAATCTTTGAATGACCTTGCTCCAAAAGGGAAAATGCGTTTATTTTTATATTGTGGGTTATTTTATCCTGAAAGAATGCTGTGTGGTTTGCTATGTTTCCTTGGGCATCAGCTTGCTACAGTGGAAACTAATCCTTTCAACCTTTACCATTTTTATTAATGAGCAGGCAAATGGCCAGAATTATGCCCCTAATTGAACATCAGGGGAATATTGTCCTAATGTAACACCAAATTCAAAGAAATGGTATCCTTAGCAATTAGAACATGAATGAGAATTTAGTGATATATTTTTTTTATTGGTTATGTAAGGCTGGAGCCCTTGTTTTGTGTTCGAACGGATGCAAATTTATTTCGAACGGCTAACAAACGGGCTGTAAACGGAATTCCGTTCGAAAACGGAAAGTCGTTAGTGTACGTTTTCGCGTGAAAGGTCACATTGGTTATGTAAGGCTGGAGCCCTTGTGTTGTGTTATAAACAGGTAATATTTTGCTTCGAAATTTAAACGGTTTAAACCAATTTCAATCTGGTCAACCCTAATATTTAAACGTTGTTTACTTAAAATTATAAAGTAACAGCTTGATGTGCCACAAAACTGGAGGAAGACTAGACCTTCTTTTTTACTTTTTTAGTTCATCTCAAGCTGGGAGAAGTCGCCGACCCTTACGCACCAGTTTGGATACAGCTTGTCGGTGAGAAAGGAGAAAGTGGACAGATTCAGATCAAACCCGGGTATGGACCCCAAGACAAGTTTGAGAAGGGTCGCATTTACAAAGTGGTGGCCAGAGTGAATGATATCGGACGGGTAAGTAGTGGGACAGGGGGAGGGTGAGGGGGGGGGGGGGGGGGGGGGGGGGTGTATTTCCAAGAGTACTCCCAAACCCCTCACCTATGATGTTTTACTGTTTTACCAAAGAAATGTACTCAACATTAAAGCATCTTAAAGAAAAGATGTCTGTCTTCTTTTAATTAATACAAAATCCTGGTTCATGGTACTCCACCTAAGAACAAATACAGAATTTCTGTATCCATCGCCTTCTTTGATACTGTTTTCTTTCCTTTTGAACAAAACAATGTAAATGCATTGTTGGCGACCTCTTCTAATCTTCTTCTAATACGCTGTAAAAACTTCTTGTCACTGTTTTTACATAGGTACTATGCTGTAAAGTAATCTAACGCTAATTTGCAGCAAGCTATTTTGTAACTAAAATGAACTTTCTAACCGCTTGTAATGAGTAACGCTTTTAATATAAATTGTAACGCTCCCCTCTCCCCTGTGTACAGATTTTTGATGTTCGAGTGGGTGAGGATCATGTAAATAATTTCGCCCCACAAGGGTCCTTTGAAGAGGTAGGGGAGCCAGTTGAAATACATTGTATAGTGTAGTGGGTTTAAATTGGTTCTGTAATGTATGTTTGTTGTTTGTTCTGCTGTTAACTTTTGCTTCTGTTAATTTGTCCTGTTTCCTATTATGAATTGCCTATTGGGATTGTAGTCTTGTGAATGCGCAGTGATCTGGTGGTTAACCTGTTCCTGGTGTTAAGACTATGGGATCAGGGAGAAGCTAAAACCTGGCGCGCGAGCGAGCTGTCTTTCGCACCTGCCCTTCCCTCCTGGTTATCTAAACGCCTGGATCAGGCTATCAAGTGGTTAGAGATGTTTGGTCCTTTTCCTCGCTGCCGTGTTGTTTCCCAGTTACTTTCTCTTCACCCAGGTCTCGGTTATTCAAAATGTGGCTGCAGTTCATTGGATAAATCTCTATTTAACTCTTTAAGCCCCAATAATGATCAGCATCAGATTTCTCCTTCTAATATCAATGGTTAATCAATCAGAGAGGTGATGAGAATTAAGGATATGATCACCCAATTCTCTTGATATTTTAACAACTTCTCCCCAACACTACTTCTAGAAGAAACGTATGAGGACAAGGAAGGAGAATTTGTATTTCAATATTGGGGTTGGAAGGGTTAACACTACTTGTTTCACTGGATAGTGATTTTAATATCATGAAAAAAGTCAGAGAAATGCCTCGAACCGCGTTGGTATTCATCGATATACATAGCGCTATCCACCCTTTGAAAAACTGGGGCTAAGTGTATTAATGTGCACAGGTGCGGATATTGGTTAGGAAACCTTAACAATGATAGTGGTATCTCCTTGATGGACTAGCATACCATCCAGGCGGGAGTGGTAATGCTCCTAGTCGCCTCGTTGAAATGTTATTTGCGTGTTAACCTTACTATCCACTCTATTTCCCCCCTCCCCTCCCCTCCTTGATTCTATTTTGTGTGTCCGGTTTTCATAGGTTTTGCATCTTCTTTCCCTCCCTTTCCTTGTATAGGTCGTGGATTGCAAAGTCGGTCAGGACCTATCTGGCGCCCCCAGTAAGGGACTGTACGTGGAGGAAGTGGTGGTGACAGCCTCTCGCGGGGACGGGGTCGTGTTTCCTTGTAACTGTTGGACTGGGGACGAGGATAAAGTGACCGTGGAACAAGTACAGGAGACTGAGGCGGAGGTGCCTCTTGGTAAGTCATTATAGGGTACTGTTGAAAAACGACTCTTTCATCGTCATGCGGTGTTAACCACAGTTAATTGTAGAGGTCGCAGATAACGTACGTACAATAAAACTCGAAAAACAAGTGCCGCTGGTGCGAAGCGCAAGAAAGCATAAAACTGATGCCAAGCGCGGGAAAACATGGAACCGGTAAACAGCGCGGGAAAACATACAACCAATGGAAAGCACGGAAAAATATGCAACCGATGGCAAGAGCGGGAAAACTTGGAACCGGTTAATAACGCGGGAAAACATGCAACCAATGGAAAGCACGGAAAAATACGCAACCGATGGCAAGAGCAGGAAAACTTGGAACTGGTTAATAGCGCGGGAAAACATGCAACCAATGGAAAGCACGGAAAAATATGCAACCGATGGCAAGCACGGGAAAGTATGCAATCGATCACAAGCGCGGGAAAAAAATGCAACCGATGCCAAGCGCGGGGAAATACGCAATCGATGCCATGCGCGGGAAAAAAACAGTTGGTTGAGAAGACGATATTGTGACCTTAAAATGTTTACGTTTTGAGGATTTGAACTTTCTTGATGCTTAATTTTCAGATACTACGTACCAAGTGACTTTCAAAACTGGCGACAGACCTAATGCTGGTACAACGGCCAAAGTTCAGTTTGAACTGTTGGGAGAAAAGGGCAAAACAGAACCTATTTTGCTGAGCGAGGACAGAAGTCTGCGTCTGTTTGAAAGAGGAAACAGTGACAAGTTCAAAGTGGACACACGGGATGTTGGAAAGGTAATTGATAAACAAGCTTGACATTCGTGGTGTGATCTTTTCAGTTACATACTGGTGTCCAAGTTGACCGCTCGCGGCGCTCGATTAAATTGTAAGGCGCATTTCAACAGACGGTCAAAAGTAGGCGTAGTAGAAGTACACGAGATCACGGCCGTTGAATAGAGAGTAAGAGGTGGTCGTTATGAGGAGTTTTCGAAAAAAAGAATTGGAGTTAAAAAGAGTTGCTGAAAATTATTCAATTTAGTTGTGGTAGGCGCGTGGGAGACGCGTAGGAGACGCGTGAAGGCATGAGGCGCGAGAAAGAGCAAAAAAAAATCCGCGCCCCATGCCTTTATAAGCTGGCGTCCGATCTCATTCTCATAAGTGTATGTAAAGCGCCATGAGACATGTGATATGTGCGCCATATAAGTCTCTCCTCTTCTTCCTCTTCTTCTTCACGCGCCTCCCACGCGAGTGTTGTGATATCACCTTTTTTTCTGTTTACCCTACCTTTCAACCCTGTGCTGTGCGTAGTAATGAACCAAAAAATGCCAGCGCCATCTTATTGGTTAAAAACGTTAGCGTCACTCGTGATGTCAACATGACTCAATTTCCTTGGTTTCAGATCGAAAAGCTTCATGTAGGCCATGATAATACTGGCCGGGATCCGGACTGGTACCTAGAGGAAGTGACTATTGATGTGCCAGATAAAGGAGAGCAGTACATCTTCCCTTGTCATCGCTGGTTAGTCGGCAGTCAGCGAGATGTGGATTTGGCACCCGGTACGTTATTTATACATTATTGAGGGGTTGGTGATTGTCCGTCAAAAGTAATTACGTACACGCATTTGAGAGATATGCATTTATTCCTCCCATACGTATAAAGTAGCCGGCGTCTATCAATACATTTGTAATGAATCTTTGAAGTTTACAACGAGTGGAGTAATCTGCCTTGGTAAACTTTCTTAACATGTTTGTTAAAACGAGCGATATTGGAGACTAAATCAACCTATAACGACTAATTCTCTGTTTTCTAAAATATGGAATGCAATCTTTCATTGAAATCGCTTGATTAGATAAATTCAAAATCAAGACTAAATATGTTACTTGAGTTCTCTCAAATCTTGAACAATCTTTCTAGACTGCTCATAATCAAATCTTCCATTTTTTATTATGACCAGCCGAAATATATTTTCACTCCTTTGTGTCATCTGCTTTGGGCAAGAAGTTTCTTTCTTTAATGTGTTTTTATAAGTTTTGTTATTGTTATTGTTTTTAATTTTACATGTAACTTGATATTTCAAATGTTTTTTTGATCTTCATATTTCAGCTGAAACAAAGGATCTGGCTCAAGGTAATAAAAATCCCTCATTGATTCGGTTTTATTTTGTGTTATTTGCAATTTTTTCACAATGTTTTGTTAGTCAACAAAAAAGCGCTGAACTTACACCAGAGGCACAAAAAATCCTTGACACAAAGTGGTCGCTTTCAATATATGACTGTTTCTTCCACAGAACTTGACTATCGCATCATGGTGAAGACGGGCGATGAAAATGATGCTGGTACAGACGCTAATGTGTATCTACAGATGTTCGGTGAAAAGGGAAAGACGCAAAACTTCTCTCTCCGAGAGGAAGGAGACAAACGAAGATTCGAGAGAGGACGAATGGACAAGTTCCTAATCCGAACACAGGATATTGGCAAGGTAATATTTATAGCACCAGTTGTTTTCTTTCTTGAATAATATTAAGCAACAAAAGTCATTCAGGCACTTTAAACAGGGTTCGTACGGGTCCTGAAAATCCTGTAAAACTCATCGACAATAGATGAGCTTGGTAACTAGTGCGGAGCATCTGACACAATACATACCCAGCAAGGAGGTATCCATGGCAACCCTGGAAGCGTGAACCACCCTTGCACGCGGCCGCTAACAGGCACCGTCACACTGAATGGAATTCAGTGGAAAGAAGAAACTTACCTGAATACTTACGCAAATGCCAACAAGGAGAAGAGGAGGAGAGGGGGCAAAATCCGCAAAGATTTGCAAAGGCCAACCTCGAGGTTGTGCAAATGCAAGGCAATAAAGTGAAAATCCGCCAAGCGAAAAGCACATGGAACAAATGCATAGTGAAGGCCCTGCAAATCCCCCATGGGCCACCCCGCACGTCATGTGTTACAAAAGGGTAAATCACTGACCGTATTGGCTCGAGGTTTATACCTTAGCCTAAATAATATTAGCCACATAACAGTCCTGGAAGTTTATCCTTGCTTTTTCCAGGACTAGGATAGTTCTCCTGGTAACACTTAGTCATTTTGCTTCATTACTGAGTTCAATTGCATTGTTTTTCTTGTGTATTCAGCTGAGTTCAGTTCGTATCAGCCGAGATGATAAGGGTGTAAAGCCCGGCTGGCTTCTCGACAGAGTAAACATTGATGTGGATGAAAAGGATGAACATTATGTCTTCTACTGTAACCGCTGGCTTGGAAGTTCGGATGCTGCAGTTAGTTTTACACCAGGTAATTGTGGTGATTGTTTTGTGAATGCTTTCGTGTTGGAATGATGTTTAAAGAAAGTTGAACGTCATTTCTGTGGGACCGAAGTGGCAGACCAGAGCACGCGTATTATAGGGGCGGAATGTATGTGGATTTTGTCTTTGCAATACCAAGTGAACTGTTTGTGTTAGTGTCAGTATAATCAAAGAAGAACTAGAGAAGAAGAAGTTTTCGATTATTAACGATTGCCTCTTAGCCCATGGCTACTTTTACAGCACGGAGGGGGGTGGGGTGGGGTACTTCTCATATAAGGTAAAATAATATGTGCGATAGCTACATACTGTTGTTGAGATACGATGCAAGCAAACGTAGACGTAAGGTTTTTACAGGCAGTTTTCTCTTACGACGGTCATTCTACATCAAATCAACTGACCTTAACGCGAGGAAGTTGAAAGTGGAGGGAGTTCTGGGTTGATCTTAACAGAGGAACATAAAGGTACAAAAAGTGAAAAAATGCTGAGTTATATTTGTATTATTTTCTTTACAGAACAAGGCACTTTACCAGGGCAAGATGGCATGTACACAGGTACTGCTTACAGATATATTTTTTTATTGTTTCGTTTAGAGATTTGATGTGTAGGAGATGATATTTTCCCTTTAGAAAGCCAAGTGATTGCTTTTGAAATGTCGCGTTGTTATTAAAATAGAGATTTGGGTGCTTTCTTTAGTACATTATCGTATTCTCCATTCAAACTTCAAACTACAATAGCCGTCATTTAAACAAAGTTTGACGGGGTTTAACGAAACCGCTGTCTAAACCAATTGCAACCTGGCCAACCGTAATATTTAAACGTTGCTAATGCTGTAAAAAGGAGGTATATAACACAACCTAGAAAAACAGTTATCTGCTCAAAATCACCCACTTTGAGATGTGGAGGTCCATTTATTGTCTTAACCGGCAGTCTAAATTAAACTTTCTTGAAAAAATAACCGGCCCCAAGTCATGAAAACTGTCGGACTCGCATATGAGTTTACGAGAGTTGTGAGTTGAGAGAGAGTTAGCGGAGAAGCAAGAGTGCAGGAAAGTTGACAGTCGGACGTAAATGCTGCAGATGAAAAGAGAAGAAGTATCACGACCGAAATCCTGTGACCAGCTATTTTTTTATCTGTACACCAATAAATATTCATCCATTAATCGATGCTTTGAACTTATTGCAGTAAGTGTCAAAGTTGGCGAAGTCCTGGACCCGGACGTAAACCCGTTTTACCAGATTATTGGTCGACAGGGCGAAACAAACAAAATCCGTCTGCGAGAAGGTTACTCGAGATCACATGTGTTCACCAAGGGAAATACATACAAGGTGTCAGTTAAAAGCCCGGATATGGGAGAGGTATGTATGGACTATTACCGCTTGACATGGCATCAAATTTGGCGGGCTTTGAATTTTAACAATTGTTTTCACGAAAGCGAAAAAAGATCTAAAAATGCTTGGTGCCGACGCGCAAAATAACGGCTGCATTAGGAGACAAGTTATTTGCATTAAGGCTGGTTTTTCATGTTATTGTTTCTTAATCAAAGGCTCCTGTGAGCCAACTCGTGAATACGTAACAATCTTCAGACCCTCCCCTCTCCTATGCATATTTCCCCATCCCTCCCACCCCCCCCTGCGACCAACTCCCCACCCTCCCCTCCCTCCAACACCGTCGCCATGGGTAAGGCAGGTGACCATTATATCGCGGGCTGAATGTTTTCAGCCGATCGACCGCATGCCATAACTCGTTCACCTCTTCGCATATTCACGATTTAAAAAGGCAAAATTGAGTTCCTTTAGAAAATCTCCACCATTTGAAATCACAAGGAATAACAGTATGAAAGACTACTTACATAACGTCGAGATGAGGACTTTTAGGCCATAATGTTGACGATTATTGGTGCTCGTCTATTTTCAGATCACCAAGCTTCGTATCGGGGATGACGGGTATGGGCGTGGTCGGACCATGTTTGTTGAAGAAGTCACTGTGACTAACAAGCAAGGAGACACCGTTGTGTTCCCCTGTCGCTGCTGGCTCGGAAAAGATGACTCCGACGATACAATTATCAGAGAGCTCATCCCCGGAAAACCAGTTCCAGAAGAAGTTGAAGGTAAATGCCACAGTTGACACCATTGAATTTCAATCTCTTGCGCTTTCTTTGCATCCGTTTCGTTCTGACAAGGGGCTAGCGCTCTAAGCGTCAGCTTTTGAATCTTTTTACGGTTCGGTGGCCAATTTACCTTATAAACAGTTGACAAAACCACAATTTTCATGTTTCACTCCCCTCCGACGCAGCAGCAAATAACAAATAACCTTTATTTACCCTCGGCAGTGTTTATAGCACAAGTGCTAGTGGGGCCGAGCATTCAAATTGAACATAACATTTTTTAAAAATCCCAACTGGCAGGAGGCAGACCAGTTGGCTGTTTTACAAGCGTGTTCGAGGAGTTAAACTCGGGTCTACCGTGAAAACAACTCCATCTAGTGGTCAGAGCGGGACTTGAATCCGGGACCTTCGGATCACTGTTTATTTAGAAACTAACCCCTTTATTTATTAAAACCGTTGTACAGTTTCAACTCTCTTAGTGTGGACAGTGTCTATCAGTTAGGCTGGGACAGATTATTCTAGAAAGCGGTCTCAGGTGTGAGTATCTTCTTGTAAAGCAGGCCCTAGAGTCACTAAAAAAGGCTTTGTCTATGTGAGGTCAATCTTTCCACACAACGAAACAGCCTTTTTTGTGTTGATTGGATGACATCATATGACGTATCCAATTGTTCTTGGCCAGTAATGGCCAGTAATAGCGTCAAGCCGAGGCTGAACTTTACGTTTTAAAAACTGATCTCCCCGTTTAACTTACAATTTGGCATGAAAAGTATTTAGCACGTCTACTTTCCAAAACTGAAGAGAAAGGGAAAAGGCAAAATTGTGATCATAGTAACACTTTAAGGTTTCATTTGCTTTGTTTTCAGACATCTCGTACCATATGACAATCAAGACTGGTGATAAACCGAATGCTGGAACAGACGCTAACGTTTATTTTGCGTTACACGGCGACAAAGGAGAAACACCACAGATCGGCCTGCAGGATGAGAGCCAAACGTTTAAGAGATTTGAGCGCGGCAGAGCTGACAAGTTTGTGGTACAAACGGCTGATGTTGGCAAGGTAACGAAATTAAGGCCCAGATTGCAATGCACTAGCTTAAAACTTCCCCTTTTAACTTGTTTTTGGTGACGCTAAAGTTTTTTTTAATAGCTTTCATTTAAATGCTCATACTTTAGGATGTCATCCAGACTCCAAAGTCTGAGCCATCATCTTGTACAGTATAATAAACAGTACCACATGAAAGTACTGCTCAATAGAGCCGCCATATTGTTGTCCCCGTACAAAAACATTTTAAAGGCCCAGTATCACCCATTGGGCCTTGCGGTCGTTTGTTTTTGTTTTCAAATGACGAGCTCGCTCGTGATTGGCTCTTTCTGGAATTTTCGACTGCGTTAAATTCAATCGTCGAGGCATTGGGCGCGCAATGCATTTTGGGTGATACTGGGCGTTTTATTAACGTCTTTTGTTAGTCATTTGAGTCCCATGAGTTAGTAAAACACTCTATGGCTTTCATTTCTTTCTTCACTCACTTCTTTATTCTCAAACAAAAATCTTCAGCTGGAGAAGCTTGTAATTGGACATGATAACAGAGGGCAGGACCCTGAGTGGTTCTTAGATGAAGTAGATATCGACATTCCCGTGCGAGATGAACATTATAAATTCAGATGCGGCGGATGGCTTGGAGGCGCAGAACCTGGTCAGCAGAAGGAAACAGTCCTATTTCCAGGTAATATATGAGGGGCATCGGGAGAGAGGTTTTTTTTTTTTGCCGTGGGGTGTATGTTTTGAAATAAAAATTTCGCAGGGAATACATGCTTCGATTCTCTATTTCCAATCCCCCATAAAACACTTTGTTTGCCAAATTTTGCATAAACTATTGTTTTTAAATGCTCTTGGGAGGAGAGTATATTCGCAAGAGCATTTCAAAACAATAGTTTATGCAGAATTTGGGGGGCAAACAAAGTGTTTTATGGGGGATTGGAAAATAGAGAATTGCTTTCATACTTCACCAAGTTTTATGTTTCACTGGTTTCCAAGCGACAGCGGTTACCACAGCAACACTAGCTTATGTCCTTTGTTGTAAACAATGTCGTTTTTCTCAAAATCTAGTCAGACACTTGATAATGAAACTTTCAAATTTTGTAGTACTCTCGTATCACTAGCAGCAGACGGAGTTTCAAGATCAGACGGTTTTCGACTAAATCACAAAATTCATTTTTTTTAAACGGCATGATAGGCAAAACAGTAATAAAGCAAGTAATTTGCATAAAGCAAAATATATCCAAAATGCCCTTACATATTATTTTAAAACCGCCGGCAGTTGAAATAATGATTGCAAAGTAAGGGACAATATATCTTCATTATTTATGCAAAATTTTGATTTCAAAACATACACCCCACGGCAAAAAAAAAAAAAAAAAAAAAAAAGAGCGTCCTTAAGGCATCACTTTTTCTACTGGTTTCTAACTTTCAATAGAACTGAACGTACAAATACTTTACAAATATTTTATCAAACTCATTGTCTTTTAATTTCTGGTTTCTGTAGAGCGCTTTTGTCGGGTTCAAATTTCCGAAATTATTTGTTGGTGAATGGAACACATCTCTTTTTTCCCGAAACGTTTTCGGTTAGACCTAACCAACCCATTCCTGGTTTTGGACCGAAATTGCCGGAAATTTTGGTTGAATGGATCGCGGCCGTACGAAATAGTTACTCGTGGCGCAGCACACGAGTTGTAAATCCGGCTGTGACTTTTCTTGTTTTTTTTTCGTGTCACATTAGCGCATGCAAATTTATGCACGCATATTTAAGTTTATGTCGACGACTATATGGCTTTCAGCCATGAAATACATACCGCAGAATTTCTCCGTGTGTTGACAGTGACAAGCAAAGTAAAGAACTACAGCGTACAATTGCACGTTTTCAAGACAATGCAAGGCGTTCATGGATGGATAGGACCGTTTCATATTATTAATCCTGTGGGATTTTTGTTCCGGCAAGTTTTGTGTTTTATATAACTTGCAATTTGCTTAGCGATCGAGCTTTGAAGTGTCGGCTACTGAATGTAGACTAGTGAATGTAGTGTAGTCTTACTTTTAAACCCGTGTATACACGCAAGCATAATGCACGGGTTATCGGAAACGGTGACTAAATAAAATTCTCTCACTCACTCACTCGCTCCTCAATAGACCATATTCGTATTCTCGGTATTGAACTGGAACTAGTTTGCAATGGAGGCTCATGCGGGGGAATATCATTAAAAATATTTGCATGTGAAAAGATTCCCCCGCATGAGCCTCGGCTGCAAGCTAGTACCAGTTCAATACCGAGAATACGAAAATGGTCTATTCCATCAGCTGTAAACTTCGTGAGTATTAAATGCTTTGTTACGAATACGTTTCGTAACAAGAACAACGTGAATCCAGCGATAGCAATAATTAATTTGATTTATACGAATTTTAACAACAATAAGCTTAAAGATGTTTCGCATTTGGAGTTTTTAGTGCAACGTTAAAATCTATTTAAAAGGATTTTTCAACCGAGACACGCGTTTTGATGCGTATCTACCTTAAAATAATAAAATTTAGACCTTATCGACTAAAGGCTGGTTTTCACTAGCGCATAAGCATAATCGGCCGAAAAGCAAGTGAGAACGCCAGAACATAAGCATAAAGACATACGCAAGTGCAGTATTGAACGAAATCCTCGATACCAGCTTTCCTCGGCTGTGAGATCCGAATCAAAGATGGCGGATGATTTGGTTGACTGCCTTGTGCTTATGCTTGTGCTTATTTCATCCCCGTTCTCACTTGACATAAATGTGACACAAGCATAGCATAAGCGGGGATGAAATAAGCACAAGGCAGTCAACAAAATCATCCGCCATCTTTGATTCGGATCTCACAGGCGAGGAAAGCTGGTATCGAGAATTTCGTTCATACTGCGCTTGCGTATGTCTTAATGCTTATGTTCTGGCGTTCTCACTTGCTTTTCGGCCGATTATGCTTATGCTTATGCTTGTGCTTATGCGCTAGTGAAAACCAGCCTTAAGTGTTCGTCGATAGCGCAGTGGATAGATGTTTTGGCTAAGCCCCGGACGGCCCGAGTTCAAGTCACGCTCGAGACTTCTTTTTTTTCTTTTTTTTTTTTGTCCTGTTATTTTTTTTCTTCGGACTGGACATTATGAAAGTGATGTTCTGTTTTTTTTCCCGTTCGTCAAAAATCCTTACGTTTAATTTTTTTTTTTAATATCGAACCGTGTCAGTGTGGAAACGTAAGCTTATGGCAATATTGCGTTACGCGTTCGCATTTCTTCTACGGCACGGGTTGTCTCTTAGGAGCCTTTGATTAGACATAATTTTAAGCTTCTGTTTCTCCGTAAAAGCACTCAAAACACTCGGGAAACAATGCTGCAATAATTTAAAAACGCCACGAGTTCAAGCTGTGTACAGCTTCTTGTTTTTCTGGAAAAGGTAATTTGTGAAATGGAACAGCAAATTTCCGATCAAACCGGTCCGACCTGAAAATGTGGTGGACCCTCCTTCAAAACTTTTTCCCTTTGACCGAACCGATCCATTCAGTATTGGGCCGAAATGACTGGAAATTGTAAATGAATGGATCGCGCCCAATATATAGGAATACGTCGAGGACTTGGCAACTAATGAATAGTGAGTAGTTTATTTTAACAAATATATCTGCAGCCCAAAAACTGAATTGCGTTTTTACATGAAAAATAAATGTTATAATGTGATAACTCTAAAAATTATTATATACAGTATTACATATAAAAGGATCATCACTAAGTAAAAAAGATAATCTAAGAAGAATCTAATCTCTGCCACATTTTATGTTTATTTTTTTAGTGGATGAAGTTGAAGGACTTGTGAAACCCATTGGTATCGAGGAACTACAACGTACGTCATTTACTGTTACTGATGTGTCCCGTGACTAAATAAAGCAATTTAGTCCCTAATAGTTGCGAACTCCCCACACTTCTCGATTAAGCCAAGAAAGTGTTATGATTTAGTTTTCATGACATTCCTGTCTTTCTGTTTCAGTTGGCAGGATTCGTCAGGTTTTCTGCGTTATGTAAATACAAATTTGTGTAACAAGAAATTTCACTAGTATTATTCACTACTGCTTATCCAACGGCCTGGATTCGGACTTGCGCTGCAACTTGACCACCTGGGTAAGGGGGGGAGGGGGGATCCGATTTAAAATTGACGGGGCTGATCGTCGGAGATTTTGAAAGTAACTCTTAAAGTGCATATGAAGTAATTTTTTATTTTGTCTTTTTTTGGAGGCTATTATGCCTTTATTTCGAAATGATAAAAGAAATTTGTCAGAGAAAAATTTAAGGCCTCTTTTTTGCCGTCCAAAGTAGCACAATTTGCAGAAATCAGTGTCCCGGAGACTGGGAACGAGGTTTCGAAATCCATTGTGTTGATGACGTAGAAAATACTTGAGATTCGTTTCTTCAAAAGAATGCCGCCATGATACTCGTGAGTTGAAGTATTTTCTACGTCACAGCCTTGTAATACAATAGCTTTGGCCGCGCGCTCGATAGAGACACTTTCTGGCGGAAAATGCAAAACTTTCAAGCCGAATAATTTCACAATGGGAAGGATCTTTTCGATGAAATCCACAAATTTAGATAAAGAAAGTAAAGCACTATCAAACCATGGAAATATTTTTTTTACTTCATATGCACTTTAAGAGATAACAGAAACCCGTTTAGTGGGTGTGGCACTCATTAATTTTTACCTTTAAGAGGTACCAATTCTTCCCTAAAAGTTTTCTGGTTTGATACCCTAAAAGGTATCACAATAACTTACATAGTGGTACCAAAGCACGAATTGTAACCCCGAAAAGGAACGACGATCACCGTCGTCACTTTTACATTGGACTGCTCCATTCTGTTTTTTTGTTGTATAATTTTAGCAATTATTTGAAAAGAAAATTCTCAAAAGCATTCTCTCACAAATGGCGTGTTGAGTTCGAAATTGCTAACTCCTCGGTGATTGATCTGTTGTTATTTTTCTTGTTTACAGAAACTGGAGCAGCCCTTGGTAAGACATGGTCCTTTTCTTACAGTCTTTTAGAGCAAATACACCAAGTAGTTGGACAGAAATGTCAAGAAAGCTGTCACATGGTGCAGAAAATGTTTATAATGCGTCATGCAAAGTGGCACCATGCAACTATGAATATACACCGTGGTAGAGGTTTTTGGTACATGTAACTCTTCCTGAAAGCTAAGTGGCTAAATAGTCCTTGATGCGACAAAAGTGGTTTCCCCCCCCCCCCCCCCCCCCTCCAACTTACTCCATGTGGATGGAAACAATTTGTGGCTAGTCGTCTTGGACAGTAACAAAACGTGCTGGCTCAGTGTGACCACAAAAGTCGACCTAAATTATAATCTAATTTGAGCTTTCAAACGGTTTTAAAAAGGAACTGTGATTAGGTTTCTTTGCCGCAAACGGCTAAATGCATGCGTAATACTGCGTTCTTTCTACTAACTGGACCTCTATACTTTCATTAGACTCAGAATATGACGTGGAATTCAAGACGGCAGCCGATGAAAACGCCGGAACAGACGCGAACGTGTATTTCCAAATGATCGGTGAGGATGGAGAATGTCGAGAAATTGAACTCAAGAACAAGGAAAATGGCTACTTCAACCGAGGACAGCGGGACAGGTTTAGAGTTCGTGCGAGGGATGTTGGAAGAGTGAGTAAACAAAGTTTCTTCAGTACGAGCAAGAGAATCTGTCGCGGAACCACAGAACTAACTAGGGATTGTTATCTCGTCCCCAAGCGGGGCACTCCTGTCTGGTCTCTGCTGACTTAACTTGCGCGGGATCTGGGAACGGTTTGGATAGGAAGGGCAGCTTGCGAATTCATCGTTTACTGCACTCGCATCTCTTTTAAAAGAAACGAGCGCTCGCAGTCTGTAGACAATGTTAAGTTGGTAATAAAGTATAGTTGCATGTGACCAGTGAAATTTTGAAAGTAATTGTAAGATCCTTTGCAGTCGGAAATTGAAGGAACAAATCAGTTCTTGTTATTAGTGGGGCCAACAAAATGGCAGTTGAAATATCTCATTGTACGAGTGTATGTCAAGGTTAACCTTAGAAGGTTTTGCGTTTATTCACTGAAATAGGCCTTTGGTTGACTACTCCACTAAAGCACGCTAGAAAAGTCTGTCGCAAAATCGGAAAAGGAGAAAGAGCCATTTTTCTTTTACTTATCTTCTTTGCCTTATGTTGCAGTTGAAAATGCTGCGTGTAGGCCACGACAATTCAGGTTCAAATTCGCGCTGGCTGTTAGATGAGGTTGTTATATACTCACTTGCACGTGGCGAGCGTTATGTGTTCAAGGGTGGCCGCTGGATCGGTGGACGACACAATGAAATCGAACTGCCGCTCGGTAAGTTGTCGAGCCAAGAGAGCATTTTTAGTATAATTAACTGATCATGGCAAAAAATTGGATGACATTTGCCTCATATTTTTAACTCGTCCCCAGACCCTAATTTAACCCTTAAAATCACAGCGAAAACACCATTTTTTGAAGGGAAAATCAAAATTTCTCCCATTTATGAATTACTTTTCGGAAATCCACACTCGGATTCCAGTAATTTGGTTATTATTTTATCTGGAAACGTTAAAATATTTTAATAACTTAAAAAAAAGTCCCGTCATTTTGGCTTTGAAGTGACCAAAGTCTCGTAAAGGCTTGTATGGAGTTCAACCGCGCGGTCATCGCTTTTAGCAGTATAACTCATTTTAATAGGCGTAATGTCAACATCCACACCCGGTTTTGGAGAGACTGGGATCTAGTGAACATTTTGGTGGGAAATATGATTTAGTTGGAGCGAAAACAAACCCGTCATTTTGCCATTTTTTTAGTGCAATATGCTTCGACTGAGCCCATTTTGGCTTCTGTTGGTGACTTGCGCGAACCAGCGCCCAGGCCGTTCGAGCTCAACTGCGCATAGGCAATAGTTCATTTTAGTAACGCGCACGCCCGGAGCAAATGTCTCCTTTCAGAGGGCAATTTTTGGTATGTATATGTATAGCTTGAGCAAACAAACTACGTTTTGTAACCTGACGACTTTGAAGCACTCTTCACGCGTATGTGTGTGTTGAAAACGCTTTTTCCGTTAGGCTGCGTGGCAGGCGTGAACTTGGTTGGGGTGGTGGGGGGGGGGGGGGGGGGGGGTGGTGGTTAACGCGAGTTAAAATATGGAAAATAAATAAAAGGGATCTTTGGAGCAGGCGAATACAGTTTCGTTTCTCCCCGCTCTCTACTTGTAAACGATTCTGATCCGAATTAGAATCACGTTTTTCACGTGTCTTCTAATGTTGTTTGGTCATCGTTTTGTCGTGTGAACGGAAGAATAAACCCCGTAATTTCTGTCCACCCAGTTTTTGCAGTCTACATGTAAATGACGCAGCGTGACATCGTTTTCGATCGCCCTGGTGTGAAGGGAAGGCCGCTTAGTAGTATTAAAGATTCGCCGTTTCTTCGAAATAAAGACTTGTATTTAAGTAACTTGTTTATTACTGTTTCTTTTAG
Organism: Dendrophyllia cribrosa; assembly: GCA_024195265.1. Lineage (NCBI taxonomy): Eukaryota > Metazoa > Cnidaria > Anthozoa > Scleractinia > Dendrophylliidae > Dendrophyllia > Dendrophyllia cribrosa. Next base: position 6,373,292 of record JAJLRJ010000002.1, on the reverse strand, counting down.
ATTCCTGGAACTATGGTCAACTAGGTTAGTAGTCATTATTTTGTACCGATACCGGCATTGTCTATAGTCCCTTGTAATTCTGCGTTGCGAGCGCAGTGATTTCATTAGAAGTCAGCCTTGATTCAAACGTAGTTTAAAAAAAGGGGAATTGAAACTCGTACGAACGACACATGAACTCGCATTTGACCTGCTCCCAATATGTGGCTTTGATAGCTCAGTTGGTAGAGCATCGCACCGGTAACGCGAAGGTCACGGGTTCGATTCCCGTTGAAAAGCCCTGATTTTTTAAGGCTTTTTCGGGCTGGGATACAGTAGCTTAAGGCCTCACTTGACTATTACTTACTTAAAGACAAAAATGTTCGTCGTAGTAGCACTTTAAGGGCTTTCTCTAGTTTTGCACGTTGCCTAGTTGTAGTCGTGTTTTCTAATAATTCTATTTTGGGTCCTTTTAGTTGGTCAAGAACCAGATATTCCTGATTTAATTGATTACATGCAGTCAGGAGATGAGACAAAGATTATCAACGCAGCCGGCTACCTACAGCACTTGTGTTACACTAAAGAAACTGTTAAGGATAAAGTCAGGTACTTAAACAGTCTGTGGATCTATGGGAGCCAAGGTGTCCGCCCCCTCCTCCACCCCACCCCTCATTATTTGCATAAAAAACTAAGATCTGTCTGTAACATTTCACATCATTTACAAGAAGGCAGCGTGATCGAGTGGTTAGGGCGCCGGACTTGAAATGCGGAGTTCAAGTCCCGCTCTGACCACTAGCTGGAGTTGTTTCACGGTAGACCCGAGTTCAACTCCTCCGCCACGCTTGTAAAACAGCCAACTGGTCTGCCTCCTGCCAGTTGGGATTTTTAGTTCAATTTGCAATATTTGTTTCAATATTTAAGTGGCGTGCCTGTGAATTAGCTGGAACAGCTAAGTGCTCGTCCACCATAAAAACAACATTCACATTTTTACATTTACATTTATAAAAACATGTTTGTGTATGTAATAAAGAGTGCATTTAAAAAAAAACAGTAGGTTTAGTGGCACAAAATATATCTTCGTCTTTTAGCGGTACAGTGTATCCCATCCAACAACAAAGTTTAACCGTTTCCATAAACATTCTGTATATTATACAACTAAAAAGTTTGCCAACTCTTACATTTTCCGTCTTTTTCTCCGTACAGTTTTGTACTTAATCTTGGTGGTGTGTTGTATTTCTTTTGTTTAATTTTCAATTTGTTGTTTATTCAACAGAGAGCTTGGTGGGATCCCTGTGATTGTCAGGTTATTAAGACATTCTCAATGGCGTGTTAGATATGCTGCCATCTGCCTACTGAGAAACCTCTCCTTCAGTATGAAAAACAACGCCAACCGGGTAAGAAACTGTTTCGCAGTCTAGATTTTGTGCAATTCAAGTTGCAGCATCGAGACAACTGGCGCTGAAGTTGCTTCTTTTTTGTTTCAGCTGGCCATTGCGGATTGTGGTGGAATAGAAGCTTTGATTGAAATCTTACAAGAAACTGAAAAGATGGAGGTACGAAGACCTTTCCTCCTTTCTTTTGACATTTCCGACAAATCCTGTTGTTAACTGATTATATCTTTTTCACTTTTAGTACCGAGAAGCTATTTTAGGTGTTCTGTGCAATCTGTCAGCGGTTGAGGTAAGGCACATTGTTTAATACTTCCACTTTTAATAGATAGAATCTGTTCTATTTAACAATTAGACCCGTAGCCCTCAAGGGCTACGGGTCAATAGCCCATGAGGCGAAGCCGAATGGGCTATTGACCCGTGGCCCTTGAGGGCGAAGGGTCTAATTGTTTTAGTATCACCCAACTAGTCGGACAGAAAAAGGCAATAATAAAAAAAAGCAATTGCAAGTTGAAGAAATATTTATTTGGGAATAAAACGAAAAATAAAACCGGCGAATTTCGCTACTCGATGACTATTACTATTAGACCCCTAGTAGCGTAGCCAATCAAAATGCAGGATTTGCATTAGTCCACTAGTTGGGTGATACTAATAATCAGTAACCCTTACCTTGGTGAAAATCCATTGTCTCTCGACACACGACGACCATATAATGTACAGTAATTATTCTAGATGAATTTCTAAGGAGATTCAAAGGTATTTGAACGCTTTTTGTGCTTTTTTGTTGCGTTCTGAACAGCCAAGATTATACAGTACTTCATTTCGTGAAATAAATAGGTTATACCATGGAACCTGGATAAATCAGTTCTGTTTTTATTCAACAAAGCATTCTAGCAGGGCCGCAAATAACAGTCGGTCATCGGACAATGGCCGACCAAAATTTGCCAATGTCCGACGAAATCGCAACCGTGGTCGGACATTATCTCCGTAAAACTTGCAAATGGCTGACCGTGTTTGAAATCGCCCTATAATGCATTGAATACGTCATGTATGCCTGCTTGTAATGCATGGTAAATAATGTGATGTCCGACCAAATTTTTCGTTTGTCCGACCAAAATGGTGCCCAAGTCGGACATATGTCCTTTCAAGAAAAAATAATTATTTACAGCGCTGTTCTAGAGTGCAAATACGAATCAAATCGAGTGCAAATATATGACACGTTATTATACTGTTCTGACCGCATGCTAGGAAAAACACTTTCAAAAACGTCTTAGATTTATGAGAAATCTAACTGTCGTACAATAAACAATTTATTAATCGAAAGGTTGTGTAATACGGCTGGAAATTTTTAGTGCTTGTCAGGTAAACTGACTTGTAAAAATACTCAGCCGTATTTCACAACTTTTCGCTGAATAACCTCTATTTATTGACTTTTTCCTCTCTCCCCTACCACTATATGTTTCGTTAAGTATCATTGGTTGTTCTTTTTAAACAATTCGTTCAGTAACACGTTTCTTAAGCCCCTAACCCCTTTACGAGTTTATATGAGTTGTTGTTGTTTATTTAATGTTAATTGTTTATTTTATCCTGTATATTTTAAGTCACTTCGTCTAAGAATCCTCCTCGTATGTCTTCACATCATCGTCATCCTCATTATCGTCCATTACTCCGAGTGGACAGCGGTTGCAGCTCGAGGACAGCTGCCAACTAGAACTGAACCCTGGCCAGCAGTACTCGTGCATGCTACCAGACTCGTTCGCAATCTGTCCTCAGCTGGGACCAGGGCCCGGCAGGAACTTAGGGACGAGAAGGACTTGGTCGACTGTCTGGTGTGGATTATTAGAATTGGCGTGAAGAGTCAACAGTTTGATAATAAAGTAAGTGGAATGGAAGCCAGGTTTTAAAACCGCAGTTAGGACGCTAATTAAAGGGACCTGAATTTACCAATTTAATAAGCTATTTTAGATTCGTCTCAAACCTTTTTTTCAAAGAGAGACCAGTGTTGTCCATTCGTATGAAAATGACTTCTCATTTTCATGCAAATAAGACTCAATTGTGCAAGTCACATGAAAAATGCGTAGTAGTTATTTCAAGTTACTTTTTCCTCCTGGTGTGTTGTTAAAATGACAAAAAAGATCACCTCCATTTAGTCTAACAACGCCAATTGTGTTGACAGTTCTGTTCTTTGAAGACATAGATCATCGTAAGGTGGTTCGATACAGTTTTCTGGAGACCATACCAACATTTTTCAATCGGCTTTTAAGCGCTCTTCTCCAGGTCAGATCAACGTGACATTTTCACCACTAACTACTAGTTTTGAATTAAAGTTTGGTAAGGTATATTTTCTGGTAAAATCGATATTACCATGACGACGATAAACAAGAAACTTAGAAATCAGTAAAAGTGAAATTTAGCGCGTTTAAGATTTCGCATTGAAAATCCCACATAGACATCTTAAAATATGGTATATGGCGTATATATTTTGCAAGAATAAAAAAATTCTGCATGTTTGAATTCAAATAAATCGCAATAACATTTTAAACCTTACTATTTGTGTACTGGTATTAAATTGATCGAGAGATTAACACTGGTTTTGTGAAATTCCTTAATGATAGTGTCAAAAAAAAGCTTGATGTTATGTTTGTAAACCTTGAAAGTTTTGTTTACTTTCTCTTTTGCGATCTTGAGAACTACCTGTTTTCCTAACATCGCTTCATGTGCAATTTTTGGGTATTTTTCGATTTTAATCGCTTTTGCAAAAATCTGAGAAACGGCTCGATGGATTTTTTTAAAACGTTCACCACGCATGCTTACCGATGTGCAAAATATTATCTGAAAGTTTCATTGACATTGATTCAATGGAACGCCTTTAAATTTATAGATGAAGAGACGTACGAACCGGCCAAAACGTTTGCGTTACAAATTTACTTTTTTAAGTTATGCTCAGTAATGATTTCAAATCAATGCGCACTACATTCTTCCGTGATTGAAACATTGCAATGTACACTCGTTGATGCAAATTTCTTTGCATATGTTTTCTTTTGCTTTCAAAACGCCTGCTGTAAAAACGTTTTCAAAACGCAAAAGGGCATTTATTGCTCAATATAATCCTAAAAAGAGACTTAAGGGAATCTGGAAAGTAGCAAGGAGAGTAATAAGGTACAATCATGCTCGAATATAGATAATAATAGATGCACAGCAGATCACAACGAAAGTACAAATCACGGAGGAATGCAGTGCGCATAGATTTGAAATCATTATTAAGCATAACTTAAAAAAGTGAATTTGTAACGCCATTTTTTCGGCCGGTTCGTACGTCGTCTTCACAATGAAACTTTCAGATAATATTTTGCACATCGGTAAGCATGCAAAGTGAATGTTTTAAAAAAATCCATCGAGCCGTTTCTCAGATTTTTGCAAAAGCGATTAAAATCGAAAATTAACCAAAATTTGCACATGAAGCGATGTTAGGAAAACAGGTAGTTCTCAAGATCGCAAAAGAGAAAGTAAACATAACTTTCAAGGTTTACAAACATAACATCAAGCTACTTTTGGACACTATCATTAAGGAATTTCACAAAACCAGTGTTAATCTTTCGATCAATTTATTACCAGTACACAAATAGTGAGGTTTGAAATATTATTGCGATTTATTTGAATTCAAACATACAGAATTTTTTTATTCTTGCAAAATATATATGCCATATAGCATATTTTAAGATGTCTATGTGGGATTTTCAACGCGAAATCTTAAACGCGCTAAAATTAACTTTTACTGATTTCTAAGTTTCTTGTTTATCGTCGTCATGGTAATATCGATTTTACCAGACAATATATCTTGCCAAACTTCAATCCAAAACTAGTTAGTGGTGAAAATGTCACGTTGATCTGACTTGGAGAAGACCGCTTAAAAGCCGATTGAAAAATGTAGGTATGGTCTCCAAAAAACTGTATCGAACTACCTTAAGCCACCAAAAATATAGCCTTTCTAATCCTACCCCTACCAAACTTGCGATTCTATTTCAGTTGCTGGCTGATAAATATTGTATACTTCTTTATGGGTCCATAAAAGGAGGATGAAAATTCGCGAAAATCTCTATAAATATTTCTGTTTAATCCTCAGTGTCTGGAACATTCGGTATGTACGCTAAGAAACCTGTCATACAGGCTTGAAAGCGAGATTGACAGGGATCGTTACGATGATGCTGACGTGGACGTGGACCCCGCAGCGGTCAAGGAGCAACAGAGTCAGGGCTGTTTTGCAGGATGCGGTGGAAGGAAGAAGAAAAAAGTCCCTAACGATAAGAGGCCCATGGACCGACCGAAGGGCCCTCCTCAAGGCGTGGAACTTATCTGGCAGCCGCAGACAGTGCAGCAGTATTACGTGCTGTTAAAAAAAGCGAAGAATATTGAGACATTGGAGGGGTCGGCTGGAGCACTGCACAACTTAACCGCCTGTTCATGGAAGGTGACCACATTTTTTTATCATTTTTATTGGACACAAGCTTACAAAAGAGTCAGAAAATGTACTAACTGAGGAAAGACGTGAACGGGACGCGAAGCCCCATGCGATGCGTCTACCCAAGAAACTTAAAATATTTTAATAATAAAGGACTAAAAAGCAAATGACAAAATTTAGTCAGTAATAAAATTACGGTGACATGGACAGATACGAAATAGCGACCACTACAGAATATATCTACATCAAAAACAGAGTAAACTATTAGGAGGAATACAACTGAGTGAGAAAAACTTTGAACGAGCCGGGATTAAGGAAACTACCGTACTTGGATGAGCCAATTTACATACAGTATTCCAGAGATTTACAGTGCGATTGAAGTAAGAAGATTGAATGTGCGGGTTTTACATTGCAATCTGTGCATCGATGACCTTAAAATTACGAACCTAAACACTGGATTAATTTCCTCAAATTGCCTTAGTCCCAGAGGCTTCGCCAACAAACGTACATCAACGCACAGTCTACTTAATCACCGACTCCATGACTAACAACATCAAATGTGAAGGTGCGCCGTTATAATCACCTAGAAAAAAAAGCACCCTTTAAGCGGTATACTGCTAACCTTGTTATATATTTTAAGATTTGTAATGTAGTAAGTTTATTATTTACTCCACAGTGGGCGATTAAGATCCGTGGAGACACGAGAAAAGCGCAAGTTATTCCACAGCTTGTTGAGCTGCTGAGAATTGATTACGATCCAACAATCCGCGCAGCCGCAATTGCTCTTCGCAACTTATGCGTGGACTCTGAAAACAAGAAAACTGTTGGTAAGAAAGAGATCCAAGCGCACATTCTCCTAACTAGATTGCAACAAATGTATGGGATTGGTAGGAGGAATTTCTAAATTGATATTTGGTTCAAGACGCTCTACACCTGACCTTTAACCCTTTGACTCCCAAGAGTGCCAGACATCAAAATTCAAGAAAAAAAATCACATTTAAAGGGGCATTGCCACGCAGATTCTGCTGTGTTTTTGTCAAAATACACCAAATAGTTAACAAGGTACTTTTGCTCAAACATAAAATTGTTCTTAGAACACCAAGAAGAAAATATCAAGTGATTTATTCAAGCAAGAACAAACCATAATACGTTTTTCTGCGATTTTTCCATGACACTTGGTAGGAACTTGAAAAAATGGGATAATTTTTTAAAGTTGCAATCCATTTCCTTCCTGGCACTAGTTTCTGTGCACTGGTAGAGTATTTGTTAACAAAGCTGCACCATTATTTGTAGGTTTCCATTGAAATAAATGTGTTTTTTGGCTTTTCAAAGTCATACTAAAAAGAGGTGACATAGCCCCTTTAATTTTGTAAAATATTAAAAAACAAATGGTACCATGCAAAAGTACTGCTGAAGAGGTTTCATTTAAATGGTCACACCATAGGATTTTGTCCACAGACTCAAAAGTTAGAACAAATGGTACCATGCAAAAGTACTACTGAAGAGGTTTCATTTGAATGGCCACACCATAGGATTTCATCAACAGACTCAAAAGTTAGAACAAATGGTACCATGCAAAAGTACTGCTGAAGAGGTTTCATTTGAATGGTCACACCATAGGATTTCATCAACAGACTCAAAAGTTAGAACAAATGGTACCATGCAAAAGTACTGCTGAAGAGGTTTCATTTGAATGGTCACACCATAGGATTTCATCAACAGACTCAAAAGTTAGAACAAATGGTACCATGCAAAAGTACTACTGAAGAGGTTTCATTTGAATGGTCACACCATAGGATTTCATCAACAGACTCAAAAGTTAGAACAAATGGTACCATGCAAAAGTACTACTGAAGAGGTTTCATTTGAATGGTCACACCATAGGATTTCATCAACAGACTCAAAAGTTAGAACAAATGGTACCATGCAAAAGTACTGCTGAAGAGGTTTCATTTGAATGGTCACACCATAGGATTTCATCCACAAACTCAAAAGTTAGAACTACACTACATGTCTCCGTAACTGACTCTGGGAGTGAACTTAGGGCTAATCTGGACTGCTTTGTTTTCTTAGGCGAGAAAGCTATAATACACCTTGTACACAGACTCCCCACAGGAGAGGAGGAGGAGCCGAGACTTGTGCAGGACCCAACAGTAGCCTCGCTTCTGTGCACTATCTATCAGCTGACCAACAAGAATGACAAGAACTCCAAGTTAGTATTGGCATTGTTCTTGCCAATAATTTTTTAACTTTCCTTTTTATCTCAGTTTCTCAGGTGATTCATCGAAAGAACTGGTCTTTCATTGGAAGCCCACAAATATCAGAAGAAAAAGAACAAAAACGAAAAACTACATAGTTTGCTTCCTATTATTTAAATTTATATATCCTCTTTGTTGTAGGTTTCTGCGTAAAACCACAGGAATTCAGAAGATGGTTAGAATAGCAACAGACCAGAACAAAACCTACTCACCCAGGGTCATTAAAATAGCTAATCAGGTTAGTAATATGTCAGTCAATCCTTCAACCATTCAATCAACTAATGCATCGGTTAAGTCAGATAAAGGGGAAGTATCACGGGGATTTGGTGTCCTTTTAAAAAATCAAAAAATGTTATTGTATGATCAGAAACCGAAAAATAAAGCTCCAGTGGTGTGATAAATTATTACAAAATATATCAAAACTGTCGATTAGTGTCTCTGGTCATAGACGGACTGGTCTCAATGAAATACAACTTGAAAAAAATTAGCCTATTGTTTTTCAAGTTACCACATTTTCGTCTCTAAATGGGCTAGAACAGACCATAATCTTTCTCTCTTTCAAGAATTGGTTTGATTCACTCTCTTGGTGTTTTAGTATTATTAAATGTAAATAAGTAAAGGTATTGTAAAATGGCTTTGATCAAAAAACATCAAAATTCCCGTGATACTTCTCCTTTAAGTCAGTTAAGTCAGTTAATCACTTAAGAGCGACTTGCTGTAACTATCAGCTATACCTATGCAAGATAGAAAAATTCGATTTTCTCATACTTCGTCACAATAAAGGTCTTTACTAGCTTGTTTAAAAAATATAACTCTTAGGTTGTTTGGATTTTTATTTTTTAGCCGAAGCGGCTTTTTGCATTTGCCGCCCACACTCGCCCAAAATCGTCGCTGAAAACCCACGTTTTTCGCGAGCGAGCAAGCTAAAATTAAAACCGTGTCTGGAAAAACTGTACCACCCTGTTAAAATATCGCCTTTTGAAAGTCATTTCACCTTGTCAGATCAGAATCAAACCTGAGCCTGAATTTTTTATCGAATTTCCAAATTTATGTCCTTCGACGGCTAGGAACCACATGAAAATTTAGGTCAAATTCGTGGGCCAAAAAGTCAATCTGGTACATGGATTTAACTATCAAAACTATTTTTTAAGAACAAAGTATCATTTCATCACACTTTTTATCCAAAAACTGGCTTGGGTAAATAAAACGAAAAATTTTGAGAGCGTCTTGAAAACAAGGCACTTAAGCTAATTACTTGACATTTTGACCTTTCATGCTGCGAGAGTTATCACAAACATTGATCCGGAAAATTTAACTGTGGGTCCCATCTCCCGTGAAATAGTGGTCAGTGTGTCTTAAATATCTGAGAAATATCATTTATGGTATTTATAAATCAACATCAAACCCAAACCGAGCATTTTTGCGGTCTAACACCGTTCACTGTTCCAAAACTGTTGCCATAAGTTACATATTAACTGACAGCCACAGGAACGCCAAGGCTGCGCATGCTGTAAAAATTAAAAAAGAAAATCATGTGTCTCAAGGATAAATGAACAGCTATTAAAACGGCATATGCTAATGTTAAATGGTCTTTAAAATATCGGAGAAAAACCTTGTACGTCCGAGGGTTAATTTATTTCATGATTTTAATTCCTGTTAAACTAATATATCAAGTCTGGAGTTCGTTATAACTCGATAAAGCACGCGTGTAAGGGACGGACCATTAGATTTTTGTGGGGGGGGGGGGGGGGGGGGGGGGCTGTTGGGCAAATACCAAAAAAAAAATTCGAGCACGGCCTTGAACTGCAAAAAAAATATCGTGCAAAACAAAAACCCCAGGAAAAACAATTCCTGCAAAGCTTTATATTTTTAGAACAATATTTTATATCCAGAAGCAGATGGTCAGAACACAAATAAATCACACTGACGTTGTAGAATGTTAGCGACTTATATGCACTTGGGGAGGATCAAATGTTCTATCTTTTCATTGGCTTGTTTAGTTTAGCCAATAACAATGGTTTATTTTTGACCCGACGTAAGTTGTGTTTCTTTGTAGGCTTTTTAGCTGATTTCATAAGCATGTAAGATATTTTCTGACACAAGGAATGGCTCTTTTATAGTTGTACAGTGGCATTGTAGGTGCATGTATATCTCAGTGGATGAGAAATACTTTGTTTATGTGTTGTACAACAAGCTTGTAATTGCAGGGGCGGCGCTACTGGTGGGGCAGGTGGGGCATTTGCCCCACCCACCAACTTTCGACAGCTCAAAATGGCGGTGGGCGGAGATGAATAGTGTAGCAACATCCTTTGACCAGATCTGATGGCGGGGCGCTTTAATGCATTAGAGTTTGCAAAATAAATATTCCGTTAATTAATCAAAAGCCTACAATTTTAGCATCGGAGATATTGTGACTGACTTTAGACTGGAGATTGGATATTGTGAACCAAGCATTTCAATACCCCTTGAGTTAATCGGACGTCAGCTATCGGGCTCCAGCTACCGAAAAATCCATCAAACAAATCCATCAATGCTGTGAGTTAGCGCTCGGCCTCTGCCCTAAGAAGGCTTAAGACATATCTACGAACAAACTATGTCACAAGAAAGATTAAATCATTGCATTATCCAGACATTGCATTAACTGACAAATTGAACATGGCTGCATGATATTGGAAATCAGTTTTCTTCTGCCTCTAATGACAGAGCTCTCTTTGAACTCAAAGCTGTCCTTGGAAACTGTTTCTCCGGTCTTAGGAACGCTGGAAATAGCATTTCAGAGAGTTTCATTTCAAAAATTTCCCGGGGAGCTTGCCCCGGACCTCCCTAAAAGCACTCGGCGCGTTTTTTTTTTTAATTTCTTTAAGATGATAGTCTATTTTCGCGAACTTCTGTAATATTTTAAAGCAAGAAATGATTTTTACATAGAAATTATAATTCCAGATTCTAATTATTAGGACTCGCAAAAAAACCTCATGGGTCCCAACCATAATGGCGATCCATGTTGTGCAAAAACGAGCACGGGTACCCCATTTTTTATTGCATTTTTACAATGGAAAATGACATAATTATCAACTGGACCAAATATTCCTTCTTTTTCAATGGAATCACCTTAAAAAAGAGAATAGTATGTTTTATTTGGTTTTGATACTAGCCTGGAACTATGTTACGCCAAACTTGGGGTACCTGTGGCTGTCAGTTAATATGTAACTAATGGCAACAGTTTTGGAACAGTGAACGTTTCGTGCACGCTATCGTAAAGCCGGCGACAATGTTACTATTTCTTATCAAGATATGCTAGATTAAAGTAAGAAATACTTGTACAGATTTGGTTAATGATCTATTGTACCGGTTTCCTGACGTTTTTTGTCGATGCTGATTTATAAACGGGTATTTTGTCGCATGTATTGCACAAACTCGCTAGCAAATGGACAGTTCGCAATTCAAAATAAACCTGTGCTAGACCACAAAAATGCTCGGTTTGGGTTTGATGTTGATTTATAAATACCATAAATGATATTTCTCAGATATTTAAGACACACTGACCACTATTTCACGGGAGATGGGACCCACAGTTAAATTTTCCGGATCAATGTTTGTGATAACACTCACAGCATGAAAGGTCAAAATGTCAAGTAATTAGCTTAAGTGCCTTGTTTTCGAGACGCTCTCAAAATTTTTCGTTTTATTTACCCAAGCCAGTTTTTGGATAAAAAGTGAGATGAAATGATACTTTGTTCTTAAAAAAAAGTTTTGATAGTTAAATCCATGTACCAGATTGACTTTTTGGCCCACGAATTTGACCTAAATTTTCATGTGGTTCCTAGCCGTCGAAGGACATAAATTTGGAAATTCGATAAAAAATTCAGGCTCAGGTTTGATTCTGATCTGACAAGGCGAAATGACTTTCAAAAGGCGATATTTTAACAGGGTGGTATAGTTTATCCAGAAACGGTTTTAATTTTAGTTTCCTCGCTCGCGAAAAACGTGGGTTTTCAGAGGCGATTTTGGGCGAGTGTGGGCGGTAAATACAAAGAGCCGCTTCGGCTAAAAAATAAAAATCCAAACAAGCTAAAAGTTATATTTTTTAAACAAGCTACTAAAGACCTTTATTGTGACGAAGTATGAGAAAATCGAATTTTTCTATCTTGCATAGGTATAGTTGATAGTTACAGCAAGTCGCTCTTAAGTGTCTGAGCTTTATCATGACAGTCGTGAGGTTACTATTATGGAAACTGGGATAGGATTGGGGAACTGTTGCTTTGACAATTGTGATTATTGTTGTCGTATATTAAGCATATAAAGCTGACCTGTCACCTCTTTGATGTATATAAAAATGTATGGCTTTCTGGTAGTCAGTCTTCTCATCTTTCGACAAATATATCGCATTAACTGGAAATAAAAGAATTTCACTGCATTACAGATTTGATCTAAAAGTAGATTAACATGTTATATTTATTATAGTGGATTGTAAGGCTCTCTAGGTAATCGTCTCGTGTTGTATTCTGTTGTAGGTTCTGGCCAACCTCTGGAGCCACAGTCAGTTACAACAACAGATGAAGAACGAAGGATGGCAATTCGACTCCACCAGAAACGCCGAACTAGCTCGCGCGCCCATGGATTTCGAAGCCACGTCACTTCCTCGCACTCCCGACGAACGGAACCTAAGAGATCCGAACAGAAGACGATATGACAACGAATACGACAGTCGTCGACCGCGAGATCACTGGGACAACGAGAATGGCGAACCACTGGGAGAAACCGACATTTCTTCGGAGTCAGATCGACAGCGCAGCTGGGGGGACAGTTTAAACCAGCTCCCCCCTCCGTACGCATCATCAGATGATAACTATTCCAGGGGGAGTCGATCAAGGGATGACATCCCCATGGATGAGGTGTTGAGCTCGTCGCGCGCGTCAGCCGCGAATTCGGTGCGAGACGAGAATGACAACGCTAATGACAGGACTCTGAGGTTAAAGGACAGTGGGGGTGGGGGTGGAAAGAATGAAGACTTGTGGGTGTAAAACTGTGGATAGAGAGGGTGAAATTACGTCGCGTAACTCTGATAACCTACGTAGGTAGTTGCAAACGAGAAACGCGTTTTCTCTTCCTTAAAGCCGATACCATTTTTGTTTTCTTATACATGCCGATGAGTATGCGAACATACCGTCTGGGTATGAAAATTTGTAGCATTCATGGAGTTTTTTGCTCGCTTCAAACCTCCAGCTAATTACCTCGCTGGGATTTCATTTTCGTCCAACTCTGCACCACAAGATGATCAGTTACAAATCTGTTTGGTGGCATTTGTCTTTCTATTGGGATATAAATATTTGTATTTAACTTCTATAACTTTCTGTGAATGAAAAAGTGGAGAGATAACGGCGAAACATGAAACGGCAGGTTTCCTATAAGTTTCGAAGATAAGTGATGGTTTGTACAATTTTGATTCTCTCGGAAAGTCTTTGAAATTGTATCTCACGATTTATTCTTTATTTGTTTTTTGTTTTTTTGTTTTAAAGTAAGGAAAAAAAAACAAAGATTCGGTTAATTGGAAATTCCTACATTGTATGAAGCAAGCATTTTAATATGTATTCGCTTTTTTATCTGTGAAAACCGTACTTTATTCAAATGAAGTATTTTTGCACGAAGCGAGCACGGTCGAGCTGGTTTATTTATTGACTCGCTTTACTTTTTAAAATTTATTGTAGATTTTTAATATTTGTATTAGGCTTGTTTTAAACGTCATGCTGTCGTTGCATGCCAAACTCAGTTGATTTCGACACACTCATTTTGCTAGACAAGCTGTGTCGTTACAAAGGGCTTTGGCGGAACTCATTTTATACACTCAATTCACGCGGTTCAGCGAAATCTCAGGGCGCATTTTGGGGTCTTTACTGCAACAGGAATAAATGGTCTAACCAATACTTTAACATCTAAGATCTTATCCGTTCTCGAAAATAAACGGAATCCTGTTGTGTAAAATGGTACTCCTCGTTTTCCGTTACTTGTATACCAAAATTATTAGAATAGGTGGAACAGACGCTAAAAAAAGCGCTCTGAATATGTGTTCGTGTTTTATAATACCGTGCATTGTCAAGCTGAAATCAGTTGAGGTAGACACAACAGTGACGGTAATATGACGTGCGAAACCGGTCATACTCTGGCATACTTGTTTTGCATGGCACGTCAAAATTTGCACAGTTATAAAACAAAGCAAGTTCTTTGTACATGAGCCTTAATTTAAGCATGCATGTGGTACACAATCTAGTCGTAGACCTGAAGTATTTTAGAAAGAAAAATGTTTTTAATATTTCTACTATATGCCAAGCTGTTGTTAGTGTATTTTATGTGAATTATAATATTAGTGATTGTATATTGTGGTTTGTAGAACAGTTTATTCTTATTAAATTCTACTGTCAATATTTACAGTGATTGTCATTTCTCTTTTACCGATCTGAGCCTTCTCGCGAGCAAGGTCTCTTTAATGGAAAAGTTGGAAAGAACGTTGCCGAAGGTTATTTCGTCTTTAAGAGTTGGCTCAAGAAACTTCAAACATAGGAGCCTATGATTCTCTTCATTTAATGGTAAGTTTGAAAAAAATGTATAGAACACACGGAGAGAATGTCTTGACTTATTCCCTTTCACAGAGCTATACAACCGATTTGTCAATTTGTCTGTTTGTATTACTTGTGCTTTTATCTTTTTTAACCCTATTTTGCCGGGGGGGGGGGGGGGCACAGTACCTGCGCCAACTTTTAACATTTAGAACTTCCTTAATATATAATCAAACGCCATCAAACTTTGTGACTTTTCCTGAAGTTTATCTTGCAACAATTTGATATGACATTTTATTGACCACGTGACTTGATGTTTCCATAGCAACAAGATTTTGACAGCCATGTTCTTTTGTAATTTGCATATTTTTACCTTTGAATGAAGAAAAACAATGTTTATTGGTATAACTTTTACATTTTTACGTCATTCAGGCTTACCCCAGGCTTAGGAACTCAAAAAAAGCTCAGTCAAAATAGCGTTAAGTAGATTTTTACAAATTTTTTATTCAGACCCCATCTTGTTCTAGAATAAACGTTCATAATTTTTCTTTTTGGTCTTTACGAGGTTGATTGTTGTGACTGGGTTGTCTTTTTGGGGTTGTTGCTCTAGAATTAATAAAGGGAAAGGAAAATTCCAAATCAGTCGCTTGAGATTCTATACATGACATGTTTGAGAAGTTAATGAGATTTTATCGGAGTGATCGTCTAGAGAGATAAAACCGTGGAAAGGAGAATTTTTAATCTCCATCCCTTCTGTAACAGCTGTCAGTTATTTTGATTTACTCGAAAACCGTCTTAAAAATTTTCTTGAAACTTCGTCTGCAGCTAGAGATATGTGAGTACTACAAATTTGAAAGTTTCATTATCTAATGTCTGACTAGATTTTGAGAAAAACGACATTGTTTAAAACAAAGGGCAATAGGCAGACGTTGCTATAGTAACCGCTGTCGCTTGGAAACCAGTGACGCATAAAACTTTGATCACATTTCATAAACTTGGTGAAGTATGAAAGCAATCGAAGCATGTCTTCCCTGCAAAATTTTGATTTCAAAACATACACCCCACGGCAAAAAAACTGACTTCAGCAACCTTGACGTTCTGGTTGCTTGGAAAAAAAATAGATAAAAACTGTCCAAAAAAAAATCAGTAGCCTTCGTAGCTTATGAGATCCGTGATTGTGGATCCGCCGTAAAAACTCCGTTCTCTCATGTTCAATCCCGTCACAGAACGCAGACTAAGAAATCCGTACAAATATTGAACTTGACAAGCTGATACTGCAGTGATAAAAACTATGCATTGTAGTGTGACACAATTTTTGAAAAGCTTTTCAGAGATAGGAAGCTTTAGATTGGTCACACTTATAACTTTCAATGAAAATTTAATGCATCAGTCAATTTCAGCAGTGCCCATGTCCCCGCCCCTGGACAATCCAGGGCGGAGACAAAGAAGCTGTGCAAAGGTCCCGGGCAGAAGGAAAATTCTTCGCTGTCAGTTGAAGCACAGGCACCCCAGGCTCAGTGTGAGAGTCAGTTTCGTGTGGTACCGTATTTCGTAATATCACCATGGCTGCAAATATAAGGATTTGTATGGGAATCCCGGTAATAGATTCAAGAAGATAATTATACGCAAAATGTCTCAATAAAAAAGCCTTCCCTTATTTTCATGTTGTGTTGCTTGCTTCCTGTGTGGTTATTTTTCTGATTTAAGGTAATTCCACTGAAATAGAACTTACAATGCATTCTTGTTTAAACTTTGCCTACGAGATATTTATTATATGAGAATTTCAATTTTAAAATAAAAAATAGGGGTGCCCGTGTTGGTTAAGGAGCTGTCAGGCATCGAATATGCCCTATTTTTGCATTTTAGCAGTATTGTTATAGAAGTGCATTGCTATTATTTGAAAACTCTTAAAAACTAAAAAACTTATGAGAACATGCTAAAGAAGACATCACATACATTGCGTTGGACATAGGTAAACTTTTTACATTCATTTTAGACAGAGAAGTCTAAGCGCCAGGTAAATATCAGACAAAATCTGTTTTCCTGATTACTGAAATGCAAAACAGAGAAACTGCAGTTCAGCTCTATTTCTCTCATTTATTAGATTTTCAACAACAGAAATATAATAAGTCTTTTCTCATACAAAGGTTTTGGGAACTTGATTAGAAAGGACGAAAAAAAGGTGGGGTGCCCGTGCTCGTTTACGAGAAAACAGCCACTTATTTTTTAGCGATCTTAGTCTCAAAAGAAACCTCCATGTTCTAAATGTGCGCGCGCTCCTGCTTGCGCTAATGACGCAAGAAATTATGCGCAGTAAGTGATGCGCAATGCAAAACAGTGGAATCACCTTAATGCGATTTAAGGACGTTCGCGCGAAAATCTTCTAACATTGATTTTTTTATAAAACTTTTGCTGCAGTTAGGCAATGAGTTACTCGTATCAGAAATGCAAAAAAAATGGGGGGTCACCGACTTCGTTTCGGTGATAAGATATCTGAAAGGTGACCCTAATTTCGAAAAATCGGCCTTCCCAACTCGATATGGCCCCAATGTCTGTTAGTCCAAAAATATTGTTAATGAATCTCTAAAATGCAATTTTCTGTGCCAAATTTTGTATGAGTGGGTCTATTAAGCAAATTCGTTCAACTGGTAACGTTCTTTAGAGGAAATCTAATCTGTAAACGACAGTATTTGCAAACTCTGACAGCCGCAAGTTGCGAGGATTCGATGTCGCGCGGGTAGAAAAATGGAAAAAATTTAAACTTCCTACATTGATTTTTTGTTCATTTTTTTACAATCTGTCGAGAATTGTCAAAGAAAATTATCTATCAAAAAAAAATTGGGGGTCACCGACCATCCAAGCGAGTTAAATCTAAGCAAAGTTAACAAAACGGCTACCAGCCCTTCACGTGCTTACATTTCTTCTCTTGCGCGCGCGCTCGTGCATGACGTAGCATGGCGTTGCGACATGAATTGTGTGCGCAGTAAGGATGCGCATATACAATTAGCGCGAACGTCCTTAAGCGATTTCTTTGTTCCTCGTGTTTTCACTCATAAAGTAGTGAGTACAGTGCTAACCGGGGACCACCACGACATATCAAAATAAGGCCTCCTCGCCGGCTCGGAGCCCTTATTTTAATATGTCGTGGTTATCCCCGGTTAGCACTGTACTCACTACTAGTTGTTAGCAATTTTGCACACAACCCACACCGGCCTGGTTTAGCCAATTGAAGAAATGTAAACCCTGTATATACCCACCCACATGGCAATGGCAAACGTGAAAGCTTTCAAGAGATTCCTGAAATCGCATGAAACAGGTCTGATCCAAAAGAGCGAAGAATGGGTAAAAGCCAGACAAAACACACTCGGTGCATCGGAGATCTCTGCCTTGACAGGATCTTCACCATTTGAGAGTAAGTCAAGCCTAATTCGCAAAAAGGTAAAGCCCATCGATATGAGCAAGAATGTGGCCTGCGCTTGGGGCACATTATTTGAACCTCTAGTCCGTGAATACTTTGAGAAGAAACATTCTGTAAAAGTTTTCGGATATAAGGGCTCTCTAAATCTTGCAAAGGATCACCCTCTTTTTGGGAAGGTTACTTGCAGTCCAGACGGATACTTCTCAAACAAAGACAAGACGATATCCTTGTTAGAGTTCAAGTGCCCTTACACCAGAAAGATCACAGTCAATAAAATTCCTAAACAATACCGTGATCAAATACAAACCGGTCTTGCTCTCAGTGGTGAGATAGTTAACAAAGGCTTGTTTGTCGATGCCTATTTCAGAATGTGTTCTTTGAAGCAGCTTAGCCTTAGCCTTGAACACAATTCCTTTCCAAACAAAGGAGTTATGCACAAAACAAAAAACCCATCAGCACTCGCCTGTGGTATTTACATTCTATCTTGCAAGCAAAAATTATTTCCAGATCAAACAAAATTACTTAACCTCGGCGCAACAAAATCAGACCAGACATGATCAAAGATTACATCCTTGAACTGGTTGAAATAAGTCTCCAGCGTGACCTGGCTGCAAGGGCCCTTCATCAATGCAGGATGAAATCTGTATGCCGTTCAATAAAAAATCATTATCACTGGCAACACGATTGCTATTTCCATATATTCACTTCACAAACATGTGATGAATGCCAAGAACACTTCTCGCCAGAAGTGGACATGGGTATGCACAGAGCCATTTGTCCTGGAATGTCGCCTTCTAGATGCATACAGACGGCCCAAGTGCTCACTCAACGTGACCCATCTTTTCAAGCATGATCTTCCAGCTTTGTTCGTGCTTCCACATTGATTTTTCTGGGACTTGCAGCCAGAAGTAATTGACAAGCCGCCGTGGCCCTTTTATCGCATCCAAGATTTTGTGGGCTACAAAGGGCATGGAGATTCTTTTCGGCAGATATTCTTCGATGAATTTGAATGTCTCATTTGCATGATATATTTCATCATTGGACAAGCAGACGCGGTGTTCACAAATTTTCAGATGTTTGTTGAGATAGCTTTTGAAGTTGTAGTGTTTGGTGGTCATTCTTTTTTTGGTAATTGTGTAATCACCACCATAGAGCCCGTTGTAATCAAATGTCACACCATCCAGGGGTTCTAAGAGACCGCAGTCTTCACAGCAAAGTTCTGATGAAAACATCCTGAGGTTTAATTTGCCTTTGCAGTTTTGGCAAATTTTTGTCCTTTCATTCCAAAGGGTGAAAGGTGAGTGTTGGGGGTATTGTGCCTCGGGAGAAAGATACTCCTTGATGATATGAAGGCGTTCTGACAGGTTTGAACGCCGTATTTCCTTGGTGTAGTTTTCGAGTGAGCGCAGGAGGATAAATTTGTATTCTTTATCAAGCTCATCGAGTTTGGCTTTGTATTCGCCTTTAGTGTCCAAGGCCCGAACATCAGCCAGTTGTTTACCAAACTTCTCCATGGTTGTACACAGCCGGGTTATGTATTCAATTGGGCGCAAATGATTTATCCTTAGAAATGTAGAGGTTAAAGCCAGAGTTTAATCTCTCAAATCGGATTTGGAGGCTGCGGCGAGAAGTATCTTTTTTTGCAACTCTTGTTTGACTTCCTTGCGAAGTTCCTTTTTGAGTTTCTCGAGGTCTGGCGCAACCTCGTTCCCAGGGTCTCTCATCTTCCCGCCCCCTGAAGCGAGAGAAGAGAGACCCTGGTCTGGTCTGGTCACGTGCCTCTTGGACAATTATATTCCTAAGGAGGGGTCGACGGTGTTTGTAACTTTGTCTCGTTTTCTTCACAGTGGCTCGTGCTGTGCGCGAGTCGGTTGATGTCCGGAAACGGTTCAGTCAAACGATTAAAAAAAAGCGAATGAATTATACGCAAGGATTAAAATGGTTATCGTTCAATAATTTCACAAGCATACAATGAAACAATGAAATGTAAAAAATCTTGTATAGACATTCAAACGACTGGAACTGGTAAATGTTGAACAAAACAACATGCCTCACCTACGAAGAATAAAAGCTATCATTATCTTCTCTACCTCGTTTCCTGTTATAAAAGTGTTGAGTCGATCTGCATGTCAAAAGTATTTTTCCACTTCGCCATCGTCCGAGAACAGACGGCGACAATTTAATGTGTCCGTCGAATGAAGCTTGAAGATCGCCAGCTAAATAGTAATGATGTAGCGATAATTCATCCCAGTTCGGAACAATGCCATAAATCAAAAGCATTTTTTGCCGAGACCGAGCTTAGCGGCGGCGTCCAGTAATAAAATTGGACTGCATTGTTTTTCACTCATTGTGTAGCGAGTCCAAAATTAGCTTTCAATACTGAGACAAATCTTCAAGCGCCGTGACAATTCCCCAACTGTTAATTTACAGATCCTAAAGCAACTTGCACTCTCAAAACCAGTCGATGTGTATATGTTTTTAAGTCTGCGGATGACCGCCGCTTCATATTTATCGCAAGCCGCCAAACGCTTTTTGGATTTGTTTTGATTTGCAATGCTCTGCTAGAGCGAACAATTTCACACTTTGCCGCCCCTCCCTCAAATCTTTTATTTGTTACATCCCAGATTTTGGGACGCACGTGACCAGACCAGACCAGGGTCTCTCTTCTCTCGCTCCAGGGGGCGGGAAGACGAGAGACCCTGGGAACGAGGTTGGGTCTGGCGCTTGTGTTTGAGGGCCAACGTTTTTTTTAGCCTTAACACCATCCCTGATTGCAGCTTTGAGTTCGTGATATTTTTCCACCTCACGAGTAATTATGGTGAATTCTGCATCACTGATCCTTTTGTCTTCCAGAGCCTTTGAGACCAGTTCATAGACAGAGTTGCGTTTAGCCAGGGCCAGTGTGTAGATATTCTCGTGTTTTGTCACTTTCCGTTCTAATCTCTTGTTGGCAGCTGTAAAGCCAACTGAGGATAGCCCACAGAGGGTCGCGACGCCGGCAAGTGCTGGACTTGCAATAATTCCGAATCCAGTCAATGCAGTGGCAAGGGCCCCTGATGATAGCCCAACAGAAAGCGACCCAAGGCCTACCGCCGAGTAATGAACTAAGGATTGTGTTCGTTTATATTTTTTTGCGACCTGACGGTAATGCTCGGCTTCGTCAGACAGCTCTTTAAGCAAGTCAGAGATCTTTTTGAGTCGGAAGTCTTCTGCATTGATTTGAGTGATCTCACGCATCGGGTATAGCTGTTGTGTCTCGCTGTATTCGGGGGCCGATGGCAGCACATTGGCAGAACTCATGGCGTGGGGTATATATATGATTTTTAATTTAACTCAACTTCAAATTCCAAAGGCGCGTCATTGAAGTTGAAGAGGTCACCATTTTCATCCTTCACTGACAGTGTTATGCTGTTTACATAATCACTAGACGAGACGTCACGCAAGACGTTCTGTTGTGTTGTCTCGTAATGAACCCTTTCAAATGATTTCCCACGAATATCAAACCGAGCCAAAACTGTCGAAGGCTTACCATTGAGGAGGTTATGTTCTTTGTCAATCAGGTCGCAGTGGACAAAGTAAGTGCTTGGAGATGTAAACCCTTTGACAACTGCACTCCAAAACGGTGTGCCACTTATACCCAGAAAATCTATCAGATTTTTACTAAACGTTACATTATTGGGACTTTTAATTAACATTATTCCTTCTACTATGGTTGTATCAGTCGTTAGATCAATAACTGGTCTATTCTTTTTTATATCAAGGAAATCTTTTACAATGTTATCCACTGTGTAAAACCCCGGAATTAAGAATACTTCAGTAGTCCTTCCATTACTCCCAGGTGCTGAGATAACCGCTCTTTCTTTCAAGTTAAACCACGAGTTGGCGAGCGAGGCAGACAGGAGCCGGATATATCTCGGTTTCGGAAGCGGGTGGTCGAAATAGATCGTGTGAGGGTTCGAAGACGTGACAATTGTTAACACAACCATAATGGTGTATATAATTACACATTTTATAATTATAATTATATACAATCATGTTTGGAAGACGGCCTGATGGATTTAATCCTAATTCAAATCTTGGTATAAACATCGGCGGCCACAATTACGGACCCCCGCCCCCTTTTTATTCGCCTCCAAACGCCTATACCCATGTGGCGCCAAAGCCACCATCCCCTGATCCTGAAATGGCTTGGTTGAGTTCGCCGGAGGCAGCAAAGCTCTACGCCGCAGCCAAGGCAAAGGCAATTTCAGATTTCAAAAAGCGTTTCCCTCTTGCTGATATGTCCCATTTTGAAGTGCAAGTAGAGTATGGTGACGACCACAAAACAGCCACAGGAGAAGTGCTTTACAAAAAAGCCCCTGGCTCATGATTGGACTGGCGCCGAAAGATACGCTCTTGGCCTTGTCTATGATGGTGGTTTCCCTTATCAGTTATCGTTGGGTCAACCAGAAAAGTCAATCCCGGCCATTGCTTTCTCCACCACAATAGACAAAGACATGATGATTGGCGCAATCTTGAACGACAAAGAGCAAAGGATTTACGTCACTCCAACTGAGTATTTCACAACGAAATACAGAAATATCTTCAGGGACACACAAATATCCTTCACAACTGCCAAATATGGCCGAAAGTGGATGGGTGGCCCTCATATGAGTTTTTGGCCACAACAACTCTCTTTCGCGCTGTGGTGTGCAACAACCGGCTGCGGGATCTCGCGTGACATTCTCTTCGATAAGAACTCCAGTCTATCTTTAACACCACAGTTAAGGTCGTTTTACCGGTTTCACGTTTATTTCACAACAAGGCGAATACTCTACCAGATGGGTGGGGAACAAAGCGTGAATGCTTTGCCAGACGACCCTCCATTTTCCCAGAAAGACAACAAATACAACATCGATGCATATAAGAAGCTTTGCATAGAGTTCGGTATCGACCCCAGTTCCGACTTCCGTTACACATACGGCAAGAACCACGGTCTTGGGAATGTCTACATTTGGGCTTATGGAGAGGGCCCCATCTCTACCGATTACACTTATCCAGACTCTGATCTAGCTGTGTTCGATGATGAGCGCGTCACTGACAGAAAAGACCCCAATTATCGTGCCAATGGTATATCTTACGTCCGCAACGATCAAGGGGCCGACACCCAGTTCGAGCACTTTGTGCCAAATTATGCACAGGGGCTAACACAGCCAGGGCTCGCCCGTATGAACCAATCAATCGAGGCCTTTGTGTACTGCATTCTTGGTTCACAAGCCAAAACCCGCAGCAGCATCATTGGAAGAGGAGGCCGGGCCTTCGAAACGCAGAGAGTATTCCTCACCCATCTAAAGGAGGCCATAATACTGAACGACATCGCAACAAGCGTACAGCGTTACCAGCTTGCCATCCAAGCAACGAAAGTGCGCTTAGACTTTGCGACAGCACCCGGAAGCTGGCTCATGCCATCGCGCATGATTATCAACACAGAGAGCGTGATCGGGTATAACAATAATCTACAGGAGGCAACGCAAGGGATGAAGCTGGGCGTGAACAGTGGTGTTAATCTGGGCACAAAAAAAGCCTCCCTTCGCCACATGGACGGTGGACCAACAAAGATCAATCCACCAAACAGTCACCCATCAAACCCGATACATAAACAGGCCACACAGGCACAGGGCATCGCCACACCCACACCCACAAGCAGCACACCCACACCACAACCCACACCCACACCCACACCACAACCAACCCCAACCCCCGCACCAACACCCACACCACAGCCCGACTCACATCACGTCTCCAAGGCACTCGTTGCTGTGGGTGCGCTTGCTTTGGCAGGGCTTTTCGTTTGGTCGAGATAAGTGTTCAAGACTTCGAACGCTTGGTGATCCTTTCAACAAGGAAGGCCACCACGGCAAGGATGAGCAGCCAGGCGTGTTCACCCAGAAAGGAGATGACCGACCCGGCCGCTTTGAAGATGAAGCTAACAATTGAGCCAATGAGGCCAGGCAGTGCGCTGGCTGCTTTTTTACCAAGCTCTTTAAGCCCATTTCCAATAGCCTTGGTGGCCTTTGCCAGACCGTTCAAGGTGGCGAGTACAACAGCGCTGATGGTGAGGCCAGCTGCCAGAACAATCGCTTGCAGGGTCCATCCGTATTTCATGAAGATTTCTCTGACCCTTTCTCTCAAAGACAGGGCTTGTTCCCTTTCTTGAACCTGTGGTCGGAGCCTTGCCAGCTCTTCTTCTCGCTCAGTAACCCGGTCTTCCGCGGCTGCTCTGTCAGAGGGAGACGTGTTCTCATCCTCTATGACGCGTCTGTCTTCAGCGTTCTGCCGTTCAAGCTCGACTTCTCTTTCGTTTAACTCATCAAGGGGTTTAGTTGAGTTTAGCCCTGCTTCAACTTCATTTCTTTCCTTCACCATAGCAGAAAGGCGTGTTCTGGCTTTGTTCACCTTTTCCTGTTCTTGGGCTCGTTGTTTTTGTATTTTTTGAAGTGCCGCTACTTCTTTTTTCTGGTTTTCAATATCTAGTTGAATATTTTTGTTCAGCTGTTTTAGGCGGTCTATCTCTGTTTGATTCTCCATTCTTGAACCGTGTTCATTCTCCAGAGCGTCAATCCGCGCTTGATTTTGTTCTTTTTTGTTTCTGAGGTTTTGCTCCTCATTTTGTGCTTGTTGTAGATTCGCAACAACCCTTTCATTCTCCTTCAGTTGTTTTTGTGTTTCCTTCTCTCTTTGTCTTTCTTCCCTTATTGATGCATTTTTTTTCAGAGACAAGCTCTTCAGCGCTTGGGCCAAGGGATGTTTTGAACTTGTCTGTGAACGATTTAAGAAGGCCAGACCCATCCTGTTTGAAAATGGGAGTCTCGCCACCCTTTGGCCCAAAGGAAACCATTCTGCCTTCATTTCCTGGTTTTTTACCGAAAGAAATTGGGGGTAATTTGTCGTAGGCTACTTTTGGAAAGCGCTTTCTTATCCAGGCCTTAGCTTTATCAACCATTTTTTGTTTGTCTTCTTCATGTGTGAAGTCACTAAGATTAGGGATGTCAGGAACTAACCCACTTTCTTCGCGAGGCATTGTATGCATTTCATGCTGTTCACCACCATGATATGGGGTGGATGCAGCACCTGGTTGAAAAGGTGTTGTTGTGTCAACTTCTTGTTCGTCGTCGTCGCCATCATCGTGGTCTATGTTCCAGTCTTCCCAAGGATTCTCATTCTCACCAGGTATATCATATCCGCCTTCTGCCATGATGATATATAAATATAAATTTAAAAAAAAACACAAATATATACCATGGCTGTGCAACCGAATTTACTTCCATCTCACAGTGAAAAGACACTGGGCGCCATGAAAGCAGAGCGAACCGTCAAGCGCATCACATTCAACCCATCTGAGGCCAATCCCGGTGAGACACTGTACGTCTCGGTGCCCAAGCTGGGCGAGCACGATGTTATTGTGTCCGGCTCACTTGCCCTGGTGTTTAACATCAACCTAGCCGGGGGCCACGCTAACAACTATCTCGTACAAAATGTTTCTAGGGCCCTGGTGGACAGATTCGTTGTAAAGTTTGCAGCCACCACTGTCCAGGACACTGTTGGGTACGACATCTACAAGATCTTCGAAGATCTCTTCCGATCAACCGATGAGCGGGAAAATATGCTTATGGAGGGCATCCAGAGTGTGGATTTGTGTAAGATCCGCTCTGGTGCTGGCGATAAGAAGACCTCAGGCGTGGATGCTGAAACCAAGCTGGAGACAATATACAAGAATAAGTATCGCATCAAGCTGGATCACCAAATCTTAACTGACCACGGTGTTATATATCCTCAAGCACTGTATAACGATCTGGTCTGCGAACTAACCCTCGCACCCGCAAGCCAAGTTGTCCGGGGCTCAGACACAAGCAAGCTAGTGTATAAGTTAGAAAACATCCAGCTTGAGTATGAGACGATCAGAAGTAAGACTCTGGCCGACGCAGCAACAAGCACTTCCACCAGTGGCAAGGAGTTCGCTTATGACCTGGTAATGCGAGATCGGGTGCATCCCTTCTCAAAAAGTGGCGACACTCGGCTGAATCTTAGGGTTAACCCACAGCGCCGGTCTCTCAAGGGCATCCTCTTGCTGTTCATCAACCCCTACACAGCTGGTGCCAGGGACTCTGAGAACTATTTCAATCCCGACATCACCAAAGTTAAGGTCACAGTCAACGGTGTTCCAAACAGGCTTTACAACGAGGGCATCAGTGGTACAGACATGTGGAATGAAATAACCCGGCATTTTATCCCACACACGCGCGGCAGGCCTAACATGAACTTGACCAAATATCTCACAGGCAACAAGTTTGGTCTCTGGATTGACCTGCGGGCCATGGGGGACACAGCCCTGCACGGCAACGGCCAACGGCTAGTCAACACACAGGATGGCGTGCAACTCGAGATCGAACGAAACGGCACAGGGTCGGGAAACGCACTCTGCCACATCTTCACCCTCTCAGACTCACAGATGAACATCATGGACAGGCAGCTGGAATCTGTACAGTACTAAGAAAACGCAACACACACGCACACGAACAACACACGCATATATATACCCACCAGCCCCATGACCAGTCCCATGGCCACAAACAACAAGATCAACTTCTACGCTAAGCCGGCTCCCCTGCCATCCACCGGACCCCTGTCACACAATAAAATACAAAGACTTCTGGCAAAAGCCTCCTCCCCTCCAACACATGAACCAATTGTTTGCAAACCAACTAATATAGGTGTTGGGTATGGACCCAAGAAAACTGCCATTCAATGCACTAATCGTGGGCCCCACTAACTCTGGCAAGACACAGTATCTTCTCTCCCAACTGCGAGGCCCCTTTAGGGGTTATTTTGATTACATCGTTATATTCTGCCCCACATTTGTGGTGAACAAGACATACGATGGCTTCGTGAACCGCGATCCGCACATCTTTGTGATTGACTGCCAACAGCATGAGATCGAAGACTGGTTGAAGTTGGCGAGCTTCTTTTTCACAGGCACCAACACTTTATTCATTCTCGATGACTGCGCCGCCTCCAAAGATGTCAAAGGCCGCACGAGCCAGCTGGTCAATCTGGGGTTCAGCGCAAGGCATGACGGCATATCCGTGTGGGTCTTGACCCAGCAGATCACCAACATTGCCAAGCCATATCGTGATAACATTGCAGCGATCGTGCTCTTTTACACGCCCTCCAGCAAGACAACCAAAGCCATATTCGAAGATTATGCCGGCGAGCTCTCCCACGAGGAGTACAAAGAGTTTATCGCAAGGCTCAAATCCCGCAAGTTCTCCCACCTGGTTTTCTCTCTGAGACACCCGTATGGAATTGAGTACAAGGTTTAAACACGGGCACACAACCGCGTAAATAATGCATTGCACGATTACACATACACACATATATATACATGCGATGAATGCGCCAACCAGTCTACACAAGCTCACTGTGCTTTCACAGCTTTTGGATGAATTGCACAAACACACACTTGATGTGCAAAACAAAA
Source organism: Dendrophyllia cribrosa (assembly GCA_024195265.1). Lineage (NCBI taxonomy): Eukaryota > Metazoa > Cnidaria > Anthozoa > Scleractinia > Dendrophylliidae > Dendrophyllia > Dendrophyllia cribrosa. Next base: position 6,345,725 of record JAJLRJ010000002.1, on the reverse strand, counting down.
TTATCAAAGCCGCTGGTGAGGAAGATCTGCGCCTCATGCTTCTCAACAGATATCCATTGCGGCTGAATTCTATGCCAGACACCATGGCGGGGGTGGTACGAGAGCTTGAAACCATTTTGCCCGAAATCAAGAGAATTATTGAAAAATAAAAAACAAAACACATATGTATACCCTTGCTGATGGCTGAAGCAGCTGAAGACCAGGCCGTTTTCGAAGTAATGCTGGAGGCCACCCCTGGTGACGCACCTCCAACAGGTATAGTTGGTGACAATGACATTCCTGCCAAACGTGAGAAGCTGGCAATCCTTGTTTCAACTGGCAAGGCTAAAGAAGCCATCGGTGTGCAGCTCACACACGATCATGTCAAGCGGTTGTCAGACAAGGAGGTTGACAAGTACTGCAAAAGGTACGAGGCATACATCGGCAACAAGACAACCGAATCCCTAGTTGATTCAGCCATCATACTCATATCCAAAGGCGTTGGAATGGTGGCCCCGGTAGAGGATGTCAAGGAATTGCAGAAAGAACTCAAGAACGACTACATAATCAACCAGGAGCTGTCCAATCTTGCTGGGGCTATTGCCATTCGATGCGGGCGATTGCTGGCACTTGCCAATGCTGCTCTCATCACAACAAAACACATCAAGTTTGAACGAGAGCCTGACTTGATAGAATTGGAACCCCAGCCCCAACCCACACATCCAACCAGAGACAGTGAAGGCTATCCGCTTGAGGGCTTTGATCAAGTTGGGCTGGATCCGGGGGTGACCTCGCAGCAACCTTGAAGAAACCTGGCAGCCACCTTGCAGCAACCGGGCAGCACACGTGTCACATCTTGTAAAAAATAAAATTCACATATATACAGGATGACCACACCACTCGAGACGATCCCTGAAGAAACTCCAACTCCAACTCCAACACCTGACCGTGTTACCTCTGAGGCTCCGAAAACAAAGCCTGCAACAGAAAAGAACCCCGGCCGTGTTGCTTCTGGTAAAAGGCTAGCAGAACGCAACCGCCTGGCCCGGGAAGCAAAGAAAAAGGCCGAAGCACAAAAGCCTGCACCCTCAACAAGTGAAAACAATTCTCCAACAAGTGACACAACAAGTGCCAGCAACAGCAACTCAATCGTTTATATTCTTGGGGTTGGTGGGTTGATTGTCTCTGCTGCTGGTGTTTATTACCAGCGCGAAGCCATAATGCAAAGGCTTGGGAGAAAATCAAATACACCAGCAAACACACCACCAGCAACACCCGCTGCAACACCACCAGCAACACCCCCATCTCGAATTCCGGTAAGACAAGGAATTAAAAAAATGGAATAAAAAACATATATATACTGACCATGGATCTTTTATATGCTGCGATGAATGGGGCTGCAGTCGGAGGTGTGTTTATTTTTTGGGCTGGATTTAATGTGGCCGCCATTAAAACTATGTACAGATTGGCAATGAACAGACACAACGAGCCCGAGTATGTGTACGTGTATGAGCCGAGGCCGAACCCGAGGTCGAGGAGCCCCGAGTCGAGGAGCCCCGAGTTCGAGTCGAGGAGCCCCGAGTCCAAATCCGAGGTCGAGGCAGAGGTCGAGGCCGAGGTCGAGTCTGAGTCAGAAAAATAAAAATCATATGTATACTGCACACAAACCATGTCTGACAACAAGCTTGTGAAGTCTATCCTCGACGCCGCAACAATCACTGGACTTGTCGCTGGTATTGGTTGGATTGGGAAAAAGACCATCAAAGAGAACTTCACTGCCGACCCCAGTGCAAGCTTAATGAATTACGTCAAGTTCACAGCCGTCATGGCTGGCACCATCGCGCTGAAGAAATATCTCGAGGACCAGAAAATCCTCCCAGACAACATGTAAAACCATATGTATACACAATGGCCTCGATTGCAATGATGGCCCTTGGCGCTGTTCTTAATGCGGCAGCTTTCACGGGCGGCAATTATCTCGCAAAATATCTGTCTGGTGATAACGGCAAGGCAGCAATGGATGAGAAAATCCGACATGACCACGCCCTGGAACAATACCAAGCGGCTTACGCCAAATACCAGAAGGACCGCACCAAGCTCCTCGACTGGATTGCAGCCAACGATCGGGTTAAACACCAAGCTAGCAAAAACGTCCAAACCACCGACCAAGCCCTGGTCTTGTATAGCCAGATGCACCAAACACAACCAGATAAACAAATCAAAGACTACAAAGAGCCTCAGTTCTCGGACTTCTACAAGCCCAGCCCACAACAGCAGAATGGTGAACTTGTGTTCATTGGAGGCACCCTGCTTGCGGGTGGGTATGCGGCTTATCGCTTTCTTTAAATTGAAGAAATAAAAAAACCATGTATACCACCATGGCTGCACCCTTTTCTAAAGAAGCTCGTGACGCGGAGATTGCAAAGTTGCGCCTTTTACCAACATGTCCCTTGGATAAACAAACTGAGGAACTAGCGCAAATACTTCAGAAACTTGCTGAAGAAATGCCCGCATTCATGCCGGAAGAATATCATGAATTATACAGCAAACTCATAACATTCCTCACGGCTCAAGAAACTGAGGAAATAAAACGAGCAGGTTATAAAGCGGCTGAAATAACTCGAAGTCTTTTTCCCCAACTTTGTGAACAAATTGAAGGGGGCGAAGAAACTGCTAACAGGGTTGAAGAAGAGGTGCGCCTTTGGTTTGCACAGTATAGCCAGGGACCGAGCACCGATTCGTAAACTCTATATATACCCCCTATGGAGACCAAACTCTCTAAGATCTACTACAGTCCGAAAGGGTATTGGAAGGGTCTTGCCGCTGTCAAAAAGCTAGCTGCAGCGGTCAAGGTCTCTGATGATGTCGCAAAGAAATGGCTGGTCAAAGAAGCCCTTTGGCAAGTTTACCTCCCAGCGCCACGCCATATACCTCGTCCCAAGTTTGATGTCTCAGCGCCCAATGCAGTGCATCAAGCAAATCTTCTCTTCCTACCCCACGACAAACTTCCACACGGTAGAAAGGTTTACAAATACGCATTAACCCTTGTGGATGTGGCTACCCGTTACAAAGCAGCAGAGCCTCTGACTTCGAAAGAGTCTGAAGAAGTCTCAAGGGCATTTCAGAAGATTTACAGGCGTGGGCCTTTGAAATGGCCTCAACTCTTGCAAGTTGACCCTGGGAAAGAGTTTATGGGGGCTGTGACTAAGACAATGGAAAACAACAAAACAACCATTCGTCGCGGCCGGGTTGATATCCACGGAGACCAAGCAATTGTGGAGAGATTCAACCGAACCCTGGCTGAAAGGTTGTTTGGTTATCAGTATGCCGTTGAAATGAATATGCCCTCTGGCCGGTCGACTGCATGGGTCAAAAGACTGCCAGATGTTGTCTCGGCCTTGAACAATGAAGTAACAAGACTCACTGGCAAGAAGCCCGCTCAAGCAATCAAAGAGAAAGCCGTTTCTGCCAAGCCTGCGACTCCATATGCTAGGCCTGTTGGGGTTTATGAGAAGAAGCTCCCACCCCGGGTGAGTGTGAGATATCTTTATTACCCCGGTGAGCTGGAAGGGGGCGGAAAGCGTGCGACTGATCCCATCTGGTCTTTGAAGGTCCACAACATTGAGAAGGTTGTCACCAAGCCAGATGCACCTGTCGTTTATTATCTCTACGACGGTCCTAAGAGAGGGTTTGTTCGTGAGGAGCTGATGGTTGTGCCACCGGGCACTCAGTTGCCCCCAGCTGGGTTGTGAAACTCGATCGGTTCTGTGTGGATGCCGTCTGGCAGCACCCAACGCTTGTCGTAATAAGCAGAAAGCCCCAGCTTGTGCTGCTCGTATGTGAACATGGCCCCGTTGTGCATTCGAAAGCCCCTGTTGGTGGCCATGTCCCTGCCCCCTTGCAGGGCTCTTTCGTACCTTTCCCAGCGAAGCTCATTCTGCTTCTTGTTGACGCCCTTGGAGGACATCTTGGCCTCGCCGTTAGCCTCGTTTTCGACGTAATAACACTTGCTGCACAGGGCGATGGCCCGTGTGCCTTCCTTCTCAAGCTTGAACAAGCCCGGCTCTCTGCCGCTCCACTTGTCCCACGCCAACCAATTCTTCTTCTCCGCCTCGAACTGCGCGCGAAGTTCCGGGCGAACGGCCTCTTCCAGAGTGTCGTGCGCAAGAGCGAAGTACATGCTGTCAGTGTCCATCTGGATGAGCTCGAAGTCGCGCCTGTCGAGGAAGTAATCTAGGAAGTCGTAATAGAACTCCAGCATGCGAAGCTTGGCAAGTTGATACACAACAATACCCACTTGAAAGGGGCGGTCGATTGTGACCTTTTGCTTGCGCAGCTCGATCTTGTAAGCATCTCCAATCTCTTCGAGGTCATCGAACAAGGGTGAGCGTAGATGCTTGTCGACCTCCTCCTCGTCTGTTGTGTACAACGTTCTTGTCTGGCGCTCCACGGCTTCGATGAACTTGCCGTAAGCGCTGTTGCCAAGGAGCTTGAACACTTCAGCAAGCAGGGCCTTATCCTTGTCAGCGTCGCCTTTCCTTCGATTGTGCGCGACCTCGCGAACGAACCAGTCGAAGAGCTTTTTGGGTATGTAATCGATCGTGCGGTAGACTGCCGTGATCTTGAGCCCGATGTTGAGATACCACTTCAAGAGGGGGGCGTAGATCAACATCTTTTTCGCTGACAACACACCCAGAAGCTTTTTCTGGTCGGGAAAGCGGGTTCGACCACTTTCTTGGAGGTAATCGTGCATATGCTGTGGAACAAATTCGTTAGGCACTGCTTGGTTGATGAAGAGCGGTGGAAACTCTTCGAACTGCTCCCACAACTCTCGGGGGACTTCGATGTCCACTTCAGCAAACCCGAACCATCTGCCTGTATGCAGCTTCATTTCAAGAACTCTCGTCGCCTGCTCCGGGGCGTTGTAATTCACAACCGTCTCTTTACCACAGGGCATCTCCTGCAGCATCGTGCTTGGGTAAAGGGAGTTAGCATCGAACCCCACAATCCGTTTCGTGATGCGAGCTAAGTCGTATTTGTGAGAACGGATGCTGGTTTCGCCACGCACGTGTTTGCGGGTGAAGACCAGGCTTGGCCCGCCAACCACAGCCCCCTTCAGCATGGCGTAAGCTTCTGGGTCGGGGGCGTATAGTTCTGGAGCATTGCGCCCCCCTCTCAATGAGCCTCGCAAGACGTATTGCATTGATACTCCTGGCAAGGAGACCGCGTCTTTGAAGATGTCCACCCCGAGGCCCGTGTAAAACCCCTTCATCGTTTGGAGAGCTTCGAGGAAGGGAGACACGTCTAGATTGTTGTAATACTCCAGCCAGTCTCCGAATGTCTTCATGCCTTTCTCGTGGAAGATGCGATTGCATTCTTCGTGCTCTTTGGGAGAAAGAACAAAGGCTTTTTTGAGTTGTGAGTACCAGCACTCGTATGGAGAAAGCCCCGGGTAATCCAGCTTGTCAGCGCTGTCAAACCACTCGTATGGGAGCCAGGACTTAGTCTGTGTCGCTCCATACGTCTTGACCCACTTGTCGTAAGTGATGCCTGGGGCCAAATAATTCAAGATGTCCAAGAACTTGTAGCTGGGAGTGTTGATGAACATGATGCGCCCCTCTTTCTCCGCGGCGAAGACCTCGTTCTCGCCAGCGAGATGAGTGACAAAGTACTTGCGGATAAGCAGGAAGATTCTCAAGGTCTGGGGGCATGTATTTTACAGCCACGTCCTCTCGGATGGCTGCGCTTCGCCGCTCCAGGGAGGCATAAAACAGCCCGATAAGCTCGTCAGGCTCTTTGGAGCAAATGTACTCAGGCTCAGGGTTCAACGTGTCGGCAATGGAGACTGAGATGGGAACATGCTCGCTTTCATAAGAGAGATCGTGTGTCGGGCGAGTTGCCTTGGTCTTGTCCTGGTACGCTTCGAAGTCATAGACGATCGCGTGGGGATATGTCTTGTTTCTTTTCTGTGGGCAACGATCATTCCACCAGGGGGAAGGCCGTTCATGCTCCCACCTTTGCACCACGGTGTACCCAGCGTCTCGAAGCAACTGAGTTCGTTGCAGAGTCTTTTGGTAAGCAACCAGCCTTGTGATTGTGTTGCCTTTGCGGACACATATACCTTCCTCCCTCGTTCCCTCGGGGTAACATTTCTCGCAACCGTGCCAGTGACAACCGTGGAACTGGAAAACTGTCTTGCTTTCTGGGTGATAGCTTTCGACTGGGGCCCCACAAATATAACTCTCACCACCATGGCCGCATCTGTGATGATGGATGTGAATACCACGTTGCTTCGCCTCCCACTCCAACCAGCACACTGCCTTGACACCGAAACCGCCTTCTGGGTAAAAGGCTTTCTCAAAAGCTGACTCTGGAGGAAGGACACGTTTCCCTGGGCAGTCGATTTTGGTTTGGCCTCGATTACACGTCTTGGAGTGGCGAGTTAAAACAGCAGCCCGTGTGAACCTCCCGCCGCACTCGCCACAGGTGTAATTGTTTGTGACTTTATTAATGTTGGTGATCAAGAAGGAGTGGGCCCGATGAATACCGATAATCATGGTTGAAGCGCCCACCTTGTTGTAATTCGCAGGGCTGTGAGATAAAATGAAGTCACCATTGGGGAGAACAAAATATGCGGCAATTCCTTGCTTGAAATGCTTTTCGATTTTAGACAAGTGCCGCAAATTTAACTGACCTCGAAGCCCCGGATAAACTGCGAAGAAGCTTTCCGCGAGTTCTCTGGATCTGCGAGTGGAACGATCTATACGAGCTCCTCGATGGACAGCCAAGCAACGAAAGAGACAAAGATTGTCGTTGAAAGTGTCAAGAGCAATGACTTCTCTTTTGTTGCGAATCCAATCAGGAAGCCGCCCGAGACCTATTTGCAAGGGTTGTCGATCCAACACGACTTTGACATCAAGCAGGGCAGTGCGTTCGTAAACCCATTTTGTGTCAGGTCTGTTAAGTCTTGCGTTTTGAAGACGAAGCTCTTCCTGGGCTTGCAGCCACTGACGTGTCTCGGAAAGAGTGGATAGCCAACGACTGTTGTGGTTGTTTTGATAAAACATTCTCAACTCCTCGGTTTCAGTGCTTCGTAACTCGAATGTGAAGATTAACCTGATTGAGTGTCGTGTGTGAACATGTTGCTTGATTTTGTTCAAAATTCTGGCGACAAGAGAATTTTCGAGATTGTTTACAAAGCGAAACCGGAATGTTCGTCTGCCTTGTTCAATCCAGTGGTCAACCCGATCATAGAGTTGAACAAATTGTTAAAAATCCAGATCCGGGGGGTTGTTTTGAGGCTCGATCTCGCCGGCAGGCTCGATCCTCTCGACATTTCGGGCCTGTTCGTCCAGCCAGGCAATCAGCTCACGTTGATTGGCAACACGCCGTCTTCGTTGCCGGGGTTGTGCCATGTATAAATGGGTTTTGGATTTCTTCAATTGGTGATGCCTCGCTTGCCGTTGCGGGCGGGCTCGGCGAAAACGCATTTGACCCCCGCTTAAAAAGGTGGTCGAAAAATTGGCAGCTAAAACAAAATCGTTCGCTCCACTGAGCCCCAGCTCACAAAAGCTGAGGAAGAGACATCTCGAGTAGTTATTAGGGTGCTCTCTCAAATACCATTTTTTGAGGCCATTACCAAAAAAAAAAATAATAATAATAATAATAATAATAATAATGAAGTACGTTATCGTTTCTCTTACTTTTTTGTGAGTTGTACTATCTGACCTCACGGCGCGTCGGTCATTTTTTACCGGTACATGTACTGCTTTGTTAAAATTTTAACAGAACTCCATCCCGCTGCGTTACACGAGACTATATCCTATTATGGAAAGCATGAAGCACAACACTACTACACGAGAATACAGCCGAACCTCCCGGACACCATCGGGACCAGAAAAAGTGTCCGCTTAGTGTTTGTATGTGGCTGGGACCACGACTTAGTGTCCGTTTATGGGAGGTGTCCGCCTTCGGGAGGTCATGGTGTCCGTTAGCGGAGGTTCGACTGTAACACGCTTGTTGTCAGGGGCGTTCCTGGCCAGTTTTTACCAGTAAGCCAGGGAGCACAAGTTGAAAAACGAAAAGGTTAACATAGCGTAATATACGGAAAGACATCGCGTTGTCATTTTGTAGCTTATCACAAATTTTGAACTTCGTGCTACATTTAACAATACTTTAAAGTTTTAATCCGCATGCCAGCTTTATACACTTAAATGAATTGGCTACGGTTTAGTGCTGTACAACGAAATAGTTACGAGATGGAAAATTTCAAACGTTTAAACATTACAAGATAATAGTGATAACATGCAGGTCAATGCCAACGTTACGTTTTAGTTATACGATGTAAATGTTCAAAATTCGAATGCCAATCGACGCACTTTTTATTGTTAGCAAGAATCGGCATTGCATGGGGTTTTCATGTTGTTTTTTTTTCGAACCCGCGGCGCTTTTGAGCAATTGAGCTGGGAGGGAGAGAGAGAGAGTTTTTTTTCCTTTCTCTTCCCGCCCCCTCCCCGGCACCGCGGCAGAACGTTTGCGCATGCGTAAACTTCAAGCACTTCCGGTCCGTTAAACTACCAGTCAACATCGATGCGAACAGCATAAAACAACACTTCTGCATGAACCAACAGACCTAGATTTTCTAGATGCAATGATGAAAGGACCAAAACCGAAGAAAATTATGGTACGTACACGATCGGTTCTTGCATGAATACATTTCGAGATGGAGTGAAGACTTGTTTTTTGTGAAAAAATGCGATGCAAAAATTATTTGTTCATATTTCGTTGTTGGTGCAAACACCAAACCCCTTGGTGCAAACGCTTGAAACTTGAACGATGAAAAAACTTTTCAACGAAACAAACTTTTTCTCTACCTTTGTTTTGTAACTCTTACTTTTTGTTTTCAAACTTCGCGGTACGGGAGTTTTATGGTGTTTATGTTGTAGTTCATTTTTTATTTCAGGTAATTTTTGTTTTTCCTTTGTTTCAAATTCATTAGCATATATTACTATACCCAAGAACAATGGAAAAATAAAAATTACCTGAGATAAAAAAATTAACGACAACATTTACATGGGATTACAGTATGTCACCGGAAATGCGTTATTCACCGGATGCTCAGTTTTCTACTCATGCGCAGTGCGTTCTGCCGCGGTGCCCCCTTCCCCACCCTTTTCACTCCTCCCAGGCCCCGACGTTTTATAAAACCAAAATGACGACCAAACGCTAAATTCAGCTCGCCCACAAAAGAAACGCCTGCACTGTAGTCTGTGAAAACAGACGTCATTTCGCGGCGCCACCAACTGGGGGCCCACGATAGCGTGACCTGCTGCGTGACTCAAACACGAACACTTCTCTCCCCAGGGATTTGTTTGCTCTTTGGAAACGAGGAGGAATAGACCTTATTCGCGCTCTGGTCACGTGATTTCTATTGGGTAAACAAACAGAACAAAATGGCGTACGGCCCTTTGAACAATATTATTTGGACCAAAAATCTTCGACGTTTACCAAAATTTACGACTCAACAAATTCAAACCCATCTGGAGGGATGTGGAAAAAAGGACATTGGGTCCAAAGGATACAAGGTTTTAACGAAAGTTACATCCACGACGTTTATGTGGGTCACGATAAGCAATCTGGTAGCCTGCAAGTGCTTCAACATGCGACGATAAAAGCGTTGTGTTTTAAGCCTGGTTTCCATATGATCGTCCGGATCGTCCCGATCGTCCCAGTCGTTTCAAATTTTTTTTGAGACGATCGGGACGATTGGGGCGATCGCTGGTTTCCAAATGATCGCCTCGATCGTCCCAAAGAGTGGGAGCTCACGGTCGTCAGCAAAATTCCTGGGCCCGATAACAGAACTTTGGCGCGAGATTCGCAAACAAAATGGCGGATGTTAATCGTTGCGTGCTATCTGCTTATTCTTTCAATTTTGCGCCGTATAAGGTATCGGCTATATGCGGTCCGAATGTTTTTATATTTCCTTTCGGCTTCAGCGACGTCCAAGTCAAATTTTTCGCCGATTTTCCTCCAGCAATTCAATCTTGTATACTTGCTTTTGCACTCTTTCGAAAATTTGTTATACAGGCACTCGTATTTTTGTACCTCTTCCATAAATAGTAAAGAGTTTGGTCAAAATTCGCTTACTCCAAGGCATTCTTCGCTCGAAGGTGCGAAAACTGGTGAAGAGAATGATGCTTTCTGGGATAGACTTCGATCGTCTCGATCGTCCCGATCGTCTGAGAGTGTTTCCATTTGATCGCTTCTGATTTTTCACGATCGCCCCGATCGTCCGGATAGAACACAGTTCTATCCAAGCGATCGCGGTCGTCCCGATCGTCCGGATCGTTTGCGATCGTCTGCGATCGTCCGGGAAGTGTTTCCATATGATCGTCCCAATCGCTTGAACATTTTTTGAGACGACTGGGACGATCGGGACGATCCGGACGATCATATGGAAACCAGGCTTTAGAAGTCAGAGGAAACATGAAGATCCTCACAAATTAAATCTTAAATGTGAACCTGGTGATGATGATAAGGGAGAAGCAAAAGTGGTAGCAACGTCTTGTTCCTGCAAAGCCGGGTAGATAAAATTAAGATTTTGCTATGATAATTTTCACAATGTTATTCTCAAGTTTTAGTAATCAAGCCTACATACACAAGCTCTGTTGCGTTAAGTATACTTTCATAGTTGTAACCGTGATTATACGTAGATAAGTGCGCAAGTAACACTGTATAAATAAACGAATTGTTGCAATACATTGTGATGAATTTAAATGAGTCGAGTTCTGTCTTAATCTGCAAAACCTGTATTATCCGGCGGCTCAAAATTTGCATGTCATCGAATAATAATAGATCATTTTATTCCCATTGTTCTTCAAAGTATTCAGATATGTAAATAGGTGGCTGGATATTCCAAAATAGCTCGTGTGTTACCATAAAAGAGTGTAATAATGTTAGTGCTACTTTTACACCCTTTTAGGGCAACCCAGGAGCGATTTTAGATTTTTATTAATAACAATTATATAAAAAATGTTTTGTTTTGGTAGAGCTGGCGGGCACTGTCATCATATGTTTGCTCTGTTGTTCCTGTTAAGTCACTGGAGTCTCCTTAATTTAGGAGAAATACCTGCAGATAAGACATGTACAAGTTTACCTCAAACTTGAGCTATAAAACGAGTCAAATTTCACTACAAAACCATGGTTAAAAAGAATAAACAGGGTCAAAAACAGCCTCGCTTTCACCACGAACCCGCGATTTTTAATGGTCAGACGGGATGCTTTTACCAAAACGATGCAACGCCAAAGGCTGGCCAAAGGTTTTAGCCAGGGTTTTTAGCGACTGTGTGGAAGCAAAACTAGAAGAAGAAACGAGGAACACGTCGGTGAGGCATCAACAAACGTCGAGGAGAGTTTGGTGAGGATTATGTTTAAATAGACAATGTGAAAATGTCTGAACACAAGTTGTAGGATAATTTTAATTTAAGCTACACTAATCAATGTCGATGGAGTGTGATCATATTTATAACTACTAAGCTTAGAAAGTTAAACCTGAAAGACCAAGTTCATAAAAGAGAAGAGGAGTTTAATGGAAAATTTTCCATTTCGTTTGCGTTACGTACGGTAGTTCACAAGTGTATTTGCTTGTGCTTTTGCTTGTTTGCGTCGCACTTGTGGACTTGTGAACCTACAGGAAATCCAGTCTCGGAGATCCAAGCGTGATATTAAAGTTTGTATGGAAATTTTGATTTTTCAATGATGTTTTAAGCTTAAATAGAAAGAAAATCATATAACTTAAGCTTAAATATTGTAAAAGCAAGATAGACAACCTGGTTTTATAATTTTACTTCATTCTTGGAAGCTATTAGTTTTGGATTATCTGAGTGTAGGTGCTTTTGTTTTCGATGAAAATCCCAAGATTTTAAGGTGGCTTACTACAGTCTTGAGGGACAATAAATTTCCTTACACACGCATGTCACGCAAGTAATACTGCGCGAGCAAAAATCATGTGAGCAATGAATGTTAGTATTAAATGTTAGTAATGTAATGTTACAACTGTAGTTATGCAGGCGCAGATAAATGAATGGCCGTGGTGTAAAATGCAGTAGTGCACATGCTCAAAAGGAGATTGTACGAAACGCTTTTTGGTCGCAAATTTCTCGAAATCTAGCCGTATGACCTATGCTCAAGTTTTGATATTTTTAAATATACATCAACATCAATCTTCAAAATCCATAAGACAGATCATGTTTTAAAATATTTTTTCGAAATTCCAATTTTTATCCAAAGTTTAAATGGTAAGATTTTGAGGTAGGGTCATACGGGTGTTTTTTGAGTAAAACGTCCTCATAGAATTTGAACCCAGTCGGTCGCTTGTTTTAAGCCACTTCTAACAAGTTGTCTTGTACAATGGTTTTGACTTTGTAATTGTTGCTTGTTCCCAGAAATGGTCAACTGTGATCAATATTATCGAAAGCATCTGTTATTTTATTATAACAACAAGTCTTTAGTTAAAAAAAAACAGTTACATTTTAACTGCCTGCGTTTAGCAAAGGCTATTATCGAAAGCATTAAACTGTAGTAAGCCACCTTAAATTAATATTAACATTATAACAGTTGCGCACGCTTTGCTGCATATTTGCACAACTTGCCAACGGTCTCCAAGTGACATCACCAAACATGGCCTGATCACAGGTATTCCCGGGAAGATCGGGAAGCTCTCTGTTCCAAGGTAGCTGTTTACTTCAAAAGCGTGATGCCGACATATAGCATGCGACTTTGCTCTTTTTGCCCTGTTCTGAAACACATAAAATGGTTTTGACCTACTTTTATCAATTTGAATATGGATTAGGAGCCTATACGACATTTTCTAATTCTGAACCTATGCAAAGTGCACCTCAAAATAGACTAATCATTATCCAAATACAATGCGGCTAAAAGCGCAAAAATTAAATAAAATTCCCCTTTTTGCTTTCACACATTTTTCACCGATTCCCCGGAAATCTCATCTCACAGTGAATTACTGATTTGGTTTTTTTTTTAAATGCCTCTAATCACACAGGATCAGAAACACGCAAAATTGTTCGAATACACTGTAAAGCGCTAGTTGCCATCCCGGTAGAACATGAAGTTAATCAAAACCTGCAACTGAAAATTGTTACAAACAATAAATGAAAATGAAAGCTGCATATAGGCGACAATGTTTGAACCACAATTATAACCTTATCCCTTATCCACAGACTGCACTGGCTTCCCGGGGCAGTTAGAAAAGCTGCCATTCCCAGGGTCTCTCCTCTTCCTGTCCTGAGGAGAGGAAGAGTAGAGTCCCTAGGACCGAGGTTGGAGTTTTGCCTGTTCCAGGCATTCAACTGCAGCCCTGTCAGAATGTTTTTTAGTGGTAGGCAGGGTAACAGAAGTAGTAGGTAGTAAGGGCTACTGATGTATTTTGTTGTAAGTCATGATTTGTGAACTCCAGTGTGAAGTAGATGGTAACGGTGTGAAATAGACAGGTCATTTTGACAGGCCTGAACTGAGGAGCAGCGCAAAAACAAAAACTGAGAAAAGGCGAGGAGGTGAAAGAAGGGGTAAAGGGGGCGAGAGAGTTTGATATTTAATCTATACGTTATTCACATTGTCAGTTGTTTTTGCCTTGAAACCATAGTTAAGAATGTAACAAGTCTTTATACAGGTTTTCTTTGGCATTACATGTAAAAAGTAATGTAAGATAAAGATTTATTTTTCTTTCAGAATCATAAAAGATGCAATTTCCTTTTTTTCAAGGAATTAAGCGACCATTGCATGTCCACGACCAATGGGTCCACACTTCTGCAAGACTGAAGAGGTGTGGACCCATTGCTCCAAGTACCATGGTGTACTTAGCGAGAGACGGTCCCCCACTTGGGGAAACTTCAAAGATTTTTTAATGTCAGTATAAATAATTACCTTTAAAAATTACTAAAGTACTAACTGGACAATTTCTGGATGTTACTACCATCAGTACACTTGAGACTTTCATACAGTGGAATTCCATCCATTCTGATAAGTAATTGTATGGTAACTGTTTTAAGAACAGGGCCTGGTTGTTCGAAAGCCGATTAACACTAATCCCGGATTAAAAGTTAACTGAGGATTTCATTTCTCTGTTTAAAATGTTTTCAAAAGGTCATTTATAGCTACATGTAGTTGTGAAGACAAGTTTAAGTCAAAACTGAAGAGCAGAAAACTTTGGAGTTGAGTTACATGTATTTGATTGGATTCAAACTTGATGCTAATCCCTGAATTAGCTTAATCGTGCTTTGAACAACCCGGCCCAGAACAATAATTTATTATTAGAAACTCCAAAAAGTAACCTTTGATCAAATTAATTTATAAACAAGGTGGATGAGAAAATGACATTGGGGCTACAATGTATTCTATTACCATATCTTCTTTATTTATCCCCACTCACCCCCCTGCCCTTCAAAAAAAACCCTCCCTCTATGAAGCTCCCCCACCACTGCAACTTTGTTTATGTTGCTTTTTCAGTGATATTGAAGTTCGTTGAAACACTTTATAACATGCTTAAGGAAATGCACTCTATGATTGGTCAAACCAAGTTCATAAGAACTTGATAAAACATGCACGCTCATTTCTGTTGTCTGATGAATTTTTGTCCCTTTGTGGTCGTTTTTATTTTATAAAAGAAATAACAAAACTTGTTCCTCATGCATTGAGTTGTATAAGCACTTGCAAATTTTTAAGAACACCCAAGAAAAGCGAGAAGTACTTGCCTTCGGCTCATGCTTCTCTGCACTTCTCTTGTGTTCTTAAAAATTCCTGTATACTTATATAACTCAACAATGCACTCGGATCTTTTTTATTTCTTTAATATTTGTTGTATAATGTGTGGCGGGTTGTGTTGATGGTGAAAAACCACCAGTTGTTTCCTTTACATATATGCTTAACATAGAACTACGACTTTGAACAAGTTACTAAGCTTCCTCCCTCTATTAAGCCTCCCCCTTTTAATAAGCCCCCATCCCTTTAATTGCAGTGTATTGATGTACTAGCATTTTAGTTTTATTCCACTTTATACTGAAGTGAGGGGGGGGGGGGGGAGGCCTTATGAAATATTTCGGTACCTTTTGTTTATTTCAGGAAGGGGCTTAAAGGAGGGCTTATTAATTTGGTGCATGTGCATACTATGATGTAAGCCTGTTTAATGTCACTATTTGTGAACCAATCAGAAGCATAGATAACTTGTGGTTGATAATATCACAGCAGCCAAAAGAATAAATTGTTTGGTTCAGCGCTGAATTTATTGAAGAGGTTGCCAGAGTAATCCGTTATATTTTATGTGAATTTGGTCATCTCTCATGCATGAGTGGGGTTTAAAGTTAGCGATAAAGTTGTGAGAGAAATCAAAAAAGTACTTAGATTAATACACATAAGCCGACTTAAAGCATTGATATTGGTTCTCGTTGGGTATTTTTGAAATTTTCTACTGCGGAAAAACCTGTAAAAGTCTAAAGCATATATTTTTTTAATTACAGGATAATTAATGGAGAAGAAGAAATCAACAAGAAAAACAAAGATCAGAGAAATTGTAAAAATTAATAAAATTAAAATTAATAAAAAAGATAGTGTGTGCGTGTGTGATGTTGTTGAAAAAGTACTTTAATAATACTCTCTTGAAGCAGTTTTTTAAACAACCTCAAAGACATGACGATGTAATCAATTTTGAAAAGTCGAATAGTGAAATATTTCTTGTTTTTAACGTCGCGTTAGTGAGTTATAGAGATTTGAATTTACAAAATGCTAATTAGGTGACGTCAAATCAAGACTTTACCATTATTTCTACTTCAATTTACAATACGCAGTTGACAGCTTAAGGATAATCAATTTCAGAAATACTAAATAAAAACTGTTAATAGTCAATTGATTTGTAAAAAAACATTACTTGGAGGTGGAAACAAGTAGTTGTATAATAAACGAGTCTTGATTTGACGTCATCTTATTAACATTTTGTTAATTCAAACTTCTATAATTCACTAACGCAACGTTAAAAACAAGAAATATTTAACTATTCAACTTTTCAACGTACATAGAGTTGATTAAGCGAAAAAACAATTTTGGGTTTAGGTGCACTATTACGATGTCTGATAAAAAAAAAATTCAGCAGAGCTGGGCGAAAATATCATCAGGTGACATCATGTTTAACTGGTTTTATAGACGTCAGCAAGGCATAAAACAGACAAAAAAGGCAGGAAAACAAACGTTTATGATAAAAGCTTTCAAGAATCGCACTGACAACCGAGAAAATAAAAAAAACTAGGATCCACAGTTCACATATTTATGATTTTCATATATTTACATTCATAAAAGATGTTTAAAGCAAGTAAGACATCGTCAACGTTGATCCAGACAGGCAGTAGAACTTGTTTTCCGGTCGGGGCTTCTCTCCACACCAAGGTTGTGTTCAATTACATATAGTGTCCTTTTGACAAGAAATGCTTGCTTCATGTACACTGACCTGGATGATTTTTCCGATATATGTTATAAACTGTAATGATAACTTTTTTGGGGGGGGGAGGGGGGGGGGGGAGCTTCCACCCCTCAAACTCCCTAGATTAGAACCCTGCGTGTATTCATGAATAAAGTTTTAAAACAGACATTGCCCTCTAAAGAAGCTCGGACCAGAGAACAAGTCCCATTACCTGGACAAAAATACTGGCCTGTGAACCTTAGATGGGAAAAGGATGGAAGAAAAATCGGTGACTGGAGCGAAATAATATTGAATTTTGGAGTCGTGTGAGGCTTTAGCTCTCCAAGCCTTCCTCCGCTCGCCGATTTTTTTCCTTTGTGCCCTATTCCCATTTCAGGAGTCTGTTCAGAGGCTATTGACAAGATATAAAACTGCATGACATTGCACGATACTAAACGGGTTAACAATAAAGTCTCGGCTTCGCAGTTCAGTTTACTATCATACTTCATACCATTGGATTCAATCATTTGTTAGTTTAGCGATTAAAAGTGCAGGGAAATTAGGAGAGACCGATTTAAGTGTGGGGATAATTTTTGTCGGCCCGAATGCTCGCCTGCGAATATTCTTTAGCCCTATTTACATGGAAAAAGGATGATCTTTAATTAGTGCTAGGATGATCCTAGGAGGTTCATTTGGTTTACATGCAAAAATGTGGCACTAGGAGTATCGCTAGCATCATTCTACCTCTCAGATAGGATGATCCTAGTGCTAGGATCATCCTAGCGTGCAACCATTTGCATGTAAACTGAAAGCAGAAAACATGTCGCGCTCGGATGATCCTAGTGCTAGGATCATCCTAGCACTAGGATCATCCTCTTTCCATGGTCTTCTTAGTTTCAGTAGTGTATGCGAACTGTATGCCCTTTCTGCGGCCAGCTTCCATTTCGTTTATAGCTTGTTATTAAAGTTAGGCTAGCGTTTTTCTAGTGTTTCTTGGAGGTCATTCATGTGGGCGTAAAAGCGAAATCGATTTGCATTTTACGCCCACTTTTCATTTTTCTTTCTAAAGCAGAAACAAACTGGATCGAAATCCATCACCAATTATAAACCACAGATGTGACCTTTTGAACTCGTCGAATATAATACTACCTTTCTCTGTTTTCTGAGACCCAACGCTCTATAAAAGCAAACAAACTTAAATTAAACTTTCCAAAATAGATAATAGTAGTATAGGAGGAATGAAATTAGCCGTATTTTTGCGGTGGAATCTCATTAATTTGCGGTGGAATAAATTAACAGGGGTGACGTCATAGGCTATTTGTTTTGATCTCGTGAATAAAATGCGGTGGATTCTCATTAACGTATAACCGGTTTTTAACTGGTTTGACGGATTTTATCAATAACATCATGCTCTATTTTTAGCTTGTGGCGGTCATGATTGGTAGAACCGATTTGACAAGTTTTGACCGCCTTTTAGGTAGATGACGTCATAGGTTATTTGTTTTGAACTCATGAATAAAATGCTGTGGTATCTCATTCCACAATTCTATTGATTTCACCACCACCACAATTCTATTGATTTCACCACCACCACCACCACCACCACCACCACAATTCTATTCTTTTCAACACCACCACCACAATAGAAATAAAAACAATAGAATTGTGGTGGTGGTGGTGTTGAAAACAATGGAATTGTGGTGGTGGTGGTGGTGGCGGCGGTGGTGGTGGTGGCGGTGGTGGTGGTGGTGGTGAAAACAATAGAATTGTGGTTTTGGTGGTGGTGAAAACAATAGAATTGTGGTGTTGGTGGTGGTGTTGAAAACAATAGAATTGTGGTGGTGGTGGTGGTGAAAACAATAGAATTGTGGTGGTGGTGAAATCAATAGAATTGTGGAATGAGATACCACAGCATTTTATTCATGACTTCAAAACAAAAAACCTATGACGTCATCTACCTAAAAGGCGGTCAAAACTTGTCAAATCGGTTCTACCAATCGTGGCGAACGTTTCGTGAAATTCGTTTGTCCAGTTCTCAAGAGTTGTGGTAAATGGTGGAAATTGACCGAAAACTTGTATTTTTTAACCACGACATTCAACAGCCTTAATGTGCCGCTTTAGATCTACAGTTTTTCAAAGAGCATACCAAGAACAACATATATTTCTTCCGATATATAAAAATCGCCTCAATAAATCGAAGTTAATAAAATAGAAAGACGTCTACTTAATCAAATAACACACTCGTACAGGACCACAGAGAGGCTAAGTGGGATGAGCGGAGAGAGCGTTCGCACCATCGCCCATTTCTGACAGCTGTCGCGTCGGGATTGAACAACTAATGCGGGGAAAATTAACTTTTAACACCAAATCTACTGTACGGTAAAGTTTGTCAGTTTGCTATTCATCAGCAACCTGCTAGGTTTGACAGGTGTACTTGTCTGACGCTGCGAGTCAATTTGACGGCTCTTATTCATTGGTCACCGTGTTCATTCATTCATTCATTCATTCGCATCTAGAGTGGATGATGTATCCGCGCGCTAACTTGTAACATATACATTTAGTTGCTTTGTTGATTGAAAGTAACTTGGCGAAGTCCTGTGTCACAGTTGCACTTATCTATGGAGCTTTAGCCAACTAGCTACGGACGTTATGAAACAGAGAAACATACACGTAAAAAAACCCAGAGCGGTTCCGGTGGGACACACCGGCCTGACCATCACACATTTACCACAGCTACGGCGTTCCTGGAAAAAGGGAGCGAGACCAACTAAACCACACGGCGCGGTTTCCTTTTTTCAGTAAAACGTTGGTGAGTTGATTGCAGTCTTGTTTTATAGCTGTAATTGCTGACTGAGCGTTTGCTCTCTAGATATGGTAAATGGTGAAATGTGACAAAAAATGTCCTCTTTTGACCACGTGCTTTTAATACAGGGAGGATGGTTCTCGGAGCGTTGCAATGTCAGTTTATCAAGTTGTCAAGTTATCACGAAAGTCAAGTTGACTTCAAACCCAATCAAGACAGGGTTTACTGAATAAATAAAATTAAATCACTCACACTAACACACAACATCTCGGATGGTAAAGATGGGTTTCCTGCAAAATCGTTAAGTTTCTCTTTCCCAGCTTTACTCCGTCGAGCGAGAAACGTTGAAACTGCTGACTGAGCGTTTACTGACTAGATATAGTAGGTGGTGAAATGTGAAAAAATGTCATCTTTTGAACATCGTCTTTTAATATAGGTAGGATAAAAAATGTCAGTTTATCAAGTTGACAAGTTATCAAGCTATCATGAAAGTCAAGTTGACTTCAAACCCGAAATCGTGCACTTTTTAACAAAGTTAACCAGCTCTCTGCTCGGAGTAGTTCATCAATTTACACGAAAACTGAACGGAAGCATTTCATTGTTCCGGTGGTCCCCTTATTTTATTGAAGCCGTATCACTAAGGACCTTTTGGTAGAAAATGAGCGAAATCTGTTGTTCATGTTTGTTCTTATGATCGTTTGTGGCGGGTGGCTCTCGGACACACCAAAGTGCATCGGGTCACGCTCATTCGATCGGTATTTGCCATTTAGTAGGTACGCGCAAGCCAACACGTGGCGAACGTTTTGTGAAATTCGTTTGTCCAGTTCTCAAGAGTTGCGGTAAATGGTGGAAATTGACCGAAAACTTGTATGTTTTAACCACGACATTCAACAGCCTTAATCTGCCGCTTTAGATCTATAGTTTTTCAAAGAGCATACCAAGAACAACATATATTTCTTCCGATATATAAAAATCGCCTTCTTAATAAAATAATATACTCGTACAGGACCACAGAGAGGCTAAGGCGGGGCGCACCGTTAGCACCATCGCCCATTTATGAAAGCTGTCGCGTCGGTATTGAACACCTAATGCCGGAAAAACTAACTTCTAACAAGAAATCTACTGCAACAGTTTGCTATTCATCAGCAACTTGCTAGGTTTCACAGGTGTACTTGTTTGACGCTGTGAGTCAATTTGTCGGCTCTTTTTTCATTGGTCACCGTGTTCATTCATGCATTCATTCCCATCCAGAGGGGATGATGTTTTCGCCTTTTTTTGGAACATATACATTTCGTTGCTTTGGTGATTGAAAGGTACAACTAAACCACACGACGCGGGGTCTTTTTCAGTAAAACGTTGGTGTGTTGATTGGAGTCTTGTTCTGCAGCTGTAACTGCCTACTGAGCGTTTGCTCTCTAGATATAGTAAGTGGTGAAATATGACAAAAAATGTCATCTTTTGACCACGTGCTTTTAATACAGGGAGGATAGGTCCAGTCGGAGAGTTACAATGTCATTTTATCAAGTTGTCAAGTCATCACGAAAGTCAAGTTGACTTCAAACTCAATCAAGACAGGGTTTACTGAATAAATAAAAGTAAATCATCCACACTAACACATAACATCTCGGATGGTAAAGATGGATTTCCTGCAAAATCGTTCAGTTTTTAACAAAGCAGCTCTTTTAACAAACCACGGCTCTCAGAAGCAGTCCATCGATTTAGGCGTAAACTGAACGGATGAATTTCAATCGTTCCATTTAATTACCATTTTCGATTTGGACGAAATCTGATGTGCATGTTTGTTCTTATGATCGTTTATGGTGGGTGGTTCTCGGACACAACAAACCGCATCGGGTCACGTTCATCCGATCGGTATTTGATATTTAGTAGGTACGCCCAACTTTTCTCTCTGAATAACCTTGTTCTCGCTGCACTGTCCTTACAGCCCAGCACCAGTCGGTCTCGCACCATTTCGTCTTCGAGAGCTCCAAATTGGCATGGTTCGGCGAGTTGGCGAAGCTTGATCAAATATTGGTCAATAGTTTCGTGTGCTTGCTGCTCCGTATTGTGGAAAATATATCGTTCGTACAGTATATTTCTTACCGGTACGAAGTGGTCTTGAAGAGCGCCCAAGATTATCGCTGGATCTTTCATGTCATCATCGGTGAGCTGTAAGCGTTTCAAGATCTTTTTGCACTCGGCGCCCATTAAGCTTTTGAGAGTTGCGACTTGAATTTTCTTGTCTTTCCCGTCGAGCCCTGTCGCTACCAGGTAATCTTCGTATGCTTCACGAAACATCTTCCAATTTGTGGGTAAATCTCCGCTGCAATTCATTTGTTCAGGCGCTGGTATCTGATAAGTAGCCATATCGACCAGTTCAAATTCAAGATGGCGTCCTACACAAGGAAACTTACGTCGTCGAGAAAACAATTTCTTTAGCGTTCGTGTCGAAATCCCTCTGCACTTGTGACTGACACGGCTTCAGCTAAAGAATCCCACTCCTGACACCATGTAACGGTGTTTAATCCTCGCTAGAATCCCCAGATTCGAACTCCCGAGCTTCGGTTGTTCCCGCCATCGTAACGGCTCGAAAGACAACCCCCCGCTGGCCTACAGCGGGCGCAATACTGACACCCAGAAACCCTTACAAGATAAAATCTAATTACATATATCGTAACAGCCATAACACATTTACTACAGCTACGGTGTCCCTGGAAAAAAAAGAGTGAGATCAACTAAACCACACGACACAGTGTCAGTAAAACGTTTGCGGTTTTTTGGAGTCTTGTTCTGTAGCTTTTACTCTCTAGATATGGTAAGTGGTGAAATGTAACAAAAATTCCCTCTTTTGACCACGGTATTAAATATAGGTTAGATTAGAAGACTAGACTAGGACTAGAAGCATTAAAATTCAGTTTGTCAAATTGTCGAGTTATCAAGTTGTCACGAAAGTCAAGTTAACTTCAAACCCAAGACGAGGCTACCTGAGAAACAATTATGTCACCCAAACTTATACGCAGCATCTCGGATGGAAAAAAAAGATGGATTTCCTGCAAAATCGTTCAGTTTTCAACATGGCCTCTCAGGAGTAGTTTTATCGATTTACACGAAAACTGAACGGAAGCATTTGATTTCTATAGGTGGTTCCCTTATTTTAACGAAGCCGTATCGTTGACCACCTTTGGTAGAAAATGAGCGAAATCTGATGTTCATGTTTGTTTAATTATGATCGTTTATTTATAGCAGGTGGGTTTCGGACATACTAAACGGCATCAGCATTTTATTACGCCCACTTCAAGACGGCAAAATCCTCTGCCTATTATGATTATCAGTAGTATAGGAGGGATGAAATTAGCCGTATTTTTGCGGTGGAATCTCATTAATTTGCGGTGGAATAAATTAACAGGGGTGACGTCATAGGCTATTTGTTTTGATCTCATGAATAAAATGCGGTGGATTCTCATTAACGTATAACCGGTTTTTAACTGGTTTGACGGATTTTATCAATAACATCATGCTCTATTTTTAGCTTGTGGCGGTCATATGTTGGATTGCGCGTACCTACTAAATGGCAAATACCGATCGAATGAGCGTGACCCGATGCACTTTGGTGTGTCCGAGAGCCACCCGCCACAAACGATCATAAGAACAAACATGAACAACAGATTTCGCTCATTTTCTACCAAAAGGCACTTAGTGATACGGCTTCAATAAAATAAGGGGACCACCGGAACAATGAAATGCTTCCGTTCAGTTTTCGTGTAAATTGATGAACTACTCCTAGCAGAGAGCTGGTTAACTTTGTTAAAAGAGCTGCTTTGCTAAGAAGTGCACGATTTTAGGTTTGAAGTTAACTTCACTTTCATGATAGCTTGAAAACTTGTCAACTTGATAAACTGACATTTTAACGCCCCTAGACCTATCCTACCTATATTAAAAGCCGATGTTCAAAAGATTACATTTTTTCACATTTCACCACCTACTATATCTAGTCAGTAAACGCTCAGTCAGCAGTTTCAACGTTTCTCGCTCGACGGAGTAAAGCTGGGAAAGAGAAACTGAACGATTTTGCAGGAAATCCATCTTTACCATCCGAGATGTTGTATGTGAGTGATTTAATTTTATTTATTCAGTAAACCCTGTCTTGATTGGGTTTGAAGTCAACTTGACTTTCGTGATAACTTGACAACTTGATAAATTAACTGACATTGCAACGCTCCGAGACCTGTCCTCCCTGTAATTAAAGCAGGTGGTCAAAAGAAGACATTTTTTGTCACATTTCACCATTTACCATATCTAGAGAGCAAACGCTCAGTCGGCAATTTCAGTTATAGAACAAGACTGCAATCAACACACCAACGTTTTACTGAAAAAAGAAACCGCGTCGTGGGGTTTAGTTGGTCTCGCTCCTTTCTTCCAGGAACGCCGTAGCTGTGGTAAATGTGTGATGGTCAGGCCGGTGTGTCCCACCGAACCGCTCTGGGTTTTTTTACGTGCATGTTTTTCTGTTTCACAACGTCCGTAGCTAGTTGGCTAAGGCTCCATAGATAAGTGCAACTGTGACACAGGACTTCGCCAAGTTACTTTCAATCAACAAAGCAACTAAATGTATATGTTACAAATTTGCGCGCGGATACATCATCCACTCTAAATGGGAATGAATGAATGAACACGGTGATCAATGAATAAGAGCCGTCAAATTGACTCGCAGCGTCAGACAAGTACACCTGTCAAACCTAGCAGGTTGCTGATGAATAGCAAACTGACAAACTTTACCGTACAGTAGATTTGGTGTTAAAAGTTAATTTTCCCCGCATTAGTTGTTCAATCCCGACGCGACAGCTGTCAGAAATGGGCGATGGTGAGAACGATCTGCCCCCCTCATCCCACTTAGCCTCTCTGTGGTCCTGTACGAGTGTGTTATTTTATTAAGTAGACGTAATTCTATTTTATTAATTTCGATTTATTTAGGCGATTGTTCTATATCGGAAAAAATACATGTTGTTGTTGGTATGCTCTTTGAAAACTTTACATCTAAAGCGGCAGACGTGGTTAAAAAATACAAGTTTTTGGCCATTTTGCACCATTTACCACAACTCTTGAGAAACAAACGAATTGCACGAAGCGTTCGCCATATCACTTCTTTAAGAAGAAAATATACCTCTTTTAAGAAAAACCTGATGGCTTGCGCACACCCACTAAATAGCAAATGCCGAACGAACGATCGTGAACCGACGCGGTTTGGTGCGTCCGAGAGCCACCCGCCACAAACGATTATAAGAACAAACATGCACATCAGATTTCGTTCTAGTGGAAAATGGTAATTAAATGTAACGATTGAAATTCATCCGTTCAGTTTTCTTGTAAATCGATGAACTATTCCTGAGAGCCGTGGGTTGTTAAAAGAGCTGCTTTGTTAAAAACTGAACGATTTTGCAGGAAATTAATCTTTACCATCCAAGATGTTGTTTGTTAGTTTGAGTGATTTAATTTAAATTTTTCAGTAAGCCCCGTCTTGATTGGGTTTGAAGTTGACTTGACTTTCGTGATAACTTGACAACTTCATAAAATGACATTGTAACTCTCCGATTGGACCTATCCTCCCTGTACTAAAAGCCCGTGGTCAAAAGAGGACATTTTTTGTCACATTTCACCACTTACTATATCTAGAGAGCAAACTCTCAGTCGGCAGTTACAGCTGCAGAACAAGACTCCAATCAACACACCAACGTTTTACTGAAAAAGACACCGCGTCGTGTGGTTTCGTTGTACCTTTCAATCACCAAAGCAACGAAATATATATGTGACAAATGAAGGCGGAAACATCATCCGCTCTGGATGGGAATGAATGCATGAATGAACACGATGACCAATGAAAAAGAGCCGACAAATTGACTCACTGCGTCAAACAAGTACACCTGTCAAACCTAGCAAGTTGCTGATGAATAGCAAACTTTTGCAGTAGATTTCTTGTTAGAAGTTAGTTTTTCCGGCATTAGTTGTTCAATAACGACGCGACGGCTTTCAGAAATGGGCGATGGTGGTAACGGTGCGCCCCGCCTTAGCCTCTTTTTTTTCTTCTCTCTCTTAGCCTCTATTTTAGTGATTTAAATTTATTTAGGCGATTTTTCTAGGTAGGAAAAAAATAGTTGTTGTACTTTGTATGCTCTTTGAAAACAATACATTTGTAGATCTAAGGCGGCAGATTAAGGCTGTTGAATGTCGTGGTTAAAAAATACAAGTTTTTGGTCAATTTTCACCATTTACCACAACTCTTGAAAACTGGAAAAACGAATTTCACGAAACGTTCGCCACATGTTGTCTTGCGCGTATACCTACTAAATGACAAATACCGATCGAATGAGCGTGACCCGACGCACTTTGGTGTGTCCATCCCAGAGCCACCCGCCACAAACGATCATAAGAACAAACATGAACAACAGATTTCGCTCATTTTCTACCAAAAGGCACTAAGTGATACGGCTTCAATAAAATAAGGGGACCACCGGAACAAATGAAATGCTTGCGTTCCGTTTTCGTGTAAATCGATGAACTACTCCTGGTAGAGAGCTGGTTAACTTTGTTAAAAGAACTGCTTTGTTAAAAAGTGCACGATTTTGGGTTTGAAGTCAACTTGACTTTCATGGTACCTTGATAACTTGTCAACTTGATAAACTGACATTTTAACGCTCCTAGACCTATCCTACCTATTCAAAGCCGATGTTCAAAAGAGGACATTTTTGTCACATTTCACCACCTACCATATCTAGTCAGTAAACGCTCAGTTACTGAGCAGTTACAACTATAGAACAAGAATCCAATCAATAAACCTGCGATATGAAAAGACACCGCGTCGTGTGGTTTAGTTGGTCTCACTCCTTTTTTACAGGGACGCTGTAGCTGTGATAAATGTGTGATAGCCAGGCCGGTGCGTCCCACCTTAACCGTTCTGGGGTCTCTTACGACTATGTTTCTTTATTCAGTCCACCACAGTCGTAGCTTGGGCGGGCACGAAGCTGTCGGAACGCCTCACAGGATTGGGATGAGCAAACAACAGAATAACAGAAGAATGGACCCTATCCCTTAAACAATAGAGCTTCGTGATACCCAGGGCCAAAAACATTATACATCATCCACTCTGGATGGGAATGAATTTACACGGTGACCAATGAATAAGAGTCAGCTGAATTATCTCACAGTATCAAACAAGTATAACAGGCGTCACACCTAAGATGTTGTTGATGAATAGCAAACTGACAATTTTTACCGTGCTGCAGTAGCTTTCGTGTTCGAAGTTAGTTTTCAATCAGCTGTCAGTTAAGAAAAGCACGATTTTTCCTGAGAAATTGATCTTTTCCATCCGAGATGTTGCGTGTTCCTTTGGGAGTGATGTAACTCTTTTTTCAGTAAGCCTCGTCTTGATAGGGTTTGAAGTCAACTTGACTTTCACGATAACTTGACAACTTTATAAACTGTTATTATAATACTTCTGGACCTATCCTATAGCACGTGGTCAAAAAGGGACATTTTTTGTCACATTTCACCACGTACGATATCTTGCCAGCAAACGCTCAGTCGACAGTTAAAAGTATAGAAAAAGACTTCAATCAACAACCAGTGATTTAAAAACGGACACTGCGTCAGACAAGTCAACTTCAGTTGTTACACCTACTAAAACACATTCTTTATGAATGGTGAAATGAAATTTAGTGTCCTGTAGATTTCGCGTTAGGCGGCAAGCTAATACCGCCCATTCCTGACGCAACAGCTGTTGTAACGGTTGGTGATGGCGAGGCCGTCGCGCCCCACCTTAACTCCTTTGGGCCCTTTGAAACGAGACGTTATTCAGTATTTTTTTCATCTAGTAAATTAGTTTTATTCATGCGATCGGTCTTACTCTAGATATATATTTTATTTACTCTTTAATGGTATGTTAAATACACTTAAAGATTCCATGTTAAAAGTCGTTGGTGCATTCGATCGTAAAACTTTTTGGCGCCATTTAACCATTCACCAAAACTCTGCAAAAGCAAATCATTGTTAGCAAAAGCATAGGCTACAAACTTGTGAAGAGAAAAAATAGCTTATATGGACATGCTAAAAGGTCGACTCCAATTGGATCAACTTTACAACCGAAGACTCGGTTAAGAATATCGTACCTACCCGCTAGTAAACGATCATTAGAACCGGCAAACTTGATCTCACGTATGTATGTTTACAAGAAGCGATGAAACAGATTCAATAAAATAAGGTGTTCAGCAGAACAACTAACGGGGATCTTCTTTTCGTGAACGAAAATCGATGAAATATAGTGCTAAGAGAGTACAGGTACCATTCAAGTGAACAGCCAGTGGTCAACTGAAGCAAGGCAGCGAGGCGTGGTAGCCACCGTTAGTTGTCAGTTTTCTGAAATAGAATACGGATTGCTTCAGTTGGTTCGCTTTGTTAACTTAATTTGTTGCATCGTATGGCGAAACATACCAATCAAGCGAGTCATGCGAGTCACTCATGGTTAGGTTTTCCGCGTAACCTTTGATTTGCGGTTATGCCTAGTACTATTATAAATTATATTAGGATGGCCATCCTCTCTGATATCATCGGCAAGTGGCTCGCGCTTATGACTCGCTGCCTCGCACTTTGGTTACACTTCCAGTTGTCGCATCGCATGATGATGTGATCTCGGCCGAGTCAAATAACTGATTCATATATCTAGTACCCGGAGTTGATTTTACCAAAACTCAAATTTTGTGATGGAAAAAGTGAAAGCTTCACAAGGACGTAGGGAAATTTCTACTGTTTTATTTTATCCATCATTGTTGAACATATTGTGGAACTTTTTGTGCTGTATTTACGGTCCGTTTCAAAATTTGTGCCGCAAGTCTGTGCCGTTCTGACTTTCTGGTCATCAGTACAGTTGTACTCATTATATTATTGGTCAATATTTTTTTACTTGATGATGCTATCAGGATCCTAACGTGAAGCCAGAATTGTGTTATTGCGTCTAATTTAAACTTTTCATTCAACGTGGTTGGAAATGAACGGTTTTACCAGTATGACACCACGGTGAGTGCCGACGTGATTTACGCGAAGATTAACCACACTACAAAATACTTCAATGCGGACGAGCGTTGATCAAATAATCTTGTTAAAACATGTAAAACCACAGGTTTTTTAAAAAAACATGCAACAAAACAATGATTTGCATTCTTTGACTCGATATTATTCGATATTTTGATATGGTGAAAACGGACATATTTTTGACCCTGTTTATTCTTTTTAACCATGGTTTCGTACAAAAAAATGACACGTTTTATAACTGCAAACTTGGAGTGTCCCACGAGGTGATCGAATAGAGCCTGAACCTGTGATGAAATGTACCTTTGCACAAGCTTTTACTGACCAAGTGGGGAAACGGAAACGACCTCCAATCACTTGCAAGTTGTATGATGCAAGGTCAAAAAAAAATAAAAAAGTCGGCTGGAAACCAGAAAACGTTCTGAATCTATGCAGTAAGCTTGCTAAAGAGCACAAACCACCACCCTTCTCTTATTTGTTGAGTGACCAGGAGATGTCCTCGGCTATTAACACTGTCATAGGCAATGTACCACTAGGATCTTACTTTGGTTATCAGCTGTTTGACAAGAAAAAAACCCAAACTTCATTTAATGTTGATAGACCTGCAGAGAAGATGGTACAAAGGCAAGATGCCAGAATTTTACCCTTTCCAGATGTACCATTGGACAATTCAAATGACTCTTTTACTCACCCAGTTAATCTTGATCAACTGCAGAGTGATATCCTAAACAAAATTACTATTGATTTGCTGGAATCACGACAAATTGAAAAGTTAACTGTGCGACAGTCACTGGAGCCAGAGTGGATGGCACAGAGAAGCATGAGGCTTACTGCATCAAATTTTGGCAAAGTTATTAAAAGGAAAAGACCACCCACTGAACCTTTTCTTCGGGACATATTTGTACCTAAAGATTTGTCAAATGTATCTTCTATTCGTCATGGGCGGCAGCAGGAACTGATTGCCAGGTTTCTTGAGTAGAAAAATGCAAAAGAGATGCAAGCAGTTCATTGTTTATGATGTTGGCCTAGTGGTTAATCCCTCTTTTCCATACCTTGGGGCCTCCCCTGATGGGAAAGTGTATGATCCCACTGAGAAGGACCCGTTTGGCTTGCTGGAAATGAAGAATCCTTACACATGGAGGAATTCTACAATGGAGGAAGCCTGTCAGGATCCAAAATTCTACCTCCATATGGTTGATGGCAAGCCAAAGCTTAAAGAAGATGACAAGAGTGGGTATTATGCCCAGGTACAAGGGCAGCTTGCTGTGACTGGACTTCCATGGTGTGACTTTGTTGTCCACCTCGCAGGTTCACATAACTTGAATGTTGAACGGATTTATTTTAATCAAAGGTATTGGGAAGAAAACCTCTTTCCAAAGTTGACAAAATTTTACTTTGATCATGCTTTGCCATTTTTGGCAAAATCCTGACTCACTCAAAGAAGTTAGTCAATATCCCTTTTTATAGTGTAGAAGAGTTTATTGTTTTGAAGTTAATCATTTTGGCCTAGTTGAATTTTCTTGTTTGTACTCTTTGGCATGTTCCTATTGGCCCAGCATTGAGCATTGGGTCATTTTCAGATTAAGGTTCTCAGTGTTTTTGTCTCTGGAGAACTGTTTGTTTTTAAATATTTTACAAACTAAATAAGGAATTATTTTCTATTTTGATTGCGGGATTCGCACCGACTGACATCCCCTTGACATCCTGGATCTGTCCCCATGCTCAAACCTATGTGCACTACTAAGTATGTGTCGGGCATGTCAAGGACACAAGATAAGTTGATTGATGTCAGTTTAAGCTAAAGGAAGTAATTATGCTTCGGTATTAACTCCATAAACCCGAATATCAACGTACAGTTACTCCTTACTGGTTTCCTTTCATTTCAAATAGATGTAGTTGTAAGACAGTGTTTAAAACTTCAAGATTTATCTTTGGTGATCATTCCCTTTATTTTCATTACCTGTTTGTTCTTAAGTTTTTTTTTTGAGTCAAAAAGGTGCTGTCAATATTAGGGCTTTAAAAAGTATTCTTGGTTTGCAACCATGTGACAAAGCAGCCATGTTGGTTCTCAGAGCAATATAATTTTTTTTGGAAACATTTGCATCAAAATAGGGTTAAGTTCCCAGCAGAGACAAACGTTTTTGTTCTTGCCTCCAAACATGGTCGCTGTGACGTCATATGCAATATATATATATATATATATATATATATATATTCTGAGCATGACGTGTGGGTCAGTCTAACGATTTTTTGTCAGGATCGAACAACATCAAAGCAAAAGCATTTTAACACAACCTTCATAAATTTTCTTTTAATATGGCTCAATAATGACTTAATAAGTAAAAGTGTCATTACAACTAGTCAAGAATGGGATCCATAAAGTTTGACAAAATACAACAGATTGTCCAAATCTGATTTATAGTCCCAAACATGTTGACATGGATTTCACTGGAAAATATTTGAAATCGGCGAACTTTCCCTATGGCCCTCTCAATGTGAATTCGGTGCTGTGCCACTGTCTGTGTTTTAATTACATCGCGCTCAGTGAATGCACTTTGGTTTGCAAGGAATGGGGGAATGTTGAGACCCAAGTTAATTTTTTTAAGCTCATCGCCAATGTCAAATCCCTTGTCTGCCATGACAGCATCAGCAGCTAGTATTTCCCCCACTGTCACCTTGTCCTTAAGGATCTCTAAGAAACCGCTTCTTATTACAATTTCCTTGTCTGAAATAGACCCTGTGTACAATTGAGAGACAAAAATAATGCCACCCTTGGAATTAACTCCAATAAGGCTTTTGAGAGTAGTTGTTGACTTGTAGCTGGAATAGCTCTGGGACTGCCTTAACAGTGATGAGGGGGTCTGTATTCTAAGTTCTGTTGCATCGATAATAACAACAGTATTGGGATATTTCTCTTTGAAATTAGATGGTATATTGGCAATGATAACGTTTCTGTGGGGCCAGATCTTTAAATTACCAAGCCGTAGGTACAGATAATTGATCCAGGTTGTACAAAGTTTAGAAACAGTTGCTTCAGATACATGAAACCTTACAGATAAATCAACATTTGATGACCCTAGCCTGAGCTTCATTAAAACTAGAAGAAATTCATCTTCAACTCCCAGGGAATATCTCCTGTCATCACTCACAGAAACCTCTTCATCGCTTGATTCCCCTGAAGATGATTCCACAGATTCATGTTCTGAATCAAATAGAGAATTTGGATCAATGCTCACCTGTTTTGCCGCTTTTGAATCCCAGTTTACAATGTTTGATCTGTCTAAATCAGGAAGAACAAACTCAAGTACCATCCTGAATCTCTCATACGATTTAAAACCGGTAAAATGGGAAAAATACTTGACCTCTTTTTGAGGGTTCTCACACAAGGACTTAAGCATAGCTATTGAAAATCTATGTAAACATGGCACCTCCATGTCAACTTGTAGCCCTCTGGAAATAAAATTGTCTTTGTCGGTTTCATCGAAATGTCCTTCTCCTTCGGAAGCAGTGGCCGTGAGCTCGTCTTCCATCAGTTCTTGCTCTGCCTGAAGTTTTGCTCTCTTTGCAGGTTAGGACCTCTCTTCTTTCTTTTTAGTCCAAGAAAATACGGATGGACAGACTCCTTTATCTCTGTTTAGTTTTTTCTTCTTGCTTGAAAGCGAAATATAATCGTCCTTTGTAAAGTGATCAGAGCATACTTTTGTACTTTTTGTCACTTTGAAATCTTTCTTTGGATCCCTCTTTATACGTGAAATCCAAACCTTGAAATAATAAAACAGAAAGTTTATGATCAAGGTTTATGATTGAACGTTCAGTGTATAAACACGTGCAACGAACGGACACTCGACTCGCCGTAAAATTTTGCACATTTCTTACCTTTACGAGTTTTTCATCCGTTGGAAAATCGTGGAAAGATAAACTGGTATCGGCGGAACTGTTTATATAACAATCGTACACACAACAGTAATGAACCATAGCCAGAATTTCAAACAACTCTGACACTAGATAGATACGCGGTTCGATGTTTGTTTACCCAATAGAGATCACGTGATAGCTTTATGACGTAGACGGCGAATAAGGTCTATTTGGGCGTATTCCAGAGCTTCCTGCAAGACAGTTTCGGTTTTGGATCAGCTAGTAGAAGTCGTGTGTTTATCTAATTTTTCTTGCTTTGAAGTGTCCAAGCAAACTTGCTAGACGTTCTGAAATTTAAACAGTTTCTCAGAAAGCATGTAACGTGCCTTTTTAAGGTTTGTTCATTAGCCCACAATGTAGAAAAGCGCCACATCTTTCTTCCGTGCTGCCGTCCATGTTGGATCGACGAGGAATGACGACAACTATGAAAGGTAAAATCTTGTTTTCGTTGTCATATAAATTGTTTTATGTCATTCTAAGATTTCTGTGAACATCTTCCTCCTCATCTCCTTCTATACTGCAGTATCATACGTTATGTGTTAAAATTGAAATAAGTAAATTTAATACCTTCGATTCACTTTAAGGGGGGAGAAACTTAACTACAAGGTGGTTGCTATGGAAGAGTTCCAAACGTCATATAATGAGTTTCTTTACTTCCTCGGCTATGATGTTTGGTCACGTTCATTCTGTTAATGGTACCATTAAATTTCGTAAGTCACAGCCATATTTGGTAAGTCACGTGACCAGAACATAAAAACCCTTAAAACTCAAACATCTTACATTTTTTTCCAATAAAACCAATGTCAACGGCTTAAGAACATCCTAATAAAAAATCTGTAGCATGGATTTGTTAAATTTCACGTAATTGAAAAAGCTATGACGTCATAAAGGTGTATTTTGATACATTTTCTTTAATAACTTTCCTGTTTTTTCGCCTAACGGTAATTCCATGCTACAGATTTTTAAAAAAGTTGAATTGCTTATGATTCGGCAAAAAAATCAGATTTTTATCTCGTTTCCTTTGAGTTTTTACGCTTTTTCATTCTTACGCGCGGTTGGGGACTGGCACTAGTTACGCATGTGCAATGTCGATTTAGTGATGTCTTGTGTTCAGTTTCATAGTTCCCACCACATTAGCAGTTTATGACACGTGAGAAATGCTAACCATGAAATAATGTCCCTAGCAACGACTCCAAAACTGTAGTTAAGTTTCTCCCCCCTTAATTTACGAAATAACAGGGCGTAACATGTCGATAATATCGATTGTCGATAATAATCGATCGTTATCGATTGAATTCGATACTCATCAATCGACAAATATCGGAAATCGATAAAAGTCGATCACCTAATTTCTTGTGATTATCGATTTTCAATGTTACAGTTCAATTTTGATCGATTTCGATCGACAAGAAACGAAGTTGGCGAACGCGGATTAACGAAACAGGATCGGCTACGTAGGTTGTGGACTGGTACAACAACCACAGACGTAAAGAAAAGGAAGGAACGTACAAACCCAGCGAATTTAGCCAAGCTGGCGGAGACAACCAGAAATAAAACGCTCGTTCTGATTAAAATAAACTGTCAGTTACTTTGCCTGGCCACTCTTTTTTCGCTTAATCTTTGCCCCATTTCATCCCCCGTTTCCCACGGAAAAGAAAAGCGGCTCAGGGATGGGGTAACAGGACATGATCGATTGACATGATCAAGCTCGGACGTATAAAAAACATGGTCCTGCTCCACATTTTTGGGGTCCATCAAGTGCTGAACGAACCACTGTTTATCTTGGTTTATCATTTCTCAAGGTAATTATTCGATTCTACATTGAATAACAAACCACTTGGTTGCTCAGTTTTTTTATGTAACTTGATTGCTGTAAAGATTTACTTCAGAGCGGTTTATACTTCCATAGAAAAGTCGTTCGAGCTATTATTAGTTTGGTTAATTTCATAGCCATGAAAATCTTGTGAAGCAGCAAAATAAACCTTTTCAGATCAAATCTCTGACGTATGTTCTTTATTATAGGCAAGCCTGCAAATAACAGTCGGTCATCGGACAATTGTCCGGCAAATTT
Source organism: Dendrophyllia cribrosa (assembly GCA_024195265.1). NCBI lineage: Eukaryota > Metazoa > Cnidaria > Anthozoa > Scleractinia > Dendrophylliidae > Dendrophyllia > Dendrophyllia cribrosa. The sequence goes on along the minus strand of JAJLRJ010000002.1, from coordinate 6,311,420 downwards.
GAGGTTTTGACAGGTAAAAGTTGAGCCTGGTCGGACACTCTGACCGGGCATTTCAGCTTCAATGAAAAATATTTTTTCTTGAAGTTTGTGGCCAAATATGGAACAAGTTTATTTTATTATACTACTGCAATACAACGCAAAAATGCTTTGTTATCACTTTCGTTTTTCTTCCGTTCCGAGAATTAATTTATCACGCGGAATGCGTCGTCGCAAATGTCACGTTGAATTGTAAACACGCCACATCAAGCGCCAGTATTCCTTTAAAGTTGTTAATTGACGCTTTTTGCAGCGACGTCGTGAAAGATCGTTTAGCTCCATTTAGTCTGAATTATGTTCCACTGAAAAACTACTAAAATCTGAGGCCTTATGTTATTACTTATTGTCTGTTATCTGCAAGTGTTGTTGTGAGGTAAATTACAGTCGTAATTTGACCCCATTGAAATGTTATGCAAATTAAATATACGGCCCGAATTCTCACGTTTACCTGAATGCAATCGCTTTCAAAAACTCGAAAAACTGTAAAACGTAACCAATGTTTATCTAGTCTGTATGATCACAAATCAGTTTTGTAGCTCCTTATTTTTTTACGTCTTTGGTTTCATTGTTTCCGACACACTGCATTGATCTTACCACAGTCATGATTTTGTGAAAACTCAAAAGGGTGAATGTAAAAATTAGTCACGCTTTGTAATCACGGGCAATTCCAATTCCAAAAATAACTTCATCTTTCAATTCAAGTTTACAAGTTCTTCAATTCAAAAACTACCTTCCATTCGCTTAGCACTTTTGCTACGCGAAGGAGAGTTATTTTATCAAGTTTCAACGTGTTGCAATACAATACAATACAATACAATTTTTATTGCTGCCGCAGGCAGTTTACTAATGGTGTTGGATGGAGAATTTTTCTGTCCGTCCCTCTGTCTCGGTTTTCCGAATATAACAATGAATTGTTCGAGAACCAATCAAGATGTACTACGAAACCGTCGGGAGTCTCGGCATCCAATCAAAACAAAGTGATGACAAGCCGACTCGAGTATGCATGGATGCACGCCTAAAGCTGTTTATGTTTCGACGCCATATTGGACTGGTTTACAAGCTTTTTTGCTATCCATTCGACTTGGTAATGTCTAAAAGTACGCTGGAAATCAGTTGAACATGGACAAAGGTTCTTCTCAGGGCCAACGTAGTTGCTGGATCTCTGTTGAACAAGACGCTGTGGGAGCGTATACTTGGGCATCGTTGTATGAGGCATCAGATTAGGCATATTGGAAAATAAGCTTACATGTCTTGGGAATCTGCTAAGGAATCTGCATGCACGTTAGTTCACGATTTGATAATAGGGAGTATTGGAATAGTGTAAGCACGCTAACAAAGAAGCGCGTTAACCTTCAAAAACCAGAAGACACAAGCGTGCGAGATCGCACGCAAATTATTAAAATAGCGTGTCCACTGTGTCAGAATCTTTCAGTTTATTTTGTCTGGTCCGAAACCGGGGTTAAAACAACTTTTCGAATTGAGAGTTTTGCTGGAAGTATTCCTGCCATTATTATAATAAATTTTGAATGAAACTTATAAATTTAATCAAAGTTAATGACAGAAGTGATAATTTAGGAGGAGAGAAACAAATTTAGCCCTTTCTATATTTTTTCAGTTGAGGTAAAAATGCTTCAATTTGCATAATGTAAAAAGTAATTTGAAACCTTTCCAGTAACGCAACGCATCTTGCAAAAAAATATATCCAATTTTTATTCCTCCGTATCCGAAACATAGAAAAGAAAATTAAATGAAAAACGTGATCGCTTTAAGGTTATTTTCGCCCGAGAAACATTCACTAACTCGCACTCCAACTTCACGACTATAAAAATTCATGAAAGCCAAACAACTAAAAGAAGTGAAATTAATCAGGATTCCTACCACGCTTATATATTTCTTCCTTCGCTGCCCAGTGCCACTTTTTATTAAACAAACGCTATGTATTCGTCTATAAAATCTGAGGCGGATGATTCGAGAATCAGGAAAATAACCGGCACGAAATCAAGACAAATAGATTATTTACATGTGGGAATGCACAGAACTGAAGGATTTTTGCCCAATAGACAAATTTGGCTAACGCATTGTTGTACCCAATTCAAACCTTTTGGGATTAGAACTCTTTGTTCGTCATATTTCCATATCAATGAAGCATTGACATGGAAATTATATGGAAATATTGTGAACAAAGAATCTTATTCCCAGAAGTTTGGAATTGGGTACAACAATGCATTAGCCGAATTTGTCTATTCCACGGCGATGGCGTAAATTTGATTTATGTCAACCCGACGTTTTCAAGATTCTTATAGAGGCAGCACTTCACTTCCAATATGGAACTACTAGTTTTACTCATAACAATAGATATATACATTTTACAAGAACACACTAAACAAGAAAAACTACATCTTACTAAATCTAATTACACAAATTTTCTATTTAATTGAGCCCGAAAAAAAAATGTCTTTCAGGGGAAACTTGCTTTCAAAAGAAGTTGAAGAATTCATGTAATCTGGCCAATTTTCAAGTCGCTGAATGTTACTGTGAGTTTTAAACAGTCCAGGAAAGTCTACAAGCAGAGGTCACCAAAATGTGTTCTTCGAAAAGAAGATTCTTCTGACTTAATCAGTTCATCTGAGGAATCTGAAGAGACTCTCTTCAGAAGTGAAGAGGAAGATACAGACACATTTTGATTCTCCATAAAACACAAACTTTCTTTATTTTAGTTAATTAATATCATCGCAAGATGTAACAGACCCTTCTCTAAATGGCAACAAAATTTAAAATCAATCTCATTGACATAGCAAGAAAGAGCTTGGATTAAAATAATTAATAGAAATGAGAAAAAAGTTCAAGGCAATATATCACAATTTCTTTGAGAAATCATGATTTCAAAATTCCTAAAATTTACAGGTGTTTGTGTGACTAGGGGTGTGGTGCCAATTACAAACATTTTTAAATTTGTCGATTATCAACAGGTAAATAATACCTGATTTAATGTAAAGGTGCTCTTTCTGGTGCTAGTATTGATTTTTCACTCAGTTGACTTTAATTTTAAGCCGTTCGAATTTGCAACCAACATTCTGACGAAGGGTCACCATCTATATTGAAATACAGAATGGAAATGTCTCTAATGTCTCTTTTTTTAATTTCTAATGACAAAGAAAATTTTTGTCCGACCAGACTGGCTTCTTGTCAGGTCAAAACTTGTCCTTGGCCTGACAAATGACCTGCTTATAGACAAAAATTATTTGCAGGCTTGTATAGGTGTTATCAGCAGCGTTATCATTATGCATTTTGCCTCTCCCTGCCTTCTGTCACGCTGTGTCACGCTGCTTCTCTGTGCCGTCCCCCCCCTTGCAGAAAAAAAACTAGTCCTATTGGTATTGTCAATCGACAAGTTAAATTTGTCAATAAAAATTGATAATCAGTTTAAAATCTTGTGATTATCGACTTTTATCGACAATTTATCCATTAGACAAATTTGGCGAAGCGTAAAACGCTTTGAGCTATGCGTTAGACGAATTTTCCGAAGCGTTAAACGCTTCAAGCTATCCGTTAGAAGAATTTGCCATACCATTAAACGCTTCAAGCTATCCGTTAGATGAATTTGCCATACCGTTAAACGCTTCAAGCTATCCGTTAGATGAATTTGCCATACCGTTAAACGCTTCAAGCTATCCGTTAGATGAATTTGCCATACCGTTAAACGCTTCAAGCTATCCGTTAGAATGCTTTCCTCGACCGTTAGAACGCTTTGAAGGCCGTTAGCTATCCGTGCGTTAGCCATTAGTTTTTATCCGTTTAACGGATAAGCGTTAGTGTACGTTTTCCTGTGTGAGGTCACAAATACACTAAATATATGACAAAGTACCTGTGCTCAAACATAAAATTGCTTTTAGAACACCAAGAAGATAATATCAAGTGATTTCTTCAAGAAAAAACAAACCATAATAAGTTTTTCTGCGATTTTTCCACGACTCTTGGGAGGAACTTGAAAAAATTGGCCAATTTTTTCAAGTTGCAATCCATTTCCATCCTAGCCATTCGCAGCCAAAGATAACAAATACTAGTTTCTGTGCACTGGTAGAGTATTTGTTAACAAAACTGGACCGTTATTTTAAGGTTTCCATTGAAACAAATATGTTTTTTGGCTTTTCAAAGTGATACTAAAAATAGGTGACAGTGTCCCTCTAAGGTCAAAATAAAACATGCCCAAAAAATTGAGTACCTTTTCAAATCAACCTTATGCAAAACCACAGGATGTTGAAATTTCTCATAAGTTTAGAAAGGGAAAGAATCCCCGGATCATTGTCAAATTCCTCAGGCACAAAATCAAGTCGAATCTCTACCGAGCGAGAGTGAAGCTGAAAGACGTCAAAGTTTCAAACCTATTTAATGGGTTATCTTACGCGTTGAGGGCCGAATCCAATATGATTTATTTAAATGAAAACTTAACATCACGTCGACGTAGGATCATGAATCGGGCAAACGAATCAAAGGCTCCCGTGAGCCAGCTCATGGATGAGTTGGATTAGTGTAGAGATAGTTGAATATTGAGAAGAGGAATATATAGGTGGGATTGTTTAAAATATGTAGTATTTTGCTTGCTTATCAAATGCACATTTACATAACACATCTGCTATGAGAGACAACCCTCCGTGCGTGTCATATTTGCAATTGACTTTCCTTTGCGATTTAACCTTATATGTATTTACATTAAAAAGCCGCTAACAAAATTTAAACTTGGGTTCTTCAATTCTAGCAGGCAGCAGATGATACAGCATTCATTCCCTGTTGCATTCGTCCTCCAATTCGAGAGACAATTTTGAAAGACAAATCGTCAATTTGTCCAAATAATAATGAACCATAGTCAATATTAATTTTGTCAACGTCGCTTTATCAATCCGATGTCCATTTTTTGCAGTTAGTGTTCTTTGGCTTATTAGCTTTCCATTGAATGGCAACCCATCTCAAGGACACAATAGGTCTTCACACTCAATTGCATCTACTCTATGTTATTGGGCAAAATGCAGGCTGAATTCATCCAAATAATTATTAATAATGAACCACGGTCGATATTTGTCAACATCGCTTTAACAATTCGATGTCCATTTTTCGCAGCTAGTGTTCTTTGGCTTGCAAGCTTTCCATTGAGTGAAAACCCATCTTTCAGCCCCAACAGATCTTCACACTCAATCGCATCTACTTCATGTTATCACATCTAAAATGTGCCTAAAATATGTGCATAAGACTCTTGACATGGATCAAAACCAACACTTAGTAGGGGAGATAGGAGAAAAATGTTTAATCCAAGTTTCACCTCTTGAGCTTTGGGCAGCTCGAAGTAAGTTCTTGCTGGCCAGCCAAAATTGGGCAAGGCAGGCAAAGGCCATGAGCTGGCAGCAGAGGACCAGGAGGTTCACTGATTTTGAGGGAATGGACTTTGGGATTGGAGTGCAGGATTTAGCAGCATGGCGCAAAATTGGCCATCTGAAGTTAAAAATCAACATAAAATCGAGAAATTCGGGTAAACATCGGGATTTGTTATTTCGAGCGGGATTCAGCAGGAGACATGGAGTAATTTTTTGCATACATTATTTCTTGAAAACGACGGAAAAACCAACAGAAAAAAATCTGAACAATATAAAATGTTTTGCAATTAATTTGTAGTTCACATGCCAAAAATGAGGCAAATCTGATCAAGAAAAATAAAAAAACAACCTAAAAAGCAACATAGAACGGTTATGCCCAGAAATAACATAATAGGAATTAATTAGCTCACCAAGATATTTACAGGGGATAATGCAGAAGAGAAATTGTTAATAGAAATTAACAACTATTATTCATTGACCTGATATGAGAAAAAAATTACTTATTTAATAGAAATTTGTATGGAAGAAATATCTGTGGAAATGTCATGTATACAGCTAAGTCTCTATTTGTCATAAATAAATAATAAAATAAATAAAACTTTGAATATCTAATACCTTATTGGTACTAATTTTCGCGGGCACTTAATTTCGCGAAAAAAAGGTCGGCATATTTCGCGGGTCTTTATTTTTGCGATTTGGGTGCAAAATTATTTTCTTAGGGAATTAATTTTCGCGAAAATGAAAAAAAAACATTTTATTTCGAGAATTTTATTATTTTATACTTCTTATTGCTGAAAATCATCAACTCATAACAAAACCAAGCTATATGACGATAGCGATACAGATGAAGAGGTTCAAAGTAACACAGATAGTGAAATTTGACTGTTAAACTGTTGTTTATCATTTGTAGGCATGCCATAGAGCTTTTACACTTTATACACAATACATGTACGTAGACATGTGTTTCTTTATTAAATTGAGAAAACAAGAAATATAGGAGGGTATTAAATTTCGCGGGAATTTTTTTTCGCGTCGCTTTAAGTTCGCGATTTTTTTTTAATCGCGAAATTAAAGCGACACGAAAATTAGTACCAATAAGGTAAACTAATTAATTTTTTTTTTTCGTTCGGAAGTTTTCTTCTGCTATTTAGCTGTTCAGCACGAGCTGTTTGAAATAATTCTTTAGCCATTCAGCCGTTCACAGCCAGCCGTTCAGAAAAATTATTTTGCCGTTCACCGTGAGCCATTTGAAATTTTTCTTCTGCCGTTCATCCGTTTAACTTTATCCGTTCAAAATTTTTCTTCTGCCGTTCAGCCGTTCAACTTACATCCATTCGAAATTTTTCTTCTGCTGTTCAGCTGTTCAACTTCATCCAATCAAAATTTTTCCTCAGCCGTTTATCCATTCACGGTAACCATTTTAAACGGCTCGGCCATCCGTTTTTCATCTGTTCACTAGCCGTGCATTTTGCCTTTCGAACGGATAGCCGTTTAAGCATCGTTTTCGTGTGAGAGGTCACATTTTCTATGACAAACTTTTGGCTATTAGGTATAATAATAAATTATTATGAACATAGAAATAATATGCATATGACTTCAATCAGTCGCAGGAGTGCTCGATACATATACATGTGGAACGAAATATAATTTCAAGATAGAAAACAGTTACTTGAGTTTCATGCACTAAGCAATAGAGCGTTTTCACTTGACGTCATAACCGCCATATTGGTGTTCCCGTACAAAAGAATTTTAATTAACTTCTTTTGTTAGGAACACCAACATGCCTGCCATGGCCTTTGTCATTTGAGTCCCACGGGACTGAAGGTCACGTGAGTGAAAACGCTCTATTGTCAGACTGTGTCTTTGAAGGTGGTAGAGAATATTTAAGGAGGATGGTTGGAGCGATCATGCTTCTGATTGGCTGCACAGAATTTGTTTTATGTGCCAATATTTAGTAATTAAATATTCAGATCTTTCGTTGAGGAGGACAGATTTGTCAGGAGACAAGATGCAAAGTTTCTCTGATAAACATAAGAAACCCCTTCCGCTGCAAGTAATGGTGACTCTTACAATTTTTCTATCTTCAAATTTACAACTACCTGAGTGGGTTTTTTAAAACCATACTGCTCTGTAGGCTGGTCTGAGCATGTGGGATGTGCTTCATTTTCTGTTGTTGTTGTTGTTGTTCAAAAACTGTGTCCAAAAGTCCACAATATTGAAAAAAGGGTTTTGCTGTCTTTTTGTTCTCCTCCGCTAACTTCCTTTCCTTTGCTCTCTCTTTTGTGTGATTTTCAGGTTGGCTAGGATTATAGATGAACCCTTTTTTAACCGTGTTTTCACAATTTTTATATAGACTATATATAACAACAACCTTTATTTGAAGGGGTATCTATTAAGTAACTTCAGAAACCCATAATATAGCTGCCAAGTCTCACGCCTTAGGCGTGAGTCTGAGGCACGCCTGCGAGTCCAAAACTCCGATCTCACGCCTACTCACGCCTATGGAGCAATTTCTCACGCCTGATTTACAGATTTGAGCTATCAGCCTAAACTGATCGCATGATCCAATTAAAAATATAGTTATGTTCATGAAAATAGCACTTTTTGTAGGTTTTTATCGTTCTGAACATTACAATAAGGTACAGCTGGATGATATTAAACGGAGGTCAGAGGTCCAGGGAAACTTCCGAATTCTTCGGAACATTTTCGGACAACTTCGGACATCTTCGGAATAGATCGGGTTCTCTTCGTATTTGGTCGGATCGCCTTTGGATATTCTGGCACTTCCCTTGAAAAAGTTCTCACGCCTATCACTCGGAAAAAGTTGGCAGGTATACCATAAGTGGGTTGAAACGTGCAACTGTCTCTTGTACGCTTCAAAACAAGCTTCCGATTATTTAATTTGATTAGAAATTGTTACAGCCATATTTGGAAAATCAAGATAAAAATATTAACCAATGTATTCGCTAGAACAACTTGATTCCAATCTCGAGGGACTGAGGGGTTTCCAAATAAGGTATTAAGCAAAAATATGAATATTTGGAAGCTGTGAATGCGCGTTACATGTTTCAACCCACTTATGGGTTTCTGGTAACTTTCTGATAAACTGCTAGATTCTCATTCCAAATTGCCAAGTGTATTCCCTTTTAAAAATATAGGTGGAAGAATTTGACGTTGTAAACATCAAAATTAAAATTCACTTTTGAAATTAGTTAGCACCTTATTCCGTGCACCCCTTCGTTTTGTACTCTTGCCTTACAGAATATATAAGATAATAATCAAAATTATTAATTCAAAATAAATTAAGAGTATGTCTAGCTACCTGGAAAAACCATGATTTGGGCTAGCTGAACCAGGCATCCAAGCAGTTGGATTGTGCCACTTGAGCCAACAAATAAGCACAGTCCACTGGTTTTTTTAAAAATCCAGCTAGATATCGATTTTTAGTTACAAAAATTGTCAAATTCTGTACCGTACCCAATGTAAGAAATAAACAATAGTATCTAGAATATAGCTTACATGTATATAGGAGTCAGTTCCCATGGTGATCGGCTAGCGTGGATCAGTATCATGGAGTAGATTGGTCTCTAATAAATGAGTAATCATGGTTCAATTAACCGCATCATTCATTCAGGGGATAACATACTTTCCAAAATAGCTCACATACATGTAATACCTGCCTATATTTTCCTCTGTGCAAGAGTTAGGGATAGGTATCAGGTTAAATGGCATTTGAGCCACAGGTGGCCCACATTGCCTGAGCTTAAGGCAGAGGTCCACCTGAATGTCATTTTTCTGCCACTTGACATGGCTTTAATGGAAATATCTCATTCACATTTCAAGCAATCCAGAAACTCTATGCTCATTTTCATGAATCTCTGTTATGGGGTGTTTTGTAAATTTTTGGGTGATTTTTGGGTATGTTTGGGAGAAAATAGTTTTTTTTTAAAAGGATTTGTAAAATTAAGAGAAATAAGAAATATTGAAGATTTAGTGAAGTTTTAAAATTAGAATTTGTAGTTAGTAATTAATACATGTAGGCAGACACCAAGTTAGACTCCACTAGCAACCTGTGGTGCTCTTGTGTGGGTATCAATTGTCTATTGGTGTTCCAAAATTCATTTTCTTTCTTCTAATCCCTTGTTTAAACCTCTTAAAATTTCATTCAAATTCGTGTGTACCCCCGCCTTAACCCAGTTTTAGTACAGAAATAAACACGGAAGAAATTGTCTACATACATAAACTTATGTATGTATATGTTCTCTCTTGTACTCAATAATTGAGTTATAATTTTGTGTATTCTGTATGTTTTTTTAATAGTAGGAAGTCTACAAGCAAGGTCTTCTTGAAGACAAAAGTGAACTGAGTAAAGAATATGGGTGAATTATACATTATTTAGTTGAAATCCATTTTCAGATCAAAATAATTTTGTTATTTTCCCGCACTTAAATGCCAGACCTACATGTATCCCTTCAATTTTTTTTCTTTTTTAAGTTAAAATAACAAAACTTTATCCCCTCTTTCAGGCAAGAGGTCAAAACTTAAATGTTTGAAATTACATCCAGCTTCAGACCACGGAACTCCTTTCTCCTGCCCAACCCCCAAGAAGTTGAAATTTTGGTTATTGTTACAATCAACTTACATTTGAACAGTACTGTTCCTCTCATCGCAATGCCCCACCCACCTCCCACTTTCTTAATCCTTCTTTGTTTTAATTTTATTTTTAATTTTTTTTTACTTCACTGACTTCAATTATCTATTTTACTCATAGGAGCATCTCTAAACAGAGCTCTTTGCAATGTCAGCAGCTGAGAATGACAGCCTGGGTAGCTGTCAAAAGGAAGGCAATGATGCTCCACCTCCTCTCAGTATTAAACTGCCCAAGTCAAGTGAGCTTCCAAGAAAGTCCAAACCATGGAGCAATGACCCTGTTGACATTGTTTTGTTGACAGTGGAGGACTGCGAGTTCTTGGCATGTTATGCATACATGAGAAACCCCATTAGAAGGTATCACAGTGATCTTGGTTGTGTGTACTTTGGAACCATTGGCGATGATGATGATGATGACAATGACAATGACAATCAACTGAAAGTTGCTTTATTGAAGTGCTTCGCAGGTTCCTCGGGACCAGGTGCTGCTCAGGTTGTTGCTAATGATGCAGTAAGGATACTCAGGCCCAGGGCCATTTTTTCTGTTGGATACTGTGAGGGACTGAAGCCAGAAAAAACCCGATTAGGAGATGTGGTAGTATCATCTAAGCTGACATTCAAAGACTTGAAAACCCCAGTGGGAAAAAGTATTTCTCACCTTATCAAGCATTCAGGTGATGGCTGGATTCCACCATTAGAAAGGCCAGATGCTCACCAAGTAAAGGTATGTGATGGCGAGATATTGAGCTGCAAAGACAAGGAGACTGCCAAACAATTGCAGTCAGGAGCGATTGCACAGGAAATGGAAGGACAAGGTTAGTTTCAGCAGAATTAATTGCTTAAATTGCTTTAGACACATTGTTAAAATGGGTAAATTGGCCACAATAAAGAGGTTGAAGAAAACTGGCATTGGACCATTTTGACTCACTGGATACTAAGTGGTGACAACATTTGACTAGTTAAGTGAAAGGATCTTTTTAATAACTACGTCTTGTATGGCCACCTAATTATTGTCACAGGTTGATGTGATTTTCACAATAATCTTTCCTGTGGTAATCAGGGATATTAAGTCAATAGAGGAGCCCTGGGACAGTCAGGTTAATTTAGATGGTGCCCCCTCCCCACCCCCCTTCTTTCTAGGTATATCCCACTAGTCTTATGAAGATTTGTGTGATGTTTAAGATCAAGAAAAATTCTTGATTCTTTATTCTCATTGTTGTGCCATCTTGTCATTCAATTTTGTTGATTTCGTGCATTTCAAAGCTTGATTGTGCAATGTGGCTGGTGCGCAGAAGCATGAGGTTACAGTGTAATCTACTACTGATAGCTTCTTAGAAGAAGTTATACTTATATCAGGTCAGATTGGCCATCTTGGATCCAAGCCTTTTAGAATTTAGCTTTCTACCCATGCTACACACACACTGCTCTAAATAGTCTGATTAACGTTTGTTTGTTTTTGCACACTCAAGTTTTTATCCTTTTTTCTAATTAATTTCCTTAGGCGTTTTTGTGGCAGCCCATAACCTGAAAATGGAATGGGTAATCGTTAAGGGCATTTCTCACTTTGCTGGCAGCAACAAAATTCCAGAAGAGTCCTGGAAGTCTCATGCTTGTGTGATGGCAGCATCTGTTGTATCCAACATGTTAAATGATACAGTTGTTTTCAAGCAATGGCCCCACTACAAAGGTATGTGACACAACCCCTGCATCACCATATTCTTGAAAATGTTTCTTTCAAAATTAAAGGTGCTACTTTTTAACTCTACAGTGTTTCATTAGTTTGCATGCTTTTCCTTAAATTGCATGCATAGTTCACCTACATTTATATTTTTTATGGTTCTTTTCACTTGTATTGTTATTAATTGCTGTGGATTTTTAATTTTCAGTCTTAGATGCATGTACGTGTTTTAACGAGCTGTAAAGCTCCTATAAGCGTTACTTGATTAAAGATCCTACTACTAAGTTCAGTTAGCTTATGTAGCAGGTGTTGGTTTATATAAAGGGTGCAATTTCCAGGACACGCCTAAGGGGAATAATTATGTGAAGGAAAGTCTCCCCCCTCTTCCCCCCCCCCACCCCCCCCCCCCCCTGTTACACCGCAAAATGTAATAACAATCAACGCAAAATGTAATAACTTTTCCAACGCAAAATGTAACACTTTAGTTGCAAATTATTTGATGCTATCAGGCGAAGTCAAAGTACGAAAGTGTTTTACTGTGACTGATGCATTCCTGTCCAGCATAGGTGGATAGAAACAGAAGGATATAAAATTAACTGAGATATCTTTTTTCATCACTGAATTATTACAGCTATAATAAGTAAATGTGGAGGAACAGGATTGAGCTAGAAAGCAAGACTTATACATTGTACGAAAATTAGTTCATCCGATCGATGCAAGTAAAAGGCCGCATACTCAGCCCCTTCGATACTGTGACTTCACGCAAACATGGTACGTTTAAGAGGATCTCAATGGGGCGGTGGCTGCTATAGCGGTTAACGGTTTAGAAAAGTGGTTTGACTAATGACCGTCAAAAAGCGGTCGTTCGGGTGGGAAATGAAATAAAACGGTCCTGCAGCTGGAAATTTCTACTTGGAAGAATCGTTCCATTTGATTTCCCACCGGAACAACACATACATGTACAAAAGGAAAGCGCTTTTGGATCAACTGAGTTTCAATTTGAATTTTGAAAGTTTCATCTAAACAACGGATAAACGAGTAAGAAAATCAAATACCACATCTCATTCTAGCAAGTCTTATATGGTGTAAGAAACACATGTGCACTTCTTGACTGTTCTCATACACTGCATATGTAACTCAACATTACAATGTACGAGGAGCAAGTTTGATATTTCCTTGAACTCCCGATATAATGAGCATCAAAGTGTGGCAGTGTGCGGAGTACCTCGGATGACCTTCAGATAATCTTTTGTAGAGCACTTCGGAAGGCTTTGGATAATCTGCTGTAGCCTCGGGATGGTTTTCAGAATACCTGAGGTGATGTTCGGTAATTTACAATGTTTCAAGTGTTTTTCACAATTTTCAAGTAACTCCACTGCACTGATTGCATTAAATTGTTTACACATTTAGCACTCTATTTTTCATGTAATAGATATAATTGAAGTGTTATTACATTTTGCGTTGATTGTTATTACATTTTTCGGCGTAACACCGCCCCCCTGCTTCTTTCCATTCACGAGTGGGCGTCCTTGAAATTGGACTATTTGTACAAACCGGCGCCAGTCTGCACCAGCTATAGATGAGCCTGAATAAAGTTGCACTCTTCGACCCTGTTTTGCTCTGAAGGTTTCAAACCCGTAACATACTTACATGTATAGGCGAGAAAAAATACAACAGATCCCTACAAGCAACAACCAGTTTGTATAGCATGTATAGCCTATAATAAATATGACAATAAATGTCAGTGGGAGAAGGGTATATAATCCCATGTCAGCTTTTTTAGTTGATTAAATTTGTTATCAAACCACTGCAGAAATGTAATAAACTATGGTTTTGAACAAAGTTTTTCTGACTTACATGTAACAGGAAGATGATGAGTGTATTACCTTACTGAATTTACTCAAATAAATTCCTCCTGTCATTAAAACACCCCTCTCAAACATACACCTTATTGAATAGTCGGAAAAAATAATGCCTCTTTTTGGATTAGTGGGGTTGAAAGTTTATTGAGACCACCAGGAAATCTATCCCCTATATAAGCTATATAGAGGATATTACATGGCCGCGCGAAGATACGAAATTTCTCTTCGAGTGTTGAAAAATATTTCACGAGTGAGCGCAGCGAACGAGTGAAATATTTTTCAACACGAGAAGAGAAATTTCGTATCTTCAAACGGCCATGTAATGTTCTGTTATTATATAAACACCAATGAAATCAAACCATTTCACTTTTATATTTTTTTGAAGTCCTAAAGTAGAACAACTTAGCAACGGTGATCTTTTCACGTGTGAAGATAACATGTTATTCTCACGTGTGAAGATATGATGTTTACGCGCGAAAGCTCACCTGGTATTTCATTGGTGTTTATATAATAAATTAAGGTACGTGTTGCCCTAAAGGGTATAGTAAGATGGTTTTTGAGCAGTTTTGTTCTGAAAACGGGTATAGATTTTAACTATTTTGGTCAAACATTGGGTCTAGTTTTTAGTGAACCATGAGAGCGTATAAACATATCTCTCTAAAATTCACTCTTCAAACGAAAAAGAGTCAGCTAAAGAGAGACTTACCATGCTCCAGTTCACGGAAACGTAAACAGAGAAAGATAGGTACTTCTGCGGTGGAAACACTGGAATAAAAGTGTCCCTGGGTTAATGGGTATTCGCACAGGGGTTATATACTCCTTTAGTATAGATTTTGATAGTTTCAGGCAATTCTTCAAATACATAATCCCAGAAGCTCATAACAACGTGATAAGCTTCTGATAATCCCCAATATAAGCTATATTAAGGTATGTGTTGCCCCAAAGGGTATAGTGAGATGGTTTTTAAGCAGTTTTGTTCTGAAAACGGGTATAGATTTTAACTATTTTTGTCAGACATTGGGTCAAGTTTTTAAGTGAACCATGAAAGCGTATAAACATATCTCTCTAAAATTCACTGTTCAAACGAAAAAGAGAGAAAGAGAACTAATCCAAAAGATATCGTTTGATATAATACAGGGCGATTTACTGCTTCAGATATACGCAAACGAGATCTGAAAACGGATATGGATTTTAGAGGTCAGATTTGAAAACGTATTGAAAATGGTATAGTTTGGTCTGAAATAGGGTCAGGATGTGGTGAATCGGGTGGCTCACCCCGACCAAAAATTCCGAGGAATACCCCCCTCCCACCCCCCCGGTATATGTGGCTGACTTGTCTTTAATTACTGCCTCCTCAAAGTATTTGAGTTTGTACTATTTACCCCAGCGTTAGTTAGAAGAAAATTAATATGACAGGTAAATGAAACAGAATTTCGAGTATGCATTTTATATCCTTTGATTAATGTTTACTTATTTTTTAACAATATAATAATTATTCGTGGTTTTCTCCCCTTGCTTACCTGTCAGCAGAGGAGGAGAACCCAGCCAGTCAGCTAAAGGGAGACTTAACATGTTCCAGTTCACAGGATGCTAAACGGAGAAAGATTTCAGGTACTTTTGTGGTGGAAACACTGGAATAAAAGTGTCCCTGGGTTAATGGGTATTCCCACAAGAGTAATATACTCCTTTAGTATAGATTTATGCAGTAGATAACATTTACGGAGGTGCATGTAAAACGATCAGTGATTTTAATAGATCGTTTAGGTCCTGTTATTTTGTCAGCGTTGTGAATGAAAGGACAAGTGTTACATCGTGTGCGTGTGCATTTAAAAGTTCCCGGTTCATCGTCAGATTTCAGCGCGCTCGTAACTAGAAAGTTGCCTATGTTTTTGTCAACTTTTTGTTGTTTTTGTTTTTGTCTTTCAACAGGACCTAAACGATCTATTAAAATCACTGATCGTTTTACACGCACCTCCGTAAATGTTATCTACTGCATAACATGTACTTTTTGCAAGAAGATATACATTGGCGAAACAGGGAGGAGACTGGGCGACCGTTTTCGTGAACATCTCCGAGACATTGAAAAAAATGACAAAGACGCATCCAAACCAGTCGCGCGCCATTTTAATCTTACTAACCATTCTAAACAACACATGACAGTCTGTGGCCTTTCCCTACACCAGGGTAACACAGAAAGCCGTAAAAACCTAGAACAAAAAATCATCTTTCAAATCGGCACACTCAAACCCCACGGAATCAACGAACGCTTTTCATTCAACTAATTCACATTTGTTTTTCACGTCACCAAATTTCCACCAATAGCGTAGCTCCACCGCTTACTATATCAAACCACACACTACCCACAATTCCTTGATTCGCTCCGACGAAGGGCTAGCGCTCGAAACGTCAGCTACTTGAATCTTTTTACGGTGGTCAATTTACCTCAGTATCGACTTAGTCGATAAAACTAAATTCTCGTGTTTCATCCCCCCACCGACGCAGCACCACAGTTTCTCTAGAAACTAACCCCATTCATTTGATATTCATATAGCATTAGTAATTTTTATAATAGCAAAGTATTATTGTGCTTATAGGCTTCCACCGGTTTGAGCCGGTAGTGTTGAATTTGAAGCTAAGGAACTCGGCCGATTTTAAAAGACGGTTATTAAAACTTCTGTTTAAAATTCTGTTCCACAAAACAGATGCTCTGTAGTGGATCGAGTTTTAATGTTACCGTGTACCTTCAGATCGACCATTTTATTGAATTTTTTGGGGGGCATCAAAATAAAGTTTACAGAATGAACTTTCATTCAAAAAAACATTATCAAAAAATAGTGAAAATTGACGGAGAAATGACGGTATAACGTTTTGAACGGAAGTAAAAGTTTCTCTTTTGATTGATTTAGCGGCGCTGTTTTCTCAAAACTAATTTTTCGCTTGTAGAGGACACTTTAAAGAGCTACAACTCAAAGGGAATTTGTTCGATTTCCTCAAATTTGGACAGAAGCTAGGCTAACATATAATGAACAAAAACGTGTCGGCGAATTTCTTATTTCTGAAAACTTTTTCGTCAAAAGCCATTTCCGTGCGATCACTCCAATTTTTTTTCTCCCTTTTTCGAAAATATTCTGTAACTTTTCACTGCAATTGAATATGGGAAATCGCCGACACGTGTTTTAGCACTTTGTGTCCGAAAATCCGAGAACAAATCAAATTAGCAAAATACAATAATCGCTTTGAGTTATAGCGTTTTAAAACTGATTCGGATG
The DNA here is from genome assembly GCA_024195265.1 of Dendrophyllia cribrosa. Lineage (NCBI taxonomy): Eukaryota > Metazoa > Cnidaria > Anthozoa > Scleractinia > Dendrophylliidae > Dendrophyllia > Dendrophyllia cribrosa. The sequence goes on along the minus strand of JAJLRJ010000002.1, from coordinate 6,294,559 downwards.
TTCGAATTTAGACGTCGTAAAAAATTCGACAATTCATTTTATTACCAAATGCGGTTTCCATATTTAGATAGCCAGCTCTATAAGCTTTAATTTGATATCTGGGTTTAGGTATATTAAGCGCAATCTTAAGATGCTAGAGCTGTTATACTGGAGACACCCCCGAAGGTACACGGTAACCTTAAACATAGAAGAAATTTTAAAATGCAGCACTCACCCGGCATGGGTTAATAATCTGTCACTTGGAGTTTTGGTTAATTATTAACAACTTTTACCTTAAGAAACTTGTAGGTAAAACTTGTTACACTTTCATGTACATTCTCTCATTCTTGTAGAAGCCTTTCCCCTTGAGAAGTGTCAAGAACGGCTAAAGTCGAAATATGATGACATGAGTGAAGTGACAATCACTCCGTGGGACCCAAGTTCTGCCGTGCATATTGATACGATATACACGCGGTTATCTTGGTTTAAGGATGACGTGAAGCCCAGGGGAGTGATGAAAAAGAAACTTGAAGATTACTCCGAGATCTTCACTAGTCAAGAGCATCCAAATCCAAAGCGCGTTCTTGTCTATGGCCGGCCTGGGATAGGGAAAAGCACGTTTTGCAAGAAAGCTGCTTACGACTGGTCTCAACAGAGCAAACAAACTTTAAGAAAGTTCGATCTTGTGCTTCTGATTAAATTACGAGATGTTTGCAATCTACATGATGTTTCCGCTATTTTAAGGGCTTCTGAACTGCTGGCCAACGATAGCAACATTTCAGTTGACAGCCTGTATAAGTACATCCAGGAGAATCAAGATAAAGTCTTAATTATTTTCGATGGATATGATGAGTACAGCTATGATGATATGAGGGAATCGCCTGTTCGTGACATATGGGACAGAAAGCAACTGAGTGGTTGCACCGTTGTTTTAACGATGCGGCCAACTTCTGAGCTGAAAAGTAGTCTTCGGTTCGAGATCAATGGCTTTGATGAGAAGAAACAAGTTGAGACGTTTTCACGTAAGTTTCTGAAAGATGACAGTGATGTTGAAGAGTTTTATGAATACCTTAAGGAACACAACCTCACGGAAATCGCAGAAATCCCTCTTCTCCTGAGGATGCTTTGTTTGCTCTGGACAGAGACAGAGACAGAAACAACATCACGGGCCGACATTTACACTCACTTCATTCAGACTATGCTTGATCACTTGTCCGAAAAAGAAGACGCAGAAACGTTTGAATTTAAAAAAGTAGACAAGTATGCAGAGGAACTGTCTAAGTTAGGGAAGCTTGCATACGATGCGCTTTTGAAGGATAATCTCATGTTATTGAAAAGTGAACTTACTGACGACCTTCAAATAATTATTAACAAATTTACTGAAGTTGGATTGGTCATGCTTTTAAACCTTCGCGTGTGAAACGAATGGAAGGCATCTCTTTTATCCACAAGTCCATACAAGAGTATATCGCGGGTACGTATCTCAAAGAGCTAGCCGTCATTTCTAAAAATGATAAAAAGGCAACCTTTCTATCTGAACTTGACACAATTAAAAAGTGTTTGAAGATGAGGGAAGTTTTAAAATTTGCCTCCGAATTGTCAGGCTGTTCTGCGTGTGCGATTCTAAATAATCTGGGGAGGGTAGCAGAGGATAATGGTCTGACGGAGGACCAGAAATTAATAGCAGAGGAAAAAACACCTTCCTTCCTGGATGTGGTGGGTAATGAAGACTTTCTAATGCTCACTGCAGACATCTTCTTGTGCTGTTCAGCCGAGACAAGACAAAACCTCTTCCCTACGTTTCTGTCTTACATTGGAAGTGTTCTTTTAATAAACTCTGACCAACTGCACAGTATTGCCAACGAACACTTGCTGAAATCTACTGAGCCACCAAACTTAATAATTTTTCCTGATGAAGTAAGCAAGCATCCGGAACGGGACTATCGTGACTTGGTCAGTGTGATGGAAGATTTGAATGCAGTTGTTGTTAGTAGTTCGGGGGTGAAAAACGCATCACAGTTTCTTAACAAGTATCCATTCCGTCCAATAAGAGACTGTTTTCTTGAAGAAAGAAGAGAACATCATGCACCTTTATTTTGCCAAGTTGATTGATTATGATGAGAAATACCTCAGATTATTAGGCGGTACCAAACCCTTTCCTTATCCCACTGAGATGCTAAAGGAACTCATTGCTTCATCGGAATCTACAGCTCAGCAGAGGAACAAGTCTGATGCCCATGGGTCGAGTGAACAAAACACCAGAACCACTGTATGTTCGACTCAGGACACTGACAGCACTTCTTGTCCAACTCACCATTGCCTCTCACTGGCTTGGTATATTAAAGTTCTTGATTCACATAATGAGGACGAGATGCGAGTGGTGACTGAGGTGGTACCTCTTGTGATCGCACCAAGGAAGGTTTTTATTGAGGGGACTTCTGACGTTTTCAAATATTGGAACATTAACTTTACAGACAAACTTGATACATTAGGTCTTACACTCTCATTTAGAGATAACATTGACGCTTTCGCCACATCAATGCACCAGTCTCCTAACCTGCGTAAGCTTAAATTATCAGCTAGCCCTCTTGGTAACGGAGTAAGTATTCTGACTTCACGCCTTAGCTGTGTTCCTGACCTACAACATCTGAACCTTGACGATGTTATGATGACAGAGCAACAAGTACATTATTTGACTACAGCTGTTCATCAAAGCAAAATCTCTGAACTGTGGTCACTTTACCATGTAAGTTTTCCAATTTCTTTTGTTTACTCAGCTCTTGGACGTTGTTTTTAAATTAAGTAATGATCCGCATAAGAAGGATAGCGCCAACGGCCATGCACGATAGAATGTCAACTTTTTTCATTGTTACAACTAGTGATCTTATTAGCCTAGACTCAAAAACCGTTAAAAAGTTAAGGTTCAAGGTGCATTTTGTCTAATTTTTTTAAGATTTCAAGTAATTTAAGACCCAATCGCACAACATGCAAGTTTTAAAAGATATTGTATTTGGGGAACTTCATCAAAGAAGCAAAATTATTAGCTATTGTCTTCTGCTATTCTGATTGGTTAAGCACGAACATTTCCTAAAATTTATTTGACGCAAACGGATTTTCTTTATTTTTATAATGAAATATAATTATTAACCATCAGCTCCTCCTCTATTCTTGAAATCAGAGATATTCTATGTGAGAAAGCGCCAATGCCGCAGAACAATGAAGTTTGCTATTGTTCTTATGTCGAGCATTACTTAATCACAAAGTTTAGCATAAAACTACAAATAAACAAATAAATCTCAAATACGCACCGCGAGTAATAAAGTCAAATGCGAAAAAATGGAGTAAGAATGCAGTGTTCATGTTAATGTGTTGACCACAATGGGCCGAGTTTTGATCAAAAATTAATTTTCTCTTACGGGGGCAAACTTTTGAACAAGTTACAAGCAGACTTCGGTTTCATGGGAGACGAAGTCAATTTTACTCTCAAGAAAATACCATGCTGCTATATTATTTCCGAATTATTTAGAGTAGTTTGTTACCCTGATAGTTTTAACTATGAATAGTAAAAAATGGATAGGAAACTAGCTGATGTGATTGGCATAGTGTAAAATTGTGACGTCAGTGCGCTAAGAAAAAGAAAACTTTTCTTTAATGGACATACAAGATTTCCATGAAGAAAGGAAAGATTCCAAACAATGGAAGCTTTTCGAACACTTCCCGGAAGAAGAGATGAAGAAACGGAAATTGATATCGATAGCCCTGGTACGAAGACGGTTCATTCCGTTTGATTGCCGTATTCGATGGAAAACAAAATACAAGTAGATCTTCCAGAAGTAAAACCATAGCGTATTTCTCCTTTCACTGAAGAAATGATAAATACATGCCATGTAGCCTGTTCCATGCTCCGAGATAGTGGGGAACGCGCGAAGTAAAAAAAAAGGGAAAAAATCGCGGGGGGACCGCATTCTCCCCAGTCCCCCGTGATTTTTTCCCTATTTTTTACTTCGCGCGTTCCCCACTATCTCGGAGCCTGGAACAGGCTATAAATACAGTAACCAAAAGACGTAGTAGAAATCATTTTTGCTTCACACTTTCCGAAAATACTTGGTTATTCAGGTCAAAAACCAACCAAAAAGAGAATATATATATAACCGTACATCCTGTGCCCAAGTTCAGGAGTTGCCATAAAGCGATTATGGTAACAACCGGGAGGGCACATTGTATACATAATTGAAGGGCCGAGAGCATATCCAGCCTATATGACTTTTTAGGCCTTTTTTACTTTTTCTCTCTCAGATTTGTCCATTTTTGGCATGTGAACTACAAATTAGTTGCAAAACATTGTTCAGAATTTTTTCTGTTGTTTTTTTCCGTCGTTTTCGAGAAATTCCGTATGCAAAAAAAGAAAAAAAAATCAAAGGCTCCTATTGTATCGCAATATTGCGGTAAGCTTCTGTTTTCACACTGACGCGGTTCGGTATTTTTTAAAAATAAAAGCAAGGATTTTTGACGAACGCAAAAAAAAGTAAATCTCTTTCGTAATGTCCAGTTCGAAAAAAAAAAAAAAAAAAAAGGATGCTGAGCGTGAATCAAACCCGGAGCCGTCCGAGCGCAAATCCCGGAACCAAACAACTAGACCACCGAGGAACACATGCTCAGTACAGACTAAGTTTTATTATTTAAAGGTCAAAAAAGGCATCAAAACGCGTATCAATCAATCAATCAATCAATTAACTTTATTTAAACACGGTAAAACGGCTCAGTAAAACTGGTTTTCAGACATGCCGTGCACTTAAATATAATCTAATCTAAATGATAACAAAAATATATAATATATATATATATAGTGGCAAAACTGTTACACTATACTGGTTTAAATAATACTAATAAGATTAATAATAATAAAAAACACTATCTTACATCATAATATCCTCTATAAACACATAAAAATCAAATCTCGATTTGAAAATCCTTTTAGATCGATTTTAATGTTGCATTAAAGACTCGATCCAAATGCGAAACATCAGCAAGAACTCACTTCGAGCTGCCCAAAGCTGTATTTCAAGTGCCCGACCACGCACAGCGGACCCATCTGCCACTGTCGCAAAGCATGTCGGGAAATCCTACGACAAAACCAAAATGGAGTTCCTGCCCGAAAATTATTGCAAAATACTATAAGTCTAAAAGCACTTCGGATATGAGGCATTTCGACCACGGCACGGGATGGGAAATGGCCCACAACTCTCAACGCTGCCCCTTTTCTGATCCGAAGTGATTACAGACTTTCCCGCCGGCTCGTACTTGTCCACCAAGGTCCGTTTTTCACCTCGAGCGCTAAATGGCGCTTCAGACACAAGGAAGGACAAGAAACATATCTCGTTTCTTTGAGAGGTGCTAGAGACTTAAGGATTTCCGGACTTAATGATGTCTTTCAATCACCGGACAGTCCTCATACACGTTGGCTTACACACACGCTACAGAGGCGATGTGTTGCCGTAGTGAGCTCACGATAGATAAGCGAGCCAGGCGTGCGTAAATAACGGTATTTTCGTTTAGTTGTTGGCACTGGTCAGAAGTATTGCAGTCGCGTATTCTCACGGCCAAACTGCTTTCAAATGGCTTCGAAATTGCGCTCTGAATGTACCGTCAAAGCACTGGAGGGCCAGAACTCTGCTTTTTTCAGGTGAAATTGGTCAAATTCCTTAGGGTAAGTGCAAATTCGACAAGGGCTTGTGATATTATTCGTTGTACGATAAATGAGGCTATTCTGAGCTATTCTGAGCGAGAGAAAAATAATAAAAGGCCTAAAAAGTCATATAGGCTGGATATGCTCTCGGCCCTTCATATCTAAACACACTAACCAGCTAATCTAATTATCTAAAGTTATTATTATTCGTAACAGCAATCCCGAAAGAGCAAGTTATTGCTTCACTGCTTTTAATCAGCTCAAGTTGTTCGTTTCATTTGAAAAAAAGCGCAAGTTATTCGTTTCGCTGACTTTATACAACTCAACTTGTTCGTTTCACTCGAACAAAGTGCAAGTTGTTGGTTTTACTGCCTCTAAACAGATAAGTTTTCGTTTCACTCGCAAAAAGCGCTAGTTGTTGTTTTCGCTGGCTTTGGACAGCTCAAGTTGTTTGTTATACGGCGCCTAAACCGCTTAAGCTGTTAGTTTCACTGGCTTTAAACAGCTCAAGTTGTTCGTTGTACGGCGCCTAAACCGCTTAAGCTGTTAGTTTCACTGGCTTTAAACACCTCAACTTGTTCGTTTCACTAGCAAAAAGCGCAAGCTGTTTGTTTTACTGGCTGTAAACAGCTAAGTTTTTCGTGTCACTCGCAAAAAGCGTAAGTTGTTTGTTTCACTGCTTTTAAACCACTCAAGTTTTTTATTTCACTGCGGCTGAACCGCTTTAGTTGCTCGTTTCACTTAACAGAAAGTGGAAGAAAGTAAACTTGGATATACAAATAATCAACAATGAGGGACAGATCAGCACAGACTTGTTCGTGAAGCCTACAGACAATCATCAATACTTGACGTTTAATTCCTGTCATCCACGTGGCTGCAAAACCAGCATTCCCTATGCCCAAGCTATGAGACTGAAACGAATTTGTTCCACACAAGAAGCGTTTGAAAGACGGGCTAAAGAGCTGACGGAATTTCTAGTAGTCCGTGGTTACCACAGAAACATGGTACGAGAGCAAATACAGAGAGCTAGAGTGGTACCAAGAGAAATAGCTTTAACACCTAAAAGACGAGGAAACGGCAATAGGATACCATTTGTGGTATCGTTTCACCCTGGTTTGCCAAATATCGGTGAAATTTTGAGAGAACTTCGACCCGTCTTGGGGAGCTCATTCAGATGTAAACAGGCTGTAAAGGATCTACCTGTTATGGCTTTCCGACGACCTAAAAATTTGAAGGACTACTTGGTGAGAGCTAGACTGAAGCCCGCGAATTCAGAAGTGAGAGTGAAAGAGACTGTTAAATGCGGTAATAAGTGTTGCATGATTTGCAAAAATCATCTAAAAATAGGCCACACGTTTTTCAGTAAGAGAACAAATTAATAAATCCTACAGTATTAATTATAAATTAGACTGTAACTCAGATAATGTGGTGTATTTAATAAGTTGCAAGGTATGTGGACTTAAGTACGTGGGATCAACTGTAACACCATTCCGGTTTCACTTCAACAATCATAAGAGTAGAATTAACACTCACGTTAAGTCATCGAGGAATTACAAGGAAATGGACGATCTCATTAGCCTGCGAGCAGGCTCACTTGTTTGGGGTATCGCGCGAGTATCTTGGCGGCGAAGCCGCCAAAGCGAGCCGGCGAAGCCGGCGAGAAGAATGGGGCGAGGAAAAGTGAGCCTGCACGCGGGCTATTGATTTTTGAATTCACCGCGTTCGCCGACGAACGGGGCGATCCGATTGGTTAAAAATGACATTCTTCATGATAATATTTTGCTATCTGCCGCGAAAATCTTCACGTGCAACTTTCTGTCATGTTTGTTTGCATTTTGCTTTGCTCCTATTGGATAGTTATCTGATACAGGTCAAATGCCGACTTGACACCTCGCAAGGGGCGTTTTTTATTTCTTTAATAGATAAGTGTACGAAGATGTAACAACACCTGAAGAAGGCCGAAGGCCGAAACGTCGACTGAATTAAACAGCCGGAACAGTTAGAAGTTTGTTTCTATGTCACATCTTCGTACACTTATCTACTAATTCACATAGAAGCACCGTATCCTATGTGGATCCTTCTACTGGGAGTCATTCGTTAGGTCAATATATATACAGCTATTTCAATAAACGTTGTCGGATGAAAGCTTAAAGTCAATACCGCAAGGTAGTATGGGTTAGGGTTAACAACCATTAACAACGTTAATTGAAATAGCTGTATATAAACACAAAGTGAAAACCCTAAAAATTGTCCTGATCGGGATTCGAACCCGCGTCCCCGACTTTCTTAAGCGTCGATGTGTTAACCACTACACCACCAGGACGACCACGCAATAACGCAGCCGAACTTAAGGCTTTATGGCTCACGGGCCTATATATATATATAATTTTAAATCTCACATCGTCAAATTGACATTTTTGTGCATCCTCCGTCAAATGTTTTTAGTTAGCTGATATATAGCCTCTTATTAGTACTGGCTCAAATGATAAGCTCTCGCACTTGTATACTACATCTGTTAAATAAACTGATAGTACCGACAAAGTTAAAGAAACGGCAGAGTTTAAGTAAAACAGGCAGAAAGCAACGTCAAACAGCTTTTTTGTGTGAATAAGTTTGCTTTAAGAATGGACATTTACAATGGCGAGCCGCAAGTGAGTCATTGTAAATATCCATGCAGTTCTGCTGCGAATATTTTATCTTACTTATAAAAGAACAATAGCGATGATGCTTAAACTATACCTATTATTATTCTGTATCAATGATACAATATGCCTGTTCTGTATCAGGATTTACCAACCATTAAATTTTCATTTCTTTTATATTTCCCTTATGTATTATTAATGCATCTTATAATTAATATGTACCATTTTGTGAGCAAACAGTGACTAGTGAAGAAGATCCAAAGTACAAGTACAGTCGAACCTCCTTTAAACGGATACCAAAGGTACAGACTCAAGTGTCCGCATTATAGAGGTAGGGGTTGTATTATAGAGGAATATCGTACAGTCGAACCTCTCCTTACGTACACCTCTCTATTACGGAAAGTTCTCTTGGTCCCAAAGGTACCAAAATCTCTACCTCTATAATGCGGACACTTTAGTCTGTCCCTTTCACTTGGCCGGGTTGAAGATTCCCAGTACCAGGCTCCCGTTACATTACACAACCAACGAGGTGTATGGATCTTTCTGGAGTTCAGAGCTCAAGTTTGAAGTCGCTTTGCTCGACGGCCAATTCATTCAAATCTTTTCAAGCATGATTTTAATAGTAAAATATTGTAAAATTCTGTTTGTAGTTGAAAATTGCTCTTCTAAGAAGATTTTTTCGGGGATTTCAAGGTCATGCCTTTCTTAACTTATCACCCTTTTCACTGCAACTTCTTATTTTAAGTCAAACCTCCGCTCAAAGCCCGAATGGTGATTAAACCTCCGTTTAACAGACACGGGTTCAAATATTTAAATCGCAAAGAAAGAATTCCCTTTCATTTTTAAGCAAATTTATTCCCCTTTAATTTTTAAATACGGCTTTTTTGTCGAATTAACTTTAGCAGCCCCATTATGCTCAAATGGAGTCTTCTGTACTTTATACAAACCTTTTTGTACTATATATTGAGAAGGTGGATAATGTTCATTGCGATTTTGTGTTTTATGACAGGATAGTAAGGGTAACCCTTTACCTGAAGATGAATGGCCATCAGAGGACTACTGGAAGGAGAGACCCTGGCTTGTGCCGTCAGAATTTGAGGACGAGTCTGGGTCATCAGCTAAATAAAAGGACGAGCCTGGGTCGGCAGCTGAATCAGAGGACGAGCCTGGGTCATCCGCTAAATCACTGGACAATGTATAATAATATTTTGCATATTTTAAAACTATATGCTGCGTCTTTGAGTCACTAATTGATTCTGAAATTATCATCATGGGTTTCCGATTAGACTGCACTGACAGTATGTTACCAAGTCTCTCTCCGGCCGGTACTAGACTATCCGACCAAAATACCGTATTTCCTCGGATAATAGCCGTCCCCCGAGTAATTGCCCCCCTTTGGTGGAAATATTTGAAATTTTAGCGTCGAGAAGATACACTAAATGCAACACGAGTGAGTAACTCAACAACATAAATTTCATTTCACCATCGAGGGGAAAATAATACAGCGACAGAAGTCCACGTGTTCTAACAATTTCGTAACCCCCCTCTAAGGGAGTTCTATGATGTAATCTAAATGTCACACAACAAAGTCACAAGTCTTAGGACGCCACAAAATAATCGCCTCCCTCGATTAATTCGCCCCCCCCCCCCCTTCTCCTTCGTCTCCCCTTTATTTCACATCCCAGTCAAGTTGAAAGTTCACTTCTTGTATAGGAAACAAGCCTTACAATTACAAAAGAGTTACAAAACACAGGTTTTATATAGTTTTTCTACAGTGACGTTCGTGTATTTGACTTTTTCCTTTATTTCTTGGAGCACTCCAATTAGCACATTACCGCGTTAGCACTTACAGTCACTTACAGTGAGCAATATTTGAAATAATCCCCTCCCGTCGAATAATCGCCCCCTTTTGGAGTTGAAAAATAAATAATCAACCCCCGGCTATTATTCGAGGAAATATGGTATAATAACTCAATTTTAATAAGTTTAGCTTAGCCCCTTCCTAAGGCTGATATCCTTGGTGACACTGTATCTACTTTAAAAGTGATAATACGGCAATTATTGTTTTGAAAAAAAAAAATTGAAAAAAACAACGTATAAAATAACACTCTTAGTTTCCAGTTCAGTAAACGGCCGTATAAACTGTCAACTGTTGATAATTACTTAGCCGTAAATTGTTTGTGTTAGATCATAACTGTAATAAGTTAAACAGTTGGTTTCTTGTTCACGCTGGGTTTGAGTTTGGTGCTGTTTGTGGTGATTATCACACCTAAGAAGAGTATTCTATTGAAATTAAGGTTTTGTGCTGAAATTATTGCATTGTTTATACAAAACAGTCCTTTCGTCTTCCACGTTTTCTTCACATTTCCCTAAAATAAAAGTTTTGAAATCATTCAATGACAGGCGCCAGTTTCGTTCTTTGTATCGAGAAAGTGGATGATGCTTATTTATGTTCTGTGATTTGTGACAGGATCTCGAAGGGAACCTGAACAAGCCACCTCATCTAAGGCTCCCAGATGAGGTGTTTAAGGTCCCGAAGGAGATGGGGGAGTATTCGTCAGACGAGGAGAAGCCAATGGATATGGACTAAATTTGGGGACGAGCAGGATATGTAGGGTAACCACAGAACTGAACATACGCTCGTGAATTATTATGAAAACTTTTTTTTTGGCGGTTTGGGGATTCTATCCAAAAATTCTTAAAAGAAATTTTTACAATAAATAGTGGAAAGTGCGTGGAAAAGATCGCCTTAAAAATATGGAAATATTAAAAGGGAAAATGACTGAAATAACCACTTTATTATTCAGATGTAATCAACAGCGGGAGAAGTATAAACTCATCGATTCGGTTAAAGCGACTCGATTTCCGGGACTCGGCGTCATATGTGGGCTGAGTTTGTTGTTAGTTCTCATCCTTGCTCCGAGGATTTTTTCTCCGGGTTCTCCGGTTTTTCCTCCCTCCTCAAAAACTAACATTTCTAAATTCCAATTCGACCTGAAATTCGAGAGCCACAGGTTTGTCAGTCGCGTGACTGTTAAGTGTCACCCACGCTGACCAAAATTGATATATTTTATTTTATTTTTTTGTTTCGCATGCGCCTTGCATTATTTCCATTCCGTTTTCCTTTGACTAAATCGTAAGAGTTTTGTTGAAAGATAACGGGTTTTTTCTTAGCTACAGCAGCAAATTAAGGTTTGATTTCGATTGATTGATAAAATTCGCGGCGCAGTTCTGTAAATCAGAATGAGAAAAAGAATGAGCTGCAAGGCTCGAACCCGCATGTGAATAACTGGTCTAACCGGTTTATTCTGGATTTAATCGAATGGTTATGTCTGCTTTCCCTCAATTAGTTATCCTGTATGGAATTTTAATCGGCCTTCGAGGACAGGGGCCTGAGTCTGAGAACTACTAGCCACCAACTGAATCAGTGGACAACCTTGAACCTGGGACATAACTAAATTTGACATACCAAGCTGAAGCATTTGTTCTTAGAGAACGTACTAAGACTTTCGGGGCCTATGTCATCAACATGTCTGAAGGAATTGCAAGGCTATTAATAGTGTGTTCCAGGCGTGAAGATCAGGGAGAAGCTAAAAACCAACGCGTGAACGAGCGGATAAAAAGAGGGGTGACTTGGAAGAAAGGGGTGAGCTTTTTCACGCCTTTTCCTTTGCGCGCCGCCTAACCTTCGCTCCCACTATTTGAGCGCCAGGAACAGGCTAGGCTTTTTAACGTATTTTAGATATAATTGCATAGTTAGGGTTTAGTATTTATATTCTTACGTACATAGTTCATTTTTTTATTTATTATAGTTTCTATATTTTTAGACTGATTGTAAATATATCGACATGTAAAGCGCTTTTGGGCACATTTTGGAGAATGTGCTATATTAAGTAATACATTATTATTAATAATTACATGTATTATACTAAAAGTTGTAAGCGAAAACGACACGAAGTCTGAGGTTTGGACGGGATTCGCTGCCATGAACTTTGCAATGTTGCTGCAAATAGTTTGAGCTACAATAACGGTGGCAGCTGTTTTCGATTTTTGACAAATTAAATAACGGTTTATAAATACCGGAGTGAATCCTTGATACAAATTACAAATGCAGTGAACTAATTAAAAGATGTTGGCGTTGTAGTAAAATAGTTGCCTTTTTGAACAATAGTGTACAATGCCAGTCGACATTGAAAAAAGTTATATTTTGTCAATGAATACAGTCCATTTATTATATAAAGAAGATTGTGTTAATTTTTATTGTGTATATATGAAGCGGTATTAATCTTTGAAATCTTCACAGATGTCAATAAATAACCATTATAATTACCATCGTGTGCCTGTACATAACTATTGTATGTTTACCTGGATTTTTGAAAAACATGCTGGTCTGTTGATATGTGTGAGAAAGATGGGTAATTGCCGGGGTTTTTTTTCTCCTTCGTTCTCTCCCTTTCCCTTTTCTTTATCTTTTGTGTGATTTTCACCCTAATAAGGGTCATATAAACCTTGTCCGAGCATGATTGTATTGAAAATGCTGCAATTTTCATCAACCATGTTTTCAACATCTCAGGTAGATGAATTTTATGTTTTCTGTTCTTTTCATTACTGAACTACATTGCGAACTCTGTACAAAGTTTGTCCCCTAACTGAGTGTGGTTAAGGCACTGAACGAACACTCATTTTTACACAAGATTCAGTTTCTAATTCATACTTATTTAAGTGCATGTCTCGTTGCATTTGTTCATCTGTTGGAAAGCGCGTATATCAACTCTGTTCTATGCGCTTTACATAGGTTTAGTCTGGATTTTAAAAAAAATGTCTAGGCTCTCACTAGCTAGATGTTAAGTTCTCGGCAATAAGTTCCACAGTTCGGGAACGGCAACAGAAAGAGAATGATGCCCATAACTGCCGTTGTTACCTACGAGTTCATACGAACGAGGCTGTATAAGATGACTCTTCCGGGGTGGGGACAGTGAGTCGGCCGTCAAATCTATCTCGCGTAAATTTGTATGCCGTTTACCCCGAAAAATAATTCGAAGATCGTTTCATCGGAGGGTCGGAGGGCCTCTCCAACTCTTCTATTTCGCGCGACATTGTCCCATTGAAAAGGTGATCTTGCTCAATCACGACCATCCGTGTACAAAACTAGAGAAGGTAATAAATGAGCCGTTTATAAGTTTTATTGACGTTTGATAAGAAAACGTTGTGATAGTTTTTCGCTCGTGATTTGCTTAATAGCCATGGTAAATCCCAATGCGAAAAGTGTTTATACTTTACCGTTGACGGAGGCCAACTGAAAACTGAAACAAATAACATGTCAAATGTCTCTTTCATCCTGGATGAGGTAATAGGGCATGATCAAAAAGCAGCGCATGTCTCGCGGACGGTGTGGTGGCGCTTACCTAAATACATACCCAATTATTCAGGTCAAAACAGTTCACCTGAACTAAGCCGCACGGCGCATACCTATATACGCAGACAAGTCACCTATTTCTCCACCTTCTGGAAGCGAAGAACCACGGAGCGTCATAAAAGGTGGGGGGAGATAGGGGGCGGGGTACGAAGCATAGGCTGTGATTCTCCGCGTTCTCGTCTTCAGGCCGCGAAAACGTTGCCGCAAGATTTGGTTGTAACATAACACTGCACATCAACATGTCATGTCATGTCAAGTTATAACTTTCTCCGTGTACTTTTCTTTAATCTGCCCGCCTAGAATAGCCTTTGCTAAACGTGTGAAGACAGGTTTTCTGGCACTAAAGGACAACTCCCTATGACTCTGGAACGGCTCTTTAACCTGGGGGAACACTCACTGGCTTCGGGAAGTCCGGGATCTGTTACAGCAGAAGATATTGGCGAGACAATTACAACAGACAGCACTTGGGTCCAACTGTAGACTTTACTTCGTAAAACATAACCAGAATATAACAAGAGTGTAACCATAGTGTAACCGGCAAATCGACCGGGGGCATAGCCCCACCGGGCGTATTCCGACTCACGTGTTACAAAGCACTTGTATTTAAGACTAACCGAACGCACAACTTGAATTACATCATAACAAAACAAGCCTTGTTAGAAAATTTAGAAGTCCTATTGGATGAGACTTAAACCAAGCTTTGCAACATTAATTACTTTCAAAGTAACGCAGGTACTACTGACAACTTAACAAAAGAGACTCAAAAGACTTTTGCAGGTTCTTACACTTTACAGCTAAGACAGGCGTTATGGTTATCATACTCGAAAACTAAGAGAAAATAATTTTACGCTGGATTTTTATATTTTTACACGGCAAAGCGAGTGAAACTACATAACAATAATTCCTGTTATCACATTTCTCCAACCTTAGCTCGAAAACCCTCCTGGGTCGAGCAATTAAAATGCAAAACGAAGAAAGAAAATAGCCATCGACCTGAATTTCTGTGTGAACACGTAACGATAAAAGCAATGTAATTGTCTTTCTTTTAAACCTACTCATCGCGATTAAAATCTTAAAGTAACCTTAAAACGACCTATTTATTTCCTGGCACAAAAATACGGACACTCCGTAGTCCGCAAACTTTAAACTTGGGGCGCTCTTGACCCTCAATAAACTTATGTAACGGGATCTCGTTACGACGGAACTCTTCGCTATATCTAAAGCATGGGCAACGGACCGGAATCTCTCAACGATCCTCAAACTTTTAACATTGGCGCTCCTGGCCTTAATATAATTCGATTAAAACACTTGGAATCTGAATGCCACAGAAAATTACGCTAAGGTTAAATCTAAAGCTAAAATCTCAACTTGTCATTCATAAAGACAAAACTGCTCACAGGTTAGATGTTTAATGTTCAAATTAGGTTCACCCGAAAGAGAATAGTCTCTCACTCCATCTACTCTAACTTGTTTCAGGGATGTTATCATTCATTAATTTGCCAATGGTCTGTTGGATTTTCCACACATATGCTCTTCTTAATTTCATTCCTTTGTTTTCTTTGTAACGTCATATTCTGGGATCTCATATTAGTATCACAAATCCGGTAATTTTGAAGTTTGACTGTCCAGTAATAACATGTAGTATCTTTTTGTTTTCACTGAGAGAGTCTTGACTGGCATGGCTGCAGATCACCTGCTATGAAGGCATTCTCAGTGAAATGTTCTCTACCTTACTCTTTTTTGCTCTGTTTATTTGTTGTTGTTGCGTAGTTCGCAAAGTCTCTTCCTTTTACTTTGTCTTTTTATAATTTTTTTTTTATCTAATGCCTTTTGGAACAACTGGATTGGTTGCAACGGAATTTCTCTCTTACAACATTAATTACTTCCAAAACAACACAGGTGGATCACAAGTTTAACAAAAGACTAGAGCAGGTTACAATTACAGTTCGACGCCTATTAGAGATCGATACAGAACTGACTACAATACAACTTAACAGGTGTTTGTTACGGTCAATGAACTGGAAACTAAGAGAAACATTTTCTACGTTGGTTTTTCTATTTCTCAAACAGCGAAAGCTAATAAAATCAAATCCCTAATTTTGTGTTATCACACAACATGTTGCAACATGTTGGATGGTGTTGGATCAAATTTGACTATTTTCAAACTTGAACAACACCATCCAACATGATGCAACATGTTGCGCGCGTTTGGCCAGCTCCTTCACAACACGATCCAACAATGTTGCAAGATGTTGCGTTGAAATGTTGCGTTCGTTTGGCCGGGCCTCAATTCCGACTACAGCTTTCTATATCTGATTCACTTGTTTTAATGCCTGGCCAAAGGAATTCAACATTATAGGTTTGTTGAACGATATTGAACGAGGCGGCCAAACAAAGTCAACATTTGGTGTTCATACCTGAGAAGGAACTGAGAACAAAAAGAAATTCAACTGAGCGGTGAACATCAATCAACAGCGTGGCCAGTCGAACATGATGAATTCAACAATTTTGGACGATAACTGAACGATGTTGAACGTTGTTGACTGGGGCTTTAGAGTGCCGGCATCACAAAATTGTGCTTTTGTTTCCAACAATAATAGACTAAAGATGATAATTACAACAGTATTTCAAAAAATTGACAAATATCTCACCTTTGCATTGGCTGAAAAGTTACTTCTGCAAACGAAGAAACTTTGCGGTAGATGAAGAATTGTTTTAAACGCCGGATTCAGTAATTACATTTGTGCCATTGTTACGATTTTGTTATCATTTAGCCTGTATTTCAAATGTGCTCATCAATAGCCGGATTTAATAACCCCGGCGTAGTCAATCGAACGTTCGGTAATCGAACCCAATCGAACCCAATCGCTCGATTGGGTTCGATTGGGTTCGGTAATCTGGTCTGAAACAAAGCGTTGCGGTCAAATAAGTTATTATTGGCTTCTATTTCAAACACGAGTACAATAGGCAAGATGTCGGACAGGGTGAAAAGAGGTCAAACTTACCATTCTGGAAGTAATATATGAACAACGAGTGCGGGGGGTTTCATCATCATCATCATCATCATCATCATCATCATCATCGCCTGATGAAACCCGAAGCACGAGTTGTTGGTATATCTTCTTAAACGAGTTGCCAACTATTATTGTTTGTAAACAATAGCTTTAGAATGTGATAAAAATGGTTTCGTTGGAATGTGCCATTTGGGAGTTAGCTAACTTACTACAGTTTATCAAATTCAGTTTTCTGTGCGAGATGGATGAGTCAAGTTCAAGGTTTCGGATCAGTTTCCAAAACTTGTGACGAGGAAAAGGCGTGTGTTATCAATTCTGTTTCGAAATCCACGGTTTACAAGAACAAATGGGCGATACAGATTTTTCGACAATGGCAAGGCGAAAGAGCGAACAAGATTTGCACCATTGAGCCAGGCGGAGTGTTCAAAGGTGAAGACATTGGTTTGGATGTGCAAGAGTTGACTGAAAGCATTGAAAACATGAATGCCAAAAGTCTAAACTACTGGCTATGCAAGTTCGTTCAGGAGGTTGCAAATAAGTCGGGTGGACGATATCCCTCTCAGACGCTTTACAATATTGTCTGCGGCTTAAAACGTTTCTTGGTGGAGAAAAATGGCGAGGGCGCATTAAATCCATTGGCTGTCAGCGATAAAAGGTATCATTGAAAGAGTTAATTTGTTGTTTACAATTTAAGTTTTTGTAACTCGTGCTGTTCCTTCCTATAGGTTTGGGACATTCCGCCGAGTTTTGGATGTTAAAGTCGTCATAAATTCTGCGAACTGCGATACTCATGTGAAACACCCAACTATTCTGTTACATTCTTTGAAGGAAATAAAATTTTGTTGTTTGCTTGAGATGTCATTTACTTTAAATTAATTTATTGATGTCATATGATTTTCCGAGAATCAGTGGACATTTGGATATTGTATCCAAATCTCTAAAGATTTGGATACAATATCCAAATCTTTAAAGATTTTCATCCAGTTTCTCATTGGGTATCCAAACACATGCACGTGATGTGGTATACATGTAGTGATTTGTAGTTGACTTGATGAATTATTAATGAGTTTGAGAAGCGGTGGTAAAGGGCTACCACGAGTGCTCTTTCGACGTCCGTGTCGGAGATAAATTTGTTGTCAAGCGAAAAAGAGGAGAAAATTGATATGTGTGAGAGTGTGCGTTGTCTAAAGTCGTGATAATATTAAAAAGATGGGTATTGCTGGTCTTTTTTTCTCCTTCTCTCTCCCTTTCCTTTTCCTTATCTTTTGTGTGATTTTCAACTTAATAAGAGTCATAAAAACCTTGACCGAGCGTAATTGTAGTGAAAATGCAGCAATTTTCACCAACCATGTTTTTAACAACTCAGGTAGTTGAATTTTATATTTTTTATGTTCTTTTCATTACTGAACTATATTGCGAACTCTGTACAAAGTTTGTCACCTAAAAGTGTGGTTAAATGCACTGAACGAACACTCATTTTGACACAAGATTCAGTTTCTAATTCATACTTATATCAGTGATACCTTTTCATATGTTAGAAGTGGTGGAATGTTTTCTAACATTATATTCTTATATAGCGCATATATCAACTCTGTTTCATGCGCTTTACATAGGTTTAGTCTGAATTGAAAATGTCAAGGCTCTCACTAGCTCACATGTTAATTTATCGGCAATAAGTTCCACAGTTCGGGAACGGCAACAGAAAGAGAATGATACCCATAACTGCCGTTGTTACCTACGAGTTCATACGAACGAGGCTGTATAAGATGACTCTTCCGGGGTGGGGACAGTGAGTCGGCCGTCAAATCTATCTCGCGTAAATTTGTATGCCGTTTTCCCCGAAAAATAATTCGAAGATCGTTTCATCGGAGGGTAGGCTTTGGTAGATTGTGCTAGCATAATTTTTAGCATAATTTAGCAAAACGAGCATTATTTTAAGCTTTTATTTCAGTTTAGCACTGCTAGTATAATCCGAGCTTTTATGCGTTGAAAACAAAAAAAAACATCGTAGTTCTAGAATAATTCAGTTTGTATTTTATTTCTGTATTGTTTTTGGAAAATATTGAGGTCTGTGCTAAGGCCCATGGTCAAATATGGTCCGGCAGACTCCAGGTCACCCTGTGGTCAGCATATCTGAGAGACTGAGACTCTCCTCAGGCCACCACGCTTATGGCTCGGCGGCTCGGCCCCTCAGGCCTCAGATCAAAGATGGCGTCGTCCTCGAGTACATCCACTTCCAGCCCTTTCAGCATTTCCAGTGCCGTACCGAGAGCTTCAATCTCTAGAGAACGTGTTCCTAAAAGTAATACCCAGAAACGGTTGATTTTGATATCATTTGTTAATTATTTGGCTTTTCGAGGTGCGCACGTGCGTATTTGCGATGCTAAAGACTGTAAGACTGGAAGGTGGACTATATGAATGTTCATTAAAGTCAAAATTAATAGAGTTAAGCTGCTGGTGATCTTTATTTTCCTTAAAATCTAAGTAGCATAATTTCGGTGACAGAGCATAATTTTCAGAAAGTAGCATAATTTTGGCATAATTTCTAAAAAGATATGAGCACTGCTAAAAGCATAATATGCTTTTTTTTCGAACACAATCTACCAAAGCCTATCGGAGGGCCTCTCCAGCTCTTCTATTTCGCGCGACATTGTCCCATTGAAAAGGTGATCTTGCTCATTCACGACCATCCGTGTACAAAACTAGAGAAGGTAATACATGAGCCGTTTATAAGTTTTATTGACGTTTGATAAGAAAACATTGTGATAGTTTTTCGCTCGTGATTTGCTTAATCAAGGGCCATGGTAAATCCCAATGCGAAAAGTGTTTATACTTTACCGTTGACGGAGGCCAACCGAAAACTGAAACAAATAACATGTCAAATGTCTCTTTCATCCTGGATGAGATAATAGGGCATGATCAAAAAGCAGCGCATGTCACGCGGACGGTGTCGTGGCGCTTACCTAAATACATACCCAATTATTCAGGTCAAAACAGTTCACCTGAACTAAGCCGCACAGCGCATACTTATATACGCAGACAAGTTACCTATTTCTCCACCTTCTGGAAGCGAAGAACCACGGAGCGTCATAAAAGGTGTGGGG
Source organism: Dendrophyllia cribrosa (assembly GCA_024195265.1). Taxonomy (NCBI): domain Eukaryota; kingdom Metazoa; phylum Cnidaria; class Anthozoa; order Scleractinia; family Dendrophylliidae; genus Dendrophyllia; species Dendrophyllia cribrosa. The sequence continues at coordinate 6,274,718 of JAJLRJ010000002.1, read as the reverse complement.
AGGGGGGGGGGGGGGGGGGGGGGGGGGGGGGGGAGGGTACGAAGCATAGGCTGTGATTCTCTCGCGTTCTCGTCTTCAGGCCGCCAAAACGTTGCCGCACTTGAAGATTTGGTTGTAACACAACACCGCACATCAACATGTCAGACTAGTAGAAAGAGAGAGAGAGATATGCGTATTAGAGTTGAAATGGAAATCAAGCTGCTGCAATGACGAAGGCATCATGTCATATTTCTACCTTCCATATTTTATTGCCATAATTTTTTTCTTTCAAGTTTTCAATAAAAAATGTTTTTATACACATTTTTTTTTATAAACTTTATTTAACACAAAACAGTGACAAAATACTAATTACAAAAAGAAATGAGAAAAACTGGATAAAAAACTATACAAAACGTATTTACAATACACTACTTAGTTGTTACATTACTTACAGAACTTACTTACAAAAAGTTGCTTTACGCTATTTAGATTCTTTTTTATTATTATTGTTATTATTATTATTGTTGTTATTATTATTATTATTATTATTATTTCCATACAAACAACCTTTTATATAAATCCATTTTACATACAAACATTCTTTTACGTAAAATCATAGTTAATAGAACAAACTGGTTATGAAGCTGAACAAATTTCAAAAAGAGTGTACAAAGCTGCTTGTTTTATGTTGAACGAACCGTGACCCTGCACATTGTTTTGTTTAAGGTGGCTCGATATAGTATTTTGGTTTCCCTGTATAGTATATTTGGAGGCAAAACAATTAGAGTTATACTTTCCGGATCGTCATCACATTTTACCCCGAAATCAAGATAATATTACAGTATTAATTTGACATACATATATCGAGGTTGGCGTTGCCATGGCAACGCCATTGGGCTTTTAAGTAGGGCCTCAAAACAGACATATCTTCAATTATCTTTAAAATTCCACGGTGAATTCTGTTTAAATTTTGCATACGGCCTTCGACCCCTGTGTTCTACTCGAGTACCAACTTTAAAAAAAATCTGTCAGAAATTTTAAAGAAAAAACGCGTTTTTTAGAATTCGTTGGTATTTTTTTTCTCTGTTGACAGAATTTTTTGAAAATCGCGTAAAACGCACTTTGGATAGAACGAAGTCAACATGCAAAAAATGAAAAAAATTTACCGAGCGGAAGCGGAAGTGTGGACTTCGAAAGTTTCAAATTTCTGAAATTTTCACACGACAAGATCGGCAATTACGCATGCGTGGCAGTTGTCACGCCACTCCTCCGCGCGGATTTTGTGGTCGATTTGCGAATGTTATTCTTGTTTATTCATTTATAGACAAATCTCTTTCGCGCTGTGCAGCTTTTTGTGAGATAGAAACTGTTATCTTTTGGATGAATCGTGTCTAGTAATGGCTGGTACATCACTTGCCTTCGAAATGATTAACAATTCTGGCTAAAATCGCTGGATGCTTTGTTCCTCGTGGTTTGGATGGAATCGCTGCTGTCGGCGCTCTGCTCAAAATTGCGAGCCTCTCTAAAGACGCTGTAAGTCCTCGTAGGACAGGCCACTTTCTGCAATTTTTTGTAGGAGGCTTTGCTTTACCAGCCCATTATTACTCTGAGAAAAGATGTTATCCCTGAAATTGCACACGCTGGAAGCGTTCGTCTAAAAATACCATGTCTTCGAAAGCGAAGGAGGCGGGATTTACATTAATTGCCGTTGTTTACAACGACGGGGATTGAAATAATAATAAATACGCGATGAAGAGCAAAGACATCTTCCAAAGCATCATGTGCTAAAAAGCTCTTCATTAAAAACAGATTTTAAAACCGATGAAAGATTGCTTCTACAGGGCTTTCCTCCCGGATTGAGCGATTCGGGTGTTTTGACAAGGTGAAGACTGTCGGCGAATAGAATTTTTCTTGGATGAAAGTGTTTCTTTGAACTCATGCCCAACTGATAGGAGCCTTTGCGGAGGAGAGAGCCTAAGACATCGTAGCAATGTGGGAGTGTCAAAACAAAAGAATTGTGGCCGATCAAAACACTGTGGCAATTTGCGATAGCATTACTGGAGAGAAAAGTGGTGAAATCGCTCAGTTGAACAGTATGCACTGGAACGTTTTCTTTGAGCAAAGTTTTCTGGCCATTTATCGATTCCACTGACAGTTTGTTAAATCAAGAAGCGTAGTAGCTGATATTGCATTTTGAGAAAATGCACATAGTAATTGTAAGTGTTTACCTGTTTAGTTATAGCTGCTATTTTATCTAAAGAAGTTGTCTCCGTGTCAAAAACTACAAATTGATAATCACTGTAGCCGTGTTGTTGTGTCTTTTCTTGAACGCCAGATCGAAGATTTCCTAATTTTCTCCTTTGAGTATTTCTGATTTGCTGCTTCATTAAAAGCCATACAACGTCTGCTTCCTTTTTGCTTTTTATTTCCTCTGGTGGTTCGTAGCTGGATAACCCTTTTTTGTGCATTTTCTTATCTAATTGATGACGAGAATCGACCACAAATATCATGCAGTGGGTGGGAACTTCGTCGCGCACACGCTCTGTTGCTGTTTGTTCTTTATATTAGAAGATGAACTGTCTTTCCCAACACATTCTGCAGTACTCTTTTAATAGAGTTTAGATTAAGAAAATACACTGCCCCTAAAAACAGCCCAAAATAAACTCTCTCGTATTCAGAGGAAAATTGCGTCGATGCGGGGCTGAGTTGTCGATCGCGAAACCATTCTTCACTGCCTTCTTGTCAGGGAACTTTAACCGCCCTATTTTCTTTTTCTCGGTAAATCACATTACCACCAAAGAAAGAAGAATGTAAACCTAGCTTGCATACACGCGAAAAACACAGTCAACCAGGCCGGCGCAAAAATAAAATTGCGAAAGGAGTGTTGCGGCCATGTTTGTTTATCTTTTTTCTTGCATGACTCAAATTTTTAAAAGTCCCGCGGGTAAATTAGAACCCAATCTGCGCGCGCCAAAAAAAACTATATCGAGCCACCTTAACGTGTGAGCCCAAATGTTTCTACTGGTCAGTTGCTCATATGCATTTCAATACCTTTTATGTTTTGTGCAGGGTCAAGGCAAACGAACAAAAGAAATGGAGAACAAAAACATATAACAAAGGACTGACTGAGTTTCATACTATCGATCTCAGACGTCCTTGGACAAGGGATTTTTTTCGGCCCGCTTCACGGGCCGTTGGTTTCAGTCTGCGGTTAAAAAAATGTCGTCACGTGATGACATTTTTTTGGCTCTGCGGTTTCAAAAATGTTGATCACGTGATGCTTTATTTCGACTTCCCACGGCCGTGAATTATCCCAGACGTTTTTAACGGTTTGTCTGCTCACGTTAAATTTCCTTGCCACATCACTGTAATTACCCATAAAGAAACCTGTAGTAAAGTCGCCACCGGCCTGTACTATCGTATCTATTATTCCGCTTCTTATGTCATTGGACAAAGCTTTCCCTGGATGATAGCTTCGGCCGGTTTTACTCCCCAACATCTTTGATCACTTTGCCGGTTTTCTTTTTGGCGCGAGTAACCGAATGGCGTCACGTGATCAACATTTTTGAAACCGCAGAGCCAAAAAAATGTCATCACGTGACGACATTTTTTTAACCGCAGACTGAAATCAACAGCTCGTGAAGCGGGCCGAAAAAAATCCCTTGTCCAAGGACGTCTGAGATCGATAGTAACCAGTTTGTTCTATTAACTATGTTTGCACTAAGAAGAGCGTAGTTGAGTAAATAATTATATGGTGTGTTTTGATGCCAGCCATATAAAATTATGTATTTATTTAAATTAACATTTTGATTGAATTTGTGGTACCACCATTTTACAAAAGAATCCCAAAATGTGTTGGATTTGATGCAATTGAATAACATGTGAGTGGTTGTTTGTTTTTCACAGTTGCAAAACGGGCAGGTGTCATTTTCAGTTTTTCCGGCGTGAAACAGGTTAATTTGGTTTGGAAGGACGTTATGAATTATTTTATATTGGAAAGCAATTAACTTTGTCTGTTTGGTGACTTTGAAAGGAAGCAAGTATATTTCATGAATGTTGTCCTTAGTAAACCCACAATTTAAAATCCTATTTTCACAAGTTGGAGGTACAGTTATCTTGTTAAGAAAAGACGAGTAAGCAGCGCGGGTGGTAAGTGTGGTTTTGCTGGGGCTTGAAAACGCTGCGGTATCTGTATTGCATAATGGATTGTTTATTATTCTTTTCCGTTTTGAGTGGATGGCTTTGATTAGGCCATAGTACGTAGTAAAAGGTGTGATTAAATTGAATTTTTCTTTTAGTTCAACCAAAGAAAGGAAATCGTGATTTTCATTTAATAGTTCGTTGATATGAATAATGCCTTTTTTGAACCATGAGTTGTAGAAAATGGGTATCCCATCAATTTTAATATTTTTTTTTTTTTAGATTTTTTCCTACTTTGCACACATGTTTTAATTCAAAACTGTCATTTGGCCATTTCCTGGAAGAAAAAGAGGGGGTCCAAAAGGGGGTCCAGAAGGGGGTCCAGATGGGGGTCCAGAAGGGGTCCATATGGGGATCCAGAAGGGGTCCAGATGGGGTCCAAAAGGGGGGTCCAGAAGGGGGGGTCCATGTTTTGTACCGACCCAACCTAGACTTGCCCACAAGTCGACTGGAACCAGAAAAAACAAGCGAACGACTTTGAGAAAGTCTAATGGAAACCTTGTAGCCATGATAAGAAAACCTGTCAACGCAACGATCACTCAACTTTTCTCCCAGTAATCGTAGAGATCGCAGCGAACGAAACGATCATATGGATACCAGGCTTAAAGTGCCCCTATGATCAAATTTTTGATTTTCATTTTTTTACATTTTCGTGTACTATTAGACTTTCTTACTTATCTTGCCAAATGTCAATCCATTACGAACATCAGAAGTCATTTTATTTTAACATTTATTTCTGAGAATTTACGGCCGCCATTAATCAACCTTGTTCCAAGGCTTGGTTGCGAATGGGAGAAAGTGACGTCAAAGGCTCAAAAACACCTCACGGGTTGAAATTATAATAACAATAAGTATTGAAAATCACGCGAAAAGCAACAAAAACTTTGGACTTGATCTGCGTGCAATTTTCTTTGCTGATTGTTATTATTAATAGTACACGAAAATGTAAAAAAATGAAAATCAAAAATTTGATCATAGGGGCACTTTAAATGGAAAGCAACCGGACAAGGAAGACCATGTCTAAAGTTGGTATGATATCTACCGTGTAGCACGAAATTTTTGCGGGTTTTAATTTTTGCGGATTTTTCGGATTGCTTTCCATCCGCAAAAATATGTTCCTGCAGAAAAAAACTCACAAAATAATACTCCGCCGCAAAAATTTATTCCCTTCTATCAAATAAAGAACTCTGCTTTTTAATGTAAACTTGTGTTACTGGAGCGATATTAGACGTAAATAAGAACTATTAACATTGATTTTTAGTAGAAAACAACATACAGGGATTTTTTTAATAGTAATAACAGTTGAGCATGGCAGCCGGCAGCAGGGATAGGCCTTTTTGTTTGATTTTGTTGTTGCGTCAGTCTTTTAGGGTAGTACTGTATCAGCTGCGGCGAATACAGTGAAACGTCTCCATCAGAGAGTGTACGGTAACTCAACAAGCAATAAAAAATAAAAACATTAAGTTTTCTTCCTTTTTTATGCCTGGAATCTGGATTGTTTATGTCTGGAATCTGGATTCTATCTGGAAATCGCAAAAATCAGTTCCCAGCCGCTGGGAAGAAACTTCAGTCATCTCGAACCGCAAAAAATGTTCCCGCAAAACAAAAATAAAACTCCCGCAAAAATTTCATGCTACACGGTATCCGGTATGGTTCAGATTAATTCCGACTGAAGCTTTCTATATCTGATTCACTTGTTTTAAGGGACGGACCATTAGATTTTTGAGGGGGGGGGGGGGGGGGGGTGGGCAAATACCAAAAAAAAATTCGAGCACGGCCTTGAACTGCAAAAAAAATATCGTGCAAAACAAAAACCCCCAGGAAAAAAAATTCCTGCAAAGCTTTATATTTTTAGAACAATATTTTATATCCAGAAGCAGATGGTCAGAACACAAATAAATCACACTGACGTTGTAGAATGTTAGCGACTTATATGCACTTGGGGAGGATCAAATGTTTTATCTTTTCATTGGCTTGTTTAGTTTAGCCAATAACTGGTTTATTTTTGACCCGATGTAAGTTGTGTTTCTTTGTAGGCTTTTTAGCTGATTTCATAAGCATGTGAGATATTTTCTGACACAAGGAATGGCTCTTTTATAGTTGTACAGTGGCATTGTAGGTACATGTATATCTCAATGGATGAGAAATACTTTGTTTATGTGTTGTACAACAAGCTTGTAATTGCAGGGGCGGCGCTACCGGTGGGGCAGGTGGGGCATTTGTCCCACCAACTTTCGACAGCTCAAAATGGCGGTGGGCGGAGATGAATAGTGTAGCAACATCCTTTGACCAGATCTGATGGCGGGGCGCTTTAATGCATTAGAGTTTGCAAAATAAATATTCCGTTAATTAATCAAAAGCCTACAATTTTAGCATCGGAGATATTGTGACTGACTTTAGACTGGAGATTGGATATTGTGAACCAAGCATTTCAATACCCCTTGAGTTACTCGGACGTCAGCTATCGGACTCCAGCTACCGACAAATCCATCAAACAAATCCATCAATGCTGCGAGTTAGCGCTCGGCCTCTGCCCTAAGAAGGCTCAAGACATATCTACGAACAAACTATGTCACAAGAAAGATTAAATCATTGCATTATCCAGACATTGCATTAACTGACAAATTGAACATGGCTGATATTGGAAATCAGTTTCTTTCTGCCTCTAATGACAGAGAAAATCGCTTTGGAAAATTCGTTTCCAAAGCCTTCCTATACTGAAAAGAATTGACAGAGAATATTCGAGTGACAGTCGAATTTACTTTGAACAAACAACCAAAATGGAGTTACACCCAAGTTTCAGAAAGTGTTTCGTGTACATGTACTTTTCATGAGAATTAAACTGAACTCAAAGCTAGCCTTGGAAACTGTTTCTCCGGTCTCAGGAACGCTGGAAATAGCATTTCAGAGAGTTTCATTTCAAAAATTTCCCAGGGGACCATGCCCCCGGACCCCCCTAGCAGCTCGCGCCTTCGGCGCTCGGCACAGGAGATTCGCCCCACCAACCTTATTTTTCCGGCGCCGCCACTGTATTGGAAGATGGTTGGGTGTACTACGATGGGCTGTGGAAGCGACATCAACAGGGGCTGGTGTAAAGAAAATTGTAGGCGCAGTTACAACACCGCGGCCAGGCTTCATGCTATCAAGCTGCTGTTACATCAGATCTGACTTGCTATAGTATTCCTGTCTCTAGTATGGCCTTTCTAGTATTCCTAACACGTGTATGTGTCAGGCATTAAAACATAATATTAGACTCGCAAAAAAAATATCATGCAAGCAAATCATGGCAAAAAGAAAAATCCTGCACAGTCTCGAGCGTAGAAAAAAATATCCTGCACCAAAAAATTGCCCAAACCCCCCCCCCCTCCCCCCCCCTCCCCCCCCCCCCCCCCCCCCCCCTCAAAAATCTAATGGTCCGTCCCTAATGCTACACGGTATCCGGTATGGTTCAGATTAATTCCGACTAAAGCTTTCTCAAGATATCTGTTTCACTTGTTTTAATGCCTGGCCAAAAGAATTCAACATTGAACGAGGCGGCCAGACAAAGTCAACATTTGTTGATTATACCTGAGAACAAAAAGAAATAACTGAGCGTTGAACATCAATCAACAGCGTGGCCAGTAGAACATGATGAATTTAACAATATTGAACGATAACTGAACTATTATGAACGATGATGAACGTTGTCGACTGGTTGACTGGGGCTTTAGAGTGCCGGCATCACAAAATTGTGCTTTTGTTTCCAACAATAATAGACTAAAGATGATAATTCCCGGGGGGGAGGGGTACTCCCTATAGTGGGCTATACGGGTATGCTCCACCCGAAAGGGGTTCCTTTTTGAGGCTGGAGGTATATGAAAGGGTCGGGATTTCACGAGTTGAAGTATATGAAAGGGTAGAGATTTCATGAAGAATAGGAAAGGGTAGCGAAAACACGAGTTGAAGTATAAAAAACGTAGTGAAAACTGTGATTTAAGTATTATAAAAAGCGCCTTTCAGACGCACGTAAAGGCTAAATGAAAGGGGTACCATTTTCAATGAAAGGTATATGAAAGGGGTACCTTTTCTGTCAAAAACGGTATATGAAAGGGTAAGGGTTTGGACCTCAGGGCGGAGTACCCCCCCGCCCGGGTGATAATTACAACAGTATTTCAAAAAATTGACAAATATCTCACCTTTGCATACACCTTATTCCAAAATGGCGGCCATTTTATTATTCTTTTATATCCATGTAAATTAGCCCTCTTGGCCTCGTCAGCATGTGCAAAATACAAAAGAATTTTCAAGTGAAAATGAGGCCATGAGGGCTAATTAACATACCATTAACATGCATATAAAAGAATAATAAATTGGCCGCCATTTTGGAATAAGGTGTATTGGCTGAAAAGTTACTTCTGTAAAAAAAACTTTGCAGTAGTAATTAAGATGAATAATTGTTTTAGAGTAGTTTTAGAGTAGTTTTCAATTGAGTGTCGAAAGAGACCGTAAAGAGAATCAAAACTCGGTGACTGGCTCAGCTAGACCTTCCTGTGTTGATACGCGTATTACGAGTTCATATTTGCCTCACCCTTATAAAATACCCTGGATGTGCTTCTGTGTATCCATGTCCCGTTTAAATTATAATAATAAAAGGGAGTAAAACGAAAGGGCTTCGTTTTGTCATTTTGTCACTTGTCTTTTGTCATATGTCGCTTGTGCGTGGCTTGACAGACCGGACGCCAAACTCGTCACGTAAAGAAGGATTTTTGTCCTAAAGAAATACTAGCGAGGAATATAAGAAGTAAGGGAGCGAATAGATATTTTGAAAGATTAAAATTTTGATTGTTTGACAAAAAAAAAGCTTCGCAAAGAAGATGAACTATTCTACTCCCTGAAGTTCTTCAGTTCTTCTTATTTACGAAGCCGTCTTTGTTTACTCAACCCAGTCTTTCTCATCCTTTCCTTTGCAATAATAAAAGTTGTGAGCATCTGAGCAGAAACGTATTGCACGGAAGTCACGCCGTACTGCGAGGAGTCATTGTTGCGATAAATTTTCTCGACATGGCTGAAGCTTCGCAAAGGCCCTCTAGAACAGTCACTGTCGCGATAGACAACAGCGAGTGCAGCCAGGAGGCTTTCGAATGTGAGTACAAAACCTAGAAAGGTTTATATTTTAGTTTTTCACAAAAAAGATCGAAATTAAACCCAAATGATTCATGATCATACAGCAGATACAGAACGTGTTATCCTGCACATATTAATGCTTGACTAACCTTCAGGCGTTTTGCCAGTCAAAGTTAAAGTTGTTTTTCTTTTTGAACATGATTAAGAATTTGGCACGACAATGGGTTTTTGACACCTTAGAATTTCACCCTTCCTCTAAATTTATAAATGGATTTACAGATGCGTACAATCGATTCATCGTCCTTCATGGCAGCCACGTGTACGAAATTAAATTGTTTTCACATGTATCTCTTGTTCGACATGTCATTTTTAACAAATGTAAATGTAGAATTTAACTGCTGTAGAAAGAATTAAGTGTAAAATCTGTATAATAAACTGCGATGATCACATTCTCTGTAATTCTTTCTACCGAAGTTCTTGATCATATGAATTTATTTTCATTTTAATATTAACTAAACATATTCATTATTTCAAGAGTACATGTTAAAACTCACAATATTTATGACCAAGCTTATCAGGGGTGGGGGGGAGGGGGTACTAATAAATGTTTTTGGGGTGTGGTAGTGGTAGACCACGTTTGCCTGCATTTTGCAACTCAGACTATTCTAGCTGTTTTCCAGAAATGCTATCTTCATATCACTGATCAGTTTCCCATTAAATGATACCCCATTCTAGACCAGAAGATCTGAAGTGCACTTCTTGACAACTAGAAATAGCAACAAGTTGAACATTCGGCTTTTCAGGACCTTTCGTTACAGGGCTACAACACAAGAGAATCCCATGTCCAATTATATGAAGGACTGTGTAAAAACGAAATTTTTAAAAACAAACTGATCAGAAGCACTTGCTCTGGGAGGATTTTTAATTGTATTCATTGTAGTTACATATGTAATTTTATATTGGTAATAATTTTAAAATAGTTTTAAAGATATATGTATTTAGAAATATTTTAGGCTGCATTCAAATAATCATTTATACAATTTTACATTTTTATTAATAGTATTAATATTATTGATCTTATTGTAATTACTTCAGATACTGAAAAGCCCGCCAAGGGATTATGTAATAAAATAAATGTATTGTTTTCAAAACTCTCTGATTTCTATACCCATTCCCAGACTAAACTGTTTGAAAACTAAACTGTTTTTTTTTTTTCTCTTTTTAGCTCAAACTCTTTGAGCATCTCAATGTTCCTTTCACCTTTTTATGGGAGCTCTTCTGGGAGATTAATTCAGCTTCAACTTATTGCACCTTAAAATGTATTGGCATGCACTTTAATCTGAGTTTAATCTCAAAAACTTCTTTTCAACCTCTGACAGGGTTCATAGAAAATATCTACATAAAAGGAGTTGATGAAGTTATTCTTTTGCATGTAGCAGAACAACCACATCTTCCATTTCTAGCTGGTAAGCAGCAGACTATTTTTATTGATTGAATTTCACTCAAAGATTACATGAATGCACACACATACAAAATTAATATAAATCCAATATATAACTAAGGAACAAAAAAATTGCATTACAAAATAATGATAGAAACAAAACAAAAAGATAATTAAAGTTCCAAAGTTTTTCAAAGTAACCCACCATATTGGTCATTGTACGTTTTAGCGGTCAAAATGTGTAGACTGGTACGGCTTAGGGTGCTAAAATCTAAAGTGGCCACTGTCATTTTATGAGCTGATTACCGGCTCCTGTCACAGTACCTTTTAGAGTATTATGAGCCAAGAAAAAATACAACTTACAGAATTGTTGTTTCAGAATAGGTATTGGTACCATTTAGGGATAAAAATCCGTTTGAAAATTTCTGATGGGTGCACCCTTCATTTTTATATGGAAGTACCCTCACCCCCCCCCCCCCCCCCCCCCCCCCCCCTCCTCCAAGGGAGATGACATGGCAACCTGGTCATAAATTTTCTTTAGAGAGCTGCATGACTGCATGTTGTTTGCAGCCATTTACTTTCAGCCTGTTGCAGAACACCTCTCTTTCAGATGGTTTATGCTTTCAGGGTGGGATATTCCTGTCTGAAATATTTATGCGTAAAGTAATATTTAATATTTATCCAACAGATGCCCTTGGAATTGAACAATGGAGACAAGAAGTGAAGAAAGTGGAGGAAAATGTGAAAGCTCTCCAAAAGAAATACACAGATAGGTGCAAGGAACTGGAGGTAGGATCAGGTCATTTTGTGATATTTGACAGATCTGTGGGACAACCATATAAAAGTGGCTGTGACAGGAATACTCTTAGCTTCATATGTTTTTAGCCATTTTACCAACAGCTGTTTCTCTCACTAAAATATGAATTTTTATCCTCTCTTGGGAGTAAAAGGCATCTGCAATTTTGCTGCGTTGATCAATGTTCAAGTGTAAAAATATAAAAATATTCCTACATCACTAATGCAGTCAACTCTGTCTAAATGCACACCCGAGTTGGTCCCCACTATACACTTCAGTCACTATTTTTACTATAACTATAAACTCTCTACAGGATGTAGACCTCTCTTAAGATGGCCACCAAAAGTTAATCACTACCACACTCTAGTCACTCATTTTGCTGTAACAGACCTCTCTATAAGACGGACACCTCTATAAGACAGACACCTCTATAGGACAGACACCTGAAGTTGGTGTCTACTGCACCTCAGTCACTTGTTTTACTGTAACTGAACTCTCTGTAAGATGAACACCTCTCTCAACTACAAATGCATGTTCTGACCCAATTGTTTCTGTCTTAGAAAGAGTTGACTCGAGTGTGTCACTTTGGCCTGGTGGGGGAGGAGGGGAGGGGGGTACTTGACCCATGTTTGGGTATAGAGGTGCCACTGAGGATTTGAAACCCTGACATATTAGGACAAAGAAAAAGAAACTAAAGCAGACCAGCTGTTACCCTGTGTAGGACAACACCCTCTATTTAGTTTAGGACCATGTTTAGGACAAGAGAAAAAATATACACTCACTTGTTTTACATAAATTTATATTGTTTTATTGCCAATTGCAATTAAGCCAAAGGCCTCTGATCTCAAATTGCTAAATACTGTACTGAACCATATTTAAAGACAACAACAACAATGCAACCCAAAATTTAGCTTGTTTAGGACAGATTCATGCCCTGTTTAGAACAGACTCGTGTAAAATTATATACCCTGGTCAGGACAAATAGGCCAAAACCATACCCTGTCCAGCGGCACGTCCCCATATGGGTCATGTAAGCATGTACCCCCCCCCCCCCTGTCCTCTGCACTCTGGTCATTGAGATAACCCAGTAATGCAATTCTTAATGCAATTTCTTTGAGGTTAAATTAAAAATTATACATTTCTACAATCAGTCTGCATGCAGTACTGGAAACATTAGGTTACTAACATTGACCCCCCCCCCCCCCCCCCCCCCCCCCACTTCTTATTTCTGTTAGACAAGTAAATTTCTGTGGTCGAGTTAAGTAGTTCTTGTTTTTTTATTTTACCTTGACAGCTTCACATGACATTCAAGATAGAACAAGGCAAACCAGGAGAGAAGATCTGTGAAAAAGCCTTCAAAGACAAATCCAAATTTATTGTGTTAGGGAGTCGAGGTATGGGTGTCATAAGGCGCACAGTTCTAGGAAGTGTGAGCACTTATGTCATCCATCATACAAAAGTTCCAGTTCTCTTTTGCCCCAAAGATCATCACTGATGTTCTAGCAAGCCATAGGCTCCTATTCCTACCATATATATTTAAAAGTTCTTGAAGAGCAAACGTTTTATTTCGTTTAACCAAAACGTTGTTTAAAAGAGTTATTTCACAATAGACATAAATAAACAAAGTGGTGTTTTTAGTGTTGTTAAAAAAACGTATGCAAAATTTCTGCAGCTATCCATTCGTAGATATTTATGTTTATGATTTCTCATGAGAAACTGAGACCAATAAAGTCTTCAGTTATTTGACAGTGTCATGTTTGCGATAATTTTACACCATCCTCGGAAAAAATGCGTTCATAGAATCGGGGATTCACTTTGGAGAGGATAAACTGTTGATAATATAACACACCCACTGGCCTTAGATCACGCCATCTCAATATTGTGCACACTTTCATTTGGTCAAAGGTATGGCGACTTTGTTCTCATATACCCTTATTCAAACACTCGAGGAAGTTTGGTGGGTGGGAATCTTTCATCTAACATCTGACTCACACTTACATCGTTTAGCGCTCGTCTGCGGCTCGTATTCTCTCAACTCCTTTTGCGTGTGCCTCAAGGTATGTCAGCATGTACGACACGCAAATTTTTATAGGTAGAGTTATGGTCGCGGGTGATACCTGGTCATGAATAAATTCATAAGGCAAAATTTTGGCAGGGGTGTCACTTTTAAAAGCTTTATATCTTGGGCGTTTAGAAGCCGATTTCGCTAAAAATTGACAGATATAGGGAATAATGGGAGTTCACCAGTACTATTTTTTATTCAATAAATCGCGCCTACTATACGGTAATGCTGTAATGTACGCAAGTTAAAATTTGTAAAACCTGATTTTGTGTCTAAGTTTGCTCCTCGAGAAGAACACAAAGTAGGTTGATTTCAACTTCAATTAAAAGTTATTAGCTTTTAAAGGAGTAAAATTGTCCATGTTACAATTTGAAGCCTCGTATCTTCCCTTTGAAAGCCTATTTAAAAATTTTTGCGTCACATATGACAATCTACAATACACCTAGTTTACGTCCCTGCTGTGTCATCTCATGAAATTCTTTATCGGCGCTGAATTCTTGTACACAAAATTGCTTGTTTTTAAGCTTCCGAAGGCTTCCCGAGCAGACACGAATGCAAAAATATATTTATGGTAATTTTGCTGACTTTAATCCACGGACCATTGTCAACACTTCATGCAGAAAGAACAACGCGTTGCAAAATGGACAGCGCTTTGCTCGTGCAATTATTGATGCAGAAACATTACGGAGCCTGTTCGTGAATATTTCGCGCATTTTCGGTATCAGCCGTCGCCCTTTGAGCATACTCTTTTCATAAATGCATACTGATGAGCGGAACCTGTCCCCCGCGACCTTAAGCAATTAATGACACAACGGCGCAAAGTGAGTACGCCAACATGGAAATGTCGTTGTCAGGACATCAGCTTGATCGCCGCATTTTTTACAGCCAAACCTATCAGTTTACCATTTTTTGCCAACAGAAACCGGAATTTTCGGTCGAAAATTCAAATGGTTCAGCTCTTTCCAGCTCTTTTCTGGAAAAGATTGAAATCCTTACGAGAATTTCTTACTTTCCATTTCAATAGAAAGGACTGGAAACTCTGTACCATTTGTGAAATCCATGCTCGCCTGGCATCACCTGGTTCCTTTTCGCGCGCTTTTTAACCACCTGCTTTTTTAAGGTGGGACTCGACCTAAATGTTGAATGTAAAGAAGGGATAGAACGAAGAAAATGATTTTTGGAACACCAACAGACAGTTAACTACAGTTGATACCCACGCAAGAGTACCTCAGGTTGCTAGTGGACTATTTTAGGGTCTATCTATTAATTATTAGCTACAAATTCTATTCTTTCTTATTTTTCTAAATTTTACAAATGCTTTGACAAAAACTGTTCCTCCCAAACATACCCAAAAATCACTGAAATATCTACTAAACACTCCATAGCATAGATTCATGAAATGAGCATAGAGTTTTTGGATTACTTGAAACATGAACGAGATATTTCCATAAAAGCCATGTTAAGTGGCGGTAAAATGGCTATCAGGGTTGAGTCCGGCCTTAACTATGAAACTTTAACAGCACAATTGGAGGTGTTCCATTCCTAACGTTCTGCGTGGGGAGGGGCCCACTAATATTGCAAAAAGATAAGACCCGTAGGGCGAAATTTGTTTCAATCAGTAACATTTTCACTCCTCTCCCCCCCCCCCCCCCCCCCCCCAACCCCACCCCTTTATTTACGATGGAGTCTGTATCCGTCGCTAATTTGTTTGTAGCAGATAGACATTAATAGAGCTATGTGTAAATCGTTCTGTAACGCTTTTGAAAGCTGTTTTAATTAGGCCAAGGTGAACAGCCCTTGTCAGTAATACCTTGGGTGGATATTAAGGAAATCCTGCTTCTGGTTAATGATCAACCAGAAAAAAACAAATAGAAGAGATCTTCCAGGCCACGTTTGACTACGTATAATTTTTCAGCTGGTCGAAGCAGCCTTCTTAGCCTGCGAATACAGCCGCCTCTCATCGCTCCTGACCGCTAGGGTAGCAGGGACTGTACTCGCAGGCTACAGCCTTTACATACAAGTTGTTTAGTATTGAAATAATCTGAGGTTACAATGGAACATACAGGAAAGCAGTGGAATGTTGTGACGTAGATATTTGCAAAAATAGACCGGTTAAACTACATGTTCAGTCAGCCACCATCTATTTTTATTTATTTTTGAGCTGCCTTTAGTTGTCCGGCGACAATGGCCGGTTAGCGCTTGGCCCTAGCATGGTTTCAAAGGTCAGCGCTGAGAAAAGAAGTTCTGTTGGTATGTTATTGCAAAGTCAGTAAAATTAAACCTGCCACTTTTTGTTTTACATTCTGTAAACCACTGTAATGAATTTTAGGAGAATTTGAACGTCATCATTCTCGAGAAGCTCTCTTGTGCCATGCATCACCAGCCAGCGCTGGACCCACGTTTTCTGAATTCTTTCCTGATACTAGACAAATTCTGGTGGATGGAGTAAAAATAGTAAAATTGGCTACTATTTATATGACCAAAAGCTTAACACGTACTGTTATGAGCTTCCGATATGACTCAACTTAGGACCAAAGCAGGAAAGATTTACATAAAAAGGTCATTAATATAATAAGACGGAAATATTGTATCAATACAAGTTTTAGTTTAGAGGGTAATTCCACAAGATTGATTCGAATGTGACCGAAAGCCTAGCGACATCCTGAGCAAACAGTGCGGTTCGTCTTCGTCTTTGTTGCTGTGTATATTTCTGTGTCTAAAATACAAAATACATTCGGAGTAAATTGGTTTATCAACAACTTTATCAACTATGATATTCTTATTATTGCAGGTTATGTAACTAATGATATTTTATTTGGAGTTACACTTCCTATGCAATACTGACCACATGCAATATTCGGAATTAGCAACTACGTAAGCAGATCTAGATATTACGCCCGCCGTGTTGCCTTTCCAAAATACAAAATGACCTTAATAAGCAACTTTATGTTGACTATCTTGGTATTAAACAAGCAAACTGCCGCTTGCGCATCAGTCAGTAGTGTCGTTTTTAGCAGATCAAAGATGTTGAATTTAGCGGTTTTAACTTTGATGCTTACTCTAGCTCTACTTACACCAGGTAAAGAACACTTTATTTTGCTTTGATAAACTTTCTTATATAGCAGATGTGTTTACAGCCGAGTTACTACTTTGCTCACAAGAAGAGCAATGTAATGGCCTTCATTACTGATCTTGTATCGAAACGCTCAAACATAATTCAACCTCTCTTGTGAAAAACGGCTGATCATTGGATAAAAAGACAGTACAGAGAAAAAATACCTGAATATATAATATATATATACATGTCCTCGGGTTTGTATGTGATGGTGAAGAATAACTTGAAAATTTTCACAGTTATCAGTAGTCCAGTCTTCACCGTTTCCCATTTAAGTTAGAAAGAAAGACGAAGCTTAGGAGCTGAAGAAATATGTTGTCAAAAGGGCTTCTCCAGTGTACATTTGAGTATCGTTTACAAATGGACACCTTAAGCCGTATCTTACGAAGCAATTAACTCTTATTAACAAATAGATTCCATTTTGCCGCTGACCCGTCCCCAGTCGTCTCTCAGTTTCCTATTAATATCAACCAGAGAAGCGCGGCGCGCGGCCGAGGGGAGCGCTTCTCTCGTTCCGCGTCTATCCCCGCGCGCGTCTCCCGCGTCTTACCAAGAGAGACAACTGGGGACAAGTCAGATTTTCCCGTGCGTCTGTTCAGTTATAGATCACAGATAATGTCATAATGTGGTAAGAACAAAAAAGTGGCGAACGAGCCGCAGGCGAGTCGGTCACTGATGTTCTTACTGAATGACTAACTTGTCTGATTGATTGAGCAACTGACTGACGCACTGGCTGATTGACTGCATCGGACTCACTGTCTTATTAATTGAGAGACTGACTGACTGATTGACTGACTGACTAACTGACCCGACTGACTGACTGACTGACTGACTGACTGACTGAATGACTGACTGACTGACGCACTGGCTGACTGACTGACTGACTGACTGACTGAATGACTGACTGACTGACAGACTGACTAACTGACTGACTGACTGACTGAGTGACTGACTGACTGACTGACTGACTGACTAACTGACTGACTGACTGACTGACTGACTGATGACTGACTGACTGACTGACTGACTGATGACTGACTGACTGACTGACTGACTGATGACTGACTGACTGACTGATGACTGACTGACTGACTGACTGACTGACTAACTGACTGACTGACTGACTGACTGACTGACTGATGACTGACTGACTGACTGACTGACTGACTGACTGAGTGACTGACTGACTGACTGACTGACTGATTGACTGATGACTGACTGACTGACTGACAGACTGACTGACTGACTGACTGACAGACAGACTGACTGACTGACTGACTGACTGACTGAATGACTGACTGACTGACAGACTGACTAACTGACTGACTGACTGACTGAATGAATGACTGACTGACTGACTGACAGACTGACTGACTAACTGACTGACTGACTGACTGAATGACGCACTGGCTGATTGACTGCATCGGACTCACTGTCTTATTAATTGAGTGACTGACTGATTGACTGACTGACCTGACTAACTGACTGACTGACTAACTAATTAAATAACTGATTGATTCATTGATTGATTGACTGACTGACTGACTGTGGTAATTCGTTATTTCTAACAGCCTTTGGACAGATAAGGATTTCTAATTCCAAAACTTTGTCGGCCAACAATGGAGGACGTGTTCTTTTACGGTGTACTAGCAGAGATTTGAGCTCGTATATGGGCATCAGGAGTTTAATTTGGGTCAAGGATAATGTCACAATTCCAACGATGGATCCGCGGCTTAATGCCGCAAATGGTACCTTGTTAATTGCGCAAGTGCGACAAAATGACGCAGGAACGTATACCTGTACTCTGGAAGCTGAAGGATTCTTTAGCACCAGCACCACCACAGTTTATGTCGTAGGTGAGCAAATACTTTTTAGCTCTGTTATGTGTAAATTCTGGCCAATGTAGTCTGCTCAACCTGGATCATTTCATTTGCTAAATATAGTGAGTGAGTGAGTGAGTGAGTGAGTGAGTGAGTGAGTGAGTGAGTGAGTGAGTGAGTGAGTGAGTGAGTGAGTGAAGAAATGCATTTTTTATTTTTACGTTCATGCCGCGTTTGTTGTTCTTTACATTTGACGATCTCTTTACTTTCAAAATTGACATTTGAAAATGACCACTTGTACTCGTCTAAACGTCGTTTTATATTATCGCTTATATTCCTTTTAAAATGATCTCGAACTACAGACGTAGTTCGAATCACCCCGACAACTGACACAATATTAAATAAATGGTTATCTTGAGCCAGAAACTCCTATTGATTATCTCTTGTAGAAATAAATAATAAGCTCCCATGAGAAATAAGTCCTCCAACTGCAGAACTTATTTCGTTTTTTTTTTTGTTACATATAGAGTGTTTTCACTGACGTCATATCAAAATTCAGGAGCAGTTTTCGATTCTAAAATGTTTATGGAATCGTAGAGAGTTTAAAACTACACATCTGGGCCAAATTTTGAAGCGCAAGAGCATTTCATTCAAGAGTGATAGGCGAATGAGTATAGACATTTTTAGTAAGAAATGTATGGAGCGGCCATCTTGGTGTCCCACTGAGGGACACCAACATGGCGGCCAAAAATGTAAAGACTTTAAAGTCTTAATAACACCAAAAATCTCATCACAAAATATTGTATTCACTATAAGAGGCATGAAATCGGCTTATAAGCATCTATAAATCATTATAGATATTATATAAGTCATCTATAAGTCATTAAGTTCAATTTTGTTTATTTTCACGGCTTATCTGAAATAGCGTGACGAATTGCGTGACACATTTACAACCTTTATAAATCGAAAACGAAACATCGTTAAAACCTGAAACTTTCTGTGAAAGATTATATCACTGGTATCCACATACCATGTTAGAAACAGCTTTGTAGGATGTATACTTTAGATTTTTTAATTTTTATGACGTCATGTGAAAACACTCTTAAGGTATTTCGGACGAATGCATAAATTGATCTATGTATTTTCCTTTAAAAAAAAACGCTTAAAACATAAAATGCCCATGCCTTATTATATGAAACAGTTTCTGAAGTTAATATATTTTTTCCAGGTACTTTTTGTTTTATCTTCCTTTTGCATTCCTCACACAGGAAAGGACACACCAATAAGTGTTACATCAAGTCACGTTACAGTCAGTCCACCACCAAAAAATATTTTGAACAAGATTTCAACTTTGCAGCGAAAGGTATGAACGATATCAAACGTCCAAGGTGTTTTTCGTTTTATTTAGTAAGATTTCATTTAATATTAAGTGGAAACATGGGCAAGGATGTATAAAATAATTAGTTTATGTAACTATCTTTTTTATCTTTCTCAAAATAATGAGCTTCTTTTCGTTGATAACTGACCAAAGCGCTTCGTGCTTGAACAAAATTGTGTTGGCAAATGGCGCCAACAATTCTGCAGTTCATAGTTTTCAAACGCTTAGAACTTTTTTAGTAAACTTTCAAAACGTTTAGTCAATTGACAGTGTATTGGCAATATATTAAACTTTAAACAGTGAAAATGACAACTTTAACTTTGAAGTACTTTGCTTAACTTTTGCAAATTTTTCTCGTTTGACTGTGGTGGAGAACGTATGTAACGTTCCCACGTTATTTCATCCAATATTTTACTGTAATTCAACTTTTATGGCCGAGAACAGGATCTTAGGCTGTGTACGTAGTGTTTGCGTTTAATTAATAGGGCCGCGAGCACTGGAAATTATTGGGTGCGCTAATTCTACTTTCATAAAACGACATCTTGGATGATGAAGATAGAAAAGGTTTGGAATCGAACGAGTTAAAAAAACGACAGCCACGTTTTACAATTTCTAACTGTATTATACTTGAGTGCCCCTCCCCCCTGGGGCTTCATCCGTCACTGACTCATGAGCAATCGAACGACATCTTCGTCAAGTTTTAACGAAATTAACTTCCACGTCGTCGCACGACCTCTACCATAGTTTTGCCTTATAATTAAATTTAGTCATTCAGCGGAAGTGTCTCAGTTTCCACCGTGACCTAAAACTCTATAAATCCCCACCCCCCACCCCCTCCCTCCCCCACAATAAACCTGTTAATAACGGAAAGATTACGAATTCTCCGTGCATGAATCTGATTGTTTTTCAACATGATTTATTATTGATATAGGTTGTCGATCTACTGAGAGGTCAATCTGCTACAAATGTCAGCACCATCATTGTAGAACTCGCCAACTTAACGAACCGAGAAAATGAAAGCAAACTGAAGGCAAAGGAATTGTCATCATTTGTGGAAATGCTAGCTCAACTTGTGATCTACAATTCCAAGATGAACAATAGTGCCATCCACTCAACAACTGACCAGCAAAATATTGTACAAGTGGCGAGTAACTTGTTGGAGGAGGAACATACCGATACATGGTTACACCTTCTAGAGGTAGCTTCTATTATCGTTGTTTTTTCTACATGCGCTTTTCAATGACAGACGAACTTTGACTGAAGACCAAATATAAAACCCAACAACCAATTGTGTTTCACACGGCTGTCAATCATCAATAATGGCAGGGATAACCACTGGATGGAGCCTTGAAAAAAAGGAATCAGACAAAATAAAGTCAAAATCCGCCAATCACAAGTCATTAACGTGACCGTTGTTATCCACTGAACTAAAACGTTGTGTCATGAGACGTCCGCTGTCACGATTGACGGCTGTGCAGAACGCAACCAAGAATTTATGCAGATGACAGCAGCTTTACTTTTGCAAGTGCAGATTTAGAACATATAAATGACTGT
The DNA here is from genome assembly GCA_024195265.1 of Dendrophyllia cribrosa. NCBI lineage: Eukaryota > Metazoa > Cnidaria > Anthozoa > Scleractinia > Dendrophylliidae > Dendrophyllia > Dendrophyllia cribrosa. The sequence goes on along the minus strand of JAJLRJ010000002.1, from coordinate 6,253,270 downwards.
TTCAAGCATAACTCAGTAAACAAAGTGTATATATGATTGTCAGCTCATAAACCTTGAATCTAACAAAAAAAACTGAATTCATGTTAATTGCGTCAAGGAAGAAGTCACGGGAGTGTGCATCGACCAAAATTTAAACTAGGAATATCAATAAAAAAGATTGCCTCCGCATTAGGTGCAATCAAAAGAATTCGAAATCTTTTACCTTTTAATGTAATGTGGTTAAAAGTATATAATAGCTCAGCCACACTTCGATTATTGCAATATTGTATGGGGCTACTTACCCCTTTATATACCGTTTTTGACAGAAATGGTACCCCTTTCATATACCTTTCATTGAAAATGGTACCCCTTTCATATACTTACTTTTCACTTCAGTATCCAGTGACATTAAAATAGCCTTTACGTGTGTCTGTTATAGATATATCCGACGCTTTTGCATCGTCCGTTGGCCCTTGCAGATATTTCCAAAGGGTTCAGTTTTCCCTACCCTTTTTATACTTCAACTCGTGAAATCCCTACCCTTTCATAAACCTTCAGCCTCAAAAAAGGTACCCCTTTCACATGTCCTTTCGGGCGGAGCATCCCCGTATAGCCCATTATAGAGAATACCTCCCGGGCTTGTTATCAGTCAAGAAATTCTGAAAATTATCGGCTTTTAGAATGTGTTTAATCGCATTTTTCCCCACTCAAGTGATGTCTTTTTTCTTTATCACAATGTTTTATTTATTTGTTTTATGTTTGATTTTGAATGTAGATTCGCAATAATATTACTGATGACCTTTTAAAGTCAATGGACGAGTTTGGTGCTCAAGTTGGTAGCCGGATGGATGGTTTGGATAACTCAAAGACTTTCTTAACACAGAACATTGTTTTTAGGGTGGATCGTTTTATAACAAGAAAAAAGGTAAATGAATTAAAATATTTGAAGTAGAAATTATTAGATGCTGATATCTTTGGGACACTGTCAGTGGTTAAAACAATTATTTTATATTGTACTCCACCAATCCGAGCCAGATAACCTGCGTAACAATGGCATGGGACGTAAAAAAGAGGCAAAAAAATTGCTCCTTTTTTGCGCCCCATGCCTTCAAGCGCCTCCCGCGCTCTCGTCAAGAAAATGACTGTTACGCAGGCTACGAGCTAGATCACGCTCTTATTACCGATCACATGTTCTTACACTGTTGTGGAACCGATCACATATTCTGTCTACTGTGAATCAACTCCAGTTAGCAATCAGAGAGGGAACCGAACCCGAGCCCTTCAGATTGTAAGAAGTGCACCCTAACCACTCAGCCAACTGGCTCCTCCAGCTGCTTGTTAACTCACCCTTGCAATGATCACTGATCACATGTTTTCCCATTACTTTATGTCAACGATAACATGTTTTTTTTATTAGTTATTGCTTACATCTTCTCCCGCTCTTTCCAACACTTTGATCACGTTTCTGCTTTTGTCATTATCTGTTTAGACGTAGAAGTGCATGCATATTATTTTTTCGATACTTTTACAGCTTAGCATTGACTTCTCCCAGTATGGTGCAGCGATTTTTGTTCCTGCTGAAGTTTTCTCCTCAAATCAGTCATCTATTCGAGCCTCCACCATTGTCTACAAAACCCTGAACAATGTCCTAAGACTTCGACAAGAAGGACACAAGGGAGGAAATGATGGACGAACCGTAACGAGGTTTAAGAGTGGCTCAAATATTATTTCTGCCACAATTCTTCCGCGTCCTACCAGTCCAATGAGAAAACCAATCAAACTTGTTTTTAATCACAAGAACAAGGTAATTTCATTTTAAGGTAACATTTCAGCTGATAGATGAAGGGATATTGGTTGTTGGTGATAAAAAAAACGTGATTGAATATAATAAGCAGAAGCAAGAATGACGCAGATTTTAGAAAAGGAATAGGCCAACTTCATTATGCAAAAATTATAACTTATCTCCGATGCTTAGGGAAGTAAAAAACAAAAGAAATTTATTATTCAACGTGATTTCTTTTGTTTTATTGCCTTAAGCCTCGGAGCCTGGTTAGAATTTAAATATATCGAAATTGAGTGAAGTAATGATCTTGAATGCCGGCGCGGTTGCGCACGAAAAAACGGGAATCGACTGGGAAGGGGTACAAACATAAAAACTCCTGTGGCTATCCCGTCCTCCGTAAAGACCTCGCTATATCTGTTGTTGTTGTTGCGTTTCATTCCTTTAAAATTTTACCTACGATGTATCGGTTTTTGCTTCTTTACTATACTTTTACTTGTTAAACCGATCAGATCACTAGTTTGATCCAAGCAGCAGGATTGTCGTCCACGGTTACTTGCTTGAACTACTCTGTTTTTTGCTCCCCTTTTTTTTTGAACTCCTGGTACAAGCTGTTTGTTTGGTACAAGCTGTTTGAAATACGTTTTAAAGAATCAATGAATCAAATATCTGATGTTTTGTTATTCTGATTGCAGAGCAGTGATGTGATTGGAAACTGCGTGTTCTGGCAAATAGGACTTCCGGAGAGAACGTGGTTAACTCGTGGGTGCGTGCGCGTGGACCGCGAATCAAACGTGCGTGTAACCACGTGTGAATGTGATCACTTGACGATCTTCGCAGTGTTATTGAGCAATAAACAGGTAACAACTACTTTGTATTAGATAACATTGACGGCTAACGTCTCTCCATTTTGTGTATTATATTTTATTCGTTTTAATTTCAAGAATACGAAACATTTCACTGAGTAGCAAAAGAGACAATTATCTTTTATAAAACAGGAGCCATAATCAGGGACCATCCCTGATTATGGCTCCTGATAAAATGACATTGTTATAACGCTTGATCTCCATGGCTAGCAGACCATAAGTAATTTGCATCTTCACAGGTGTATGTGGTTCTTGCAGTTTTTTATTGTTCGTTTTCTAACGACATGTATACTTTTCTAGGTCGAAGCTCATCACCAGCCGTACCTGCAGTATATTTCTACCGCAGGATGCGCATGCTCTTTGCTGTTTCTGCTGCTGACCTTCATGGTGATTGCATTCTGCTGGAAGCATTTGAAAAGCCCTCGAGTTACAATGTTACTGCATCTGTGTACTGCTATTGCTGCATCTTGTATTCTAATCATTGTTATCGAAAACAAGCAACTGGAAGGGGTAATATTGAATTATATACCTTGTTTTACTCTTGCTGCAATTAGCGCATGCACACGCACGCACGCGCTCGCCCATGTACCTGCGTGTCATGTATTATTTTAGCCTCCTCAAACGCATGTTCTTGTGAACATAAAAAACAAAAGTTAACACAAGCTCGAAGTCCTTGCTGCTGTATTATCTGCGACACGGCTCTTTCACTCCTAAGCTTGAAAACGGAGATAGATTTCTGGATTCATTTTGCAAATAGTTGAAAAGGAAATGCACCTTCAGCAGCATAAAAGTTGTTTTTGTGATCGGCATAATATAACTGTTTATTTTATTCACACAGGGAAAGCTTTTCTTGAGTTTATGTCAAAAATAGTTTCAACGTACGCAGTGTAGTTTTACGCAGTGTAGTATTTTTAAACCAACCTTTACTTTAACGTTAAATACAAGCAAAAAGATCTGAATTATTTTTCAATTCGCTTCAGGATGAGCGAATATTTTAAAATCCTGGGTTACAAATTTCCTTGTCTCGATATGCCCAGAGGTTCTTCACAGTTGTATTATTTGCAGAGTGGAAAGCCAAGATGATGCATGCATCCTCTCCGCCAAATTATGACGTAATCTGTGCGTATAAAGACCAGCTAGCGCCATTTATTGTATTGTCATGACGACGGGCCTTTGATAACGGTCGAAAAATATAGACAATAAAATACATGGTTTGGTCTTCTCGAGTGTTAATGGGGCAGTAAAATACACGTAACACCTAAGTGATAGTAATGCACTGATTAACATGATTGACATTAACTTAATCAAAATTCAAGAAAAATCCTAAATTTTATTTTGTAAAATACTGGAAAACAAATAGTATCATAACAAAGTACTGCTGAAGAGGTTTCATTTGAATGGTCACACCATAGGGTTTCATCAACAGACTCAAAAGTTAGAACAAATGGTACCATGCAAAAGTACTGCTGAAGAGGTTTCAATTGAATGGTCACACCATAGGATTTCGTCGACAGACTTAAAAGTTACTACAAATGGTACCATGCAAAAGTACTGCTAAAGAGGTTTCATTTGAATGGCCACACCATAGGATTTCATCAGCAGACTCAAAAGTTAGAACAAATGGTACCATGCAAAAGTACTGCTAAAGAGGTTTCATTTGAATGGTCACACCATAGGATTTCATCAACAGACTCAAAAGTTAGAACAAATGGTACCATGCAAAAGTACTGCTGAAGAGGTTTCATTTGAATGGTCACACCATAGGATTTCATCAACAGACTTAAAAGTTAAAACAAATGGTACCATGCAAATGTACTACTGAAGAGGTTTCATTTGAATGGTCATACCATAGGATTTCATTAACAGACTCAAAAGTTAGAACTACACTACATGTCTCCATAATTGACTCTGGGAGTGACAGGGTAACTATTGATCAAACTTACTAAACATTGATTGTGTTACATTTCCTGTGTTACAGGTTTGGTGTACAGTCACAGCAGCATTGCTTCATTACTTTCTTCTCTGTGTATTCACCTGGATGTTGTGTCATGGCGTGATGCTTTACTTATTGATCATAAAAGCAGAGATTCGAGATAAACTCAAACCAAAGATGAAATGGTTTTACACTCTCGGATGGGGTAAGAGGAAACGCCATCATAAATCATAGAGCAGTTTTCAATTGAGTGTCGAAAGTAATTTCGCGATATTGCTTTCGTTTTGTTTTGCTACGGCTTGTGATTGGTTACGAAATCTCACGCTCCTTTTCAACCAATCAGAAGTAAAACCAAAACCAATCGTGACTTGTTCGCATACGTTTTCCCGCGCTTGGCGCCAGCCACATGTATTTTTCTACGAGTTCCGGATCAGTTCATTGGATTTTCTACGTCAGTTGTGATTGGCCAGAGTGATTACTTTTGGTTTTTCTATGTACAATATCGCTAATTTACGCGTCATGTGACGTCAGTTACAGCATTTTCTCTTGCCATCACGTTATGTTAAATTCTAGTTTCAAGTATTATTTAGTATCATAAAGAAGTTAGTAAACAAGGGTGAAGACCTTATCGGGTTCTATTTCGAGAAAAAAGAAACGAAACTAATATTTTTCTGTATCGACCAAACAGTCAGTGAAACTAGTTTCTTTCGAGTAAATTACATTGCGGTCATTTTTTTATACCACACGTTCAGTTCAGGAAAAAAGGGGAAAAAGAAAGAATGAATCAAAACAAAAACAAGGAGAATAAAATGTAATATTTGCAGCTTTGTTTTGTTTTCCTTGTTTGTTTTTTCGGGCAAACTTTTTTCTTATACTTGCAAGAATACAATTGATTTTAACTTTGGTCGTAATTGTAATATGACTCTGTTCCAGGTTTCCCTGTGTCAATTGTGGCCGTGTCCATTGCAGTATCTGGTGCCAAGAGTTACGCTGCTAATAACTGCTGGCTAACATTAGAACGTAAACTTATTTACTGGGCCTTTGTTGCTCCGGTCGCGACAATTATTTTTGTGAGTATTTACGAGCTATTTCTTAATTTTTTTTTATTATTTAAAATTCAATTAATCTTAAATCCAATTTAAACATTAGCCTGTTTGAGAGAATCAGTTGATAGTCACTATCTCCCACGACGTTTAGTTGAACTGGCTTAAATTCCTTTTCCTTTGCTTGTTTAAGCTTGTGAACGTCTTGGCGATCGCATTCAGTGGGTCGATTGTGCCAGCCATTGTCATGTGGTAGTGAAAAGGCACACAGCATACGTTTTTAGACGTCTTAGATCAGAAACAACTCTACTCTGGTGTTGCCGAAGTCACGGGCAATCTAGACCAAGCTGTCCACATGAAAATCTGATTTTATAAATTGAGTTGATAGGGTTAATTGGTCACAATAAAAAGATCTGAAAAGCTGACGTTTCGAGTGATAGCCCTACATCAGAGCGAAAACGAAGGGCTAGCGCTCGAAACGTAAGTTTTTTAAATCTTTTACGGCGACCAATTTACCTTATGCTCTGTGAAAGGGACGCCCCCATTAAGGGGAAACTTCTCCTGGTGCCGACGGTGTCCTCTGAATGGAGTTTCAACTGTATTTAAGGTTACCGTGTACTTTCAGATCGACCATTTTATTGAAATTTTTTTTGGGCGCCGCGGTCAAAAAAAAGTTTACAGAATGAACTTTCATCCAAAAAAAATTATCGAAAAATAGTGAAAGTTGACGGAGAAATGACGGTATAACGTTTTGAACGAAAGTAAAAGTTTCTCTTTTGATTTAGCGGCGCTGTTTCCTCAAAGTTAATTTTTCGCTTGAAGGGGACACTTTAAAAAGCTACAACTCAAAGGGAATTTGTTCGATTTTCCTCAAATTTGGACAGAAGCTAGGCTAACATATAATCAACAAAAAGGTTTGGGCGAATTTCTTATTTCCGAAAACTTTTTCGTCAAGAGCCATTTCTGGGCGATCACTCCAATTTTTTTCTCCCTTTTTCGAAAATATTCTGTTACTTTTCACTACAATTGAATATGGGAAATCGCCGACACATTTTTTAGCACTTCGTGTCCGGAAATCCGAGAACAAATCAAATTAGCAAAAGACAATAATCGCTTTGAGTTATAGCGTTTTAAAGCTGATTCGGACAAATCATTTTATTACCAAATGGTTTCCATATTTAGATAGCCAGCTCTATAAGCTTTAATTTGATATCGGGGTTTAGGTATATAAAGCGTAATCTTAAGACGCTAGAGCTGTTATACTGGAGACACCCCCGAAGGTACACGGTAACCTTAACATTACAAATAAAACAAGGGCATTATTCAGAACAATGTTGATTCTAATGTGGATTCTGCATGTTTTTTTTTTAGGTTAACTCTGTTTTGTTCGTCATCTTGCTTTGTCGAATGAACAAAGTTACAAAGTTCAGAGAATCCATGACACGTGTTCAGCTCGTGAAGGCGTGGCTAAGGAGATCCGCAGTCCTTCTGCCAGTCCTGGGTGTTACGTGGTCTTTTGGTCTTCTCACTTTCATTAAATCCACCGTTTTGTTTCATTACTTGTTTACAATCTTCAACTCTTTGCAAGGCTTTGTGATCTTCTTCGACTTCTGCATTCTTGACTCTGATGTAAGTCAATTTCTTTGCTGGTCCAAATGCCCGTCCAAATTTCAGGGGGGGGGGGGGGGGGGGTACCAAACGTATTGAGTTTCGCCAAATAGCCGTTCGTTCGGGATTCTCGGTACCGCTCTTAGATTTTCTATTACAGTTATAGATGAAAAGTTACGGTTTTCAAGTCGAAAATGAGCACTGGCGTTTTTCGACCTTATAAAAACTACGCCTGACGTTTTTGAAAAGATGAAAAATTATATTTTGGGTCCTCAGAAATTCCAGCTAAAAATTTCGGGCCAAATGGCTCCATTAAAAAATTCTCGGAAATCATACTTGAGCTAACTTTTTCGGAGAAAAGGATTGTGTTCTTCATACTAAATTTTTTGGCCTGTTGAATTTTCCGGCAGCTGAGGCATCCGAACAGATCAAGAATTGGCAGCTGACACAAATATCCCTTTAAACGGCATTAATTAAAATAATCAAAAGAAACATAACATAACTTTTTAAAGCTTTGAAATTGGCTAATGCAGTGCCCCTGAAAATTGAACCATAACCATTTGATTTCCCACTTGTCAGTTAGTAAAACCTTTTCTTTTTGAATGATCTGTTTTAAAATATTTACTTGGCAATTTCACAAATCTTCGAACACATTTATGTTCATATAACTGCACATTAATACATTTTTGTTGTTAGAAGATTTAGGCAATTCTACGTGAAATTCACTGAAAACGTCATTTCAATGGGTAATTCTTGACGGGTTTCCTTTTTTTGGTTTATTTTGGCTTTCCAGTCAGTCGCTGCATGGTTTATAGGGCGAAATTTCGAGGACGCGCGCGCGAGGTGCACGCGCGAAATGGAGAGGTGGAAATGTCGCCCTACCGGCACCAACTACGCAGGCTGGCTACTCAGGTTATGGTGAGCGAAGTAAAGGCGACGAGCAGACACAAAAATACTAAGAGCGTTAAGAAATATTGGAGCTAGTGGAGACAATGGACTTCGGTAGCGCGCGACTTTCCATCGCACCCACAATTTAAGCGCCACATTTATCTTTTATTTACGTACGACATCTGGAACTGAAGATTCGTACCAAGAAAAGCGGATCAACTTTGGAAACAATGGCATTGTTTTATTTGAACGGTTTTGGTCATATAATAATGCAAACTTCTCTTTTGAATTTTTATCAGGTTAGAGAAGTTATTATTAGTTGGCTGTGTAAGCGGCGTCACCCAGGCTACATAAACGAACGGGTGTTAGAACCGATCAGCAGGAATGAAGTAAAAAGAAACAATAATCTGCGAACGCCCACAGGTAAATGATAGATTGAAACGGAAGCGCAGCACATTAGAAATAACATTCCTTATTGTCTCACATTCAGTAATCTTCGGACGTCGCCGACCTCGCCGTGGATAACCTTCGGTTATCTTCGGTATACCTCAAAGATCTTCGGCATTTCTCGTACAGTACAATTTTATCGATAAAACTGTTTGAAAAGGAAACTGGGTACCCCTCCCCCCCCCCCCCCCCCCCCCCCCCCCCCCCCCCCCCGTATGAGAGGGGACAGTCTACTGAAATCTGTAAAAAGTGACGCTTCTGATTTAACTTTAATTGCAGGAGTTAACAGAGATGATGAACAAGGAAGTCCACGATATGGATGACAAGTGACTGTCTCTAAGGACAGATATATGAACTGGGATTTAATAATGATAATAATATTCATTTATTAAGCGTATACACCATTAATTGTCCATAGCGTTTTACAATTCTAAAAAGCACTAAATAAACTTATAAACCAAAAAAGAAAATGGAAATATTTAGAGTTCATAAAGAGTAAATAAATCCTATAAATAATATTAAATATACAACAATTAAAACAGCTCATATATGAATTTAAATGTGTACAAATTATATATACTAAAAATGCCACAAGAAATAAACTATATCCTAGCAAAGAAATTTGCAAACCTAATTAGTAATAATACAACGTCATCGCGTCCATTTTCGTCCCCAGAGCTCCGCGGTTCTTTCAACCATTGACCAAAACGAAAAGAGGGCTCTGATCTGAGGACTAAAATGGATTGCGACGCCTTTCACAATTTAAAAAATTGAAACCCAACCCCCTCCCGGTTGCGCTTCGCGCTTGTTCCCAGCTTCCTTACGCTAAAAAAATAAAATAAATAAAACAGAAATTCCTCCAAACTCCCACCAGCCAGTCGTCCTCGGCTAGCAATTCAGGAAAGTTCTCTTCGCTCGCCAAGCGCGTTGAGATCTGGGAACGAATGTGAGATTATGCAATCGCCGACGCTTTCGCCCGTAAAATTGTATAAACTAGAAAAGGACGCAAAACGCAAGTCATCGCCCCAGACCTTACGAACTGTAAGCTGACAAGCCGATTGTACCGTTGCAGTTATGTCCTCTGTGGTGAACATGTCCTCTGACGTAATACGATATGCTGGGCCAATCATATCGTGTGATCTATCTTGCAACACTCGGCTAAGACTGGTAAGGAAACTCTGTTGCAGTTCGGTCTTCGAGCTAAACTGTCTATTTGAGAGGGTCGGGGACAGTAGAGATATTTGACCTACAAACCTCGTTCTTTGATTTCGAGGAGAAAACGGGCTTAGTTAAACGTGCCTCTTCTTCAATTTGGTGCTGTTTTGGTGTTGTTTTGGCATTGTGTAACGAGTATATTGCGACAAATAAAACTTGTACAGCTCCAACGCTGCCGTGAAAAGCACACGATCGCGATACTTGCAAATTTATGAAGAAAGTGATACCGGCATGTTTCATTTTCTGATAAATTCTTATTTCTCTTCAGTCGTTTTGAATCATAAGATTCAAAATTTGGCTGATAAACTACAATAATAGTAAGCACAAACTAAATCACTTCGATTCTGCGCCAAAAAAAAAGCAAACAAACCAACAAACAGAAATGTGATATTAAATAATTTTCGCTGAGTCTGATCAAGGGTTTGATTCTTTATGATGAGCCGTACTGGTCACAACACGTTATTCAAATATATGCTTTTGTTTGGTCAGTGGCTACAGAGAAAACGCCATGAAGTCCTCCTTTAACTCTACACAGCACTGATGTTTACAGAATCGTCAGCCGCCGGTTTATTATATACCTATTATATACAGCCCCAGAGCGCTTTGTGGTTACTCATCTGTAGTTTGAAGCACTTTGTGATGATATAGGAACGAGACTTCGAATGCTACAAAGCGCTCTGTGTTGATTTAGCGGGACATAAATTTTGAAAACTGGATTTTTTATCAAAATTCCCACAAGCATATCGCAGATTGTTTGAAAATAATTGCGTTCTCACTAATTTTGTTATCACAAAGCACTTTGTGGACCTTTGTGCCTTCATCCGGAAACGCCACAAAGCGCTCTATGTAGTCTGTGCAGCACAAATGAAATGCCACAAAGCTTTGTGATGACTTACTGGATATTAACTTTGGAAACCGGTTGCTTTATTAAAACACGTAAGTTATATCGTAGGATCTTTTGAAAATAATCTTCGGTTCCAACAAATTTTGTCACACAAAGCACTTTGTGGCATCATCAAAACGCCACCAAAAGCGCTCTCTGTATTCTGTGTAGCACTCAGTGGCACAGTTAACATACCACAAAGCGCTTTGCAGTGACGTGGCTGGCGATTTGAAAACTGGATAATTTATTCAAACTCGTTATGTCGACATTGTAGGATCTTTTAAAAATAATCTTTATTTCACCTTCAGTTACAAGTCATTTACAAAACATAACAACAAACATTTACATATAAGATACACTGTCATTATTATATAATTTCTGTAGATGCATATATATTGATTTATAAATATCATGCAGCAAACACTGATTTGGGGTGCAGAGAGGATGTCCGTGGATGGGGTATATAGCTTACTAAGACGAACTTACGAAATTAACCCCGTTTTTCAGCCATGGTCAAATAATCTAAAATTGGGGTGAAGAGTGGATGTCCGTGGATGGGGTATATAGCTTAATACTAAGACGAACTCAGCAAATGAACACCCACTTTTCAGCCGTGGCCAAATAAACTAAATTTGGGGTGAAGAGTGGATGTCCGTGGATGGGGTATATAGCTTACTAAGACGAACTTACGAAATTAACCCCGTTTTTCAGTCGCGTTCAAATCAACTAATATTTGGGTGAAGAAAGGATGTCCGTGGATGTGATATATAGCTTACTAAGACGAACTTACGAAATTAACCCCGTTTTTCAGTCGCGTTCAAATAAACTAAAATTGGGGTGAAAAGTGGATGTCCGTGGATGGGGTATATAGCTTACTAAGACTAACTCAGCAATTGGACCCCGTTTTTCAGCCGTGGTCAAATAAACTAAAATTGGGGTGAAAAGTGGATGTCCGTGGATGGGATATACCTTACTAGGACGAACTTACGAAAGTAACCCCGTTTTTCAGCCTTGTTCAAATAAACTAAAATTGGGGTGAAAAGTGGATGTCCGTGGATGGGATATACCTTACTAGGACGAACTTACGAAAGTAACCCCGTTTTTCAGCCGCGTTCAAATAAACTAAAATTGGGGTGAAAAGTGGATGTCCGTGGATGGGGTATATACCTTACTAGGACGAACTTACGAAAGTAACCCCGTTTCTCAGCCTTGTTCAAATAAACTAAAATTGGGGTGAAGAGGGGATGTCCGTGGATGGGGTATATAGCTTACTAAAACGAACTCAGCAAATGAACCCCGTTTTTCAGCCTTGTTGAAATAAATTAAAATTGGGGTGAAGAGTGGATGTCCGTGGATGTGATATATAGCTTACGAAGACGAACTTACGAAATTAGCCCCGTTTTTCAGTCGCGTTCAAATAAACTAAAATTGGGATGAAAAGTGGATGTCCGTGGATGGGGTATATAGCTTACTACGACGAACTTACGAAATTAACCCCGTTTTTCAGCATGGTCAAATAATTTAAATTTTGGGGTGAAGAGTGGATGTCTGTGGATGTGATATATAGCTTACTAAGACGAACTTACGAAATTAACCCCGTTTTTCAGTCGCGTTCAAATAAACTAAAATTGGGGTGAAGAGTGGATGTCCACAGATGGGGTATATAGCTTACTACGACGAACTTACGAAATTAACCCCGTTTTTCAGCCATGGTCAAATAAACTAAAATTGGGGTGAAAAGTGGATGTCCGTGGATGGGGTATATACCTTACTAGGAGGAACTTACGAAAGTAACCCCGTTTTTCAGCCTTGGTCAAATAAACTAAAATTGGGGTGAAAAGTGGATGTCCGTGGATGGGGTATATACCTTACTAGGACGAACTTACGAAAGTAACCCCGTTTTTCAGCCATGGTCAAATAATCTAAAATTGGGGTGAAGAGTGGATGTCCGTGGATGGGTATATAGCTTACTACGACGAACTTACGAAATTAACCCCGTTTTTCAGCATGGTCAAATAATTTAAATTTTGGGGTGAAGAGTGGATGTCTGTGGATGTGATATATAGCTTACTAAGACGAACTTACGAAATTAACCCCGTTTTTCAGCCGTGGTCAATTAAACTAAAATTGGGGTGAAGAGTGGATGTCCGCAGATGGGGTATATAGCTTACTAAGACGAACTTACGAAATTAACCCCGTTTTTCAGCCGTGGTCAATTAAACTAAAATTGGGGTGAAGAGTGGATGTCCGTGGATGGGGTATATACCTTACTAGGAGGAACTTACGAAAGTAACCCCGTTTTCAGCCTTGTTCAAATAAACTAAAATTGGGGTGAAGAGGGGATGTCCGTGGATGGGGTATATAGCTTACTAAAACGAACTCAGCAAATGAACCCCGTTTTTCAGCCTTGTTGAAATAAACTAAAATTGGGGTGAAGAGTGGATGTCCGTGGATGTGATATATGGCTTACTAAGTCGAACTTGTCAAATGAACCCCGTTTTTCACCCGTGTGCGCGACTCCCGATAAGCTAATATTCCACCATCGTATGGTTGCACCATGGGATAGGCTTCCCTGCCATTATTACTACTGCACGAGGTTTCGTGATTTCTTGTTGTCAGGTGATCGTCAGAAAGGTATGATATTGTTTGAAAAATCATCGTTATCCATGGAGGTGGCGTTTGGCTGTACAGAAAGAGAGAGATTCAATTTCAACCACGTTTCGGAGTAAAATTTATGGGAACAATACTCCTTACAAACTAAAATCTTATTACTTAGCACGTATTAAAGACGAAACGTCGATTTCAGAAGTTCAGCCGTGAAACCTATACCTATCCACCTTATTTTATACTAGAGTGGGTAAAACGGGGTCGATTTTACTAGTTTAGCCGGTTAACATATACACCCTCCACCTTGCCTTAGGATATTGACCCCAATTTTCATTTATTTAATACTAGAGTCGGTAAAACGAGCTGAGCTGAATATTAAACTCGCCCACTAAATCCATGCTTTAACCTGATTCCATGTAATGAAGGTCAATATCGTGTAATTGGGGTCAATATCCTCAGGCAAGGTTTAAGGTCAAGATGTTAACCGGCTAAATTAGTAAAATCGATCCCGTTTTATCGACTCTAGTATTAAATAAATAAAAATTGGGGTCAACAACTTAACGCAAGGTGGGGGGTGCATAGGTTTCAGGGCTGAACCAGTGAAATTTTTAACAACCACGTGTTGGTCAGAACGGTTTCATTAGACAGAAAACCTGTGAAGGCTCAAAGTACGTTGGCTATTTATGCTTCGAATCGAAAGAATAAATTCCGTTTGACATTCGTATCTATAATCCGTTTCAATCGTCCTCGAAATTAAGCCTGTCGTCTTTTACCGAGAAATGAAAAGATATGGGCAGGCAGTGCGCGTAGCGTGAAACACTCGCTTTAACCATAATACTAATTACAGTAACATTTGATCTCCGGAGTCAAGAAAGAAAGAAAGACAAGTTTTCACAGCGTCTTTATTATAAGTATTACATTTGCCACTTCACTTTATTCACTACGAAAGGCAAACAACTGTTTGCCAAGAAAGCCATTTTATAACTATATGAGCTGTTGCCGAGGTACCTAAGTACTCAAACGAGAAGACTACTTCACATTATTAACCTGTTTCTAAGGTACGGGATAATAAACCCTATGCTTCGTTAAACTCCTAAAGGATCATTTTTCCAGTTCTTGTGAAGCTTTCGAACCCTTGCGCCAGTAAAGGGCACTTTTCATATTTACAGTAAGGATTCAACACACAACATAAAAATACTTCTGATTTTAATTACAAAGCCTAGCAATGCAAAACCAAAGCAATAGCAAAATTACATTATTTATATAATCAGTAGCTCATAACAGTACTGTGAGCTTCTGATATAATGCATAGCTTCAAGCAAGTAGACCGAATACCTACATATGCTTCTTAAATCCATTATCCGTATCCAAAAACATACGTCCTTGCAAGTATATCGCTAATACACTAACGACTCTATACGAGAGGCTACAATCCTGTAAAAAACCTGTTGCGACACACGCAAAAGGTTTGCATTATCTCTGTATTCGTTTCAAATACTCAACAACCCCCTCAAACACTTTGTCTCTTTACTTAATAATGTCTTGAATGTCTGTCAGTTCACGTGTTTTTTTTTTTCTCGCGATCTCCGAGAGGAAAAGCAGTAATTATCACGGTCGTAGCTATGTCACTTAGGACTGTTCCAACAGCATTGTGTGCGGTTGTAGCTTTTAAGAAACCAAGCTCTTACATTTAAAAGTCGCCGATCAAAAAGTTTCCAAACTGCTCTGCAAAATTCATCAAGGTCCTTTACTTCAGCTGTGTCTAACCCCGGGCCGCTAGGGTCACGAGAATGGGTGTCGACACACATTATGAAACCCTTGGTGATGTAAAACAAAGAGGTTTTCTCGTTCAAAATAGTTCATCCGACAAAAGAGGAACGAGAAGTGAACGATAGCTTCTCGCACAGTAACTGACCACCAATAGTGTACTGCTCATTTTGATCTTTCAGTCGTACTGGCAAATTGTATCCCACGCCAATATCAAACTAGATTTCTAACACACTGGCAGCTTTCTGAATGGATAGATACCTTGAGGCTAAACTATCCAGACATAAGTCGTACACCGGTTGCCGCAAACAACATCAATAACGGTACTTGACAAAGGTAAGAAGCAATGTGGGGCGAGATCTTCCTCACACTTAAAGCGTAACCGGTCAATATGCTAATCAAACTGCATGCGTTACTGCCGTTTCGGCCATTGTAGCGCCTTTCACCAACCGGAAAATTATATTCCTCTGCAGGCGCTGTAAACATCGGGGCTGCACCTATAATGGCAAGGGCATCCAGGACAATGTCTCCAGAATCGCTCCCGCTAACCATTTCACTGCTCTCGTCACCTGTCACCTCAGCATCTTCATCTCCATTAATTTATGCTTTGAAAAGATAATAGCAAAATTAGGAAAATGGCCACGTTTAAGGCCACTGCTCATAAGGTTTGTGTTTTTATGAAAGTGTGGATATTTGAAAACTTTTAGGAATTGTATAAAGAAGATTATTAGTATGCAGGGTCATGCCTTCCAGAAACACTTTCCTCGTTTGTTTTTTTTTTCAAATATTCAAAGAGCCATTAAACTCACTGGTCATTTCGACAATTTACTAGCCTATACTTGGTCACATCATCTCTTTACTGTAAAGTTCGACTTGATATAAACCTGCTATTATTTTTCAGAAAATAGTGTGTTTACCATCTCCATTACAAATTTTACCTTTCCAGGGGAAATTTCCGTTTTTCAACTTCTTTTATTTCGACGCAATCATTGGCGGCGGCGAGTCTGTTATACTTTCCAACCGTTTCTCCAAGCTTGATGATGATTGATGATATTTTTGTACGCAACTTTTGGCATTGTTTGGATCCATCTAATGGGAGAAAACAACATAGTCACACCTAATCTTACGGACACCTGTATAACATGAACAGCTCTTTACATTGGACAGTTTCACTGGTCCAAAAGATCTAAAATCGATGATAACTCTTACTTCATCTATAATACACCATACTGTCCATTTGGTGTCAGTATTAAATAGGTTGGACTGCAATTACATTTGGTCTGGAGGAAACTGAGCCACTGACCAACAGATAAACAGGGCATAAGCTAGGTTACAGCATCATTGAAACAACACATTAACAACAGAAACAACAACAGCATGATTCTTTATTTTTATGTACATTAATTTTAGTAATTAGTATTATTCAATTCATGACATCATAATTTCTAAATGGCAGCTCAGTTGTCAGCTCACTTTCATTAGAAATACATGTACCAAAATGGAGGCTCATATATGCTTAATATTTGTGTGTTTGCAGAAATCAGAAACACATACAGTGTATAAATATAATTAACTAAATCAAGTTTGTCACTCACCACCACTTTTCTGTTTTTCACCTTTCTTTTCTGTTTTAATAGGCTGTTGAGAAAATAAATGCATTCTTAACTCAATATTTAAGCAAGACATCACTAAACAGAAATTTGAGGTAAGTCTCCTCCAAAATCTTCTACACTGTATATCTTGTACATGATATGTATGACAACAACAGTGTTAACGGATTTTATTCCCTTGTTCTTGGATTATTCAGTGCTGAAGAGAAACCAGCCCTCATTATTTGATTAATACAATTATTCTTTGAACCTTCAAGTTAAGAATTGTAAATCAAACTGAAAATATTCAAAAACACATGGCAATGTTAAAATAAAGAGAATAATATTGATGGGAATACATGCAGGTGTTCATCATAAAAGCAGAAAACTGAGGAATGATCAGTGTTCACAGGTATTTCAAACCAGTGCGTGTCGGAGTAGTCTCCTACGCAGCCATTATTAGGGCTCATCGCGCAACGCTCCTTCCCCACCAACGGCTGCTTCAATCGGAACCACATGCCTTTCCCTTTGTTTTGAGCGCGTGGCGTTTGCACGTGATAATTAGTGATTGCACCAATCAGCGATTGACCTTTGTCTTCAATAAAACCAATCGTGCATCAGACTATGATAAGTTTCCTGTGTAAACTCACCAGCCCCACTAAAGTAATTAGGCTTTTCCCTCTATTTTCCGAGAAGCGCCAGATGTCTCAGTGATTTCCTACATGTATAGATGGAACTCCAAAGAAATTGACAGAATGTAGTTCTAAGTTTTTCATTTGTTTGTCGGTTTCAATAAAGAAAGACAAGATTCATGTTTTCAGGAAAAGTTTGTTTGATATTGCTGAAATCATTCGATCTTCACTAACTGTGGACGTAAGAATGGTGAACTGTTCGTTTGTAGGGATAAATGCTACAAACGTTTGTAAAAATTCCAGCGGGCCTAAGATAAATTGAAATCTCAGCCTGGCTGCTGATATTAACTGCGCTCAAGGCCAATACTTGTCAAGTAATGTACCTGATCCTCCATTAGACTAACCAGTGAATAAACAACATCAATGATATGCCCTGGAAGATTGCTGACATGATCGAAGACTGTCAGAAGAGCTTGATTAATCAGCGATTTACCAAATCCCATAGGCAAGTTTACAAAAATATTACCCTTCTGCAAAACATTTTTTTTGAATTGGTACATAGCTTTTGATATTCATTTAAGTCAGGAATTTTGAACTTTGAAGCAGTCAAATCAAAAGCTTCGTCGAGCGACGATATCCTGTTTGCACTGCTGGTACAAAAGCAATCAACAATAAAACAAGAGCTGTGATTGGACAAGTGGTTTTGGCGCGATTGGCTCCTGGCTATGGGAGCGAAGCTGTGATTGGCTAAATCATGCAAAGGCATGTGGTTGAGCGTTGCGTGACAAGCCCTAATAACAGTGGCGTAGGAGACTAGAGTCGGAGACGCAACACACGAAAACTAAAACAGTGGAAATAAATCCCAGAGACTTCACAAAAGGAAACTTTTACTGAACTTTTGTCAGGGTTCATTCACCTTTTATTGAAATAAAGAAGTTTTCTGCATTTTGGAGTATATTTGTCCGAGTACAGCAAATAAACAATGTAATCAAATTAATTCTATTTAACAGCCATTTCAAATGGTTACCATAGATAACAGCTGAATGGCTAAAAAGTTAATCAGAATGGCTCAAGGTAAACAACTGAAGACAAATTTAGAATGGCTGAAGAAAAAATTAATATATCTATATTAGTAATACATTTAAAGGGGTTGTGTAGAAATTTTCCCGTGGTCTTCACTTTGCTATTTATAAATACCTAAATAAGACCCAGCAAATTACATAATTGCCCCTGTAGGGTTTTGGCCCAAAGAGGCATCTTTGAAGTCCACACATGTAAACTTTTAGGATGGATATATAGTGTGTATTCTATTAAAAAATACAGTTGGCAAAAGTGAGTGTGTGCACACAAAGGTATTGTTTAATAACATTTCACTCAGTAATGCCGAACTTAGGTGACAGGTTAAAAAAATGAAAATTTTGTCCAGTTACCTGAAGGTAGGTGATAGGTAACAATGACATAGAACTGAATGATGCTTCATTGCTATAAGAATGTAGTAGCACAAAAAACCTTGAAAAGTTTGTTGACCTATAAAGGAGATTGAGGGATGCAGAATTGAAAGACCCAATCCAAAATGTTACTATGGTTTGTTGATACAAATCACTTAAATTGAATAAAAGCCAGTCAAAACAGTTGAAGTTGATAACCAAGTTCAATTAAATTAAGGAAATTCAAAGGAAAGATTACCATATAACCCTATACACTAGTTATCCAATCTATACACATTAATATTGAAATGTATGCAAATTAAAGCCAAAATAATAGAATACATAAAAAAAGGAAAGCACTTGAATTATGTCTGGGATGGTAATCTTGCATATTTGCTGATATTTGTTTGAGTTCTGTTGGAAGATTTTTATGGGCAAGAAAAAACAAAGACACAATACACATGAGTCAATAATCACATGCTTCTCTTAACAAAACTGAGACAGTACAAGTCCTTGCCTGTTTGTGTAAAAATCCTTACATTCAGAACAAAGAATGGTATGCATTGTCCTTTTTAACAGATAACAAGAGGCTCCAAGCAGCCTATACTCATGCGCATGCGTGAGAAAGTTTTAGGATATATTTTAAACATGATAAGAAGATGTCTGACATGGCGAAGAGTACTCCTTTCATTTAGTCATCGTTCTTGCAAACCACGTTGTTTACTATTGATTGTTTTGGAAATACAAGAAGTGAGAGTAGCCGGAAGTAACTAAACAGGAATTGACATTTTAAAATATGCGTGCATAAGTTTGCATGCAAAATCGTGACACAAAAAATAAAAATAATAACAAGAAAAACGGAGCCAAAACCTTACCTCATGCCGCTTCGCACATGAGTTATTATAGTTCTACACAGCAATGGAAATAAAATCTGAGACCAATTACAGTATCTCCTCATGCATATTAATGTTGAAATTTGACAGGAAATACACAAATGGTTCTATCACTGTTATGTGAAATTTGTCAAGGAAGGACTATTCAACTAAGCTGGAAATAAGGGAAAAAAGGTTGATCAATACTTCACCCTTTATTTCTTGATGTTTTATTGACATTTAATTAGTTGGAGAAGAGGAATACCGGCCATACACAACATGATCAGACTTTATGAGACATGATGTTTGTGCGTGTGTCTATCTATCTAGCTATGTGAAAGAAAGAAAATACCCTGTGCAACGGCTCACAAAAACATTAGTAGACCGATGAATTTATGAACTTGATTAAAATCCAATATTTTATCATAGTTAGTAGAGGGGACTAATAACAATGATTTTATAAGGCTTACATTTGAGCATAGTTAGTCCCCACTACTAACTATGATTCGAGCAATGATAGTCCAAGGGCATCACACAGCAATACAATGTCATGTAACTTGTTCATTGTGCATGTGCATTCACTCAATAGAAAGATCCTGGGCTCGCTTTTGTTTATCTTTTAACTAAAAATGATTGGTTTTCAAAACCAAAGTTTTTAATGAACTTTGCTGAGCTGTACTTTTTCATGATCACAAAATAGATGGACACATCTTTGGTCAAAAAGATCATTTCAGCAACAGTCCTTAGGGGCCGATTACATGGCGGATTTCAGCCCGGTCAACTGGGCTGAAATTTTGTTGTGATTACATGACAAATTTCAGCCCGGGCTGAGATTTCAGCCTGGGCGCCAAGTTTGAAATTGCGCAGGGAAGATTGATAACGAGAACCAAAATGGCGTCACTGCGCATGCCGAAATTCACTTTTCAGCCCGGGCTGAAATTCTGATGCGATTACATGGCGATTTTCACCCCTTTTGGCCGGGCTGAAAATTCCAGCTTGGTTTCTGAAACCGGGCTGGAATTTTCAGCTAACTTCATTTCAAGAGGATTTATTTCGGAAGCCGGGCTGAAATCTCAGCCCGGTCAACCGGGCTGAAATCTCGATCAGCCTGGGCTGAAATTCGCCATGTAATCGGCCCCTTAGATTCCTTTCAATTTGCCTTCTCTGATGGTCATTGATCATTTGTCTTTGAGTGAACAATAGAAACCTTCATTCATGTATGTTTGTTCACATGCCTTGCTTGTTTCATTCAGAAATTTTGTAGCTGCAATCAAGAAACGTTTACCCACCCATGCATGCCAAGCTAGAAATTACAGGCCACCGTACGTAAGAAACCTTTGAGAAGTTGACAGTTGCTGTGCTCGATCGACAGGCTAGGATTTTAGACAATTCCGTGTTCCACGTGTTGGAAGCAAAATGAGGGAATCTAAACCTTTTTTAGTAAGTTTATTTTATAACGGATTCTTCGCATTTGCCGCATCGATCCAGATCGATGTCCTTTGCCAAATAGTGAACTGAAAATTTCAGTTTACAGTACATGAGCCGCCAAACAAGACCACATCGAAAAGAAAGGGTTTTGAAACGAAGAATCATGACTCGACCATGGTCCTGATACATGGAATATTATAATATTGATAAAAAGTATAGCATAAACTGCAATTACATGCTTACCTTATCGCTCAGCAATCATATCGCATAATTTAATACATCGCTCCGATCCCAAGCGAGCGCATCAAGCGAAGACCACGATCGAGCTAGTCATATTTTCGCACTTCACCATCCCTTCCCTGGTAACAATGGTCAAGGAAGACACGATGACCACGCATTTTCATTGGTGACTTATAAGAACGAATACTATTGGTCGACAGGTGAGAAGACATAACTGCCACGGAGGACAAAACTGCAACGCTACAGCCGATCTACCTTCGGCTGACCCAATTTCGTCCCAGAGCCGCTTGGCTCTCTTAACCGCCGGAGCCTGAGTACGAGGACCATCGTACTTAGGCTCCGGTGGTTAAGAGGGCCAAGCGGCTCTGGGGACGAGAATGCGACCCATCTCACTCAACCATTAATGACGTCAAAAACTGTTTAAAGTAAGCAAGTCCCTCAACCTCGTTTCCAGGTAGGCTTGGGTACATCATGCTCGTTAATTGGCGTATTCTGCCTGCTGACAATGCTTGTAAAAAATCGCGTATTCTACTCAAAATTCTGCTCGGGCAACGAAATTCTGCTGGGTACAATATTACTTTGATATTCATTGTTTAGCAAAATTTTAGTGAAAGTTATTTTAATACAGTCGAGCCTGTATTAAGCGGCCAGTTTTCATAGTACCGAATTTTCGCCCATACAAACTTTGCATTGCTACGAGTATTAGGGCGCGTTTCTTTTGGACATATTCTGCCCATTCTAAAAACAGAATACCTTAAAACATTGCACCCATTCCTCTCTTTAAATATGGAAAGAAGTCGCTACTTTGACTATGTGTTCCTGGAAAAATTTTGGTGTGAGAATGTAAACAACATAGTTTTGTTAGCGTATTCTGATTTCAGAATGACCAGATTATGTCCCAAAAAACGTGCCTTTAAACGGTCATCTCTATTCAGCGGTCGCGACCACCCTTAAGCAGCCTTATGTTTGTTTGTCTTTGTTATTTTTGCCTGTATTAAGTTGCCAGAGACAAATTATAACTGCAAAAAGGGGTCTTTCTGCGTGTACCGGTATTCATTATCTTCTATTGTTTGTGAGGTATTGTATTTTTGGTCTTGTTTTGCATTTGTATTATTGTCGTTCTTTGTTCCTTTTGTTTTACGTCATCTGTGCTCCGGTACACACAGAAAGAACCGCAAAAGGCACACTCACCATCCCCTCGGTAGAGCCAGTACCTTACGCATGCGCACAGCCATATCACCCTGGCAGTGGCAGCCATGGACAGCTGTTTCGTCCTAGTTAAGACTCATCAGCATGGCATAGCCAGGCAGGGTCTCAGAAGATCATCGACCCCGCCACTTGCACATGCGTAAGGTGCTGGCGAGGGGATGGTGCAGTGTGATTTTTGCAGTGAGAGTTTGTCTATGGTTTCTCTATTGGACACGTGGTCCTGAAATACGGATCCACCTGCCTTGCGGTCCCCAGCCAACAGCTACCACATGGCCTATGTGGAGCTGTCGCTTATAGGGATGCTCAATGCATCCGCTTTGGTAGTTAAGTGGCGGGGTCGATGATCCTGGCTATGCCACGCCGAGTCTTAAAACTAGGACGAAACAGATGGCGTAAGGTACTGGCTATACCGAGGTGATGGTGTAGTGTGCTTTTTTGCAGTTATAGTTTGTTAAGTGGCCACGCTTAAAAGGAAACCTGAAAACACGTGTTATTTTATGATTTTACTTCGCTTATTAGGGTGGGATGGTTTAGAGGTAGTTATGCAACATCCAACTCTTGAAACTCTAGAGTTCCGTAACTGAAGTTTGTGGCGAACAATTGCCACCGCAGTTACAATGCAGAGATGGTTTGGTTGTATTGATGTTGTTAGCTTGAATGAGTTGCTAGTAAATACAGTAACAATGTATGTTACTAAAATTGATATTCGACCACGCCCACAAAGTATATTTAATGAACAACCTGTATTGCTGGTTTGCACGTGACGTCACGGCGGCCATGTTGGTGGTCAAGAACAAAAGCGTTTCTCTCCGCCGGGAACTAAACTCTATTTTCATGCAAATTCTGCGACAAAAATTGTATTGTATTGACCACCAACATGGCCGCCTTGTCACGTGGTTGCAAACCAAGAATATATCGAGCTGCCAATTTCCAATTTCCCGATGGCGGTTTAAAACAGGTTGGACTGTATATCTTACTTTGAGCGATATGACGACGATTTTTTTGTTAAGAACTACGAAATAAAGCACCATCCAACAAATCTATAAAGGTATGTACGCGCGTTTTAGCTAATGCCATACGACTGAGATGCGAAACACAGTATGCTGATGCTCGGTAAATTGGGTTTGTTTTGAGTTTATTCTTTTCCCTTCACTGTTGATTATCTTTTTTTGTTACTGATTTTTTCCGTCTGCGGTATTCTGCCGGCAGAATGCTTACTGCCGTAGGCAGTGAATTATGCTCGAAATTCCGCTGGCTGAATTTATCCAAGCCTGTCTCCAGCGCTTTCTACGTTTCAAAATGGCGGGGCGAGCGAAGAAACTCGCTGCCAAAATACTCCAAGAATCGTGAAATATTTTATCACTTGACACACGATGAAATGGCGTTTTTTTTTTGCAGATCATTTCCACCGACTGGCAGCCGTGTTTGTTTCCTGGCAATGGGAAACCGCTGTTCAAACGAAACGAAGACATTTCATGACGTTTTACACGACAAATAACTCCAGTATTCTCGGAGAATTTTAGCAGCCTTGTCCGACGCCTTGCCCAGGGTTCTTAACGCGGAGAAGACCCTGGGAACGAGGTTGGCTTTCCTCGCTTCCGGAAGCTCACCTCTGTCCCAGTCCCCTCTAAACTCTTCCATTTTTGGCCGTTTTTACGGCAGCCATGTTGGTGGTCAAAAACAATAAAAATCGTTTTCATAAAAACGGCGTTTTATTCCCAAAACATGAAATTTTCATTTTCCTGATCTCCAACATGGCTGCCGTGCAAACCAGTATTTTTGAGTTTCTTGTGGAAGGGGGCCAACAAAAGAAACTTGGTCAAATGGTTTTTATGGAAAAGTACCAATAGAAGAAAGCAATTTTATACAAGCCGAACATTCAACAACAGAAATTTGACTTAAAGGTAAGCTTAAGTCAAACCCTGCAAATTTAGCAAAAGCAAAAAAATACAAGAATGTTACTGTCACATAAGTATTTGACTTAGAAATGACGTCAAAACCTTCAGCCTTATTATTCTCACTTCCACGCAAAGAAAAAAAATATTAAAAGCTAAGAGCAAGACAGAGATGATCATCGGTACCATAGCTGGGATTTTATTGGTGGCTTATTCTTGATTTGTACCGTATTTATTCCGTGATTATACACTACATTTATATTCATTTACCTGACCACCGCATTAAAAAGACAACAACTGGCACGCTGGGCATTACCCAGTAAGCTCTGCTGAAATGTAGTGAGCACTCGTCATCTTTTAAATCCGTTCCAGTTATTGCTGAGTGGCCAATCCCGAAACTCACGAATAGCAAGAAAAAAAAGGAAAGCTGGTATTCTTAGCCCACCTCAAACATTTCCGGGAATAATTCCATCTCTAAACAAAACAATAATTGCAAGCAATGCAACAAAAGTGGCCTTAAAAAAAGCGCTTCGTGAGTTTCGAAACTTTCCCATGATTTTCTACTAACATTAACTCACTAAAATAATTAACCATTATATCACCTAATTAATATAATAAACATGTATTCAGATATCCTATGCTACATTTGCAACCGTCATTTGGGTCACGCAATGCTTCCCCGTTTTCATTTAGTGGAGGTGTTGCGTGACGACCACATAATGGCTGCATTATACTGCTAATATTACTGTAATTCTGCTAAAATCAGGCTCTTTAGTTTGGCACCGTTTGCAGTTTCTTGTTACATTGTAAATAGACTTCTCTCTGTTGGCATCTTTAATGGAACTCAAATTGTGAATTGGAGACTTCAAAAACTTTCTATCTGTTTTTACTTCCAGTGAATTGTCTTTTTGTTTTACAGCAGTATTCGAATAAACATCCTATAAACAAAGTTAATTGCCACCGGAGCAAAAACCTTCTATTCTTGATTCACAACACAAGGGGCTGAAAGGAGGGCTTGAAAAAATGTCTTGTAACAGATTTTTCAATGCAAAATAATATTTTGTATTGTACAAGGACAAGTGGGTATTGTTGTTAGTAGCAAAGTGTAACTTCATTGTTGATAAAAAAGATGAATTAAACACTTGAGTTAAAGTTCAGGGGTAAGCAGGAGAAATCTCGCATCATGATGATAAAAAATCCAAGCTGTTAAAATCCTTGATATGACTCCTTCCTTTCAGCCTCTTGAATTCCAAGCAATTTTATAAAAGAATTATTTCATTTTAAAGAGCTTTGAACTGTACACGAAATGGCAAGGAACCTTGTGATGAAAATATACAAAGTGCTTGGGTGAACGATGTGTAGTGAAATAATTGCACAGACTCATGCAAGAGCATTGTCCAGCATTCTTACCCGAAAATTCAAACCCCGAATCACTGGTTGCCACGGTTTAAACCTTACAACCACGTCATTACATTACACTAGATTTTGAACAAAGCTTACATGGAATCTTGTGGTACACAGCACGTGTGCATTTAAAATACCTCGAGGGCAGCATTTTTTAGTATTTACACCAGTTCTCAAGCGTTCAGTTCCATTACACCAACAATGAGCCCTGTGTTTGTCTATAAATATCTGAGTTTTCTCTAACAAAAATATAAACTAAAACTCTTTTCTTCTCTCTCTTTGCGTTTGACGACTTAAAATGGATACAGTTATAAGACAATAAAATAGCGAATAGGACGCAAGTATGAATAAATTTATAATATTGAAATATGCTTTGTTTGTGACTCGTAGAAATTCTTTTTTTAAATTCCCGTAAAACCATGACTTAAAGCACTGGAAAAAAAATCATCTTAAAAACCGACTATCGGGCTGGTTTTAACAAAATCAAAGAAAAGTAAAGTTAGCTGACTGTGCTTTCCTTTTTCCAGACACGGCCTCAAATTTTATTCTGAACACATATCTCTTAAAACATTCCACAAAATAAACTTAGATCACTGCAACCAGCACAAAAAAATGTAACTATGACATAACCCTCTTTAAAATGACACAAGATGTTTAAACAAATAAATTGTTCATAGAACAAAACTCTGCCACCACCCCTATCCCATTAAATTGTAGACAAACACACAGAATTTGTTTGGATAGTGAGGCAAAGACACAAAAAATTTTAAAGATAAACCATTAAAAAAATATCACTTTGAGGCTGATAAGAAATGCCTTCTCACTGATGCACCTTGCTAATAATAAAAGATATTTTCATTTGCCCAGTTTAGAGATCAGAGGCAACCATTTTTTTTTAAGCATTGAACACTTATTGCCTGAATTCCAAGCATTCTCTTCTAAACTAAGGGAGTGTCTTCTTGCCATGCTTTCCAAACAACATATCTGTGATTATTTATCTCTAGAAATTTCAGCATCTAATACTGCTGGTATATATTCTGTGGATAACCTCCTTGTTCGCCAGTAGGGTATCCCTCATAATTGCCATACATTCCTCCATCTTGATTTGGTGCTACCCCACCAGGCCATGAACCCTGTAGTTTAGCTACTACTGCCGCAGGTGCAACACTGCTAGGAGCATTGCTGATGGGTACATAACCTGAGGGATAAGAGCCTGCCTCTACACTACTAATTGGACGGCCAGAATTCGGGAGACTGTATGCCCCTGTTGAAAAACAAAAACAAAACTGTAGACCATGTTTTAACAGGTATCAAGTAAATCTTTTTACAATCCATTTTAAACATGGAGTGACATTGTAAAAGGACAGGGTATACCCCCTTTCCAAAATGGCTTGAATTTTAACAGTAATGTCTGACAAATGATATAACTGTCACGGAACAGAAGGATGCTTTTTCTTCTGGAATGTTTATCATTTTATTTATGTTCAATTTAACAGGAAATTAAACATTGCAATTGATGAATGTTCAGTCCAGATTCAGATTTCACATTTTAGAATTAGTGTATCAAAAACTTAAAGGGGCATTGTCATGCATATTTTGCTGTGTTTTGGTCAAAATACACTAAATATATGACAAACCTTCACCTCAAACATAAAATTGCTTTTAGAACACCAAGAAGATAATATCAAGTGATTTCTTCAAGGAAGAACCAACCATAATAAGTTTTTCTGCGATTTTTTCACGACTCTTGGGAGGAATTTGAAAAAATTGGCCAATTTTTTTAAGTTGCAATCTTTTTCCATCCTGGCCATCCGCAGCCAAAGATAACAAATTCTAGTTTCTGTGCACTAGTAGAGTATTTGTTAACAAAACTGGACCATTATTTTAAGGTTTCCATTGAAACAAATATGTTTTGGCTTTTCAAAGTGATACTAAAAATAGGTGACAGTGTCTCTTTAATATACATTTAAGTTTTATCCACTTTTGGGACTAGAAAATATAAAGGGACAAGAAGCGGTCTGAAAATCAAAATGTATTCTGTTTATTCACAGCTGTCAAAATTCTGCCTGTCAACACTATGGCAAAACAAATGCGAGACTAAATTTGAGATGGCTGGCCACAATTACTACAGTTGCAACAAAGACTTGGAAAAGGCACCTTGAAAAGCAGTGTCCAGGTCAGTTTTAATTTTAGTACTAGAAGTAATCATAGATGAATAAGTGTGTTTGACATGAAGTAGCAGAAATAAATTGGTCAATTTTCTTGTAAAAACTTTCAGTCATCCTTTCACTTGCCATGCAACAACAAAGGCCAATAATTGTCTTCCTTTTTCTGCCCTTGACAAGCTTAATTTTTTTCTATTGGCCACACAAGAATTTCCCTTTAAGTTTCAACACCTAAACCTTGTTAACACAAGATTGAACTTGTTCCCAGGGTCTTCTTGGGAGGTCTAGAGGGAGTACCAGTAAGATAATGTAATTATTCAAAATGGCCCCGAAATGGAAGATCGATTGATGAAAATCTTTTCGCCTGTCTGTAGACATGGGATACCCACAAATGAAAATGTGTAATCTCCTTAGTCAAACACAATTGAAATTAAAAAGGGAGGAAGAAAACTGCCTGGATTCTAAAACGATGAAGATAGCTTTTGTTAGAAAGAAATTGATATAAGAGTTGCAAGGCAGCTTCAGCAGCAAATGCGATACAAAAAGATAAAGTACTGAAAAACATTTATGGTTGCGTATGTTCCAGCTCTGAATTTCTCACAATCTTATCAGATTAAGAAAAAAATTTATTTTCAAACAATCATTGTTTGAAGGCTGCAGTAAAATGCTTGAAGCCATATCATGAGCAAAGATTTTGTAGAATTTATTTTTCGAAAACAATTAAATTTTCTTGATTTGACAATTTTAAAGTTATCCAGTGAAGCATATAAAAGCGCTATGCAAAAGTAGGGAAAGGCCACTAATTTCCTGACCCATTCAATAAAACCATTTCCTTTGGATTTTTGATTGATGTACTGGCATGGTTATATGTGAGATCTTATTGAGGTCTTATTGAACAGGAACTATACTGTATGTACATGAAAATGCAACCATAATGTCTCTTGATGCAAAATAAAAGTCCACCATGAAATCATACTATTCTTCGCATGATTATTGTCTGCAAAAAAAAGACACAATAGCCAAATAGAGTAGATCAAGTGCAGGTGTGTAGTTGTAAAGAACACCCTTTCACCCTTAGAGTCAATTATGAAAACATGAAGTGTAGTTCTAACTTTTAAATCTGTTTACAAAATCCTATGGTGTGACCATTCAAATGAACCCTCTCCGCCAGTACTTTTGCATGGTACCATTTGTTTTTCAATATTTTACAAAATGAAATTTGGGATTTTTCTTGAATTTTGATTTGTAGCACTCTTGGGACTTTAAGGGTTAATACAGCTAATGGTAGCCTACCTGGGGGTAAAGGGCGGGCTACATAGGTTGCTGTAGACGGGACTGGGGTGCCAGTAGTGGGTGGCAAATCCGTTGCTGTTGTAGTCACCACTACAAAATAAACAGCATCATAACAGTAAGGGAAAAAGCTCTTGAGTTTTATTTCTTGGAAATATTGTATTTATTACCTAGACGTACCCTCTATTGGCACACCAAGTTGCTGGAGTGTGTATTCTGCAGCATAACTCTTTGCTTCTTCAACTGTACGACACAACTTGGGAGGTTGGTATTGTGTGGCCAATCCAGGTATGGATACCTTCAATTAAAATGAATATTGACTATGCATAAGGGTGTGGTAAAAATCACTTGTGCCAACATCTCTCTCAGCTGAGCTCGACAGTAGCTGTTGTTAACTTGTATGGAGAATGCAGTTTTCAGACAAAGAAATTTCCCCAATTTAACAATTTTATGCAGACTTTCCTCAGTTATGAAAAACAGCAACAAAATCACAAATCCAGTTTTAACAGCCAATATTCAGAGACAAACTGATCAAGAGTAATATCATTTTAGTGTTGTGGTGTATTTTTTCACCCCAATTTTGCTTCATCTAATCTACTACTAAGTAACCTGATAAAACAATATCCTTCCTTACAATATGAACTAAGGCATACTGAAACAATCAAAATGGGGTCTAGGCCTTCATACACTTTGAAAGTACATGCCTAAGAAGATTTACACTCGCCTGGGTGAGTGCTTATTTCTATCTCTGTGAACTGAATATTCTACTGATTTTCGCATTTTTTCCCTTTTCTAAAAGGTTATAATTTATTCCAACCTTGTGAAGGAAGAGTTGAATATCCTGCGGTCCCACTGTGCTATGCAGTGTGTAAACTGGGCTACCCCACTGATTTTTTTGGCACACATCCTCCAAGACCTGTAACAGAAGAGATAAAAAAATTCACATCACTGTATGCAAAATATGACAAAACAAACAACACTGCACGAAAGTACTGCTCAGTTGTTTCATTTGAACAAGTGACACTTAAGGATTTCACTCATACAATGGAAAATAAAACTGTCCTGTGTTAAGTATTATAAACAGTACCACAGTTAAGTACTGTTCGACAGCTTTTACTTTAACGGTCACACTTCAGGATTTCATATACAGTTTTAAAGTTATAACCAAGTGATTCAAAGACTTAATTCTGGAAGGAAAAGATTAGTTCCTATCTTCAACTATTCAATTATTAAAACACAATAATGATTTAACTGTTAACACAAAATTCAAACTCATACAAGTCTTACCAAGGTACTATATTTTAAAAATTTTATTTCACATGTTGCTGAGGACATTATACCACAAAGTTATAGTTATAATCTTGACCCTTTCACTCCCTGAGTCAATTATGGAGACATGTAATGTAGCTCTAATTTTTTTTTAGTCTGTTGACGAAAACCTGTGGTGTGGCCATTCCAATGAAACTTCTTTGGCAGTACTTTTGTGTGGTATTATTTGTTTTTCAATATTTTACAAGATAAAATTTGGGATTTTTCTTGAATTTTGCTTTTTAGCACTCTTGGGAGTCAAAGGGTTAGATCATAATTCAAGTGGAGTTGATATTCAAAAGGGAAAACAGGCTGGTTCTCTGGCCTTGCTCTGTGCTCACCACAACATAGTTCTGTAAAGCTGTGAAATCCACATGCAAAAGGACCATGCAAAACACCTATTGTTAAAGTCAGGGGTAAAGCCAATTCAAAGTTCAGGGCATGTTGTTCTTTTCGCAACTGGTCACTCTTCCTACCGATCCCTGCTTCTTAATCCTCTACTTTTCCTTTCACATTTCAACGTTTCCAAATTCGAACTGGTATCTGAGGGCCACAGGTTGGTCAGTCACAAGTCTGTTAAATGAGGTCAATTTGTTTTTTCTTACAGGCGTAAGGTACAAGTAACGAGAAATATGCGCAGAGCCCCAAATTTTTGCTGTCTTGCGAAATTGTAAGCCGTCTTTTTGTACGGTAACTACAAATGTCTGAATTTGATTTTGTTTCTCATGGTAGGAAAATGACAGAGAAAAGTGTCGAAGCAGAGACTGTTTGTTCTTCTCTCTTGTTTTGAATTATAAATTAGCCTTAACCGAACATGCAGTACTTCAGGAGTGGTTCCTTACAGTTATTAGGCTTTAAATTTTGAATTTTCCAACGTATTGTAATAACAACTTATTCTGAAATCTCACATATAAAAGTGACCGAGGAAAGAAAAACTGTGATTTCAAAAGTTACGTTTTGTTTTTCCTTGCCCTTCATTTGCTTTGTTTTATTTTTTCCTATTTGCATTGCAAAAGAGTGCCCCAGTAAAGAGAGATTTCTGAGCAAAGTAATCGACGCTTTTCGTCGGACGTCAGTGCTTATTGAAAGCACTGGGGTATAAAGCAGCCATTTATGTATATTTGTTCCATGTAAATGAGAGGGAAACAGAATTCTTAAAAATCTCCCACCTGGGCTGGTGATTTGAGGGCATGTGGCTTCAAAGTCATGGGATTAGTGGGAGTCAACTCCATTCCCGGCACCAGATCAAACATGCGTTCCTAAAGCAACAAGTGCAATTAAATCACTTATTTAACACCTTTTAATCAAAACTACCCCAGCATCACACGCTATTACTTAAAATTATTTTTGCTCTTTAAATTAAGGGGGTTTCTATTGCCAGTAATTTATCTTCTCTTTAAAATTGCATCTTAAGGAAAAAATCAAATGTTGAGTTTAAGTTTGATAATTTTTTATCCTAAGATCTATTTTATACTGCCAAACAGCAATTAAAACATGTGAACCATCTGCACGTGTAAACTTTCATTAAAATAAGCATTTTCCTTGTATTGAATTATAATGTCAAACAAACTGAATAGTTGTCCTTGAAATCATTGTGAAAACAAGTGAGAAGTGTCATTTTTAAGGTGAACATATCCCAGGACATTCTCTTAACTATTACTATAACAGTGCACAGTGAGCAGTTGGGAGAATTTGTATCATCAACATACCTCCTGTCTCCCTCCTCTCTTGCCATACCCATCTCCGTACCATCCTGCCCGCACTGCTGGGTAATAACCTCTGAAGCCATTGAAAGGATAACCACCAGGAGCAGGTAAATACATTCCCTTATTTCCAGCAGCTCTGCTACCAGCAGCAGAGCGTCCTCGCCCTCTTGTCCGTACCATCCCATAAGGAGGCCTTACACCACTGAAGATTAGCAATAAATATAGATGTCAACATATTTGGCTTTAAAGGGGCAGTATCACGAGGTTCCACGCACGGCACTGTTCACTATTCTTGCACCAGAATTTTGGACATATCACTGTTAAAAGTGATTTTTTCTTTCTTCTGGCTATCAAAACGGATTTTTTAATTCAACAAATACCTCCACTTCACGATGGCTTTTTTGAATTTGCGGAATCAAACTTGAAAACGTGGGTTGACGTTTTCAAGTTTCGACCTCGTGATACTGCCCCTTTAATGTTAAATGGCAGCCTGATATTAACATTACTTCTAATCCGTCACAAAATAATTTATCATTATCACATACTGTAAATCCTCCTTTAACCCCCCCCCCCCCTTCTTTAATGAGCTCCCCCCCCCTTTTTGGAGCAAGAAATTTATTAAGCCATGCCCCTCCCCCCCCCACCCCTCTTCCTTCACAACCAAAACAATACACAACTGACTGTATTACCAGTACATTTTTACCATACCAACCCAAGCACAAATTCAGAGTACAGCTTTAGGGGAAATTTTAATGATACTCACACTAAAAATAATCATAGTTACGGTAATTATGAATGTATACCACTTCATTGATCAATCAAAGTATGGATTTTGGACTTTTCTTAGTGTTTCGCTAAATTATAGTAAGCCCCCCTCTCTGTTAACCCCCCCCCCCCCCCCCCCCCCCCTGCAAATGTGCTTGAAATAAATAAGCCTACTGGGGGAAAGGGGGGAAGGGGTGGCTTAACCCTTTAAGCCCTAATATCAAAATTTAAATTCTCATTTCTTGTCCCTATACATGTATTTCCTATAGAAGTAGTGGGGAGAGATTGTTTAGATATCAAGAGAACTCATCTCGTGTGATCATGTCCTTATGCTATGATCATATGCTAGTCTATTGCAGGGTTTCCATACATGCAATGCTGACGTTACCCATTTATACACCTGGATGGAGACGGTGCTTCTGTTTTGTGATCATGCAGTTTCCAGTTCCTAAACTAATTACCCCGATTACAATTCTCACCCCATTCCTGATGTCATTGGAGTTCCATACATGAAGTACTGGCTACTGTAAGCTGGGAAGCCATATGCCGTCGCAGAGTTTGTAGGGTAATCATAAGGAGTGAAGCTTGGGTATGTTGTTGCAGTCATCACTGCTTTTGCCGCTGCCTTGGCTTGGCGATGGTCTTTGTCAACAGGCTTAGCAAGCGTCACCTCAATTTCATTTCCATCAAGCTCCTTGCCTGAATAACAGAAAGCATGTTGCTCTTTAGTATTATTACAGTTGAACCTCTCTATTACGTACACCGAGGGGACAGAGCAAAGTGTCTATATTATAGAGGTCACCACGATGACATCGCTTTTAAGACACACTCGTCTTTTAACTGCATCTAAATTGATTAATATATCAGGGCTCGAAATTGCGCCTGTATCGGGCGCATTTGCGACTAAAGATTTTGCTTTTGCAACTAAAATTTGTCTATTAGTCACGATAATGTTTTACGGCCTAGCTTATAAAGGAATTATATTCAACGGTCTTGTGTCTTACTTGTTACTGGTAGTTGTAATTTTATCTGAAAAATCCTGCAAAATTCACGTTGAATGTTGCGTGACTTAATTGTCGATTTCATGCTCCATTAATGCGGTTTCCAAGAAGTGTATCACGGGCGCACTTTTTCAGACTTTCTCAGAAATTTCTCGTTTCTCATTTCTGATTACAGTAGTGGTAGTTTTTTTTGTTTTTTGTTTTTGCGACTAAAATTTTCAAACTTGCGACTAAATTTTAGGAATTACTCGCAAATTGCGATCGAGAATTTTTTATAATTTTGAGCCCTGTATATGTAGCATTAAGACACTGTCTATCAGTAGTGTACCACATTGTACATCTCAGCTACATACTGTATACGAATCACGGTTTTGAAACGAAATGAACTGTAACGCAATGCTGCATGCAAAAAAGTAATATAAAGTACAATTCTGAAAAGCTCTTTCGTTATCTTTTTGTAACCACAAACAGGAAATTGTAATACATATACAAACTACCATCACCTGATCATCGGTGTGTCTGTAATAAAGAGGTTAAGTTAATATGAATTTGCTCTCTGGGGCCGAGATGTAGTGTCCGTTGTCCGTATTAGAGAGGGTCCGTATTATAGAGGGGTTTTTTAAAGAAAAGATGCGAGAATTTTGTCGAGACATAGGAAACTGTCCATCATAGAGAGGTGTCCGTAAGGAGAGGTTCAATTGTACAAATAATGAAGCTGCAAATAACAGCCTGTCATTGGACAAATGTCCAGTAAATTTGGCTTTTGATTGGTGAAAGCTTAACCTGGCCTGACAGACGGACTGAGTTGTTCTGCAACAATTAAATTCAAAAAATATTTTCTCTCTGTGAAATAGATGACTATTAACCCTTTAACTCCCAAGAGTACCAAACATCAAAACTCAAGAAAAATCCCAAATTTCATTTTGTAAAATATCAACAGTCAAATGGTACCATACAAAAGCACTGCTGAAGAGGTTTCAATTGAATGGTCACACCATAGGATTTCGTTGACAGACTCAAAAGTTAGAACAAATGGTACCATGCAAAAGTACTGCTGAAGAGGTTTCATTTGAATGGTCACACCATAGGATTTCATTGACAGACTCAAAAGTTAGAACAAATGGTACCATGCAAAAGTACTGCTGAAGAGGTTTCATTTGAATGGTCACACCACAGGATTTCGTTGATTCAAAAGTTAGAACAACACTACATGTCTACATTATTGACTCTGGGATTGAAAGGGCTAAGTAACATTCCTCTGGATTTAAAAGCAAGTCACGTCAAAAGCATTAAGCTTGCACAAAGACTTCAATGGCAACTTCAACAGAAACGTAAGATTTTGACTACACCATTACTTAAACAGTCTGCACTACAACAATAAAACAACTAATTATACAACTGTCTTCTACTAGGTATCAAACTTGCAGAGAGACAAAACTTGGGAAATAAAATGATCATTTCTAATTTTTCTTTCAGACACATTCTGCCTGACAAATATATAAAGTAAAACCATGACCTTAAATCGTATCAGGTGTAACAATCAATAATTGTCAAGAGGAGTACATTGGATTATGAGAGATTAAGATTACGCTTTCATGACATGAGATTTCGAGAGCATAACAATGTCAAAAGAAGTGCATCAGAAATACAAGTATTCTATGCAGCCTTCTCAAAACCAGTAGGCTGTAGGCTCAATCAGCGCCTCCCCTAAAGCAATGCCTGCCTCTGTCCAGCTGGAAATTGCACTGTGTGCTGCGTCTTACGACAACCTAGCCATCTCCTACAGTCAACCAAAGGCATGAAAAATGACAAGATCACCACTGATAATTGATTCACTTCAGGAGACAAAATCAGGATGGCTACAGAGATACAGTGTAAGACCTGCTTCCTTGACAGGGACCTGCTTCCTTGTCCATTCCTGGACGAACCTCCAGCAATCTAATGTGACATTCTGTTCATCATACATACAGAAACCAATAATCTATCACTCGAATATTAAAGGAAATGAGATAATCTCATCTGTTGCTAAGTTTTCAGTGACCCTGATAGGTCTTTTTTCACCCTTTTATGACCCTAAAAGTACAGTGATTTTGCTTATTTTTAGACAAAACTATTTAATATTCAACTAAGCATCTTTGCTCATTCACTAACCAGTTTTTAAACTATTTTTCCAATTTGTAGTAATCCATCCTGGCCATCCGCAGCAAATGACACAAAACAAAAACTGGTCCATTACTTTCAGATTTCTGTTGTCAAAGTGTCAAAGTGATGCCAAAATGTACATGTCACTGCACCTTTAACCCCTTTGCAGCCATGTTTCCTCAAATTTCACTCTCTTCCTGGCCAAATACCTCATTTCCCAAAATAGTGTCAGGTGACGTTTAGTCGCCTGTGGCCACAAATGGGTTAAGAACTTTTCATAAGAATTGTTCACTGTAAAAAAAATATATTAGCCGTCGATTATGAAACAGAAAAACATCATGTCTACACATTGTACTTCCCAAGCAGTGGTTTCATTAACAGGCAACTCACTGCCAGAGCTCTGGTGTCAATATGAACGCAAGTTATTAGCCGCCTACCATAATGCCTTTTATTTTTTATGGTTTTAGAATCCTGAAAATTGTGCAAAATGGATGATAAAATTTATGTGGGTAAAATTATCCCTCAAAATTACTTACAAAAATCTGGGAAATTTACAAAGCTTTAATTGCAAACAATAAAAGGCAATCATTTTTACAGGTTTAATTTCCACTAATCTTCAATGATGCATGAAAACAACGAAAATGAAATGCACATATTTTTAATGAAATGTACTGGGTACTTCAATATGATTTTTATTTTTGGACAGGCGGTGAAAAGTTTGGTGCCCAAGACAAAAACAAATGCCCAGATCACTTCCTTCCCCAAGCTACCAGGCTTTTGTAAGACAACAGCCTTAGATGCTTATAAATAATTACCTGAATACCAGCTTACATTGGATATTAAACTCTGACCGCTTCTAAAATATTGATACCTCTGTCAAAGGTGTGTTAAAGGTTAAATAAAAAATACAACAGTTTATGGGAACATTGCTACATTGTTTATGTTAACCAACATTAAAATACAAGGATCTTTGCTTACTGAGACCTAAATAATATGGACACCTCTCATTACGGACAGTTCTCTTGGTCCCGAAGATATGAAAATTCATACAATACCAGTACCTTTAAAATACAGACACCTCTATAATGCGGACACTTGGGTCGGTTTTGAATGTAGTTACAAAGGCTAAGATGATGGGGGCAACCTCAGGAATGTATCAGAACACTTTAAAATGTGACCAAAAACAATACAAAGAGATCCAGCAGCGACATATGCTTTTCCTAATAGTTAAGTTATTTGTGTACACAGCATTACTTATTATTATAATGGTTGTTGTAATAGATGGCTTGAAAGAGATAATTACAACTAGTTGTTGGTATCAATAATGATAAAATGTTGTTAGATGAAAATCAACGGTGTTAAAAGTTGAGATGTAGAGACCAACTTATTTATTGTCCAGGCAAAACTGAAACAAAACTTCCACTGAACCATAAAAACTGATTGTTCAATTCAGGCAAATTAAAACAAAAATTCCATTGAATAAAAAGCTAGAGTAAACAAAATTTCTGGTACCAGAGTAGAATAGTGATTGTTTAAGGTACTTTGACTCAAAATTGGAAAACAAAACAATCTTTTTGGCTTGAAGTGGTAAAAAATAAAAACGTGAAGCAAAAATTTACAAAAAAATTTGAAGAACTACAGTGCAGAGATATCTTTATAGTAATGAGTATGTTAAGGTTCCTCTTTGTTTAATTAAAATACACTGGATTCAGTTCACCTTAAAATAACATTCGTAGTTGAACGGCAACTTCAGCAGCCGCAAGTAGAGCAAAACACATAAAGGCTTCAACATGAAAATACCGCGAGAAACACACAGCAAGCAGGGAGCATAAAATATTGTCCTTGGAATACCAACGCTAAAACTAGGGTAAAAAAATTTTCTCAAGGTCAACTCTAATCTGAAAACGGTTTTTAAATGTGCGAAAATTAA
This sequence comes from Dendrophyllia cribrosa, assembly GCA_024195265.1. NCBI lineage: Eukaryota > Metazoa > Cnidaria > Anthozoa > Scleractinia > Dendrophylliidae > Dendrophyllia > Dendrophyllia cribrosa. The sequence goes on along the minus strand of JAJLRJ010000002.1, from coordinate 6,215,251 downwards.
AACGGAAGGCACAGGAAAGGAGCTATAATTAGCTAGGTGCAAGATAAAGTTACGTAGCTCTCTTGTGACTGAAAGGCTTTCCGGTGTGTGAAAGTTCGGGTCATAATTTCAAAGCATAAAGCTTCGGTCAGGAAATCACATGAATGGAAATTCTTGCAATCAGTAATAATAAAGCTAACCAATCGAGGAGTTTGGATTACTTTTTCAAGGCCGTTTACCAAAATGACACGAATAAAAATGAGAGAACTTGTGAGAAGTTTCAACGCCGGTAAGACCAACCTACCCGTTGATTAGTAACTTCTAACAAGAGAAAAAAGGCGTCTTTTTGGACTTTAAGAAGAGTCTATTAGTTACAAGACACTGAATTGACTGTACAGCTTAAGTTTACATTTTAAAAGTGGTTTACGATACCGGCCTCCGGCACGGAAAGATCGAAATTTTGGACCTCCAGTTAGAAAAAACATGTGGATCAAATAACGCTTCAAACATAAACACAAGGCACGTTCTAATGTGCAGTGTTCGATTTCATATCACTAGGGAAACTGATAAAAAGGGAACACGCGCTAAACTAGAATAACTTCAAGCTGCTAACAGATGAGCTAGAGGTTTCAATCTTCTTTAATCTACCCTTGAAAGTGTTTTCTTTCCACGAACTGCAAAGGAAGCGATTAAGGGTTCCTCATTTTCAAGACAAAACATTGAAAGCCGCTTCGCGCGGTCAAATAGATCCCCCGGGAAAATTTTTTTCGCAACACGGCGAAGAAACAAAAGTTGGTAACTCAAGTGTGAAATTTGACATTAATTTTAACAAAAGAAAACAGAAAACAATTGATTCTGGTTACAAAACGAAGCGGGTTTCCGTTGACATACCGCGGGGATTGCATTCACAAGTTTGAAAAAACCCTCCTTGTACCTGTTAAAATTGATCGATTCGCAAAACATAAACATAAAAGTTTTATTACCGTTCATGGCCTCCAAAGCGGCCCTGGCTTGCTCTTTGGTTCGAAAGTGAATAAAGCTGTAATCTTTGATCTTCTTTACGCGTTCAACATCGCCAAATTTGCTGAAGACTTGTTCAATTGTATCCTCCGTTGTGCTTAATAGAAGATTTCGGGCGTAGAGAACTTTCACCTTGAAAACAAAGCCAAAATTAAAAGAATTAAATCGATATCTTGCGGTTCTATTGAAGTATAGCGGCTGCTAAAGCTTTTGCATTACATCGCGCGCCCCGACATAATCGTTGTGAAGCGACAAAAGACTGCAAAGAGTAACTAATTACTCCAATAAAAAGCTAATGCTTTACAACGACAAAGACAAGCTCCATTGAACAAAGGAAGTGAAATAACACGACATCAACAAATAAACTTCTCTATACAACGCTGGACCTAACATAAAGGAACACCGACTGTTATTGCTATAAACTCCTGCAAGAGTTAAATCAAAATAAACCCGGGGTTCGTTGAACTAAAACTATAACATAAGAAAAGGAACGAGCTATCGGAGATATCGTAAGCACCCTTCGCACGGCGAAGATAGGGGGAGGGGCCACATTTGGGTAACGATGTACGCTGTCGTAAATAAAAATCTTACCTGATCCATAATTTCTTCGTCGACTTCTTGCTCTGGTTCAGCCCAGTCCACAGCGATCTGGTGTCCCCAGAGCTGGATTTTACCGGTCATAAGTTTTCTTCTCGCCATTGCAGCATCGCGATGCGAAGTGTACTCAACGAACGCAAAGCCTCGGTTCTTCGTCTTGTCTTGAGCTGATGGGTAAACAATTACATCGACAACGTTGTCTGTAACTTTAATCATTTCAGTCATGATTTCGTCCTTCTTTACTTTCTTCGGAATACCTCCGACGAATAATCGGCAATTATCCACCGAGCTACAAACTCCGATACATTTTCCTTTGCGAATTTCGTAATTGTTCAATGTCTTGACACTCTTCTTGGCGTCTTCCTTATTAGTGTAAACAACGAACGCGTAACCGCGATTCTGTCCGTTGAAATCCATCATAAGCCGAACTTCATAGATGTCGCCTAAAGCCTCAAATACAGGCACCAATTCATCCTCGTATAAATCTCGAGGAACTTTTCCTACAAAAACTTCGCAGCCACGTGGAGGGGGTGGTGCATCCCAGCTTGGAGGCGGCCCATATCTGCGTTGGCCATTAAATTGTCGGATCGGGTATTTTGTCCTTTCCATCAGTTCACGTAGAGCGGCTTCTTTAGGTGTCCCTGCAACTCCGTCTGTGCTTCGCTCGGAGCTCTCCTCGATCTTGGTCGCCATTTCTTCTCCCATCTGAGAGCCCCGTTTCGCGAACGAGTTTATAGTCATCACGTGTAGTTTGAACTGGTATGGCTGTACGCAAGCGCTCTGGCTAAATATGAGCTGCGTCACGTGAGAGGTGACAGGACAGGGCGACCCCATTAAGCGCCAGCCAATGGTCGCACAGATCTCTTTACAATCTAAATGTAATGTAATTTTGTTATTACACAGGCCAGTTTGTGTTTGTTTGCTCGGAAGATTGTGGGTTATGACGCTAAGAGCGTTAGCGAACGTTTAATTCCCTTCGTTTACCGAGGATTCAGACTTTTGACAAGTGTTTTAACGAGTGTTGGTATTTGCGATGCTTATAAAGTGGCTTGCGATTTCAATTTGAATTGGAGCCGCCGTAACTTGACGGACGAGAGTAAGTTCATACACGTCCAATGCAAGAATTCAAACCACAAAGAGCAAACAATCAATGTTTTCTTTTAGCTTCAACGCATTTCGTCTTCGCATTGTTTATTCGTCTTAAAATCTTGAGATCTTGGGTTCAGCCAGTATTATTTAAAAGTGACCTTGTAATTTCGGGCCCAAACGTGTTCCAAACTCATATCATAGCCTCGTGATTTGTGAGGTCATCTGTCATTTTAACACGCCGGGATAGTTCCCTTTTCACTTCCGACAAAAAGTTCAACTTTGCCCCTTTTATAATTTTTCCTTCAAAAAGGGAAAACGAACTTTGTGCGTCAATATATTGCACAATGTTTTATTTTTGAGGGTGATTCGTACAGGCAAATCGTAACTTGTCCTCTAAAGAAAAATATAATAAATACGTGTTGAGTGACACAAATCTCCTAGAGGATTTAAATATAACTTTGGTAACTGGAGAACTTTCCACACTTCCTAAAAGACCTAAAATGGTACAGTGTGTGTTTTGTAAGCCCTGAATAGAAAATGAATCTGAACGGGTTTTAAGCCATTTATTACCATAACTAATCGCAAACATCTTTATGAAACATGAACCATTTTTGCTACAAATAAATGTTTTGTGTTTTTTTAAGGGCAAATCGCAGAAAAGTTAATGACTGATATTTTCATAAATACTTGCGGAAAATCGTAGAAAACCCAAAGACCAGAAAATTATTTAATTCAGTGACGTTTATTCTTACTACCGGTCTCAATACTGTACAGTAAAAGTCATGGAAAGCCCGCGGCATTTCAAAATTCGTATGGACTGGTCTGTGTCACACAAAACGAAACAAGCAAGGCACCGAGTAGTGGCTGAATTAAAAGGTTATTGCTTTTGCTTTTTTGAGACGCTGGGTCCATCATCAAGGTCGTGATGAGAATATTGAAAGTTTTATGACCAGTTCTTTTTCTGTCCATACCTGTGTTTTGGCCAGGCGGTCAGGGTGACCGCTCTGTTTGAACTTGAGTGAGACTGGACTATGGACATGAAGTACTCCCCCCGGGAGAGAGGGTACATGACCAATATTTGAGTATAGGGGTGCCGCTAAGAGTCTGAGACCCTGATCCTGCTTAGGACAAAAAAGAAACGACAACACCTGCTACTTTAGGACCCTGTCTTGGACAAAGGAACCGAAAAAAACTAAAGACCAAAAACCATACCCTGTCCGGTGGCACGTCCCAGCATAGGTCATACAAGGGAGTACCCCCTCTCCTCCCCCCCCCCCCCCCCCCCACCCCCGCCCTTCTAGGATGAAGTCAAACAAGGCAAACCAAAAAAAAAATAAACAATGACCTATTTCGTTTGCTTACTTTTCAGCTGCGCAGAGTTGGTTCAAAGTTTTCTGTTTCTTGTAATAATTCATCGATCTTTTGTAGTTGAATTGAAAACACACTGAATGGTTTTTTTTTTAATTCTCAGCGTTTGGTAAGCTGGTCGAAGCCGGTCATCTCAAGATTTGTCCATATCTCCGGGCCGTTTATATGAGAAATTTCATCCCGGTATGAGTTTTCTTAGCTACGCAGACGTTTCTCAGGACTTGACACGCGCCCAACGGGAGGAACGGTCCCGCTAGTTTTATCTCGATGCTTGGTCAGTTAACCTCTCACTGTTTACATCATAACCGGGTGGAAATAAGTTCATCCTGGGATGATTTCATCCCTGCCGGCTTCAGCACAGTGTGTAGACGCAACACGTTTGTTCATTCCGGATATCCTGAGTGCTAAGATACAAAACGTTTGTGAGGGAATGCGGTGATGTGATCTTTGAACGAAACGAAACAACCGCTCGTACAATTCCCCCAAGCGGCCGCAACTTTTGGATCGGACGCAGCTAATTTCGTAAGGTAGACGTTGACTTTCGAACTGGTCATAAAATACGGCGAACAATCCATTCCAAAAAACTGTCTAAACAAGGGAAATACGTCTGCAAAATAATGGGGTTCGGCGGTAGACAACACTAGAATTATAAGCCGGGGTTGCTTTTTAGGGAATATAATTTTTTGATCAGTTTCAGGCCAAAGTTGTTGTTGTTTTAAGATCGGTGAGTCATTTAATTTTCGGGTGGCTGTTACTATCGAGAGGGTCGTAACTTTCAGGAATTGCTCAGCCTACATCAGCAGGCTCTAGAAAAGGCAGAAAAGAGAAGAGGAGGGAGGCGCTCGAGATTCACGTGTATCGGCGCGTGCCTAAAGTCCCCTCTTCCGCTCGCAGTCCCCTTTCTTGTTCTGGCTTGGAATTGCTGGCAAGGTGTCAAATTTTTATTTTTGGGTAGCCGTTAGGAATTCTGCGATACTGTTTTCACTCGTTTTATTTAGAGTCAAATCCCGATACGGACACTGAAGGGACCATTGAACCTGTTCGTATTAACGGGGTGTCCGGTTAATTTTAGAGAAAGTATATGGGCTTTCAGCCGGGACTTAGACGGGGTGTCACTGTATTTTATCAGTTTTATTTCAGACGCGAGGTAAAAGATCATATGATTCTTACCATACAGAAAAAGAGGATTCATAGCAGTATATGGAAGCTCAAGAAAGAGCCAGAACCAACATTTTTTAATTCGAAAGTGACACAAGAAAAGCAAAGGCGCTTTTTTTAATTTTAAAACAAACATTTTAACAATTTTTTCAGTCAAATAAAAACCTAAGCTTCTAAAAACACAGCTGTTATTTGGGACGCGTTTTATTTCGGACGAATAACTTTTGGACTACTTTGTTCTGATTTCGGACAAAATTCGGACAACTTTTCGGACACCGTGAATAAATGACAGTGAATTTTTTAACACCTTACCTAGTGTTAAAAGTCGTCGAAACTCTAAGCTTAAATTGATAATTACGAGGCTAGGGCACTGATACAATGGGAAATATTTCGGCTAGTACGTTATAAGTCTTTTTCACAAAGCCAGTGTAAGTACAAAGGCTCTCAGTTAAAATTTTGAGCAACGTTATGTCACGAAATTTGTCGTAGAGTGGTGAATGTATTTTTAAAAGTTTGTAACATTATGCTGATACTACTAAAAACTTTTAACACACGAAATAGAATACTGTAATATCATGCCTCCCAAATTTACTTCTAAATGCATTATTCTACCAATAAATCACATCTTTCATTGGTGTTGGCGCAATTCAAAAATACATTTTTATCTTTATCGAGGGCTGTATAATTTTTGGATGTTGAAAACTTTTCACCGCAAAAGTGTTGAATGGTCCATTTTCACTGTATTTTCGGACAGGTCGATCAGTTTTGTCCGAAACAACGCATCAGATAAAAATTTTGAGTGCCATGAATGTGTGTATTATGTACAAAGAAGATACTGAACTTTCCGCTTGTTCGAAGAAAAATACAATAACGAAGTAGAATGAACATATTCAGTTTTTTGATATTGCAGATTTGAAGAAAAATAAATCCTTCAAAATCTAATCTCTTAAGTGACATACGTGAGTAAATATTGGAAAGAAAAATTCAAATTACTGAAAACTGAACATTTAATACCCTGATGCTTTAATCGCAGGATAAAAACAAAAAGTTAGCAGAGCAAATTGCGTAACTGAAGACTGCAGGAGTGAAGGGAACTGAGACTCGTGGAGAATAATATCCAGCCCTTCTCAAAGGCTTGAAAAAGTCTTGCAACTAATAGGACAGGATGTTGCCATAATGTAACCACACCTTCGCAAAAAAATCTCGGGGCGACAGGCGGGCTAAATTGATTTTAACTGGAATTCAACTCCGTTTGGAGGCTTTAAAATAATCCAAATCTTTTATTGATAACAAAGGTAACTAAAAAATCCGGCTTATTTTACAATTAATTTCACTTTTAAAACTATTCAGTCAAAACACTATTTACATTATTCCTTTCGATTAAAAACAAGACACTTAATTTCGATTAAGAAAATTCATTTCATTAAAAATATATATTATATATTTGAAAAAAAGAAAAAAATTCAATTAAAAAACAGTTCATTTCAACTAAACTATAATAATAATAATAATAATAATAATAATAATAAAAGCCTTCACAGTAAAACATGACCAATTTATATTAATACAAATATTAATATAAATACATATTAACCAATTTACAATATGATATATTAAAACTTACATGAAATTCTAAAAATAGTTTAAATAAAGCTAATTACTTTGAGCTTGTTATGCCTGGTCTTATTCATCGGTTAATCTCACCAAAGAGAAACATTTTCTTTCATTGCCTGGGCCTGTTTTTATACAATGAGATTATATCACCTAAGTAGACCAAAAAAAAGAGATTGCATGTATTAAATCGCAACTATCGATCAAGGGTAAACGGTTTTACTTCATTCAATTATTTTGGTTACTATCATGTTACTAAACTGGTGAACGTGTTTTTGCGTAAACCGATTAGTAGCAGAGTGCATTCACACAGCCCTCGCGGCCGGAGCAGTTTCAAAGAACTAGATAGATTATACATGACACTAGTTATTATAACCCATCTTGAACCTCTGCGATTTTGTTGCAAAATTCGGCTGTTAAGGTTCTGAGACATTCATCGCTTAGGCTCATCCTGATAAATTCAGGTGACACTTTTGCTTCTTAAAACAGTGACAGCCAGGGAACCACAGAGACCTACGAACAGCAGTACCCAGCTAGCAGTACCCAGCGAGCCAACTTCATCGAAGGCTTAAGAAAGGCATGTTTATGTTTCATTTGACAATTTAATGCCGTTTAAAGGGATATTTGTATATCAGCTACCAATTTTCGTCCTGTTAGGATGCTTTAGCTGAAAATTCAATAGGCCGAAAGTATTTTTTAGCTCGACTTTCTAAGAACCAAAAATAGACAAATCATCCCCTCATAAATGTCAGGCGTATTTTTTATTGGCTCCGGAAAACGTCAGTTTACATTTCCGGTTTGGTAACCTTAACTTTTCATCTACGGTAATTGTTGTATTATAATCCGAAAATCTGAGCGGCATAAGCATCCCAAACAGCTATTTGGCAAAAGAATTTGTTGGGTGGCCTATGCCAAATGAACTGTTCTAACTGTACGTCATTCCCTGTGTTCAAGTGATTTTCAGACGAACTCGCAGGAAGACGAAAGGTGCACATCAATTTTAAACGAAACAGATAATTCGATGCAGCGCAAGCGTCGTGCTTCACTCGACTGACTCTTGCTCCCATAGCAAAGAAAATAATACGAAGGGCAATTTGGAAAAATGCTAAAAAAAAATCTTGAGTCGACTTGTTGGTCTGCGTAGTCACCGGTGGCGCAATTTCGAGAACGCGCACTGGCCTCGCGCGCGCGTTCCTGAAATCGGGCTCATGCTACCCGGCGCATGCTACCCGCGCAGGCTATCGACTTGCCCGTGGATGCAAGACATTGAAAGTGACGACAGCGGGCCTGAAAATTAGTAAATTGTAAATTTACTTTACAACTTGAGTCTCCACCTTTTCTTACATATCACCGAGCAATTTGTCGCCTGTTGTTAGACCAGGGATAATTGCAGCCCTTTTTGAGTTCCTGCACCTGCTTTCGGTATTAAATTTATCCACGAGGGGAACGAGGTTGCTCACAAAGTGCGGAAACATGTCTATAGTCACGTGTGTTGTGAGATTGGTAAACCTGTGCTAAAGCTAAGGGTTTGAACACTAGTTTTTTCAGCTCGAGTTCCTGCGAGTGCGAAATGACATATTGGTTATACTGTATGTGCGTGTTGCGCGCCGACCAAAACCCACCCGCCATTTTGATTTCAGAGCCCGCGCATCTGCACATTGTTTGATATGTGTGATTTTTTAAACTCAAATATATAATAATATATACAATACGGAAACTCAAAAGGAATATCGAGAGGCTGTATTGTGGTTCTGTTTTGCATATTTACTACTGACTGACATTTTGACGACAAACTTACGGCTGCCCAACGAAAGGTGTAGAGTATGGTAGGTGAGACTACTGATTAGTATTTTCACACTAAAGATCACATGAACTTGACTTTTGATCAATAATTTTGGCAATTTAGTATACTCTGCCTGCCAGGCAGGGAACTTGAATTTTTGGCACACATTAAATATCAAAATATAAAATTGCAGGAAATGCGATTTTCCGCTCTTTAATGTCAGGGTCATCCAATTTTTGGCGTTTCAGCTGTCTATATTCATAGTGATTAATAAAAAGTATTTTAGACTACGATTTTTTTTAGGCAAAGTTGTTTGCTTCACGACACTCCTTTTCAAGTTATTATTGGCACCTTGTCTAATTAAGACCCCTTTCTTTGAGGTGACACTCTCCTCTCTTGGACAGCACAACAATTCAGTCAATGCCCTGTTAAACGGAGGGGGGAGGGGGGAGGGGGGTCCACGTTCCTAGTCTGAATTCCAAACATTTTCATTTCGCAGTCTCGTGAGGTGCACGAGTCGCTGTAGGAGTTTCGTGTCATTTCGTAATTTCACGTAATTTTCTTGTGGCGTTCGTCGACATTTCACCTTGCTGATGTAGCCGGCTGTTTCGAGCCCCCGGTTGGAGCCATGTCGCTCATCTGATTTATAAGTAAAAACGGCAAAAAAATCCTTACGACAAGGGGAAGAGATTGAGACAGAAGTGAAATAAAAAACAAACAGTTCAATATATTTGCCCGATCAGTTTGAATTCACCCTGACCGGGCCTTATAAATAAGACTGATTTGCAATGCTGATAGATTGTCTAAAAGAGGGTGCGAGTTACTTCACCACGTATTGTAGTATTATTGCATTAATGAAAAAAGTTTTTGCGGCCGACTATTTTGATATAAAATTAAGTATGTTTTACTGGATTCTGGTCAGCCGATTTGAACAATTTTGATCTGAAATAAGACATGTTTAATGGAAAAATGTTAGTATGTCGTCAAATTAAAAAATACACTTGTTTCCAAGTTATTACTTCTGTTATTTTTAAGGAATATTCAGCGTTGAAAAACATGATTTTTTTTTTAAGATTACCCGAGACCAGAAATCCTTTACCCAATTAAATAAACCGCAATTAATCCTGTCTAATCTAGGAGATGACATACAGTTCATTAACCTAGGTCACATTAGGGTGCAGGAACATGACAGGAAATTCTATGTTGTTGCGCGTGGCGAAAATGTAAATAATTAGCCAACATCTATAGATACGCCTTACGCCTGGGTGGGCCAGACAGAAAGGTCACCAAATGATGTTGCTATTTCCCAGGCTATTTCATAGTGTAGATCAGATACAGCAAGGAACATTAAAGTAGTGCTTGAACGGTGAAAGGGGAAGGGGGAAGTTAACGTTAGGGAAAAGAAAAATAATCGCATTAATTAACTTAACTCCTAAAAGTACCAAATATCAAAATTCAAGAGAAATCCCAAATTTCATTTTGTAAAATATTGAAAAACAAATGGTACCATGTAAAAGTACTGCAGAATAGGTTTCATTTGAATGGTTACACCATAGGATTTCATTCACAGACTCAAAAGTTAGAACTACACTACATGTCTCCATAACTGACTCCGGGGTCCGAGTCCTTTGCCTGCGTGACTTTCGGGTATCTGGTTTGATTAATGCGGAGTTAGCGAGGATTAAAATATTTTGCCGTTTCACGCTCGCGTGGTACACAAACTACAGCCCAAAGACCAACAAAAGTAGAACGATTTAAGCACGATAGAGTTCTCTTTCAAATATACAAATGAAATGTCTCCAGCCGATATATACTAGCGCATCTTTGATAAGTTTCGAGTGTACCGGCCCAGCCCGGTGTCATGTGATTTAACAATCACGTGAGAAGAGAAGACTATCGTATTATGATCGGCGTGACCTATTAATCAGCACTATAGTGCTTTTGTCAGTGTTTTGTCAACAAATAAGTAGTAGAAATTTAAAATTTTAAAATATATAATTCTCATATATTGGTTGCAACTGTAGTTTGCATATCCTGTTCCCTATTAAGCTATCTAAGAAAGGGTTTTAATATAAATCTCATATATTGGTTGTTACTGTAGTTTGCATATCTGGTCCAGCTATCTAAGAAAGAGTTTTAATCGTTATTTCTATAATTTAAGACGACAGTTATCCCCGAACTTTTCTTAAAGTTGTATCCCTTATCCCGATCGTTTTCAGTTTATCATAAGAGGCAGCGCGACCGAGTGGTTAGGACGGGCATCGACATGAAATCCGTAGGTCCCACTAGTCGGAGTTGTTTCACTACGTTTGTAAAATAGCCAACTGGTTTACCTCCTGCCTGTTGGGATTCTTGATTTGTTATGTTCTATTTGCAATATTTTGTCTTATTTGAGTGGAGAACATGTAGCTAAACTGGATAGCTAAGTGCTCATCCAATAGACAACATTTCCCAAAACCTTATTATACTCATTGATGATGAGCGTGAGGTTTAAAATATTTTATTTGGGAAAGCGGGGTGCTTATCACAAGATTGGGGTATTTATTACCAATACGAGCGCTTTTCGGTCGGCGTGGCCCCCCCAAAAAAGACCGAGAGCTCTGGGGTCGAGAATGGAGCGCTTTATATATAGTCTGATGTCTGCGCATGCGTCAAACCAAAACAGGTTTTTCGGTTGTCACGCATTCAAACAGTAAACAAATGTCTCAGCATACTTCACATAAAATATGATTAAAACGTTTTGGTAAATCGTAAAATGATAAGGTAAACTCACAGACTCAGGAAAAAGTTTTGAGCTTTGAGCTCTCATAGTAAAACCTTATCTTTAACGGACTTTTCATATTTTTTTACGTATTCCTGTCGTTCTTGAATTTTTTTTCGTGACACTGGGTTGTTCCATTAGGTTGCTTTGAATATTTACGCGGGAAATTCTTGCGGCCGGCCGACTGAGTATAAAGACATTGCGCATGCTCACCGTTTGACCGCGTTTGACTGTCGCCATTGAAAACCACAAATAAACACAGAAACATGCACTGCAGCTGCGCAGCGGATAGACAACACTGATGAACATTTTATTTTATTTTTTTTATTTCAAGGAACTTTTTACAACGCAATAAACAAAGCTCAGAACTAAAATGTGTACAATTTAATGAAACGCATAACTGATTTTAGAAAAATTTTACAACACACTATTGGGTTACACGTACAATGTTGTGATTGATGTGTTTCTATACACGATTCTAAACCAATTCTGGACAATTCTCGCATACTGCAAAACGTCATTCCATGCAGGCTTGCGGCGCGCGCGGATAAACATCAGGAAACAAATCTGTAATCAACTTTGGTTGGTCAGGCTGTGCAAGGAAACTTGAGGCTGCCCAGCAAAGTGGACGCAACTGAGAGTCGCGCGCCAGTTTCCTACTTGCTTTCACTAACCGCGTCTGCTGTTGGATTGGGATTAAAGCGTGATAGCATTGCTTCCCTTGCTTATATGTTATCTTTAACAGGCTACAAACTCTAGAGCTGTACAATAATTCTTCAGTGGATATACACACGTCTTTCAAGTCTGTCATATATTACTTTATCTTGTCTAAGAATTTTGTGTAGCTTATTTTCTCTCCATTCTTCTTTTCGTCAAATTCCGTTAAAATGTGATAAATATCTTCTTCGTCCAATACCACGTTACACAGCTCCAAAACATGACGGAATTCTTGAAGTGTGAGAAAATCACTGTTGTCTTTATCCAACTTTTTAAAAGCTCGCATAAGATTAATCCATTTTCCAGACAACTGAAAGATAAAAAACGAAATAAAACATTAAAAGGTCATATCGATGGACATATTTTTTTTTCACCATTTCTATGAATTTGCTGTGAAATGAGGAGCGAAATTAAATATTTTTACGATTAAGAACCTGAATCATGAATCGTATAAAATAGATAGGTTTTGAGCTGAGTGTCGTAAATTCAAAACCAAAATAATTACTTTGGCCAATCACAACAGAGGCAGTCAATCCAATGAACCAATCAGAGCTCGAAGCAAATACATGTAGCTGGCGCCAAGCGCGGGAAAACGCGTGCGAGCAAGTCACGATTGGCTTTACTTCTGATTGGTTGAGAAAGTGGCGCGAGATTTTTTTAGCCAATCACAAAGCATAGCAATGCAAAACCAAAGCAATCGCGAAATTATTTTCGACACTTAATTGAAAACCACTCTAACACTTTTGCGGATATTACTTCACAAATCCAATTTATATGTAGAATAAAATAGCATGTTGGTACCTTTTCCCTCAGTTTAGCTGTAACCGTTGACAATCCTTTGTTTGGTTTTTGAACAACATCATCCATAGGCTATCGAAAAAATGAACCAGGGATATTGTTATACATTAACCGTCCCGATACGAGGCAAACTGCTAAAACGCTTTACTGTTATTTAACTACTTTAACCAAATAGTATTTCTAGGGGAATTTGCTTTTATTAATAGCCCAATTTCGATATATTAAACTTCAACTTGAAACAAAAGACATCACTACGAGGCTTAGGGGAATAAACCATACAAATCCCTGCTATCATTCCCCTAAGCCTCGTAGTGATGTCTTTTGTTTCAAGTTGAATTTTAATATATCGAAATTGGGCTATTATAGCAGCACTTTTAATCACTTTTCGACACGGAAATCGACTTTTAAAATCGATGAGACCAATTCAAGTTCATTTGTGATCAAGTTGGTCTCCTGGGAGCTATCCTCGAATTTCGATTGGGTAGTGGATCTACACGAAAGTGTACGATTTCGAGCTTTTGATACTGAGTCAATCTATTTCTTTGTTGTTGTTGTTGTTGTTTTTAATGTGTTCCGTAGTGTTTTAATTTGAACTTAATTATTATTCAAAAGAGTATTCGCTTCTCACCAACTCAGCCTGTGGATGCTTCATAACAGCTTGCATATTGTGTCCATGGCGATAACCTCTGCGCTGTTTGGAGAATGGTTCTAAAAACTTTATATAGTTTACTCTGTGAAAGACAGTTAAAAATCATCAGTCATCAGTTAGGTTAAAGAGGAAAATTGATTTCCTAATCAACTTAAAAATGAAAAAAAATTTCCAGTTAATTCACTACCCACCTTCCTTCTTTCTTGGGGTCAAATTTGTCACACAATATTTGAGTCTCATAGTCCGTTAGCTCAACACACAAATCTTGTAAAATATTCTGTGAAAAGAACCATTTCATATTGTTAGTGAAAAAAAGCCAGGAGCAACTTCCATTGAAACCAAACAAGTCTCCTGCACACATACAGTCTTTTAAGTTATCTCGCACTTTATCTGTCACGCAATCTGCCATGTGTCGTTTCGGGGAAAAAAAGAGGAGTAACGGAGTAGAATAAATAAAGTACTCTTTAAAAACTAATTTGTGTGAACAGGATCGACCCAGTAATTGTGGTGCATGCGGTGGGTACTTGAAGGATAAATCTCACCACTTTTATCTCTCCTGGGTGCTAGAATCCCAGGCTAGTGGCCGGGAGTGATGCGGCTGTCCCGGAGGTTGGACTTGCATATGAGAGATACAGGGATGCTGATCGTCTCGTTTAGGGGTGTAAATTAGGTATTTTGGTGTCACTTAGGGTGTTCAGAAGGGAACGCCAATATTTTTAGCCATCGAGGTACCGTTTTGGGTGGTACGCGAAGTTTTATGACAATGCTTTAAAAATCTATTTAGATCAAGCATTCGGTGACAAAGTTTTCATTGTCATTAAAGTCACTATAACTCTTTGTTTGTATGTCCTTTATAGAATGGTATCTTAAAGGGGTCAAATAAAGCTTGAGCCATGCCCAGGCAATTTCCCACGAGCATCCCCGTTCCTTATATGCGAGTCCCCCCCCCCCCCCCCCCCCCCTGCCCACTCCGGGGCGGCTGTATTCGCAGTGAAAGCTCGACAAACTATTTTGTTATAGATAGATAACTTTATTTATACACGGTATTTCCATCTGCTTATTTATCATAATCAGCTAGCTACCTTTCTTCCTGACTACAAATAAGAGGTACAATGTATAAAAAATAAAAACTGCTTTTCATGGAGGCCGTGTTCAAGAATATACTTTAAACTTTACTTTAAAACTATGGCGACTGTGTTTTGTCCTAAACTCGCTTAAGGAAGTCGCTTGTCTTAATTCTGTGGGTAAGCTGTTATACAACTGAGCTCCACTGTACGAAAAACTTCTCTTCAGATAATCAGTGCGAGGTTGTGGAAGAACTAGTTTGTCTTCGGTATTCCTTAAACGATAAGCATTCGCATTGTCGCGATAAACAAATCTTGATCTTGATTTCGTCAAGGTGTTTGGCCTGGAACGTGCACAGCCCACGATAGGCTTTGAACAGTACGTAAAAATCAATCAAAAGATTGTACATGGTAGCGATGCTTCCAACATAAATTGCACCACCCGCGACATCACAACTAGTTCCTCGACACACCACGCTACAAGTCCAGCTTTTCACCTAACAACCACTCACGCTAACATAGCGGACTCAAGAAGTCGTGAAACTCGTCCCAGCTTACCTTGAAATCATTCCTAGACACGTTGCCAGTCCTCTGTCGGTCAATAGCAGTGAATTCATTCCAGAGCGTCTCCCAGTGGTAATCGACGTTTGACTTGAGCAGATGATGCAGTAGATGCTTGTCACTGTTCAGTTTGTTCGAGCGCATCATGAAATCGTTGTCACCTCTCTTGGGCGGGGAAACTTTAGCATTTGGGAAAGCTGATCAAGAGCAATAAGTTATAAAATCAATAAGTTTCGTGTTAAAATAGTGAAGCACACAGCAACACGCGGTGTATTTATTTATAACAAGCACCTTCAGAAAATCTGATACGGACATAGGTCCCTATTTATCAGTTATTTCTTTTACGGTATAGGCTGTTGCCATGACAACAAAGCATCTAAAACATGGCAAATATGAAAGAGTTGACCTTTATTCTTCAATATTTTGAGTTCCCTAAGATGAAATCTACTTAAACTTGGCTATCTTGCGGGAATGGTTACTGACAACATTTTGAAAGGAAAAACAACATAGGCTAGCTCAGGTTTTCCCAATGTCACTACCCTGACAGATTTTTTTCTAAAAAGAATAATAAGAAGTTAGTTGTATCTCAAACTTTGCAAAGTTTTAGAAAAATTCACCGACAGAAACGCGAGAAAATACGCTGTTTATTTTGCATTTTTGGCTTTACATTTTCGTGTGAGTGCGCGCAAATTTACTAAAGCTCTCTTCAATTTCAGCTGCTTACGTGAGTCAGCGCGCGCACAGTTTTAAGAAAAACAAACATGGCGCCTGTTCAGCGATCTTTTTATTTTGCTCAGCGTGGATCGCGAAAGTGTTGTTTTTCGTCTTAAAATCAAACAATTTGTTGTTCGAAAAATGTTTGTTGAATCAATAGATAATTTATAGAACCATTGAAGAAATACACTGCCTTTTTGGTCGTTTTTGTCTTTGGATTGAGAACCCAGTCAAATGCAACGCATGCGCAGTTGACCAAAAAATTGTGACTGGATGTTTTAGCGACTTTCCTCGGAAACGTGCTGATTTCTACAGAACCACTCATTAGAATTTCACGAAATTTGGCAGAGTAATAATTCCGAATATGCCGAACTCACTTGCCATCAAAAATTTGAAATCTAACAGAGGAGATTTTTACAAAACGCAAACATATTAAACCACAAATTACGGAAGATCCCTCTGTCAAGATTACACGAGACCAGTGTTAACATGCGAATATTTTTGCGAGTTTACTGGAGACAAATGATGGACAAAATCTAATGACTAGATTTTCTGAAAATAAACGAAACCAAATAGTGCAGGCTGATTTACAATCCACAGTGTTGCCATGGCAACACCCTAAAAGCTCAACAAAAATATCAAAATATATAGCTTGTTGCTTAATCGTATGCCTCACCAATTTTGGACGCCCAGACGTTAGTGGTTTTAAAATGACAATGAATGACGCATAGGTACAGTGAAACTGTGTTCAGCCACCTTAAACGTTTTTTTTTTTTTTGGTTTCCTGATTAATTTGTGGCGAATGTACTGAACCAAATAGATGTCATTATTTTGATTTTATTTTTACGATAGTTTTCTGGATGCTCGAAGAATTTAACAATTGTTTCAAAATAAACAGAAGTACCTGCAGAATCCAGTGAATAGCCAAATGTCCGTACAAACTGCCAGTATTCCAGGTAGCCTTTCTGATCTGTAATGAGTGTATCCCAGAGTCGCTTCACTTCATTACGGCTTATAGCCACGCCAAACCTGACGAAGAAAAATAAATGAATAAATAAAGGGGCGAGTTTCTAAAGAAACTGTGGTGCTACGTTGGTGGTAGTCTCCTACGCAGCCGTGATTTGTGCCGTCACGCAACGCTCCCCCTCACTAGTGGAGAGGAGCGTTATTTGTGCCGTCACGCAACGCTCCCCCTCACTAGTGGAGAGGAGCGTTATTTGTGCCGTCACGCAACGCTCCCCCTCACTAGTAGATAGGAGCGTTATTTGTGTCGTCACGCAACGATCCCCCTCACTAGTAGATAGAAGCGTTACTTGTGTCGTCACGCAACGCTCCCCCTCACTGGTAGATAGGAACGTTATTTGTGTCGTTATTTGTGTCTCGTCACTCAACGCTTCTCGTCACTTGTGGAGATCAGCGGTGCGTGACAACACAAATAACCGCTACGAAGGAGACTACGTCGGCGGGGGAGTGAAACATGAAAATTTGGTTTTATCAACTTTGTCTATCAGGTACATTGGGCACCGAAAAGAGATTACCAATTTACCACCTTATCAACTCAGTTGACAAACCAAATTTCGGAGAAAAATTATTCAAGCAAATAGACCACATTCGTATTCACGGTATGGAACTGGAACTAGCTTGCAATGGAGGCTAATGCGGGGGAATATCATTAAAAATATTTGCATGTGAAAAAATTCCCCCGCATGAGCCTCGACTGCAAGCTAGTTCCAGTTCAATACCGAGAATACGAAAATGGTCTTATTATGGATTGCTTGAAAATCATGTGACTGAATCCTGCTAAGTGTTGCAATCTAATCAACATCCACGTTACTTTTTTTTTCTGTGACCATAGCGCTGACACAGTCGGTAAAATTTTACGATAATAAAGGAAATGGGATTTAAACAACTTCTCACCTTTTCAGCAGTTTAATCATCATGTTTTGTGTCATTTTCTTGCTGTTCACTTCATCAAGCTCGTAGAAGGACTGAAGACAACAGATGCGTGTTAAAAGGTTATCTTTCCAAAGCAATTTCCTTACTACATTAGAGCGGCTTTCAATTGAGTGTCGTAAAACCCAAGCCAAAGTAATCACTCTGAGCAATCACCATAGACACAGACAATCCAATGAGCCAAGAAGCAAATACATGTCGCCGGCGGCAAGCGCGGGAAAACGTGTGCGAGTAAGTGACGCTTGGTTTTGGTTTTACTTCTGATTGGTTGAGAAAGTGGCGCGAGATTATTCAGCCAATCACAAAGCGTAGCAATGCAAAACCAAAGCAATCGCGAAATTACTATCGATACTCAATTGAAAAGCGCTCTTAACCAATTTTGCCTCATTACATGAAATCAATTTTCCCATTTTACGCAAAATGTATACATTTTTCCTGTTTGACAACGCCTGTAAGTACATTGTAATAACTTTAATGGAAGGATGTACGAATAATGTACACTATTCTTTTGAAACTAGTTTCTTTTTATGGTAAGATCACATAACTCCATTTTTATGTTACTCTAAGTTTGTTCACTTTTCTTTTTTCTATTCAGTTACATGTAATTCTGTGAGATAAAATCGCGAACATTATGACTGGAATTCGAAAAAATATGCAAGGTAGGTTTTGTGTAGCGAACATAACACCTTTGTGTCGCAAATGCAAGTAAAAGAAAACTTTTAATCCTTGCGCTTATGCGGGACAAAAGTATTGTTATGTTTGCTCTTCTGATTACGCATGTACTGGCGTTGCTGGCGAAAACCATTTTCGATAACGTTGTGAAATATCCCCGATCAGACTACCTCATTTGTCGGTTGATAGGTAAATTTCCGTCCATTTGACCACAGTGAGCCCAAAAAAGTTCAAGTTTTGAATTAATTTTTAAATCCAGTGTTATTTTTTGTCTTTTATATAGCCGTTTATTTTGCTGCCACTGGATGAACTATTTTAAGCTCCTTATGATTGACGGTAAACGTTTCACGCTAAACGTTTCACCCTACGTTGACGGTTGGAACACTATTTCTACATATCCCGGCTTGTTAAATCGATGAAAATTGATCATCGGAAAACCAATCGATAATCATTATCGATAACAATAATTAATCGATATCGATTAATATTGGCCAATACATGATCAATCGATAATTTCAAAAATTGCCCCGCAAATTATCGATATTCATCGATTGAGTTTCATCGATTGTTGCGTCATGTGTTATCTCAGAGCTCGTTTAGCAAAATGTCTACATGATCAAGACACGCCGCATCGCGAGTGCGAAGTCACCCTTGTGATATCCGATGTCGTTCTGAAAGGGTACCAGGAATGTTTAATTTCTGTTGAAATTGGTGACTAATTTTCCGCAAGAATTAAAAGGGGAGATCGCAGAGGGTGCTAGTACCCTTTAATTATTATATATTTATATTTCATTAACCTTTGTAATTTATTTATTTAAACATCTCTGGAAATAAAGATTTGTTGTTGTTGTTGTTGTTGTTGATCGTAGGCAACTTGGTCACCTACAGAGGGATTTATTCGCTCCGCTTTTATGTTTCAATAACATTAATTAATTAATTAATTTATATCGACTGTCATTAGTCATCGATTTTATTGATTGAACACGCCAGGCTACATATGTACCAAAAAAGCTTGGTCAATGACATGTTAATCTTACCTCTTCAAAGGCCTGGTAATTATTCTGAAGAACTTTCTTAATGAGAGCTTTCAGTTCCTCTACACTGCGCCCCTCTTGGCTATTATAGGAATCCATAGTTTTGATTGGTCGAAGTTGTTTCCTAGGCGACATTGGTGGGCTGTCCATTTCCGGTAATGGGGGGAGAGTGTCCTTTCGGTCCATGACGCTGGATCGGTCAAACAAGCTTTTTGTTTCACTGTTTAAACAAAACACAAGTTAGGTCAATACACAGATCGGCAGTTATCCCCATTTCGTTAAATAATACGAAACTTAGCAGCCACGACAGCGAGAACGGCACAAAATAAAAGGTTTAATGCGCGAAAAAATGCCTCTGCACGTGCTTTTTACATTTTGGTACATTTATTTACCATTCCTTGGAAAAGAACAACGTCACATGATCAAATTGAATAGGTTTTGTGGAGAACATGAAAACACGACGATTAATTTTCCTTACGTTATTTGAACGTGAAAGCCGTCCCTAGAAATTCAGCTCCTGGACAATTCAGGTACATTAGACAAATTAAACAAATTGGAACAATTCAAAGTAGTTTAAAAAAGCGCGAATTCTTTTGTTTCAAGTGATGTTTTCCTTGGTGTTACCGTCGTGTAACTTAAGTGTGGTGTTACTTAAGCTCCCTAATAAGGCATAAAGAATTCCACTCTCACTGTTCGGCCGTCCCTCTCTTTTAACTTAGTGTTCCAGGTGTTGAAATAGTGGGGAGTGACCTCGGAGGAGGGGGGGGGGGGGGGGGGGGGGGGGGGTGTGGTACTCCCTATAATGGGCTATACGGGGATGCTCCGCCCGAAAGGGGTACCTTTTTGAGGCTGGAGGTATAAAAAGGGTAGGGTTTTCTCTAAAACTGGCAAATTAATCAAACATTATCCAAAATACTCACAAAGTGTCAAACTTGGACATGAACTCGACGTATTTAACCATGCCATCGCTATCAAGTGGAACTTTCTTCAAAAACCCATCGAATTCCTGGTCGGACATGTTCAATTTAAACCTTCCTTCAATGGCTGCGCGGAACTGCTGTTGAGTTAGAAGACCAGAATCCTGGCGATCAATGTTGCTGCAAATGAAGACAGTTATTGGATTAATATTGCGCTAGTGTTGGGTCAATGTTGCTGTAAATAATGGCAATGATTATATTAGTATTGCCCTAGTATTCAGTCAGGAGACCATCAATCACATTAATCACTGCAGATGAAAATGATGTTGATAATTTTATTGAAATATTGTAACCTCTCGTAAACATTTCTCCCGCACGTAAAAAACCCGTTCTAAATTAAAAGGCCCCCTTTATGCACTCGGAACATAAGCACAATGGGCTTACTGGCAGATAACAAACCCTAAGCCTAACCTACTGATACTGTATTATGACGATGCGTTCACAAGGCGCAGTTATTCATCATAGACGTCAAGTAATACTTACTGAAATGTACCCAAAAGTGCCAGAAAGTCTTTCTGAAAGGAGTCCATTATTCTGGCTTCAATCGCAGAAGTGGTTGAATAGTTACTTCCAACTTCACTGTGGTGATACCTAATAGAAACAAACTGAATATTAGTACTAGTTTACATATTTCTGGTTATTTTCCTCAAAATGTTTCTATATGACATGAAAATTAGTTACCTATTTACTTGTTAATTAGCTACTTAATTTACTCTTTATTCTAAAAAGCCCTTTTGGGACGAATAAAGTATAAATGTATGTAAGCCTACGTGTGGACGGAAACTGTTTAAAAACGCGTTTTTTAAACAATCCCCGTTTTCAAATAAAGACGAACGAAAACGAATACGTGAGGATGAAGCCTTTTGTGGAATCGGTTTTTACAGCTAGAGATCATTCAGCCCAAAGAAATGATTTAAGCCAAACACCTCCAGAGACGACTGGGTTCAATTTATTTACTGAAAGCACGTTTACAAACTTGACGCATCCAGAAAGATACGGCGTAAAGTGTTTACAAGTAACCAATTTGATCGTTTGTATTCATTTGTATTGACAAGTAACGGCAGTCTTAAACTCATTGGAAAGAAAAACAACGCTTTTAGATCGAATTAAGCGATCGTTTTCAAATTGACGCGGTTTCAGTGTTGTTATTTTAGGGTTTCACTTTTGAGGGCGCTTTCAAAACGACACAAATTCAATAACCGTCTCTAACGGTGCCGTGTGGCGCCGTGTAAATGGAGGGAGAAACCGCTTCGAAGGCGATCAATACAGTTAGTATAGGTTATCATACGGTTTCGAGTTCAATTTGGGATTAATTTGCACGAGTGAGTTTTTCAAAAAGCTCAAAATTTGAGCTTTTTGAAAAACTCACAAGTGCAAATTAATCCTAAATTGAACGAGAAAACCGTATGATTACTTATTAATAATTATACATGAAAAAATTTGCATCCATTTTTGTTTGGAAAAAATTTCTTTTGGAAAATTTTTTTTCTTTTTTTTTTAGCAAAAAAAAAAATATTTTTTTTCGATTTGTAATTTGCACTGGTGTTACACTTTTTGCACCGGTGTTACACGTTTTGCACTGGTGTTACACTTAAACTGCACTGCTCTTAGCCAATCAGAATCGAGTAATTTTTTTGTGTATATTATTACAAAAGAAACCGCGTTCGAGTAAACCCTTTCTTAATCTTTTCCGTATCGTATCTATATATTAGATAAGCTGTATCGTATCGGTCGTATTATACGGTATGGTTTAAGGAAAAAGGCCCATGGAGCTAAGCTAACGAAAGAATCACATCCTTTATAAAACTGTCCAAAATAGAATACCTGTGTAGCGGATTGGCCAAAATTTTGTGCGGCATTCCTTGTTCACTGCGGTCTTGGAATCGACGAAGAAACTCCTTGTAAGAAATCTTCCCGTTGGATGCTTCAACGCCGCATCTGTAACAAATTGTTTGAAAACACAAGGCGTGAAAATGAGAAAACAATTTACTGACTTTGACAGTAAAACTACATTCCAGTGAATTTTACCAAACCTTATCATACACTCATTTGGTCAATCATAACAAACGCGCGAAATTCAATGAACTATGACCCAAAATACAACCGGTCCCGTGGAAGGAAAAATACGTCATATCCATACACTGTATAATTCGTGTTTGATTTTATTCCTGATTGGTGAATAAAATAATCACATTTTCTCTCACGTACAGATCGATACAGACTGAGCCTTTACCGAGCACAATTGAAAATTATTACAGCTCTATGAATGGCTGATGAACATGTACCATGAAGAACCAAAACCTAACTTCTGATTTCACGCATTTTCCCGCGCGTAGCACCAGTTGCACATGGTTTCCTACGCTAATTTTACGCTTGGTACCGGTTGTCTGTATTCGCACGCTTAGCACTGGCTACATGTTTTCCCGGGCTTGGCACTGGTTACATGTTTTCGCGCGCTTTACACTGATTGCACGTTTCCCCGCGCTTCACACTGGTTGCTAGACTTGCCACAAGTCCCTTCCAATTTTAATTTTCGGTAAGTTAGGTTCTTCGACTTAACTTGATTCCGCGCGCAAATTTATCGAATAAAACTCGATTAAAAAAGCGAAGGTCGACTTGTGGCAAGTCTAACTGGTTGCATGTTTTCCCGCGCTTTACACTGGCTACATGTTTTCCCGCGCTTAGCACTGGTTGCATGTTTTCCCGCGTTTGGTACTGGTTACATGTTTTCCCGCGCTTAAGGTGCTGTTACACGAGGCCATTCTTTTTGCACACGACAGCCGTTGCAAGACAAGTTGCGGATGAAATTGCGAGTGTAACACCCTCTCTTCACAACTTGTGTTGCAACGAAAAATTGCGTTGTGAGTTGCAGAAAAAGTTTAACACCTCTGCTTTTTGCAACGTTGCGAGGCAAGTTACAATGGTGTAACATGTAATCTGCAGCTTGTCTTGCAGTGCTTTCGTCAGCGTTGCGTTGTAAGTCTTGTAAGTCGCAAGAAAAAAATTGCCACCTTTAACATCACCTTAAGGAATAAGCACTGGTTCGGTAAATGTTTTCCCGCGCTTGACACCGGTTGCACTATTTCTATTTTTTTTTACTTCGAGTTATGACTTCTTTCTGTTTGTATTTTGTTAGCCCAATACTTTTTGTGATATTAAGTTATAACCGACCCAGGAAGCGACCTCACTGTAGCATCATTTTAGTTATTTCTTTGACAGTAACTAGCAATTACCTGGCCAGAAAATCATCCAGTTGTTTGTCAGTGCTTAACCTCAGTCCAAAATCTTCCATGACCCGTCTGAATTCATCTCGACTAACTTTACCAATCCGGTCCAAATCCAGCTCATTAAATGCGTGTTTCATGTCAGAGAATCCCTCACGAAATTTCCTCTTAAGCCATCTCTCAACATCTAACGACTGTTTTCTCTCAATTTCAAGTTTTTTGGGACTAGCCTCATCTCTTGAGCTGCCATCTCGCATGGCAATTCCAAGCTTGCTCATCAGTCTCTCTGCTCGAATAGTGCCATAGTTTTCGGTGTCGTATTTTAGCCAGAGTTTTTCAAATTCATCATCTTCCATATAGAATCCCATTTTGTTGAGGACGTTTCTAAGCTCGGGTTTAAGAATTCGTCCCGAACCACCCGGGTTCATCTGCGGGATAAGATCTGCTACATCCAGAAACCTGAAGGTAAGAGCATGCCCAAAATTAATCGGTTAAATTGAATTGAGCGCTGTTAACCAGAAATATCCTTTTATTGCTTATAAATTGCAATCGATAACAAATGAAATCAATGGCTCAGTTTGAAGAAGCACGATTTTCCGGAGTTTACATGTGGGCGAATTCACCGGCATTCGTTTTTACACGAAAACTATCATTGAAAAGAAAAAAACTAACTTGTGCACTATCAGCTTCTTTAACTGGCAAAAACCCTTTTTCTTTCTACCAAACAAGCTTTACTACATGTATTACTAGATGCAAGTCAAAACTTGTTGTATTAAAAGGCCTATTAAACAAAGAAGCATTTATTTATTTATATATTACAAAAGAATAATAAGAATTTGTACGCACGTGCAACATTTTGGTAACGCGAAAACAAATAAAGTTCCTTCTGGAAATCACTTTTAGCTAAAATTTTCCTTTTTCAGAAACCTATTTCCACATAAAATGTTGCGTGTGTCGTGCGGGGACAGCGTTTCTACAGAACAAGATAGTTGAATAATAACAGGGGCGGATCCAGGATTTTGAAATGGGGGGTGAAATTCACCTCAAAAAAGATATCAGAGAAATAAAATATTATTTATTTGAGAAATACTTTAGAAAAAAGAAAGAAAGGGTCTCAGAAAAGGGGGGGGGGTGAAAATTCACCCATTTCACCCCCCCCCCCCCCCCCCCCCCCTGGATCCACCCCTGAATAAGACTACCCTTAAGAGCACACCTTACTGGCATTATAGAGAATTTGCCACCGTTTTTGTATGCTGAGAGACCTGTTTTCACATTATACCTTTGTTTGACTTTTTCTTTGAGATGTGCATGAACTTGAGCTGCAGACATGTATTTCAAGTCTGGTTTTTCTAATTCCAACCAAGCGGGACCTTCATCAGCTTTCTAAAAACAAGAAAACAAAAATACTTTTTGTTTGCCTTGTCTGTAAAGAATATGAACAGGATCATAGATGTACAAAGTTAAGACCCCCTTTGAAAGTCTCACCTTTGGTGGTCTGAAGGATGCGTAAAACTCATCATATGATACCATCTTCTTGTGGTCCAATTTTAATCTAAAAGAAAGATGTGCACATATAATTATCACCACTGACACTATTTTTGGGAAACAAAATAGATTCCACTCATGCATAATATCATAGAAAAAAGAATATGAAATTAATTATTTGTCATACAGAAAGCGGGTGGGATAAATTTGGATTAACACCCAATATACCCTGCAGGGTACCAGAGATACACTGGCTACACCCGATAATAAAAACAGTAATAGAACTATCTGGTCACTATCTGCTTCTCCAATTTCAAAATGATCGACTGAGTTGAAAAAAAAAAATAACCAGACTGCAAAAATATGGCAGTTTGATAAGTCGATCATTTCATTCAGAGTTCTTTTCATGCATTTTTTTCTAATTTAAACTGCATGTCATATTATTTCATATTCTCATGGATGAAAATTATGAGGTTGAGATCAACATTTGATATTTAACTTTTGAAAGCAACTTACACACATCTAGTCATTTACAGTTGACTGTATATCTCATCTTGCCCACCCAACACAGGAACACTTGAATGTAAATGACTGTCACTGAGTGTGGTCACACCACATCCTTAAGCTAGAGAAGGTAACACTTTACTCACCGAACCATAAGCTTGTTAAACTGACTCAAACTAATGGACCTTGACAAGAAATTTTGTAAAATTCTTGCTAAAGTTTCCCTGAGTGATAAGAGGAGAAGGAATTCAATTAACAGCCAATGAAAAGAAAACTCTGCATTCCACAGAGCTAAGAGGGTCTTCCTTAACTTCAGATCTTTAGTTAGTGAGGAGTTTTTCGGCCTGTTTGCATCGCTAAGATGGAAACACAGTACAAAACATACTAACAAAATTGTCATTTGCACCTGAGCCCCCAAAAGTGCATAAATTGGTATAATATCTGTGAAAGTTCTTATATTGCTTTGAAGGTTTGATGCTCTACAGCATATCATAAAGTTGGATTATACTTGTATTACTGTTATGTACCTGCTAACAATTCCTTTTCCTTCTGGATCAAACTCTTTAAATGTGTTCTTGATGGTATAATATCCAGTTTTCATCTTCTCACGTAAAATATATTCAATCTAAGGAAAAACAATTAAAGCAGGCACATATTTATATCAGAAATCAAATAACCAAATAGCAATAAGTTGAAATTAAGGTGGCTGAATACAGCTTGCACTCCTCCTACAATTTTTACTGACTGTGACAGCTTGTGAAGTCAGCGCATTCGCAAAGTTTGAGAAAAACAAACATGGCACCTATACAGATATCGTTTCATTCTCTTCAATGTGGATCATGCAAGTGTTATTTTTTGTCTGAACATCAAACAGTCCTACCAACAAAAATCGAAATCTGACAGAGGACATTTAAAAAAAAAAAATTATATTAAAAAATGGAAAACCAGTATTTTTCTGAGTGTTTTAGAGACCAATGATGGAAAAAATCTATTATGACTAAATTGTCAAAAATTAAACAAAAACCCATTATTTATTGGTTTATATCCAGCCATGTTGCAATGGCAATGATAAAATTTCAAAATATATAAAATATCAACCTCTTATTAAGTAGATGGGGTTAGTTTCTAGAGAAACTGTGGTGCTGCGTCGGTGGGGGGATGAAACACGAGAATTTAGTTTTATCGACTGAGTCGATAAGGTAAATTGACCACCGTAAAAAGATTCAAATAGCTGACGTTTCGAGCGCTAGCCCTTCGTCGGAGCGAATCAAGGAATTGTGGGTAGTGTGTGGTTTTATATAGTAAGCGGTGGAGCTACGCTATTGGTGGAAATTTGGTGACGTGAAAAACAAATGTAGATTAGTTGAATGAAAAGCGTTCGTTGATTCCGTGGGGTTTGAGAGTGCCGATTTGAAAGATGATTTTTTGTTCTAGGTTTTTACGGCTTTCTGTGTTACCCTGGTGTAGGGAAAGGCCGCAGATTGTCATGTGTTGTTTAGAATGGTTAGTAAGATTAAAATGGCGCGCGACTGGTTTGGATGCGTCTTTGTCATTTTTTTCAACGTCTCGGAGATGTTCACGAAAACGGTCGCCCAGTCTCCTCCCTGTTTCGCCAATGTATATCTTTTTGCAAAAAGTACATGTAATGCAGTAGATAACATTTACGGAGGTGCATGTAAAACGATCAGTGATTTTAATAGATCGTTTGGGTCCTGTTATTTTGTCCGCGTTGTGAATGAAAGGACAAGTGTTACATCGTGTGCGTGTGCATTTGAAAGTTCAAAATGAAAGTTCAAAATGAAAGTTCAAAATGGACTCCCCCAGAGGGCCAGTTTTCTTCTCTAGATTTTTTCGTCAAAAAATGTCGTCACGATGTCCAAAAACTTAAATTTAACCGCCACACCAAAATTTCCAACCTTTCAACAGGAGAATGGGCAGCGCTCAAAAGTCTTAGCAAACGACGCGACATTGTTATCAAAGCGGCCGACAAAGGCGGGGCGGTAGTTGTTTGGCGGACCGACCTTTACCGACAAGAGGCTTTTCGGCAACTTTCTGACACCGCTTTCTATGCCAAAGTTGATAAAGATCTCACTTCTACCAACCAAAAAATTGTCAAAGAAACTATCCAAGACCTCATTACTAAACAACAATTACCAGTTACCGCCAACAATCTCATCATCACTACTCCTAGAACCTCACGCGTTTATTTCAAACCTAAAATTCATAAACCAAACAATCCGGGCCGACCCATTGTTTCCGCTTGTAGCTGTCCTACCGAACTAATTTCTAGCTATTTAGACAAAATCATGGCCCCCATTGTCAAATCACTACCCTCGTACATTAAGGACACCAATCACGCACTCGAAATTTTCCGGGATTTCAGTTTTGCCAGCGAAAACAAATTAATTTTCACTATGGACATTACCTCTTTATATACCGTCATCCCCAATGACGAAGGACTTCAAGCACTAAAATATTTTTTCGACCAGCGCTCCATTCAAAACCCAAGCTCAGAAACACTGCTCCGCTTAGCCGAATTAGTTTTGACACTTAACTGTTTTTCATTTTCCCAAAACTACTACAAACAAGTAAATGGAGTCGCCATGGGCACCAAAATGGGACCAAGCTACGCTAACCTTTTTGTAGGCCACATCGAAGACAAATTTTTTAATCAGTACCACGGAACCAAACCCGAACTCTACGGCCGTTACATCGATGATTGCATTGGCGCTACCTCTTCCAGTAAAGAGGAACTTAATCAATTCATAACTTCTGTCAATACTTTTCATCCAGCTCTAAAATATACCTGGGAAATTTCCGAAACCTCAGTCGCTTTTCTTGACATTAATATTTCAATCAACGGTAACAGTTTATCCACAAGTGTGCACTACAAACCTACAGATTCCCACAGTTATCTGTTACATTCATCCTCACATCCATCGCACGTTAAAAACGCCATTCCGTATTCTCAATTTCTCAGACTTCGACGTCTATGTAGTGATGACTCTGATTTTTCCAACAAATCAGAAGAAATGTGCCAGTTTTTCAAGAAACGTGGGTACCCTGACTCTGTTGTTAATACGGGCCAACAACGTGCACAACAGATCGACAGACAGTCAGCACTACAAACGCCACAGAAGGAAGAGAACGAGAGAATTCCATTCACCCTCACTTTCCACCCACACAACAACACAGTCAAAAGCATCATTTTAAAAAATTTCAAATTACTCCAAAACGACCCCGAAACTGGCAGAATTTTTTCACAACCCCCACTAATTTCATTCAAACGTGACAAAAACATAGGCAACTTTCTAGTTACGAGCGCACTGAAATCTGACGATGTACCGGGAACTTTCAAATGCACACGCACACGATGTAACACTTGTCCTTTCATTCACAACGCGGACAAAATAACAGGACCCAAACGATCTATTAAAATCACTGATCGTTTTACATGCACCTCCGTAAATGTTATCTACTGCATTACATGTACTTTTTTCTTATTAAGTAGAACTTGCACCTAGCCAATTTTGGCATCCGGGCTTAGTGGTTTGAAAATAACAATGAATGATGCATAGACCCGCATAAAGAAAACTGTGCTCTGCCACCTTTATAACTTTGAGAAAGTGGAAATCATATAATTTTCTAATCAAAGCTCCTACGAGCCAACTTGTGCAAATGAAACCTTCGGACTGTCCCCTCTCCTACACATTTGCTCCACTGACCCACCACAGCCCATGCATCCAACCCCGACCCAGCTCCCACCACTAATATTAACAGCCCATTGACCGAGCAATCAAGTGAAGCTATAACTCATTCAACTTTGCATATTCACAAGTTATCAAGAAGGTTATAGAGGGTTGACTGAACTATTATGTTTGTCAGTGTAACAAAACAGAATGCTGGATAGGCGTTGTCTGATAGTTTTTTTTAGAACGGTATCAAATATCCTCTTGAAAAATTGATTTTGTACCCTCCTCCCAATAAGATGATCTTTATTATATAAACACCAATGAAATACCAGGTGAGCTTTCGCGCGAAAACATCATATCTTCACACGTGAGAATAACATGTTATCTTCACACGTGAAAAGATCACCGTTGCTACGTTGTTCTACTTTAGGACTACAAAAAAATATATAAGTGAAATGGTTTGATTTCATTGGTGTTTATATAATAAACAGAACATTACATGGCCGCTTGAAGATACGAAATTTCTCTTCTCGTGTTGAAAAATATTTCACTCGTTCGCTGCGCTCACTCGTGAAATATTTTTCAACACGAGAAGAGAAATTTCGTATCTTCGCGCGGCCATGTAATATCCTCTCTTTCCCCACCACCACCACCCTTTAACTAGAGTCATAAGCACAAGTTCCTATGCTAGTACCATTATCATAACTTTCACCCTGCTTCCAACTAGAACAAAAATACTTTTAATGGAGAGTCTTTTTATCTGTTTCCTCCCAAGCAAGGGATGAGATGAGTGCTAACATACCTCATCAACTGAAGCTTTGTCAGGTCCCGGCATTGATGATGCTGCACTGTTCAGTCGAGACAGACGGCTTTCTGCACGGCTAGCCATGTCAGCACGGCTCCCTAATACATGATATACAGCAACGTCAGTTGTATAACTTGGTTAAATACAAAAGAAAAAAATGAATCCTGACAGCTCAAACCATCAGGTACGGGAACACCTAGCACCCTAGCCTTATTGAGAAATTTGATCAGTTGTCAAGAAATTATATACTGTATTTATTTCTAGTTTTAAATATATATGATAAAAAGGGATTAATACAAACAGTTACCATTTTACAAATTATTTTTAAAATAGTGAATCGTATCATTATAATGAAATCTGATGACTTCTTTTAATGCAACCCAAGAACAGGCAATGACAGAATATGCAAGATGTAGCCACAGAAATAAAGACTTTTACAAAAGAGCTCATGTTCCTTTAAAGGATGGTAATACTTTATACATACTACTTGTATAGGTAATACCATGTATTTATATGAGAAATTTATACCGAAATAAATTGTTGTTGTTGTTGTTGTGTCCTACAGGCTGATACAATTTCACACAAATGGCAATAAATTTTAATTTCTTGGCTACCAGTCACAAAATCAAATATGATGAATTGTAACCACTTCCATCCTTGCAATCCTGTGTTTTATCTTCAAACTACTGCTTCTGTTTTGCTATACAGAATCTTTTTATACAGTTAAGTGGCATATTTCGTGAGAATTGGTGATATTACATGGAAATAAGGAAAGCGAAATTTTCTTATTTCGGCGGGGCAGTGTTCCTTTAAATATGTTAATTTAATAGTAAAAGTTATCTTGCCGGGAAAAGTAAACAAACAATATTCCATATAAATATCGTATAAGATCGGGGGCTAGTCATTGTCTGAAAAAGGCTTTTGTTTACATTTTCAAGTTTGTTCCATAAAGCTTTCAGATTCAGAAATAGAAAATGCTAATATCTCGTATTATAGCTACGTGGAAGTTCCGAGGAGAAGCAGATGTTTTGAGCTGCATAAACAAATGATATGTAGCAATTGTACCTTCCTGATGGCATTGAATGTTTAACAATATATGGCTTTTGTGCGGTCTTTAGGCCTACAAACCTTACAAAGAATGACCTTGAATAGTCATAGAATTAATCACTTACAAAATTGAGTGTTTTCCTTTGCTGGAGAGAAATAATGCCTTTGTATCAAAACGCTATTGAAAGCCAGCACGTTCTTGGTAAAAATTTTCACGTTCATTTAACGCAGTGGCTATTCGTACGGCACCCGTACGCGGACTGCCATTTGCTATTCGTACGGGAGTCCAAAACTTTCGGCAATTTTCGATGTTATTCTTCACTTTTGTTGATCCACAATATTAAATGTTCGTTTAGCTTTACGAAGCGCTTCTGGTAAGCGATGTTGATTTGGCTCAGACTAATTTGCCGAGTCTCTGTATACTACGCGAGCGACTCATTTCGTGACACTGAAATTTTTCTCTTCATAGAATACTCCCGTACGGCCGACTTCGATTTGCTATTCGTACGGGAGTCCAAAACTTTCGGCAATTTTCGATGTTATTCTTCACTTTTATTGATCCACAATATTAAATGTTCGTTTAGCTTTACGAAGCGCTTCTGGTAAGCGATGTTGATTTGGCTCAGACTAATTTGCCGAGTCTCTGTATACTATGCGAGCGACTCATTTCTTGACACTTAGAAATTTTTCGCGTCAAAGTATACTCCCGTACGGCCAAGTGCGATTTGCTATTCGTACGGGAGTCCAAAACTTTTGGCAATTTTCGATGTTATTCTTCACTTTAGTTGATCCACAATATTAAATGTTCGTTTAGCTTTACGAAGCGCTTCGTAAAGCTAAACGAACATTTAATATTGTGGATCAATAAAAGTGAAGAATAACATCGAAAATTGCCGAAAGTTTTGGACTCCCGTACGAATAGCAAATCGAAGTCGGCCGTACGGGAGTATTCTATGAAGAGAAAAATTTCAGTGTCACGAAATGAGTCGCTCGCGTAGTATACAGAGACTCGGCAAATTAGTCTGAGCCAAATCAACATCGCTTACCAGAAGCGCTTCGTAAAGCTAAACGAACATTTAATATTGTGGATCAACAAAAGTGAAGAATAACATCGAAAATTGCCGAAAGTTTTGGACTCCCGTACGAATAGCAAATGGAAGTCCGCGTACGGGTGCCGTACGAATAGCCACTGCGTTCATTAAAATAATGAGACAAAAGTAGGAAGGAAAGTGTCAATAGTTTGGAGTTACAGAGACGTAATTAAGCTGTGCCCTTCTGATAATATTAAAATGCTCTTTCATAAATAAACACGCCTTGAAGAGAAATTCGGCGTCTCTATTCTATGAAATAATATGAAATAAAGCACTGAAGATGAAATAAAAGACAACTTACCGAAAATCGGTATGCTTGGCTTGTTGGGGTCTTCAGCTCGCTTAACTTCTACACCTTCTGGAATTTGTCCCATGCTCGCAAAACCGTTATTTCTCGGACTATTTTGTCCTCCAAAACCATTTGAGGATCGTGTGAGTCTCCAAGGTACTTGATCCGCTGTTATGGGGCGCAAAGCATTGAATTTATCTTGCCCGAAAGTCAAACTTTGCCGGGAAGCAGCCCGCGATCCGTCTCGAGATAAACCTCTCACGTTTAAATTTGTGGGGTCATCCATTCTTGCTAGCGGATGTTGAATCGCTGGCAGATTAGTTGTCGCCATATTGATGAAGTTTTCTTCTCGAAAACGCCTGCGATTTCGTTGTTTTTACACCATTCGTTCCAAAATGGCTAACTGTGCTGCACGCGTGTAACTCAATACAAGTTGTTTTAGTGACTTGCAGTGCTATAAACTTTTTCGTTGCTACGCGACTGTGGTTTCACGCTCGAGTGATCATTATCAAATGCAAACATAGTATTGATAATTCATTGATATCGGACTCTTAAATACTTTTTTATACGTTTCTGACATTTAAAAGATGAATTTTCTTTATGTCTATTCTCCTTTCTACTGAAACTATATCTTTGTAGAATGTAATAGCCATACATCATGTACATTTATAACAGGCAAAAAATGCGCACATTTTACACCTGTTTTAAAATATTTTTTTGATAATGCACTTTATCTTTTATCTGTAAGACCCTGAAGAAGAAAGGCTGTGCCTTTCGAAATATTGGTTATTTTACAAATATAGTCGTTTTCGTATCGTTCAACAGCCTTGCTTTTTTTATCAAATCCGGTTACTTTATCTTTCCATCTTCCAGTCGGCTTCTCTGTTCTCGCTGATCATAAAAAAATACTTCAATGTTGACCAATATTGACCAAAGTATGGAAATCTCTTTACTTGTAAGACTCGATAAATTCAGAGAAAATAGCTTTCCAGACTTCCTTCCCAGTACGTACAGACAAGCTAGGATAGGACAAGAGACTAGAGTTTCTTTATCACTAGGCCATTTTACACGAGGTTCTTTTTCTTCAGCGTGAAGTGTCCAAAAACTTTGCCGATTTTCTCATCGATCTTATTACGATCGGAATAATACTCGAGTGCGAGTGGCTTTTATTAAGGCCTTTGAAGCACTCAAGGTTTTTATTAAGGCGGGACTTAACCTAAATTTGAACGAAATTTGATGAGGTTTTAAGAAGGGATAGGAGTAAGAAAATGATGTTTGGAACACCAACAGACAGTCGATACCCACGCAAGAGCACCCCAGGTTGCTAGTGGACTAACTTGGCATCCGTCTATTAATTATTAACTACAAATTCTAATTTTAAAACTTCACTAAATCTTCAACATTTCTTATTTCTCTAAATTTTACCAATCCTTTGAGAAAAACTATTTCCTTCCAAACATACCCAAAAATCACCCAAAAATTTACAAAACACCCCATAACACAGGTTTATGTTTTAAGCATAGAGGTTTTGGATTGCTTGAAACGTGAACGAGATATTTCCATAAAGCCATGTCAAGTGGCGGAAAAGTGGCGTTTAGGTTAAGTCCCGCCTTAAGGATTTGAAGCACTTAACTACACTGTAAGCTTTAACTTTATTTTATATAAGCTTAAGCTAACAAGTCTCGTAAATTCTTTCTTTTTTCCGAGGTTTGTCAAAAGAGGCAAACATTAACTTCTATTTTAATGAGGATTGCAACTTCATAAATTGAAAATAATCCACAAATCTAAGGGAATACGTTTTTCCGGCGTTATCCTAGCTAGTGAGACGAGTACTAGTGTGACTCAGTATCGCGTTTCTCCATATCACCTGTATGCAGGTGACAAAGGGAAACACGATACTGAGTCACAAACTGCCGAGCTCTTTAAAGTGTATAAAGCGTTTTACTCAGTTTCGTGCCTGGTTTTTAAACATGCCGGACTTTTACTTATAAACTTGTTACAATAAGAAAGGAAAACTTCTACTTACGTTTGGAAGCATAGTGTTTAGACTAAAATGGTACATAAATACCAAACTTGTCGTTTCCTCCAAATGGCGGGATCCATGTCAGTGCACATGCCCAAAAAGCATGGAAAAAAAAGATTTGTGTCAAAGAAATAACTCTGATATTTTGTTTTCCTCAAGAGCAAGTCACTTTGTTTTCGCGAAGACCAATTAAACAGTTTTTCCCTGCATTTTCTCTCGTTTTCTTTTCTCAGAAAAAAAGTTGAAAAAGAGAGTGAAGTTGATCGATACTGCCAGAGATCAAAGTGATTTGCTTCCATAGCAACCAACTCAACAAGGCTTGGACGCTAAGTAAATGTAACCTGGCCTAACTGACTGCGAGGCTGGCATATTCGACCTTGCACGCGAGATTGTTGTTTTTCAAGCAAACCGTCGAAAATCCATCAAAATTGCGCTGATTTTTGCCGAGTTTTAACCTCGTCCCGCCCGTGGGTCTCCGAGGATGTCGAAAATCGCGGAAGAGTATTAAACAAGAGCGTTGAAAATGTTGTCCTATTATAACTGGGGACTATAAAGAATAATGTTTTCTGGGAACCTCTTTTGGACCCTTTGGGCGAAGGCAATTTTCCAGCGGACTAAACAAAAATATGTGTTTCTTTAAAACAACCTCCCATGTGGTCGAATAATCCGCCCGAGGAAATAAACGTAACTTTGCAGCTAGTACCTTTCTCTACCCAGTTTATATAATTTCAACCTCTAACTTATAAACTTTCTCTCGATCTATCTGCCCCAAAGCATCGGCAACGATTGTGTGGCTTTAAGCTTGAAAACCAGATATTAAAATCCCACCTATGTACTGACTTTCTTTTATCTTGAATCATCTTACCCTGGGTGCCAGAGTCTTTTCTCGCGCTCTCATCCCTCTCAAATTTTCATCGCCTTCGGCGGCCCCCATCATCTCGCGAAAGTTTGCCGCGAGAGACCCTCTCGTACCCAAGGTAGAATCATCTTGAATAGTATCGATAATATAATATTGTCACAAGATCTCCTTCGACTAGTCGTGTCGAGTTATTACTACAACCGAGATAATAAACTCCAAAAAAGGGAATTGTTCCAATACAGGACATCTTAGACCACAGAGGAAAATTGCTATCCTTCCATGAACTTCCACTATGAATTCCAGAAAAATATGGCGTTAAATATAATTTTTTGAATTACTTACAAGTTCTCTCAGCGATTCCTAAATACTTACTCGAGAAGGCGAGAAATCTACCTCTGATTGACGGACAAACGTAATATACTGAATAGCACTACCTACCAGCTTTCTCCTTCTAGATAAACGTTTAAAATGCAAGATTCAGTAGTACAACGGAAATTAATGGATGATGTCTAGTACTCGCATCCCTTTATAAAGGAGATCCGGAAAGTAAGTTACCACCATTTATCGTAGTGTTGAGTGGTCCTCTGCATTTAAACGTTTTATACATTTTCTTCTTCTATTACTACAGACCTTGTAAAAATGAACTGCAAGGGACTATTGGTTGTTCATAAATGCAGGCAAAATCGAACCTACGGGTCCAAAGAAATGGCGAAAGGACCTCAATTAAAATAACTTTAATTGGAAGCAGGCTTTTACCCAGATAAGCCGAACTTGTAAAGAGAACAAACTAAGAGAATTCAATTTCAGTTTATTCCACAGGATCATAGTCACCAGGAAAGAGTTACACTTCTTTAGCTTACAAGTCTCGTTAATTGGCTTCCTTTTTTCCGAGGTTTGTCAAAACTAAGGCAAACATTAACTTCAGTCTATTTTAACAAGGATTGCAACTTCGTAAATTGAAAATAATCCACCAAATCTAAGATAAGACGTTTTTCCGGCGTTAATAATCCTAGCTATAAGTGAGCAACAGGTGGCAGAGCTCTTATAAAGTGTATAAAGCCGGTTTCACCTCCGTGTCTGGTTTTTAAAAATGCCGGACTTTTATCAACTTGTATATTAATAAGAAAAGTAAACATGTACTTACGTTTGGAAGCATAGTGTTAATATACTAAAATGGTACATAAATACCAAACTTATCGTTTCCTCCAATGGCGGGATCCATGTCAGTGGCTTTGGTTACTTTTAGTGGTGTCGCGCTGATTAACGACAACAACTGTATTTAGGGACGGACCATTTAATTTTTGTGTGTGTGTGTGTGTGTGTGTGTGTGGGGGGGGGGGGGGGGGGGGGGGGGGGGGAGGGGTTGGGCAATTACCAAAAAAATATTCCTGCAGAAGAAATTGCCCAACCCCCCCGCCCCCTTAAGCGCAAATTCACAAAATTTTGTCTTGTCTGTTTACAACTGGTTAAAGACGAAATGTCACTCGCAAGTTGCTCACTTAAATACATTGTCATAACGAGCTTCAACCATGCTATCGTCGATTAAAGCAAGAAAACTGCATTTACGAATAAAAAATATTCAATTTTTCTTCTTTAAAACAACTTACCATGTGATCAAATAATCAGCCCGAAGAAATAAACTTAACTTTGCAGTACCTTTCTCTACTCGGTTTATCTAATTTTAAACAAGTAACTGTAATTTGCAACGGACCACCGTAACGAAATAGAAGCACCGGATCCTGTGGTAAAGGATCTAATCAGCTATAAAATAATGAAACGATTTGATAAAAAAGCAAGGCTGATAAACGCTACGGAAACGACTATATTTGCAAAATATCCAATATTTCGAAAGACACAGCCTTTCTTCTTTAGGGTCTAACAGATAATTTCAACCTCTAACTTATAAACTTTCTCTCGATCTATCTGCCCCTTGGCATCGGCAAGGATTCTGTAGACCATCATCCCACTCGGAAAAGTAGTAGAAATGCAAGGAGTCGCTTAAAGCTTGGAAACCAGATATTAAAATCCCACCTATGTACTGACTTCCTTTTATCTTGAATCATCTTACCCTGGGTGCCATAGGCTTTTCTCGCGCTCTTATCTCTCTTACATTACACACATCTCATGTCTCTCATATTTTCATCGCCTTCGGCCGGCTTTAACATCTCACGGAAGTGTGCCGCGAGAGAACCTCTCGTACCCAAGGTAGAATCATCTTGAACAGTGTCGATAACATAATATTGTCACAACATCTCCTTCAACTGGTCGTGTCGAGTCACTACTAGAAACGAGATAACTCCAACCAAATACATAATTGACTTCATTAGACAAATCAGAACTCGAAGCAAATACAGATAACCGGCGCTTAGCGCGGGAAACAAGTCACGATTGTTTTTACTTCTGATTGGTTCAGAAAGTGGCGCAAGATTTGTCAGCAAATCCAAAGCGCAGAAATACAAAAACCAAAGCAATTGTAAAATTACTTTCGTCACTCAATTGAAAACTACTCTATGTTTAATACATTAAACAAGACCAGACCGAAACAGTCAGTCCAGGTAGTTTATTCCATACTTTTTTAACGACTCAACTCAACGTAATACAAATTTTTACAACACGAACAATGCATGAAACTGTCTTATATTGAAGGTTTAGTTAACAGTTGACTGCTTAAGCCTTTTAAGGGGCCATGTTACATGGTCAAAACTGTGCTAACACTACTGATATGTATTTTCAGCCATGCACAGAATTTTCTTTGAACCTAAGAAAGAAGATATAAAGCGAATTCTTAAATGGAGAACGAACTTGCAATACATTTCTATCTTGACCATCCACTACTAAAACCACATCACACTAATAAAGTAATTTCTAACAAAACTACACCATTGTTAATGTGTTTAGATGGCCTTTGATACAAATGTGTTATCGATAAATCTGGTGACAGCCCCTTTAAGCTTGAGAAGGAACTCTGTCGCATTCCACTCTATTACCCACTTTTCCTTAATTCCTAAGCCTACTTGCTTTATTAAACATTTTAACATTTCGCTTTCCTTTGGTGCTCAACACCTCATTACTGATAAAAACAAAGTAATTAACAGTTATTCTTCGAGGACGCGCGGGATATGACCTGATATATATAACCAACGTTGGCTATAATCAGCTTATATCCGGCAAGTCCGTGAAGAATAACTGTTTCTGTTAATTTTCAAACACTGAAAAAGATCTTTTCGAAGATTTTCAAAGTTACAAATGTCGAGAAAATGAGTAAATAACGCAAACTTTTCGAGATTTTAGCCCAAACTATTTTAAAAAATAACAATGGCGTGATTAGCGCGCGCACAGCACAGCACAGCTCGATGTTAGCAAACCGTTTTCATTTTTCCATGTTTGGTCATAGCGGAGGGAACCAATCAGAAATCTAGAAAATTATCCAGGGCTGGGTTGTTCAAAACGCGGTTATGATAACCCAGGGTTAGCATCGATTTTGATTCCAGTTCAATAATTAATCAAAGGAGATTTTGCTAAAGTATTTTGCCCTTTAGTCTCGTCTCTGACTTGTCTACGCAAGTAACTTATAATTAGCTTTTGAAAATACTTCTAACAAAAGAAATTAAATCCTCGGTTCGCGTTAACCGGCTTTCGAACAACCGGGCCCCGAGGTACAAATTTACTAATAATCAATATATTTAAGACCTCTCGTAAGCGACCACCTATTTCCTGGGGTTTATCTTGGTGTAAAAACCTCGCAAGGTTTTGTTCTGCAAGGTACTACTTTCCCATTCTCTATTGTTTGATGTTTTACGTCATTGCAAGGTCAAACCTTTCACTCCCAGAGTCCATTATGGAGACATGTAATGTAGTTCTAACTTCCGAGTCTGGCCACGGTTGTTCAAAAGGTGGATAGCGCTATCCACCGAATAAATCACTATCCAGTGGATAAAACAATTGGTTTTGCTAATGCCTATCCACTGGATAGTGATTTATCCGGTGGATAGCGCTATCCACCTTTTGAACAACCGGGGACTGGACGAAATCCTACGGCGTAACCATTTAAATAAAACCTCTTTAGCAGTACGTTTGCATGGTACCATTTGTTTTTCAATATTTTA
Source organism: Dendrophyllia cribrosa (assembly GCA_024195265.1). Classification (NCBI taxonomy): domain Eukaryota; kingdom Metazoa; phylum Cnidaria; class Anthozoa; order Scleractinia; family Dendrophylliidae; genus Dendrophyllia; species Dendrophyllia cribrosa. The sequence continues at coordinate 6,175,621 of JAJLRJ010000002.1, read as the reverse complement.
TAAAATGAAAGTTGGGATTTTTGGCACTGTTACGAGTTAACAGGGTTAAACAGATTTTGACACTGAGGTCGAGCTCTTGTAGTCGATTTCCTTTCATTTTCTCTGAATGTAATGATCAGTTTGAGAAGCTAAATCAAGCACTTGAAAGAGTCTTTCATCAGGTATCCAAACACCTTGAATTCGGTTGAAAATATGAGGCGCACTTCTCGGCGTTTCAAACACTCTTCCTTGTGTTTGATACATTACATGATCATTACACGGACTGCCTTGCGATGGTAGTCAACTCCGAGGTACACTTCTTGTAGCATAGTAGCAAAGGTCCGCATTTTTGTTGAGACTTCACCTCCTATTTCTAGAAGTAATGAGTCCGTAAAATCGAGGTACGCAAAGCAAATTAGTTAACTGAACATGGTTTTCTTAAATAGATAAAAGGCAATCACAGGCAAAATATTAAAATTTTCAAGATAAGAATTGAAAAAGATCACAATGGGAAAGCCGAAAGGGTATGTTTAGTAAATTTTAAGGCATTTAAATCATCACACTCATATATACCATAAATTCGTTATTTTACATTCTAAGATGTATTTGTTATAATGTAATGAAAAAATAAAACTATAACAATAATGAAATCTTCAAAATTTCAGTTTCCTGGATTATTCAAAAACGTTGTTAGAATAATATAGCCTAATTATAAATAAATAAACAAACAAACAAAACTACATTTAGGTTTTACAAAATGGCACATCCAGAGAGAATCGGCCTCTGTGCTTCCAATGTATCTGTTGTGGTTCAATTTTATCCTTGGTTCAAATTTTATTTTCTTTTGTTTTTGGCTATGGTAATGTGTGATAATGAGTTTTAAACAAAGGAAAATAACATTTGAACCAAGGATAAAATTGAACCACAACATATCCACTGAACAGCTCTATATCAAACATGAAAATCTTCTCTTTCAACGGCTTTCTTGATCCTTGAATGCCAAGAATCTCTGTTGTTATAGAACTGTTTACAAGAAAAACAGGCGATCCGAGAGATCATGTGCAGGTTCACTGTGAATGTTCTGACCGACCAAGTAGGCCAACTTGTGGGCATACTACAAGATAAACAACAATAACAAATCACTGTCAGGTGGGACACACGCAGCCCAAGCTTGGAGTTTATTGTTCAAGCAGGGAGTGTTAGTGACGACTCGTTAGAACTAGCTCATTTTAAAAGCCCTAAATAGTTTGACGTCTCTATTCTCATTGTTTCTTAACAACACCTGAAAAAATATGTTTATTAATTTCTCCTTAGAACTTCTAGCAAATAGACACGTTATATAATTATACAAGAACGTCTGAAGGTGCTGGCCTGATGGACTTTTAAAAACAACTAATTTATTAAATTCAAGGGCGTTTCAAAAGTGTACAAACCATGCAGTGAGAGACATTTCGTGTAAGGCAAACGATATTAACCCCAAAAGAAACTCTTATTTCCAATCAGGCAATGGTCACTGTTAAGAATTTTACCTTTTTACTGTTAGAACAGTCAAAAAAGTAATTAAAGAATTATTATTTTAATTTACCTGGCAAGGAGCAGGTACCCTGACCGTACCCGGCCAGTTGTAATAAAGATGGGTCAGCTTGTATGACAGTCTGTTGAATAAAGTACAAACATACATCAACTTGATTTAAACTTGGACTCAAACAACCCTCAACCTTAAACATTGCTGGTGGATAGATAAAAGACAAAAAGGTAAAACAGTGTGAAGCAATCTTAATTCCCCTTTAACATACCAAATCACAGAACCTACCTTTGCATATAGTCAGGTTTTAACTCGGACTTGTCGTGAACAACAATGTAATGTGTTGGGGTGACTGTGCCCTGACGAACATGTTGACTGATGAGGTAGAAGTCATACCTACAAGGACAACAAACATGAAGTCAACTGCTTATTTCAACAGCAAAAAGACTAAAGTGACTGATGTAACAAATAATCAAACAAAAGGTATACCCCTGCCCTCTTCTGTTCATATACATGCAATTTTCAAAGTTCTATTAAATAAATTAGAATAATATTTGTTCCCAAAATGCAACTTTGCATTACAAAAGCAGAGTTGGTTATTTGACTAAAGGGAGTCAATTGTTGCGGAAAAATATTGGACAAGTTTTGCTCTGCGAAATCTTTTTGTAGATTGTGCCAAATTGCAAAAATCACAAAAATTTCATACCACATGGTAGGTGATGATGTCTTATTTTATTCACTTACAAAGTCGAATAATATCCTTAATTGTCTAGAGTGTTGTACCCATTTTGCACTTTCATTTTAAATGAGAACCCTGTTCATGACGTACCAGTCCTTCCTTGTAATAGTGTGATCCAGTACTGTACCTGGACCAGGATTATCCAGTTTGGGCATCGGCCCATTTCCCTGTAACAATAACATAGAGGCAGTGAAAACAATGTTCTCAGCATAGGAAAATTTAGCTGAAAGTAATTTTACAAGCCCTATAACCTTTTTTAGTTATTTGGTGTTTCCCTCCACTCAACAAATGTTTGTAACACCATTTTTAAGTAGCCCACCTGGCTGTCAAAGGTGAGGTTAAGTTTACAAAAGTCTAGCAGCACTTAACTGCAGATGATCAATCTAGTTTCTCTAGATCTCGATCCAGTTCTCAACTAGGAGAATTAATAAACCCATCTCAGCTATCCCTAGGATGGGCTGCTAGTTTCAAGTCCTTCAGTGATTTAATTAACGCCAGCATCCTATTAGGTTTGCCTTATGGCTGATTGGCACCCATTTTTATGGATGGAGAGTAGTTTTTTTTTGTCTATGGAAACAAAATGGCAAATGTCAGGACTCAAACCACCACTTCAATGATATATGATTGTGCTTACAACTAGACCACTGAACCGCCATGTTTTGTGATCAATGGAACATGATTTTTAGCCCTAGCCCTACTAAACACTGCATGAAGACTATCATACTGTTGGAGAACATGTTAAGAAAGCAATATTATAAATAAATGAATGAGGGGAATCACTGAGATAGCACTGACCTGGGATGCAAAGATTCTTGCATTTATTCTCTTTGACACAATGACAACAGCCATCTTGGGTTGGTAGGACTCACCAAAATTCACAAAACACTCAGACAGCTGTTGAACTTCATAACCAGCAACAGTTCTTAACTGTCCGTCACCAACACCATCACGGTACACAACTATACGATCTGGTAAGGTATGGTTCACCTAGATAAAAGTGACAAGTTTGGGTGAAACACAATGAAATATTGTCAGTTTTTCTGCCTATTTGTAAGGGCCAAAAGAGATAAATGTTTTATACAGTTGAATCCCTATTGAGTGGCCACCCCCTTTAAAGCAGCCGATTAACAAAGTCCCAATTTTATTGTCAGTATAATACTGTAAATAAAACCCCTATTAAGCAGCCGTGGCCACCTTTTTGCTGTCCCAATGAGGGTTTTCCTATTGTTTTTACCTCTATTAAGCTGCCACCAAAAGTTAAATATATATAGTCTAGCCTTGATTTGAACGACCTGAAGTACAAATCGACTTAAGATACATATCGACTTAAGATACATATCGACTCAAGATTTTCTTGCAATTTTTAAAGGATACAGTATTTTGGTGATAATTATCCGTGAAACTTTCAATTTGTGAATACAGTACCTAACAGGCTATTGGGGCACATTTTATATAATTTAAATCATTAGAGCCGTTTTCCCCCTTCGCACGAATTTGTATTGTGTTCAACAGTTGTCACAAGCCTCCAACTGTGTTGTATTCAAACAAAGTGACATTTAAACTAAACACTATGCTAATTTCTGACACAACTCTTATTAAGCAGCCACTTGCCAGTTCCACGAGGGTGGCCATATAATTGGGGTCAGAGCATGAAGGTGGCATAATCTGATTTTTGGCAAACATACATTTTTCATCATGATCTTTTCAATAATCTCATCCAATCCCATAATTTCACAAATTTAGTTTTCCTGATGTCATCACTAAATACTAGTCTTTAATTATGTCATGTTTGTTTGATACCAAATTAGGTCACACTTCCATGTGTTGTGCTTATGCCTTGATGCAACCAATGATACAGAACCTTGAACCGAACCCACCTCATGAAACTTCTTCAGAGATGCTGTTAGAGCCATTTTGAGTCCATCTATGAGCTCCTGGCCAGGAGACTGGAAACACACCCTTGAATACCAACGTGTGAGACTCTTGTTCATGCTTGCTACAAATCCACCAACTGAACGACCACCACGAGAGGCATCGTGATACACATCAATGCCAATCACCATCAGGCTTTTCTGTTGACAACAAGTTATCAAAGTTGATGTTACCAACCTCGATTGTAAACACTACCAGCAAGTGCAATACAAGAAGGAGCAAGAGTTGGAGCATAATGCAATACCTTGAGCTTTTTCAGTTGTTTAAATATATCGAAAATACCAATTCAACAGTTCCAACATTTGCACAACATCTTTCCAACAAAAATTGGATGGCTGTGCTGGGCAAATGTTGGAGCAAAAATAAAAGTTGTGTACAGGCCTTTCAAATGGCTCTAATGAAACTGGGAATGCAAAATGTGCACAAATGTTGAGCGAGGTGTTCAAATGGCCTTAGCACGATCCAACATATTCTAGAACAAAGGAAAGATTAACTGAAAGATTGGATGAAAGTTTGAATTGATTTAAATTTGTTGGAAAACGCTTCCAACTGCTTCTAAAACTCATTAATAATTCATGACAAGAACACAAAGGAAATCACTACCATAGAATTGGATGATTTATTTCTTTATTTTCTCCACATTTAATGATGAGTTTGAGAAGCTACATCAAACACTCAAAAGAGTGTTTCATCAGGTATCCAAACACCTCGAAGTAGGTTATAAAAACTTGGCTGCGCCCCATTTTTCATCCCACTTCTCGGTGTTTGGATATCCTGATGAAACACCCTTCCTTGCGTTTGATATAATTGAAGGGCTCCCTGCAATAACGTCCTCAGTGCGTTTTTGGAAAATTTTCACGGAAATCCTGGATTTTTGGCCTCCAAAGGGACTCACTTGCCAAAATTATGACTGGATCATGTACATATGACTGAAAGGATTTAATCCAGGTCAACAAATCTTCTATCTTCAAACAGAATAATTTTTTATTTTGAAAAGATAAATAGGGTGTCCTGGGAGCCATAGGGTGTCATAGGGGCCCAAAACATTTTCTCAAAGATGTGGATTTTCTTCCCCATTTTGGAGCTGTTTTAAGTACCTTAACAATAATAAATCATTAATTTGACAAAACTGTGCTTTTAAAGGCCTAAAACATACAATTTTAGTGAAAGTTACCAAAAACGCACTCAGGACGTTGTTGCAGGGAGCCCTTCAATTATTACTTCCAACAATGTTGGAGGACCTGTTGAAACAGTCCCATCATTTTGTCTTGTGATAAAATTAGCAATATTATATATAATACTATCCAATTTATCAAATAATATATTCGTAAACACGATAGTCAATGAAGGAAATGCTCTTTCTATGAACTTTCATTTTAATATTATAAATTTATTGCAAATGTTCCAGAAGAATTTTTTTAAAGAATCAAAAAACTAACCAAAGGAATCTCTAAAGCCCAGAGCTCTCCACCAAGTTTGCAGTTAATTTGCAATGCAATCTTCTGCGTTACACTGCGCAGTTTCTGGGGTTGTGAAATAGTCCTGGCATTGATAACCTACACAGAAAAATAACAACATTACTATTGAACCATGCTACTGAAAAACGTTACATGAAATATGTCATTGCATTCTTTCTCAAAAACAATTTTCTAGGACATTTAAGGACTCATGCAGATTACACAAGGCTCCACAAGAGCCAAAATAGTATAAAATTTTTAACACACTTCAATACTTCATTCCAGTACCAATGGTGTAAACAAACATCATGCTTTTCGTGATGTAATTATTGCATCATGGAAAGCATTTTAATTTGTATCATTTTAATGGACTTGTTAAAGTACATCCGGAGTTGTGCTCTTGTAGTGCCCGGGTGTCTTTGGGCGACAAGAAAAACTGAGTAAACTGTTTTTTTTCTTAAAACGTATTCACACAACTCATGAATAAAACAGTATGTGAAAACTTCCCATGAAGTCATGTACCTTAGGCAGTTGAGTATGATCTTTGCACAGCCTTTCCTTCCCAAGTTTTTATACCCTTTTTTCCCCACTTGTAACCAAAACCTCAAAGGCCATGTATGAAAGGTCTTGATGAGTGCAGATACAACAATGTATCAATATTGGGAAAATAAATTATGGCTCTGACATAAACAGGCTTAAAATGTTGCAATAAAAAAGTTCAGAAATGCCCCAGTTTTCAGACATACTAGGTATACTTCCAAAGTATAGCTTATTTTGCAGCTCTCAGTGAGTAGACTAACACGAGCTGTCACTCACTGCAAATGTAAAAAACAATGTCAAATTTGCAGGAGTGGTCAACCATATAAAACATAACACCTTTCCAAGACCATTTTTGTGGGTGTTTCTTGGTGTTGCGGAGACTATTGTTGGTTAGCTATTGTGTTGTGGTGTGGGTATTGTTTACTTTCTTTTGAATCTTTTGTTTTACGTCATTTGGTGATCGAAACACCAAGAAACTGCCATTTTTGTGGCAAAATGTCATTGAAATAGACCAATTTACATGAACAATTTTATTAAGTTTTTATACCAGTTGACATAAATAGGAGTGACATAGACTTGCCACAAGTCGACTGCGAAGCCCCCGAGAGCGACGAAGTCGCGAGTCGACTTGTTTCGTCTGCACGAAATCAAATTTAATTTGCATATTGTTGGCGCGAAAATATGGGTATGACGTAATGGTTCACGCATCGGGCTGGTAAAATAAACATGTCATTTCTCAAATGACTGGATAGTCTCAATTCCACAATGAATTGTTATAAAAGGTGACAGGATGACAGGCCTAGCAGAAATCCTGCTCGTCGCACCGCTAAAAGCATTTCAGCCTAGCTTTATATGAATAACTGTACCCCAAGAACATGCCTGAGGGTTTTTTCCTTTCAGATCAAAATAAAGATATAACAGGCTTGTTGTCCTAAATGTTGTCGTTTCTTTGATCTTAGGAAAAAAATCTCTAGCTGTGATACTGACAGGAGAAATTTACGCTTTCCAGAGCCGTTTAGAATATTTAGTTACGCCATCGTTTGTTTGCTAGCTCTTGGCATTACAATGGAGCCTCTTTGGCTCAATTTGAAAGAGTTGCAAGATCAGTAGTAGTCGCTTAAGTACGAGTTATTCACTGCTTAGAATCAGTTCATTTCTCAGTCCGTGATTTAATGTGACCGCAAGTCTGCGGTTAGCATAACTTCTGATATAGTGTTTCTTCTTCACGACTTCTAAGATCCAAGTCTTATGCGATAGTCATGGTCTATATTGGAATAGTGGCATCTTGCAATTGTTTTTAGCTCCTCAGAGTTTATATAATGTGTTTCTCGGAGCTAGGCAGTATCTCCATTGCATCTGGTTTCAAATATTTCAATCTCCAGTATGATAGCTGTTTTGTAATTCTGTGTTTCTATTAAGTTTCCCGGAAAATGACGTCATGAAACTTAGCGCCCTCTGATTGGACATCAATGCTGCCACACCCTCGACCTAAAAACAGGTCGGTAAAAAATGGCGCGCTGCAGGCGAGAAAAGTCCGTTCTCAGCCGGACCACCCAAAACGAGAAAACGAAAAACGGACTTTGAGAAAGTCTAGGAGTGACAGGGTTAATACAATGATGCATTTATCTTGGTTTTTATTACAGGAGTAAAACACATGAATGCATTTCTGGGACAAAGTAAAATTTGACTTATCAAACTATAATGGCAAATAACAGACTAAATAGACATGGAAGATAAGAGGAATCTTGAGTAACAGAACACTGATAACCTGCACATCACAGACAGCAATGACAAGTTAAATCTTCCATTATATTTTGAACCCTAGTACTTCACTGTGGCTTATTATGTCAGAATATTCTTGATGCTTAAGGTCCCTAATGTGTACAACATTACCTGTGAAGGAACAGGGCTCTCAACACAACACAACTTCTTCACTGCAGAATAACGATCATCTCTGGAGGTCGGGAAGATAACAACCACCATTTGAACCTGAGGGGTTAGGCGTTCTCTGATAGTACGCAAGTATGTTTCAGTTCTATCATTTTGCAACTCTACAGCATTTGCATCGTTCACCTAATAGAAACAATAAGTAAAACAAGTGTAAAGTTGGTGTGCTTGACTTCAGTAGAATCAACACGAATTGGCAACTCACAAAATCAAGCACGCAGTACCTTAGAAAGAAAAAACTAAACACAAAAGGGAAATTGTCACAGAAGAAACCATTAAGGAGAAATCATCAGTTGTTAGTTATAAGCTTTGGCCACTGTCTCAACCACGAAAAGAAATTTGCTTGCTTTGCACTTCCCAATGCTTGGCACTGCCGACATATATATTGCCTCAACTTCTCATGGGTCCACTGCCTTGTAAATGTGATTCCCTTTTACATGTATAAAATTCATTCATAAACCACTCTACTCCTCTGAAATAACTTGCTGACATGCAGATACTAGACAAGAAGAGACAAACAAAAACTAAAGGAAATTTGAGCAGTAATTACACTGGCCAATCACAACAGATGCAGCCAATACAATAAACCAATCAGAACTCGAAGCAAATACATGTAGCAGGCACAAAGCACGGGTAAACGCATGCAGGGAAGTCACGATTGGTTTTGGGTTATAAAGTGGCGTGACATATTTTAGCCAATCACAAAGTGAAGCAATGCAAAACCAAAGCAATCGCGAAATACTTTCAACACTCAATTGAAAATTGCTCTAACTTTTGAGTTAGGCTCAATAGCTTGCAAACTAAACCAACTCCACTTATAGCTGTACAAATCTGTAACTGGCAAACCAACCTGCAAGCAGAGCCTGAGCATCCGTAAGCATTGTTTGGATACCATGTTAGCCTAGGCTGAATGGTGTGGCCAGGAATCAAGTCAATTTTTGCAACCCAGGATCAAAAATCAAGTTTTATCATCTGGTAGAAGTCCTTTTTTCCTTGATGACTTCATTAATTTCGGCAAACAAAACTCCAGCATATTTTTCCATGTTGTTTTCATTTTGACATCTCATCAAAATAGTGCAAAAATATACAAGAATATACAAACAAACAATCTTAAAATACTTCATTCTGAGATTCCTTACTTGGATGCCCATGGCAGGAGTAACTTTTTTCATCATGGTCATGAACTCAGCAGCTTTGCTCTTATCCCTGTTGACATACAAAACCAGCCAGTTCTGGAGTGGAACTGCACTGATGACTTGCTCTCTGACTGCTTGTTGACCCCAGTCAGCTTGAGGACTCGACTGAAATGATGTACTACCAAGAAGAATCTTTTCTAATGGGAGCTGTCGCCCTTCAGTCTGGACGAAAAAAGACAAAAATGACTTTTAGACAATACGTCAACAGTCACATTAATTTGTACCAGGGTAAACATGAACTGTGGATGAAAATATCAACAAATGCCAACTCTCTTTCTCCAAACAGTTTTGATAGATGCAATAAGATTTGAACAGTTCAAACTGTGTTATTAAAATAAAATGCACCAAGAAATCTTCAAGTTTTTGGAACACAAATTTTCAACAAAAACAAACTTCTAACTCACATTAATAATTATTTAAACATCTATGAATGCTTACCATTTGTCAGAATTGAACAGTCAGAAGGGTCGTTTTGTAATCATAAGGACCTGGTGCTACAGTGCATGCTGTTTTTTTTAATTAACCAGTATGGTCAGTCATTTTTAAAAAAAATTATGGCATACTATTTCCAGCCAGCCAGTTGCACCCAAAGTGTCATAACATTTTGAGTTTACCAACTTACCCTTAACATCGTCTGATCAAGCTGAACTCCCCATGATGTAAGTTCATGAAGAGCCTGAAAAGGGGAGAAAGTTTATCCATGAGTGCAAATATTTTATTCACTTTTCTTCAATGCTATGTTTACTATTGTGAACTTACAGTTACCAACTGTGACATTTTTTATTTATTTATTTATTTATTAAACTTTGCCATGACCTAATAAATATATGGAGAAAGACAAAAAATGGAAAAAGAAAAGCAAAAGGAAAAAAATACAAATACAGTAACCTAATTACAAGGCTGGGAGAACACTACAGCTTATGCCAATTACAGTGGAATGGATAGATGGATGACCACACACTGGTAAATTTATACAATATACTATTTCTCCTTTATCCTCTACGTACTGAAATTATCAGGGAGTACTGGCTGCAGCTAAGAACCCATTCCATTTACTCAATGAATACAAGCTCCACAAACTATACCTCTGGACAGGAATTAATGTTATCTATAAACTTCATCATAGCTTGCTGTCTCTGCATAGGGCTCACTCGTGTGTGTGCTGCTATGTCCTAAAAAACAACATACAAAATAAATTTTGAAATAAAGTGTGTTGCAACTATCAAATGTTTTTTTTTCTCTCATCTCCACACAGCAATTAAATGTTGAGGGAAGTACGATCACTGACCTTCATTACTCTGAAGTCTTGTCTGACGGCATCAGTCAGTCCAGTGATGTAACACAACTCAGGTATTAAACACACTAGTCCTGGTTTCTTTAAACCCTTAACAGATTAAAAACAAAAATACATTTTACTCAATCAATACAGCAATCAATACAAGCAGTTCTACAAACAAAAAAACTATTATAATGCTAATTTTTGAAGTGGGTAGAGTTAAGATGGCATATTATTGTAAACTTCAATGTAGCAGGACCCCTTCCCCACCCCAGCAATTCATCTCTCTAAAAGAGACGGCATTTGCCATTGCAGTGCTTCGTTCTTCTACTTTGTTTCTCTCTTTCTCTTTAACACTTTAATCCCCAATATCAAAATACAAATTATGATTCCTGTAGTACTGTGGACAGACATCTTTATCTGGGTCAAGCATGCAAATTTCAAACTCAAGGCAGTTTGGAAACACAACAACACCTTTCATTTTATTTCAGTTTTGCCAATTTCAACACAATACTACATGTAATGAATGGTGAAAGATCATTATCAGAATGAAGACTAACCTTCTGTATTTCTTTGTCTTTTGGTCTGTGAACAAGCAGAGGCTGTTCTGGATCTTGCAAGTCTTTGTTATAGACTTTTCTAAAAATCAAAAAGCAAAATGATAGAATCAGGACATTAAATAAACCAACTCACAGTGTCCTGCAAGAACTGCCATGCTTTTACAAGAAGTATGATTAAAAAAAAACTATGTACTTATTTATGTGCTTATTGACCGAGTGGGAGGGCCGGATGGAAAAATATTTGGCTCAAAGTCATGGTGACCCAGAGTATTTATTGTATGACCAATTTGGAGACAAAATTGTTTCAAATTTTAACATGTGAGGCCATACACATTTGTAGTAGGGCCATATGGATTTTTACCGCGCCATTCGTGTGTACAGTTCTCATACGGGACTTCAATCAATGGTTTTGAAAAGAAGAGGCTTGCAGGGCCAAACGGGTCATTATGATAACGTACTATATTGGTAACTTAAACCCCTTCTCACTAACTAAAACCAAACTTCAATCGTTACAAAATTAAACCCTCAAACTGAAACTTTCTCAATATTCCAGTTTTTGATTAAACCATTTCTGGAGATCAACCGATTCACACATAGCACAAGCCACTGTGAAGAAAACAAGACAAAGTAAAAACACTATCCACCCCTCCTTAGGATTACAATTGTCCAACAGACACATGACCAGACCAGACCAGGGTCTCTCTCTTTTGCTCCAGGGGACAGGAAGAAGAGAGAGTCTGGGGACGAGGTTGAGTGTTCAGGTTAACTCAGGGCTAATTACTGTGTAAACAGCATACTTGTAATAGTCCATGTATGACATCTGCTCTCCAGTGTGGAATGTGAATGTACATCTTGGGTTTTGGTCAAAGGCCACATCGTCAATTCTGTAAGTCTTGTTATTGTACCTGGGAAGGACCAGAAGAACATATCATGACTATCAAATCTCACTTCAACAGATATCTTGATTATTGTCAAGATCAGGTGTCGGCAATAGGGAGAGTCCATATTAGCAGGGGTTATCTCCAATAAATGTGACTAACTGAGATTTCAACTTCTGTCTGTACCAAGAAGGCAGGAGATGACTTTTACGCTGACATGCTTTTACAGGACTTACAGGACCAAGTTTGCCAAAAATGCATCATGTTTGTATGCATTTGCTCTGATCATCCCAGAAAATGCTGGAACTGCTCTGTGTGGATACTTGCAGTCCCTACTAGCCACAAGTTCACAGTTTTCCAGTATTTCTCAGTCCTAGAAAACCCTCATGATACCAACCCAAGATGTAAAACAATGGTGAGAGGCAATAACTCTCTCCACTGCTCCATCCCCGTTCCCCTAAATATCAGTGCAGCCACAGGTAACCCTTTAAGCTCCACTGTCAATAAACAAATTCTCCCTACTGTTCTCCATACATTTATTATAGTATTGTAGTTGAAAGAAGTAGTTTCAATAGATGGTTTTCACGTTACGTCACAGCAGCCATTATTTTAATGAACTTCTTTTGTTATGTACACCAACATGGCCACCATGGCCTTTGTCATTTGAGTCCCACAGGACTGAAGGTCACGTGAGTGAAAACCATTTATATCAAGGCAATAATCTTTGATGATCATTTCCATAATTCTCATGACTTGTTTGATTGATCTTACATTAATAACACAAGGAGAATTTGAGTGCTGATCACTATTGGGGCTTTAACCATTTCACTCCCAGAGTCAATTACGGAGACAAAAAGTGTAGTTCTAACTTTTGAGTTTGTGGACAAAATCCTATTGTGTGACCATTTAAATGAACACTCTTTGGCAGTACTCTTAAATGGTACCATTTGTTTTTACTATTTTGGATTTTTCTTGAATTGTGATATTTGGCAGTCTTGGGGTTAAAGGGTCAAACAGAAAACAGAAATAAAAGAAATAATTCACTACTGACCTGGTCAACACAATATTTCCTACAAGCTGCTTTTTGGTCTCTTCTTCAAAACGATCCCTCTTTTTTGAGTACAACTCATTCCTGATTAAATCAAAAAATTAGTCAGGATGAAATCAAAACATTCATGTGGAACAAATGTATCTTTAATAACAACAACTTTTAACTGTAAATTGATGCAACTCACATGAAATCATAAACCGTTTCAGTCCTGAGAAGCCTGTGTGACACATCACACAAAAGCATCATACCACCTACAAAACAGTCAATACAATACATGGTAAATGAGTGGAAAAGTTGTACAAATTCACCTTGTTTTTTTGAATGTACTACATGTACTGCTGTGATCAATAACATACCTTCATAACACTGAATAGAAGTGATATAACCAGGCCACAGTTCAATCTTATGCTGTGGAATACTGGCAGGTCTGTTTGGATCATAGTAATACCGGCCAACTTGTTTCAACTCAAGATGTTTCATAACTCTGCAAGTAAAACAAAATATCATTCACTCACTGTACAATGACCCAGCACTTTAATTTACTAATGTTAACCAAACAGAGAGAAAGAGAGAAATTTATACAGGATAACCCAGTCAACTCAAAGGCTGGTATCCATAGGCAACTTGTTTATCCTTAATTGAAAATACAAAACATTGTAGAAATTTTTAAAAATTACAAATATTCATAGTAAAAAATCTAAACATGTTTTGAACTAATTAATTTAAAATTTTCTTAAAAATACTTATAAAACAAACTATTTCTTACAATAAAAATTTTTGAGCATGTTTAGAAAGGCACATCAAACATAAAAATGTTTGTTTGTAATATGTGCAACTGATTTATTATTAGTGTATCAATTTACCAAAGCCTGGAAACCACTTGAACGACAAGCACAAGCATGGTAAGTATAAAAATAAAAGCTGAATTTACAAGTTAAAAGTTTGGGGTCTCGGATTATATCCAAATAAACATGATAATAATTAAACTTATTTGAGTCTCAACACTTCTAACTGGGCAAAAGACAGGGGTCTCCCCAGGATTTTGGAAGGGGCCAGGGGATATACTGACTTGCATCAAATCATTACGTACATGTAGCTATGGCCTTTTGCCACTGTCCGGCAGCAAAGTATGTTCACCAGGAAATCAAATACTGATGTTTATTGACTACATGTATTTTGGAGATACAAATCAATTTAGCTGAGTAAACAAAAGGAAAAGTTCATGTCAATCAGGATGAAATCTGTATCTGATTTAGAGATATTCATTTTAACATTCATTTCTTCTTTTGGGTTTCTTTTTTAGTTATTCATGGGAATATAATAAACAAAATATTGGAAATTTAACCAAGGTGATAAGTATACAAAGATTGAGAAAGAAAGCTTGAACTATCTTCAAGCATGGTGGCATCTTTTTCAAGGGAGAACACTGCTAGAGGCCCTCTAATCGAGGAGACTTTTGCAAACACACTCTTACTTTCTAAAAATAATATTCAGCAGTTGCAAGCAGTCATCAGGAGGAACAACCCTTGCGAGTGTCACAGTTATGGTCACTTTTGTTCCATCTGTTCTTCTCTCCGACTCCAGGACAGTTGTCTGTGTGTGGCAACAAAAATTTATCAATTTATCTACTTGCTTTTACAAAGTTGTATTTGACTAACCCTATGCTACTTGTGCCTGCTCACAATTTTTAACAACAAACAGTATAATTTAAAGAAACTAAACAAAAGTTGGATACTGTTTGCACGGCTTATTTATTTTGTCAATACATCAGAATAGCAACGTATTCTTGATTTCAAGCACCAAAACCACTACTTGTCCTATGGTGCTTTACAATGCATATTATACAAAATAAAAACAACATTATTGTGTGAAAGCTAAGAATTTACAAAATACTCTAAAAAATGTTATATTCTTACAACTATTCACATCATCCTCTTAGTCAAGAAAACATCTGCTTGTCCTGTGAACAACCCATTCTTTAACAAATTCATAGGAAATTCCCCTCAGCTGAAATATTATGGGCTCAATTTCCAGGGGAGGTTCTCAATGAAGCTTCAAATTTCACTTCCGGTGGGTTACAAAACCACGCAAGAAGAAAGACTTGAAATAGTCCACTGTGATGTCAATACAAGAATGCCGGTGTCGAGGTTTCTCAGTTCCTCACATTTTTTGGAGCGCCCTGAAGAAGAAAGATGTAGCACCAACATGCACCAAAAAACGAAGGAACTGGGAAACCGTGACACTGGCATTCTTGTATTGACATCACAGGGGGCTATTTCCAGTCCTTCTTCTTGCGCAGTTATGTAACCCACCGGAAGTGAAATTTCATGTTTTTAGACGGCTAAATCGCGGACAAGAAAAATTGATATCGAAAAACGTTTTTCAACTTTCTTATCTGAACGCCATGTAGATTCCATCAAGCAAATAAAAAAATATTTGTCATATACACTTTAAAATAACCAACTTACCGGCTCTAATTCCTTTGGCAGAAAAAGGATAGACCCATCAAATGCACTAGCTGATCCCAGAATGTCACTATGAGCCTTGAGAAGACCATGTCTGGCTTTTCTGCTGTCAATTTCTGGGCTGTACATGATAAGGAATAAATGTCAAGAGTTAGCAGGTTGAAATCTCCCCTATTAAATATTACAAATCACAAATAAAAT
Source organism: Dendrophyllia cribrosa (assembly GCA_024195265.1). Lineage (NCBI taxonomy): Eukaryota > Metazoa > Cnidaria > Anthozoa > Scleractinia > Dendrophylliidae > Dendrophyllia > Dendrophyllia cribrosa. Next base: position 6,159,875 of record JAJLRJ010000002.1, on the reverse strand, counting down.
ACTGCTGTATGCCTTTTCACCAATATTTAAACTATAAACCTTAATCTAAAAGTAAAAGTGGAATGCAAAAAATAAATTGGGTAATGTATTTTTTGTGTAGAATAAAGTTGCCTTTTTAAAAGGAATGATGAGCATTTGTTGCTATTAGAGCAAATGTCAAGATAAAATATTGTTAAAAAAAACTTAATTGTCCTCTCTCTGTTGTGGACTCTTTAGAGATAATGAAACAAACGTAATATTTTAACAAGTATTACAAACAGAACATAACAAATTAAGAACCCCAACTAGCAGGAGGCAGACCAGTTTGCTATAACAATATAACAATACTGATATATGTGTTGTAGTTAATTTTTTATTTCAGGTAATTTTTGTTTTTCCTTTGTTTCAAATTCATTAGCACATATTACCATACCCAAAAACAATGGAAAAATAAAAATTACCTGAGATAAAAAATTAACTACAACATATGCATTAAAAATCCAGTAGATTAATTTATTCAGTGGATAATGCTTTCCACCTTTTGAACGATGGGGTCTGAACCAGGGACCTCTGGGTTTAAAGTCTTGCACCCTATCTATTTGACCATGTTACCTCCTCAATATTGAAAGTTAACCCTAATTGGGAACTCTTGTGTTTATCTACAAAGACTTCAAACTCCACTTAAAGTTATTGCATTACCTATAGGACACATGGTATTGGTAAATCTTTCTTTCTATAAATCTGATTGGTATGAAGTTAACGCTCAGTGGCATCCTAAAAACGAGGTAAAAAAAATGATCAGCTAAAGATTACTATAAATAAAGATTACACCTTTTACAAACTACTCTCTGACACTAATGCCAATGAACAATCTGCTTCTGGGATAATAATAGTCTGCTGCAACATTTTAGTTACAACAACAGAATCCACTTGTTGCAACATTAAATTACAAGAATGGCATCCAACTTAGAAAAGGGCAATAAATTCCTGTGTTACCATGGCAATTTGTTTTCTTTACAGGCATAGAACAAGTTTTGAACTTGTCCTGCAAAGCTACTATTACTAATACTATTACTCTTCACACTGAGAACAACTTACCGTTTTCCAGCAGTTCCTTTTTCCCCTGTTTGTCTACAAAGAATTACAAAATGGGATGTGTAAAAACAGGTTCCTTTGATCAAAGACTAAAAGTTCACTCTGGATTTAACTTAGTATTACAGCTGGCCAAACTAACATCAGTGCAGCAATCACTATCTATTATAACACTTCTCACATAAAACAGATTTTGATATAACAGTTAAAATGATCAGTCACAGCAATGCAAATGCAAACTAGACTGAAAGAGATAACTGTATTCATGTTGCAAGTGTAAAAATTGAACCACATCACTGAGGAACCTAGTGGCACAGAGTGTAACTTGCATTTTTGCCAAGCCTATGAAATTACCTAGCATGTCACTGGCTTTATAAATATTTTCCAGTTCCATTAAGTTAATTACTAGTGGTTATTTTTCTTCAATTTATTTTATCCACCAACACTAAGGTAAAGCTTGTTGTACCCAAACTGTGATTCATACATGTAGAACATTGAAAGACCCACAACCATTTCAGAACAGGGATACATCCCATTAAACCCAGTGAAGTAAAACTTTTTTCACAGAGCAACTAAGTTAAATTCAACTATGCATTTTTACATTAAACACCAAAATACGTACGTGTTAAGAACATCATCCGACACTCTCATTCTGGCCATCTGCGCTGATGGTACCTGCAATGCCCAACAGGAAAGAAATCTTAATAAACACCAGAGATTCTCAGTTGGCCCTTGTTACACAGCCTCTCTGAATTTGTTTAACCTACAATGTTTGAGCCAGCTTTGCACAGTTTTGTAAAGTATTAGTTAGCCAAAAGCATAGAAGACAAGCCTTTCAATTCATGCACATGAAACTAAAAAAGGAAACATGACACTTCATGCAGTTACACTTTTAGGTGGTCTCTGTTGAAATGGGCTAACTTACCTCAGGGCCTTTTTGTTGTGCTTGGGTTGGAGAAGGATGTCTTTGCTGGGTTTCAGGTGGAGATGGACGTCTTTGTTGGGCTTCAGGTGGAGATGGACGTCTTTGCTGGGCTTCCGGAGGAGATGGACGTCTGCCCGATGGAACAGTAGGCTGTGCAGTAGAAGGAGGAGGCTGAGGTTGAGGCTCCCCCATCGCCCCACTTCGCCCATAAGGAGCCTGCATAGGTGGTGCAGGGGAACCTCTGCCATACATTGCTGCCATCTGAGAACCTACAAGAATAATAAACAATTTTTAACAAATATCTACAAGGGGATACTCACAAGTGAGCCTGGCCACAAAACAATACTTCAGTTATCATCCTAAGTAAGCAAGGTTGTAACTTACATATCATCCTTTTGAAAAAGAACTGGAGATATTACGACAACGGTTGCATAAGCCTTTTGTTACTCAGGAAGACGTTTTTTACTGGGTAGGGACAAAACGTGGGGTACCCCTAGTTAATTTCTTAAAAAAAAAATCCTAAAAAATAAATAATTCCTCTTAAATAGTGAAAAAACCCTTTTTGCTTTCAAGAATCACGATTTGGATTCTCCACCCTCTCCCCCCAAAAAACCCGCACCTTTTAATAGTCTACCCCTCCGTTTTGAAGTGGTACAAGGCTGGAACAGACAACACAGATTTTACAGTATTCATTTATTTATTTTTTAAGATTTTTTTAAAGAAATTAACCACCGGTAGGCCATGGCCTACCCCATGGCCTACACCACGGCCTAGGCCATGGGGTACCCCACGTTTTGTCTCTACCCTTTTTTACTGGTTAAATGTATACTTGTAGTTGGAAGGTTTAACATAGCTTTTGCAAAACTCCATTCTTCACATACCTCTTCCATATGATGGTGTTTGCTGAGGTGAAACAGCAGCAGGTTGCTGGCCATATTCTGGGCCTGGGGCTCCATACGTAGGCCCACCACGTCCATACATCTGACCACGACCAGCTTAAAACAAACAAACAAACAAACAAGAGTTTCTTATTACATTATAATGACTTAAGACTGAAGAATATAACCTACTTTTTCAGCAGGCAGAGAAAGAACCTTCCACTCCAAGAGCAAAACCTTGAATCATGAACACAGTTCTAGTCCGTGGGTGAAAAGTATGAAAACTACATAGCAGTACTTTGTTATGGTACTGTGAGTTTGTCAACTTGTTTCATTTTGCCCAATAAAGACTTAACACTACAGTTACACATACAATATCTAAAGTCTTGCTGAATTTTCTCTTGCACTATTTACCTTGAACTGCTTATTGTCAATGTTTCAAGAGCTATGACAGGTACAATCTTTACTTTCTACTTAGATGACATTACTATGTGCAGGACGTTTAGAGGAATGCCATATTTTACAAAGTAACTGCATATAAAAGAGCTGCTTGGTAATGGTATATCATCAATGGTTTCATTAGAAGGAAGCAGTCAGCCCATTGTGACATCTATTTGAGCCCAAGTCTTGCTTTTCGCCTTTATAAATTCTCTTAAAAATTGCTCAAAATACCACCTAGTTTGGTAAGCTCCAACACCTCTACACTTACAAAGTTATTAAAACCCCTGTGCCATACAACTTAACATACCAGGCATCTGTTGATACTGTTGCTGTGGTGGCTGTTGCTGATACTGGTACTGGGGCTGCTGTGGTGGTCTCTGATTTTGGTTGTAAGCTTGTGGTGGTCCTTGTTGGTAAGCCTGTGGTGGTCCTTGTTGGTACGCCTGTGATGGTCCTTGCTGGTAAGACTGTGGTGGTCCTTGTTGGTAAGGCTGTGGTTGCCTTTGCTGGTAAGGCTGTTGTTGCCTTTGCTGGTATGGCTGTTGTTGCCTTTGCTGGTATGGCTGTTGTTGCCGTTGTTGATAAGGCTGTTGTGGCTGTTGAAAGGGTGGTCGTTGCTGTGGATACTGCTGTGGGTATGGTTGCCGCTGACCATACTGTGCAGGTCCTGGTTGTGGAGGACCTTGGTGGGAGGGTTGACCATTTTGCTAAGAAAGTCAGCACATGTGTTACTACTACTGTTTAATTCAACATACAGGCAGATGGAATCATCCCCCTTCATACATACACATACTGTAGAAGTATTAGTCTCAAACAAAACTAAGCGTGAATTACTTTGTTTCAGCTTTCCGAGTTTAAGGTGTGGCTTGAAAGATGATATACGATGGTGATTTGGGGTAATAGATGCTCCCTTCTACTACCCTAAAACAATCTGCCTCTTTCAGCTTCTCCATCTTTCTCATTGTAAAAAGTAAAAACGTTTTCTTCAGTAAGAAAGGTTGTAATTTAAAGTGTGGTGTCAGCTATCACAGATGCTCCAAGCATTACAGTATTACTTGGAACATAGAAATCTGTTACTGACGCTAGCCAACTAAAAAGGTTATGAATGCACATTTATATTCAGTGAGGAAAACTGAACTGTAACTTCAACTGTAACTCCAACATAATTTCCAACAGTCATATACAGAGAATCCAAAAATAGCAAAAAAAGTTGATTATTAAAATATTCTGCAGCCCATCGCTTCTTTCCATAGGCATTAGCTGTTTCCTTTGCTCCAAACCAGTTTCATTATTTACTTACTTGTCCATTTTGGCCACCTTGACCAGGAGGTCTTGCTGGCTGCTCCAAAGCCTAATAAAAAAGCAACAGACACAAAAAGGATAAATTCTTCGCCATAAGTCTTTTTTGTTTGAGGGGAAAGGGGGTACCTATTTTTTGGAGGGAATTTTACTAATTGAAAAGGGTAAGATTACATGGTTCAGATATTTTTGTCCATGAAAAAGATAAGATGACAAAATAAGAATATAATTTGGTTAATCAAGAGTTGATACACTATGAATGAATCAGGGATAGTCAAGCAGACTATTATACAAGTGTCTGCAAAAACCCTCACTTGGAAAAAGACACAATGTGTGGGTACAGACTAAGCCAGGGCATTTGAATTATGCATTGCTCTCACAACATACTGTACATTTGTGTTTCCTGGTTGGGTTAGTTTATTGTTGGTTTGACTGTTCAATGAAATACAGTGTAATGGGTGCTTACCATTTGGAGGAAAAAACTGGTTGGGGTGACCGTTACGTAATGGTAAGCGATTTTCCAAGTTTACCAACCAACTGATGAGATTGCCCTTACCATTTACATGTAAATGTCCCATTTCCCCATCCCGGTACCCAGATAGAGATTTGTTAACTCGATTTAGCCATTTGAATTTTTCTAAATAAAAATGGTAAGGAAATTTCCAACGTTCCATTCCGAAACGGAAAGATAGGACGGACAGATTTTCCGGAAATTGTCTGATCCATTTGACTTTCAATGGAACTTTCTGGATTTTTTGGCTAAATGGTAAGCACCCAATAAACTAAACAATGACTGGAAATAACATGATACTGTGAGGCACTAAAACTACATCAACCAACACCGGCTCAGCTTGAATAACTGGCCCCAAACTAAAAGAAGGTAATCTTTGGTGATCAAGCGTGACTTATCATGAAGGAAACATTAAAGAATGTAACGTGTGTTCTCTTATCCCTTCCAGACATACATGTAAGCTTTCATATATAGACAAAATAAATCGAGGTAAAGAATATGGTAGTTCCGGTTGAATAAATTTATGGCTAAAATATGGAGGATAATGAAAACAATAGTCATCATTGAAGAAAGGCAACTGACATAAATCTTCTGTTATCTCTGACGTCAAGAAATATAAAACAAGGTTTCAGGAAACACACAAAATTCAGTCACGACCCAGGTTTCTCTCATGTTCGAAAATTACCAAAAATGATCTTAAACGTTCGTTTATTGTTCACAGTTTGAATTAAGATGACAATGAACATATGAGAAATCACATTTATCATATATGTTCATTAACGTGAACACAATACAAGCAGTGAATCACCATGCGCTATCAAAAAGATGATGTTACCCAGTGAAACACACAGCAACCTAATCCGTGTGGAGGGTAATGCACTAGTCATTTGTTTCCCCCGCCCCCCCACCCCCGCGACATGCGGGGACTTTGTCGGGCAATAGCGGTGGAATTACTGGAGGTTTGCGATGATTTTATGCCCAGACCCCCAGGGACTTTACCTCAAATTTGCTCGACCTTAAATTTCCCCGGGGAACCCCGGGGTAAATGACGGGGAATTTTTCGAAAACAAAGCGCTCACGAGGAGACTGCGTGCAAAGGATTCTGGATGCATTCCTAGAAGCAGTGATCCAACATGGCGAACAGAGCGGAAAGCGTGACGAAGTAAGTGTAAACAATCCTTGTCAATTCTTATGTAAATGAATGCATCCATTGATATGTATGATGGCAATTGAAAGAAAACACTTTGACCTTTTATCCAGACACTATATTTAGGCTTTGTTGTTGCGCGTATTCCGTTTAATAAGTGATTTCACTTTCATCATTCTAGATGGAAGGTTTTTTTTTCAAAGGCTGGCCTCGAGGACAGAGCTGAGGACTATGCTAAGCTTTTCGTTGATAATCGGTAAGTACACAATGCAACAATTCACAAATACACTTTTTGGAAGAATTAATCGTTTAATATATCTTCTCAGCCTAGCCCAGATCTAGAACCTCATGTTTACAAATAATGCCTAGTTAAATTTTCTTTCTATTTTTTGTGACCTCCTCCTACCTCAGAATGATTTAATATTTCTTGCCTTCTTGAGGTCAAGGGTTTTCTGATGTATTTTCTTTTTAATTTCTTCTTAAGCATAACAGAGGATGTGCTTAATGATATCACCAAAGAGAGCATCCGTGAAATTGGAATAACTGCTGTGGGAGACATTCTGCTTATTTTAAAACATATCAAGGTACAGTACATACTTATTATTAAGAACTGTATTTGAGGTTTGTCATAATATCATTTTTAAAATGCTGATTATGTTTCATGGGCCATTCTGCAGTTTTGCGCATTTTTATTATATATGGAAATTACACAGAACTCCCATGATGATGTACACTTGTTTCTTGTTTGGTGTGACAGGTTCTGTGTTCTAGTGTATCAACTCTGTCTCTGGTTGTTCAAAAATAAACCATACCCATACCATGAGGGGAATTTGATAAAGGATCCCCCATTCCTTCTGGAATTTTCAAGTGACAAATATAGTGTTTGTCATTTGTATGAAGGTTTTTATGTGTTTACGCAACCCAAAATCTCTCTGTGGCAATGGAATATTTTTGTTTTGAATTTCACATCTACATTTAAAAAAGGGTTGCCTTTTTCGTTGTTTGTATTTCCTTTCCTATGTTTTTTTTAGCAACCAGGATGTATCCTGGTTGCTCAAATTCTGAAAACTAAGTAAAAGTGAAAGTTTTCTTATTAAGATCAGACTTCTATTGAATGCTCATCTTTATCTTAACCATTTTTTAACAGCTTACCAGAAATTCGTCATCCAGTTTACCTGAATCCAGGTCATCTGAGGCTGTGAGTACTCCTCCAAGTACTATTTCAAGATCCCACCAATCTACAATTCTTGTGAACAATGGCAGTTTAACGATTGGCCCTGAGTTGCAGGCAAGTTGCTCTTCAAAACATTTTTTTAGCTCATTGATGTGCGCATGCAACGAATTAGTCATTATGGAGATGCATTGTAGACAGAAGAGTGTGGTCAAAGTCTGTGGGCCATAGTATAGATATTTTGACCAAATATGGAAATGACCGCAAATGGCGATGCTCCTCGCCACCCCTCCCCAAATTACTATAACTTCGATGTTGCTGAAATAAGAAATTGGTCTACTTTCTAGGTTATGCCTGTTGAGCAGAACACAGTTACAGTTAAGATTGATGAGAAGGAAATTCAAGAGAAGAGTAAGATATATGACACCTCAAAGATTGACCCTAGTCATAAGATGTTCAGTTACTATACAGAACTCAACAAAGCAGCATTTAAACTAGCTTTAGATGACCCAAGCGTAGTGAATGATAAACAAAAACTATGTGAATTGGCGCGCAAGATGTTGCACAATAGTGGCTACAATTATAAGAAAAAGACAAGCAGATCAAAACAATTTGGAGAGAGTAGTACTGGAGCACCAAAGAGAGGGTATCTTAGTGACTCGCTTAAAGTAAAAAGATTGCAAGAGATTCAAGAAGACTTAACTGATTCTGACACACAAATGGGACTTCTGACCAGGCAGCGCGAAAAACATATCAGTGTGAAACAGTTTGGCCAGGCTGCGACCTTAACAGAACAGATTTCGCAACTGAGGGCAAGAAAAAGAAAACTAGAGGAAGAACTCACCATGCTTCAAACCAAGAGAAGAAAATGTGAAAAGCAAAATGCAAAGACAAGATCCTTGAACACAAGTCATGCAAAAATCACAAGTTTCCTTCCCCAAGTTTCCAGTAAGACGCCAGAGCATGTTGATGGCCAACTACCTACTGTACTAGATCCTAAAGTTGCCAAGATAGCATCAAACAGTTCAGACACCAAACAAGCAGACCCTGCTGATGGCCTTCAACCTAACCAAACCTGCGATAACTCTTTTTTATCCCATACGCTGCTGGCAAATACGCAACATTCTTGTCTTTAACAAGGTCAACATTGGGGAACGTGGCCTCATGTCAAGTTGAAAACTCATTGTACATATCAAAACTTAACAGTTTTACTCTCGTTGAATTTGTCAGTTTTAGAAGAAGACATTGCCAGCAGCATCATTCTGTTAGTTGCAAAGAATGTAGCATTTTGATTGAAATTGCAAATTACATTAAGGACAAAGGAATTGTCAACGTTTCAGACCTGTACCACAAATTTTTTCCTGGTAAGACATACAAATCAGACAAAGCTGTTAGGAGACTGCTTCAGCTACCAGTTGCAATATTTGCACTTGAAAGGTACTTGGGTTCTCGACTGCATGTAACTGAGTACTGCCCTTCTGTTGATTACAAGAGACTGGTGCACTGGATTAACAAGCTGATTGTCCCTGAACAGGTTCAAGGTTTAGATAAATCCACTTTGACAGCCCTGTGTAAACTAGCATCCAGTGATAAGGACCGCACACTGCTTAAGTTTGCTGCGTGTGAGGGAGCTGGTCTTACCTCAAAACAGGCGCGGAAAGTTTATGGAATTGCGTCATACAAAGATGTAAGTAAAAAGGTGCGCATGGCTCTTCAAGAAGCAGCAGAAATAAGACAATCAATTATTGAGCTTGCAGAGATTGAAGACAAAGCCTTGATGAGGTCACTTAGGTTAGAAGATGCCATAAACGAAGAAGAGGAGGACAGTGTTGACTTTGAAGTTGAAGCGTGTGAAATAATGCCAACTGATGATGTATGTGATGATGGCAATGTGGAAGATGTTGAGCCTCCAGATCTAACTCATCCCAGTGAAAATACTGACACATCCAGCAGAAAGCAGGATCCCCAAGCTACTGTTGGAGTAGCTACCACACCCAGTGGCACGAGTAATTCATTTGATCACGATGCTATTAACAGAACAGCAATAGTGAACCCAGCATTACAGCTAGCTACCACACCCAGTGACCCGAATAGTTCATATGATCCGGATGCTATCAGCAAAACAACAACATTAACAAATCCAGCACCATCCAATGATACTCTTTTAAGCTGGTTGAGAGAACATGACTTAAATTGGTTCACTTTTTTTGAGGAGGTCAGACAGTACTTAAGGAACTATACTTCTGAAGTGCTTAATCACGTCATCCTTCAGTTCACAGACCACTTGCCTTTCAGTGATCTTACATTAGACGAAGAAATGCGCGTCGAAGTGTCACGTCAAGCTTTCTTAGAGGTGCAAAGGAGGCGTCCCTTAGATGAACCAGAAATTGAAGCAGATTCTGACAATGATGAGGATCAACACTGGGAAGAAGTGGAAATAACGGATGTGCTTGGGGAGGAAACGCTAAGGAAAATACAATCTGAAAGGTTGCGCATTAGGAGGCGAGCAGAGAGAAGAATGGCTGAAGAAATAGCCAAAACATGCATTCTTAAACGTAGAATCCCTCCATCAGCAAGTAGGTTACAGAAAAAGTTTCCAACTATTGGAAAGGATATGGAAGAATTTGTTGAGAGCAAAAAAGTCGGAGCAGATGCGTGGAGGAGAACGGGACTTTTTACTTTCGACGGTGAAAGGCGACGTGGGAAAAAAGTTACCTATAAGTCTATACAAGCTCATCTTGAAGAGAAATACAATACGAAAATTGGTTATGGAAGCATAGTGCAGCTTTGTTATGCCCGGAACAAGAGGCGTCTCTCCACTAAACGATACCAGAATGTGGCCAAGATTACATGCAGGCGGGCTCGAAAGGGGTTTTCTGTTCGAATAAATCCAGATGCACACTGGAGTTGTGCTTTGTATCGAGGGCTTGATTATATTCAACTGAAGGAGGGCAGCAACAAAGTTCTTTTAAACCGTGATGACCAGTCTGGTTTTAGACTTGACACAACATATGATCACAAGCACTCTAAAACCATAACTCTCACCAACAGGCCAGCACTGACAACACGAACAGACTTTGTAAATGATTACCCTTCAGTGATTCAAACCACTTCTTACCTGTTTATGGAAACCGACACCAGCAAGCAGGCATGTGTGGGCGTCGTTAAGCCCCACTTCACTTATCCAAAGAATGCAGCTCAACATGCGGCTGATTTGGAATTACTGCAGAATTCACCAGATCTCCAACCATGGGTGGAAAACAGGCCTATAGACTGCATTCGCGTCGATGGAGCAAGCGACGAAGGTCCAAGCCATGTAGAAGTTCAGTTTTACTGGACAGAGCGACATGTAAAACAAGCTAAGGTTGCTACTCTTGTGACATCCCGTCACAGTGGAGGGTCATACTTAAACCGAGTGGAATTAATGAACGGTGGGCTTTCTCAAGCGCATACCAACCTTTTTATTCCGTCAACTCTAAGTGGAAGCAATTATGGCCCTGGTGGACTAGACAAGCCAAAGCTCAAGCAAAATTTGGAAATTGCCACTGAGGTGTACATTGACCGTGTCCAAGGGTCCAGCTGCTGTGGAAGCCCAGTTCAACTCTTCAAGGGGGCAGAGTCTGATATGTCACGCCGCCAAAAGCTACTCACCTTTCTCAAAGGCAACAAGAAGGACAAAGAGCTACTTAGAACCAGTGATCCAGACCTTCACAGATATTTTCAAGAAATCTGGGATGTACGTAATCGGCACATGAGCAAGACTGTACCATCCAATTACATCTTCCATTTAACTCTCTGTGGGGAACCTGAATGTATTCATCCACGATGCAAGAATGGTGAAACCAGCTGTGAAATGAAATGGTATGAAGGTGGACCCTCAGTTACCTGGTTGCCAATTCCTGTCCCTGACCCAAAAAGGCCTGGAAGCTTTATGAAGCCCGAAGACTTGCTGTGTACTGATAACGATGAAAACAGAATGATGTCACCACCTAGTGTAGAGTTGAAGGCTGCAGCTAAAACTAACAGTGAGTAATATGACAATATACTTAGCAGCCAATAATATCAATGACCATTCAGTTAATCAGTCTTCTATTACCCCAAAGGTACTCCAGTAGAAGAGCTGGCTGAGAAACTTCTGCTGCCTGCCCAAGAGGTGGAGTGGCATCTAGATCACTACCGTGGTATAAATGAAAGACGGAAACAAGCAGCAATTGCTAGAAAGAACAAGAACAAGAAGAAGAACAACTCGGGTATGTCATATTTTTTATCTGGTTCAGATGTATAAAAATGTTTTACTTCTTATGCTTTGTCTGAACAATTTTTTCCTTATCTTGCAGATGATGCTAGTATTGGTTCTTGTATTGTGTGCAGCAACAAGGCAGAGCTTGCTTGTTCAGCCACATGTAGCAACACATACTGTCTAGACTGCCTTGGGTTGAAACATCCTCCACCTATGGAATGGGTTTGTCCCGAGTGTCAAGGTATGTACCACACATTTCAAGACAACCAAACAAGAAATACAATAGTAAAATATCTTTAATATCAACATTTATTAAGACCCTAAACTATTAATTTGCAGATGAAGAGGTCTTGTACTGTTTATGTAACCAAGGCGAGTATGGCCTGATGGTTGGCTGCGATGGAGCAGAATGTAGCGTAGAGTGGTTCCATCTTCAGTGCGTGGGTCTTAAGGGGAAACCCAAAACAAAGGAGTGGTTCTGCCCTCTGTGCAAGTGATACTTAAATGTTAATTTCTGTTTGAGAATAAATTCACAACAAGAGCATTCACTGGCATGTGTAACCATTAAGTAAACAAACAATCATCAAATGATGGTTTAATGTTTCTGTTTGAGAGTATAAAGTACACAACAAGAGGATTTCATACATTCATGTGTAATTGTGAAGTAAACAAACAATCAGCAAATTATGGTTTAATGTTTCTGTTTGAGAATATTAAGTACGCAACAAGAGGATTTGATACATTCATGTGTAATTGTTAAGTAAACAAACAATCAGCAAATGATGGTTTAATGTTTCTGTTTGAGAATATTAAGTACACAACAAGAGGATTTCATACATTCATGTGTAATTGTTAAGTAAACAAACAATCAATAAGTGATGGTTTAATGTTTCTGTTTGAGAATATAAAGTACACAACAAGAGGATTTGATACATTCATGTGTAATTGTTAAGTAAACAAACAATCAGCAAATGATGGTTTAATGTTTCTGTTTGAGAGTATAAAGTACACAACAAGAGGATTTGATACATTCATGTGTAATTGTGAAGTAAACAAACCATCAGCAAATGATGGTTTAATGTTTCTGTTTGAGAATATTAAGTACACAACAAGAGGATTTCATACATTCATGTGTAATTGTTAAGTAAACAAACAATCAATAAGTGATGGATTAATGTTTCTGTTTGAGAATATAAAGTACACAACAAGAGGATTTGATACATTCATGTGTAACCATTAGTCTAAGTACACAAACAATGTGCAAGTAAAAATATGGTTTAATGTTGTTTTTCTGTTTTAAGAATAAATACATAACAAAAGGATTTGATACACTTATTTGTGACCATTGTTTGTGGAATGTTCTCGGGAACCCCCGGGGGGTGGTGGTTTTGCAAAGATATTCTGCCCTGGTGGGTGGTGGAATTACCATAAATTAGCGTCGCTTGTTTGCAAATTCCCCCGCTATGTCGCGGGGGTGGGGGGGTGGGGGAAACAAATGACTAGTGCATAAGGTTATGAAACAAACGGTTTTAAAACGAAGCGCCGTTTCTAGCCTTTTCGGAACGACTCTGAGAGCAGACATATTTATAATTCAGTTATTAAAGTATTGGCAAGGCATTTGAAGAAATGTTTTGCTGGATGTATTATTATGTTAAAACTTAGCTTGTGTAGCTGACAAAAATTAAAATGCAAAAGAGACCGATTGTGTAAGGACTTCGTTGTTTGTTAATGGTTCTTACCTGCAAAAGCGCAGCACCTCGCCCTCCACGACCAGCCATTCTGTTCTAAAGAGAAGCTAAAACCTTAAAATGTACTAAAATCCTTTAAAACTGCATAAAAATTGAGGGACAATTTCGAAGAAATAAACAGTTCACGTCGATTCAAGACTCGTGAAAAGCTAAAGCGGCCGAAGATGATAACTGATGAATGGCGCCAACAGACCATAATAAGACGACACTTAACCTAGCCAATCAAAAGCGCAATTTCCCAATCAGAAAAGGATCGTGTTACCGCTCATTTCAATCGATTATTGTTCGGGAAGCACCGAGCACATTCGTCAACCCTGTCGTCAGAGAAAACGTGACACAACAGAAAGGCCGCGCGCACAGTTCGACAGGGATGTCTTCGGAGCAGGGCGAAGCACCGCGAGCTAAGTTAAAAATGGATCACGGTTTTATGCAGAGTATCATCAAAAATCAAGTGGACAGAGATGAGTATGACAAGGAACAAAAGGTTTTGAAAATACAGAACAAGTTAAGCGGTTCATCTCGGCCGAAGAGAGCCGCCATTCAAATGTATGTGCCTCCACATATGAGAGCCAAAACGAGCAACGACAAGCATGATTCCTCTTCGAAAGGTAATAAATGATGCAAGAATTGTCTTATTTCTCAGAAAGGAGCTCCCATGTATGCTTATTAATTTTAAGGAAGCGAGGAAAGGTTTTCAGTTCTTGAAATGTTGATTTTATCAGCGTAATCAGTAAGCTTATAATTATGAACGCTTTTTGTGGCGGGAAATGTGACAAGTTTTAAATTCCAAAGATTGTGTCATTCTCTTTGTTTAGTCTGAAGATTATGATTGCGAGTCTTATAGAACATAGTAGATCCATTGTAATCTGCTATTCAGATTTTATAAGCTTATTGTTTCATTTGAACTAAGCTCAACCTTAATTATTTATTTTAATTATTAAAACTAGTAGTAATCATAGATTATAGTGCGTCTCCTTATCCCGTGGCTATGTCACGAGATATGTCACTCAGGCAAAAACGTCTGGCCGACATCAAACAAATTCACGCTATTGCCATCGAATCGGGCAAAAATCCTTCAATTATGCTGTGCTGTGTACTCCGAAAGGTCTCAGATTTTTCCGACATATAAATAGTATATTTGTCTTGATTTCATTTCGGTTTATATTTCTCCGATTCTGAAATGATACGCCTCAGTACATGTCAGTATCTCAATGTCTAGAAGTTGTATTCAGCATATGTTTAATCAGTTAAGCATGGACGAAGGTTCTTCTCCGGGGCTGATTGCTGTGAAATCACTGAACCCAAAAGTTGTCATATTTTTCTCTCTTCTACAAAAGTAGTGTGCTTTCAATGCTGTAACGTAATTTATAATAACACGCGCAAGCGATCTCAATGTCAAGCTACATCAGGGTGGGATGAAAATGAAAACATCAGCTTGCCCTTCGGGTAAGCTGCTACTTTAGTTTACTAGCCCGGAGCTCTGAAGAGCTAGTCCAAAAGTAAATTAATTATTAAAAACAAACAAATTTAAACAAGGGATGAATATTACACCAAGAGGCAAAAAATCTCCAACTGTGTTCGCTCCCGATGGCGAATGTTGCGGAATAAATTATAAATTACGAGAAAACCTATTTTTGCGCTGGTTATGAAAGTTATGATCAATTGATCAATGAAACTAGTACTCTGATTCGAAGTCTTTCGCTTTTGGATAACGTAAAATATCTTGCAAGCCCTTTCGGAAGTTTGATACAACAAAAATAACACATTTTATATTAGTAATTATGTGACTTGCTTGCGAGTATCAAGAGATTAAATTACGCACGGCGTTCTACGTGTACATGGCAAACGGCAGCTTGCAGTTTATTATCTTACTTTTCCTCGAATCATAAAATAAATCCACTAGAAAAATCGAAGTTAGTTCATATGTTCATGAGTTTGAGAAACGTGAAACTTCTCACTTTCCCATGGAAATGGCAAACGGCAGACGGCAAAAATATTTGCCATTCGTGGGAAAAACAATCACGCAACGACTGTGTCGGCAAATGTTCAAGTTGTCTAGCTTGTTTAAAGAAAACAGTCTTAATCGACAAGACAGATCCTAACTGGTTTACTTTGAACTTAATACAATGAAAACAACAGCGATTTTAAAGACCTAAAAGCAGAGGAGTGAGAACACAATTACGGCCGCTACTGTAAATTTAAATTATTTACGAAAACGCATCATTCAATTCCATTTCTTTTATTCCGTGTTGATATTTTCTTACATTTTTACAATGTTCCTCACTTTCACTAGAGAACTGTTTATTACACAATTCTTATTTTAATTCTTAACTTAATGATGAGAAAAGGCAACAAATATTGCTTGCCCATCGGGCAAACTCCGACAAAAAGACACTTGCCCGACGGGTCGCTTCACTAGCCCCGGGCTATCGGACAGCGCTTTTGTCGCGCCCTGTACATGTAGGTCACGTACGCAAACAGTATTAGCTGCAGTATGTAGTTATTTCGATCTGTTTTGAATGAAGGGCAAGAAATTTTCATTGCTCCCTCTCAAGGGAATAAAAAAAAACTATACAATATTGGGTTTGTCTGCGGAGACAAACAAATTTTATTCATAACGCTCAATTATCAGATAGTGCTAGTATCAAGACGTTTCAAGATGGCGCAGATTTGGTACCAAAACTTCCACCTAGCCGACAAGATTAGGAAGCGTCTCCTTCGTCGACGCAAAAAGTGAATGCTCCCGGGGAATCACTGTTCCAGATAGGGGTCTCAGGTCAAAAACCCAACAAGGCTGGCTTCCTGATCTGACAAATCAAATGACTAACTTTAGAAGTTATAGCAGGGTTCGTACGGTCATGGAAAAACCTGGAAAGTCATGGAATTGTATAATTTAATTTCCAGGCCTGGAAAGTCATGGGATTTAAGTGTGGGTTATGGAAAGTCATGGAAAATTATGTTCATGTTACAAAATCACTAAGGCAGCATACGTTGTGGGAATAATAAGGCAAGATGAAAAATTAAAAAGCTGATCGTTTTGATAAAATTTTGAAAACAACTGTTGAACTCTTGGTCATGAAAAATTTAAAAAGGCCATGGAAAAGGTCATGGAAAGTCATGGAATTTTAAAATCTGAAAAGAGTACGAACCCTGTATAGAGAGACCCACAACCTGTTGACCCCTTAAAATTATTCATCGACTTCCTGCCTTTGAAAGTTAGCTGGAACACTGAGTAATAGTTCCTGGCCTGGATGGATTAAAAAAAAATACAGTTTTTGTATCAAATCATTCAAATGTCTAGGGGTTTCCCTGGAGAGATGTTAACTTGTTTCAATTTGATCAGTACATGTAGATTACTTGCCCAGAAGAATTAATGATAAAATAAAAACAGAAAAGGTTTCAGTAAAAATATGATGGTAATTATAATAAATATGCTGTATCCCCCCCCCCCCCCTTTGTATTCGCAGTATTTATCTGACATGTGTTAGCTATTTTTAGCGCACATTGCACTTCAACCATGTTCCCAGAGCCAGATTCCATGGGTTGGGGGAGGTGATACATTTCTATGATAACCCTCTGGTTGCCATCCAGGATTCTACAATTCTGCAAATCCCAGTTCCCCATAACCAGAGGCAAAGAATGCATTCAAATCTCTTGAATAATTTCCTTGAGATATTCTCCTTGTTGGCCCAGGCACAGGGTAGACCCCAGGGGCCAATGACATGAACATTAAATGCTTTCAGAGAGAGACAATGGGGTTTGCAGTGTTTTTTTTTTTTTTTTTTTTTTTTTTTTTTTTTAGTTTAATTGAAGTTTATTGATAAGTACAATACAATATACAATATTAACAAACAAAGAACAAAGAACAACGTTTACTAAAGGCTCAGGGATTCACGGACACTTGAAGGCTCTATAGATAATTTGTGTTTCAGAAAAGCTTTAAAGGCTAAGAAACTATATGGTTCGCTTTCTTTGGCTGCGGTGTAGATATAAAAACGAGCGACAATCAAGCAAAGATTAAACTTATGGAAGGATCTATTCTCAGGGAGATATCCGTAAATCTTATCATTATTGGTCAAGGACACTGAGGGCGAGTTATTATCGTTCCACCAAGAGGTAAAAAGGTTCCAGAAGGAGTGGACATGCTGGCATTCAGCAAACAGATGCTCTACGGTCTGCTTCAATTCACACACATGACAGGAGGCACTGTCAGCAATTTTGGCCTTGAAAAGTTTGTCGCGAGTGTACAGAATGTGATGGTTTATTTTAAACTGAAACATAGAAAGCTTTATGTTTTTTGTGAGCTTGAATGGAAGAACGTATAACGCCTCAATTGTCCGATCTGTGAAGCCAGCCTCAACAAGACGAACTTCTGATGTAGGTTTTTGGAAAGATTTAGATACATAAAACGCGCGTGCTTGCCGGCAAGTGGGAGGTGAGTTGTTAAATGGCTGAACTGAGTCATCCGAAACTACCAAGTAATTTTCGTTATCACATCCAAAGACTTTCCTCCAATGCTTTGGTATTGCGTTACACAAGCCAATATAGCACAAAAAGGTTGTGTTAATTTTGTACTTTTCCTTGAATGCTGCAAACGTCAAGAACTTTCCTTCCTTGTCTAAGATGTCTGGCAAGGTCTTAACGCCAGCATCACACCATTGCTTATAAAAAACAGATTTGCCGCCAATAGTGACTTCATGATTATTCCACAAAAACTCATTTTCGATTTCGTTCTTTGTCCTTACTGTGTGCTTGGATATGCTCTCCCAAGCACTGAGAACGTCTCGGTAAAAAAGCGGCAGGAGAGGGAGCACAGGTAAAGTTCTTAACGAGTAATTACATTTAAACAACAACGGACCACCTACACTGTCTAAAAGGCTAAACGGTATTGTCTTCCAAGATTGCGCTTGAGGGTCTAAAAGACGTTTCACCCATCCTGCCTTCAAAGATTTATCTATTATATCGAAATCAGGCATGCTGAGTCCGCCGTCTTTTATCCTTCCAATCATAGTTGAGTGCTTGATTTTGGGTGGTTTGTGGTTCCATATAAAGTTGGATACAGATTTGTTCACTTGATCGACAAAACCAGCGGGAACGCTGAGAACAGAGGAAATGAAAATTATTTTTGAAAGAGCTAAGCTTTTGACAATAGTTATTTTTCCAAAGAGTGTTAAATCCCTAGAGGACCAGACGTTAAGACACTTTTCCAGGGCGACAAATTTTTTTTCAAAGTTATCCTTTGTTGAAGCTTCCGAATCACATGAGAAAGAGACGCCTAGACAAACACACTTCTTGGGCCAGTTTATGTTGAAAAGGTTTGTCGATTGTGGTCTAGTTTTTCCCAACCACAATGCCTCCGTTTTTGATCTATTCAGCTCTAATCCGCAACACTCTCTAAAAGCCGCTAACTTCTCGAAAAGCTTTTCAACTGACTTTTCGTCACGCACCAAGCATGAGGTGTCATCCGCGTATTGAGATAACTTATACTCCCTGCCTTTGAAATTTATACCGGTGATCAATTTGTCGTTTCTTATTGAATTTGCTAAAATTTCGACAGCAGTTACAAAAAGTACACCAGAAAGAGGGCAGCCTTGCCTTACACCGCGCTCTAATTCAAAAAACGACGTTGCATAACCATTATTTATAACGCAGCTTTGAATATTGCTGTAAAAAGTATTGACCCACTGTATTAAAGGAGCGCCGAAATTAAACGTCTCTAAAGCCTTTTTAATAAAGTTCCACTCTAAACTGTCAAAGGCTTTTTTGAAATCCAAAAACAACGCTATACCTGGATTATCTAGCGTTTTTGTGCACTCTATAATGTCTGCTATTAAACGTATGTTTTGACCAATAAAGCGGCCTTTGATATATCCCGTCTGGTCCTCGTGTATAAGGCTGGGTAGCACCTTCGCAATTCTAGCTGCGATTGCCTTAGTGGCAACTTTATAGTCTGTGTTCAGAAGCGAGATAGGCCTCCAATTGTCCAAAAGAGTCCTGTTTTTGTCTTTCTTTGGAATTAGAGTGATGATACCTCTCTTTTGAGAAATTGACATTTCACCCTTTTCAAACGCATAATTAAAGCTGTCAACTAATTCTTGCCCTAATAACTCCCAAAAGGAAAGATAAAATTCCGCAGTTAAGCCATCCGTACCGGGAGACTTGCCTTTGGAAAAACTGTTAAGTTTTTGTATCAAATCATTCAAATGTCTAGGGGTTTCCCTGGAGAGATGTTAACTTGTTTCAATTTGATCAGTACATGTAGATTACTTGCCCAGAAGAATTAATGATAAAATAAAAACAGAAAAGGTTTCAGTAAAAATATGATGGTAATTATAATAAATATGCTGTATCCCCCCCCCCCCCTTTGTATTCGCAGTATTTATCTGACATGTGTTAGCTATTTTTAGCGCACATTGCACTTCAACCATGTTCCCAGAGCCAGATTCCATGGGTTGGGGGAGGTGATACATTTCTATGATAACCCTCTGGTTGCCATCCAGGATTCTACAATTCTGCAAATCCCAGTTCCCCATAACCAGAGGCAAAGAATGCATTCAAATCTCTTGAATAATTTCCTTGAGATATTCTCCTTGTTGGCCCAGGCACAGGGTAGACCCCAGGGGCCAATGACATGAACATTAAATGCTTTCAGAGAGAGACAATGGGGTTTGCAGTGTTGCTCAGTTTTTATTGCAGTATTTTGGTGAATAAAATCCTTCATTGCGGTGTTCTCCAGTCCTGCGACTGTTTTGTTTTTAAATCCGGTGTTCGGTGAAATAAAATGATTTACGGTGTTGCGGTTTCTTGTTGGACCCTTGTACAATAATCGTTGACTCTTGTCGTCCTTGTCAGAAGTAAATTAAGCTTAGAACTATATCTTCGTTAATCCGTGTTTATTTATTAAAAGCCATACCTTTGTTAAATCTGTTTAATTTTTAACACAGTATAGTCAAATACTACTGTCCAGTTAATATTTTTTGCTGCAGCAGTCAATCGCAAGCCGTTTTCATTTAATCACATTGCGGTGTCGGTGTTTAGTCAACTTCTCGTGCAGTGATGTGGTGTTTTTCGATTTTTTGCAGTATTCACAGCCCCCCAATGTCCTCCTTTCATAATACATCTCTCCTAAAGTGGTAATAATGTTTGGTGTTAGGGATAAGACATCAGTATTGGGACTTATCAGTAAATGATTTTGCTGTATTTCTTGTTAGCTTCTTTGCTGACTGTTAGAGTTGTTTGCCTAACATAAAGCTGTAATATTTATGTTATTTTAACATACATACAATCTTTAAGTTTCTTCCACAGAGGACTGGGAAGAAGAACATTCCGTTACACCTACATCAGCTATTTCTGTTTCTGAAGTACGGATGAAACTTGAATTTGTGCGTCAAGATGGTGAAGTTCGGGAACTAAACATTTGTGAGGTACGCATATTTTCTATTGCAGCCCTCTTAGCACCGTTGTTTGCTATTAAATACCTCCATGTAGCTTAGAATAAGGGGGGAGGGGGGTGGGGGGGGGGGGGGGGGGGGGTTGCTGGGGGTTCCATGCCCCTCCCTTTTGTCTGGGATTTTTTGTGAAGGTTGTTGTGGTTATGAAGCAAGGTTGCACTCTGCCACAATTGCTACAGACCTGTTTCTGAATTTCCTGGATCTGGCCCTGAGCAAGGTAACAAAACAGAAGTGATTTAAGTTATTTCCATGTCTCAAGGTTAATTTTATAGGCAAGTTACACTTGTTAAGAGTGGCTGGTGTAGGGCCATGAATTTGTGATCAGCTGATCTTTATGAAAACAGGTTTGGTGATATAAACTATACATCAGTAGATGTCACACCACAAGTGGCATCGCTTGAATTTTAGTCATGTATAAATAAAGTAAGTATCGTATTGTAAGTAGTGTAAGTACCGTACTGTAAGAAGTATATGTATTGATTTGTAAGTAGTGTAAGCTTTGTATTGTGAAATAAAATAAATGTTACTTTGCACAAAAAAAAAATAAAATAAAATAAAGTTATTGTATTGTGTCAGCGAAAAAAAAAACAATGTTTAAGATAGAAACGGAGAATAAAGCTTAATAAAGCTGGATATCTGACCCAACAAGCTCAATATCATGGGACAATGTGAACTTAAGATTTAAGAGGAATCACATCTCCTGACCCCCTAGTCTTCATTGACTCCTTTTCTTTAAAATTTATCTCAAACACTGTATACGTACATAATATAATGTGATAACATAAATCTTGTCCTTCTGTAGGGTGAAGATCTTAAAAAGGTGGTGAGCAGTTTTGGTAGAGCAAACGGCTTGGACTCCAGGCTCCGAGATGCTTTGTTGCACAGAATATCAAGTGCTTTAAAGGAAAGGGCATCATAATGCGGCCATGTTTCATCTTTTTTTTTAATATATTTTTTTAGCAACATACTACATGTATATAATTATATTTTTAAAGACTTGGGTAAAAAGATGGCAAGGGAAAATTGACTGAATTAAATTAAATGGCTAAATTGCATGTTTTTTGCCCTGAAATTACTGCTTGCGATGTGTTCCAGAAAATATCCCTACCCATTCCCCCACTCCCACCCCTATGGGAGTTTTTGATGTTGTTGTTATTTAAACCCCACCCACCCTTGTGTAAATTTGAGTTAAGTTTTACACTGTCCTGTAAAATTTGCGGCATTTGCCCCCACACCAAAAAAAAAACTCGGCATCTTTGATGGCCATCTGTGCTGGGATGGAAATTTCCTGGCACCGCACAAAATTGCATGCAGTACTTTATAAGTCATAAATGTTTCTACTTACAGCATTGATTGCAGCAATTTCAGAAGTGGACACAATGCAATTTAAGTGCACATGTCATCCTGTGTCCGAGCTTTAAGTTTGTTTGCTGACAAGAATGTTTTGTTTATTATTATGCAGTGAATATTGCATTTATAAAAGAAAGTTCAATATTAATATTATTTATTTATGAAATGTTTTTTACGTGTAAATGTATTTGTAAATATGTTATTCAAATTGAGATGATTTATCAAGATTAAAAACTAAGGTTATGATTAAGAAAATTGTTGATTATTAAAACAAATTTAGTCTTAGTGCCAGCATTCTTTTAATAAAGCATGATTTTTTGTGAATTGTTTGTTTTCTTGCAATGATAGTGGTTAGTTATAGTAATTGGACTGAGTGTAGTAATTATTCAGGGAGTAATCGGGCGAGTAATTTCAAATCAGCTGAGTGTGTAGCACGAGGATGATTTGAAATTACAAGCACAATTTCTCCCTGAATTGTACAACGCAAAGTCCACTAATTAATCACATCAATAACAAAAGTCAAGATCTGTGGATATTTTGCTACTAAAAAAGTCATAGGATTTTTCTCAGTTTGACACCAGGAGGGAAACAGCAAAACAGAACCCATTTTAGTGACGTGCGCAATGTAGGTGACCAATTACAGCTGGACGCCAATTACTTAAGAAATAAGTGCGCAGATGTCCAATCACATTCAGGAATTTTGTTAATAATACAATTACCAGTATAATAAGTTTTGCTTCTGTGCAATTAATTTGTTGGTTGATAATAAATCCCAAAAGTAGGGATCCTCCGATAGTAGTAAATTGAATCTCTGTGACCACCCAAAAGTAGTGATTGTAAAGGATCGTTTCTTTAGGGTATTATTTTGGTCTCGTTTCTTTTTGTAAACGTGAGTGGCCTGTGTTTGATATGCCCATGGATATGTACAGTAATGTGGTAAATTAGTGACAGGGTGCGTAAAATTAATGGCATATCTTGATTTTTTTACTTTTTTCCCTCACTTTTTTGTTGTTTTTTAGCCAAAAAAGCATTTCTTTTTTAACCCTTTCACTCCCAGAGTCAATTATGGAAACATGTAGTGTAGTTCTAACTTTGTGGACGAAATTCTTTGGTGTGACCATTCAAATGAAACCTCTTCAGCAGTACTTTTGCATGGTACCATTTGTTCTATTAAACTTGAATCTGTGGATGAAATCCTATGGTGTGACCATTCAAATGAAACCTCTTCTGCAGTACTTTTGCATTGTACCATTTGTTCTAACTTTTGAGTCTGTTGATGAAATCCTATGGTGTGACCATTCAAATGAAACCTCTTCAGCAGTACTTTTGCATGGTACCATTTGTTTTTCAATATTTTACAAAATAAATTTTGGGATTTTTCTTTAATTTTGATGTTTGGTACCCTTGGGAGTAAGTGAAAGGGTTAAAATAATGGGTACTCCAAACCTTCGAGGGACAAACATTTAAAAAAAAAGTCTAACATTTTTAAAAGGCGTCATAATCTCCCAACTTTTCGCGGCATTTCGGCTTATCAGCTTAACGCTTGCGGAGAAAAAAGTGCACCATCAAACCAAAATTTGTCAGAAATTGGGTTTAAAAAATTTGCGTTAAAATTTGTCATTCGTTCGTCGGTATCGCGTGCACTTCAGCGATTTTGAAAACGTGACTGTCGACAGGAAATGGTGCTGCTAGACTCGCCCACGAATTGACTTATGAGAGCGACGAAGCTCTCCGCCTGACCGGAAACTCAAACAAAACGGACTTTAAGAAAGTCCAGGGTGCAGCTGATTCATTGGCTCGCAGTGTTTGAGGTCACAGTGGACGCGCTTAAGGTGGCTGAACACAGTTTACAAGTATCCATGCCTCACCTACTGTTTTATTGAGACTGTTGATGCCTGGATGCCCAAAGTTGGCAAAAAACAAGTACTACCATGAAAGTTTTCAGTTTTGAATTTTCGGTGAGCTGCGTGCCGTTGCCATGGCAACGCGACTGGATTAAAATACAGCTTTAAATATGATTTATGTTTATTTATGGAAAATTCACTCGTTAGTTTTTTTATACCATTTGTCAGCTAAAATAATAGAACAAAGAGATTATGTTAAAATTATTTTCATAACAATTTAACAGAGGGATTTTCCGTTATTCGTTATTTTACGTTTTTTGGATTTCTGAAAATTTGCTCTGTTAAATTCACTTTTTTTTTGAAAGACCACTTACTTGTGTTCTGAAGTATTTTTCTGGCAATTTTCTTAAAATTCTAACGAGTGATTCGTGAGAAATCGGCAAATTTCCGAGTACTGCTGTGGGTCACACTTTTTTGAGCAACTGCGCATGCGTGGCCTTTTTCCGTTGTTGTCGTTCGTGTTGAAATCGAGTACACACTGAGCGCGCAAGCTAGCGCGCCGGTTTTCTTCGTTCCATCCGTTCAGTTATTGAGAAAGCCCTCCGAAATGACTTAAAATTTGATTGAGAACTACTGGATCAGCAGAACCACGGGCATAACGACGCATAGATGAGCCACGACGCGAAGTTGGACGATTCGTTGGAGTATTAGCTAGAATTGCAAGAAGGCCTTGTTCGCCATGTTTTTCGAAGACTTGACTAAGATGTTGGCATCCGATACCAGAGTCAGCTAGTTTCTTTGCTAATCCTTTGCTAATTATACCAGTGTTGGAAGAATTACACAACTTTACTGCTAAGGATTGCTGAAGGGCATAACTGTGGTCAAGGTAAATCAGGTCTTCGATGGCAGATTCTATCGTCATTGTTTTGCTCTTGTTTACGATTTCGCACGTGTTGATGCCAAGAGGAGAATGAAAAAGAATTTTGTTGAGTGCTCTTACGTCTTCAATAGCATCGTGGCCTGGAAAATCTGTATTAAAAAGATGTTTATATACAGCTGCTTGGTTTGCCTTGACGTATGATCCGTCCTCCGTTTTTAACGCTTGGCATTTTTCTTGAATGAGCTTGCGAATGAAGACAAGGCTGTCTGCGAAGTGAATGTTGAGTTCATTCATCTTGGCAATAAGCTGTGGTGAATAGCGCCGCATTGTTCTGAGAAGGACAGGAGTGTCAAATGAGGAGGAATTATGACCGACGAGTATGACTTTATCATAATCAAGATAACTATTTGAGATTTTGCACGCTGCTATAAAATTTACAAAAGACTCCAGACATTCTGTTTGAGAAACAGTTTCCAAAGGGTTTCCGCCACGATGTAGAATTCTCTTGCCGCCAATAGATGTTGTTTGAAATTTGTTGACTCTTGACGCGTTGTACGATATTTCTTTCTCAGGAAGGATAAATCTTGAAAAAGTTTTTCCCTTTTCAGTCTGAGCCGCTAATTGGATGATTTCTGCTTCTTTTCCTCCGCAGTTTGTTTCCATATCGAAGGAAATTATTAGGATTTTGCTACTGATATCACGGTCATCGCATGTAATGAATTTCTTTTGGGGTCGATTCGTAAACGCTGGGACCTCTTTCTCGAATTCTTTTAATTGCTCCTTTGTGACATTGGCTTTGTCAAGAATTTTTGGATCTAGTGTCAATGCAACACCACTTCGGTAAGTAACTCCCTCCTTGTTTGTTTCAGATCTATTTCTCGTTTTCTTTTTCATGTAGTTTTGTTTACGTTCCTTCTTGAATTTGACAGTAGACTTTCGCCGTTTTTCCGCTTCTCGTTCTTTGTCGAATGACGAAATTTTTTTCTCTGCGATTTCACCGGGTTCTATATTAAGACAGCAAAGGGTATTTAGTAAATACTGTTTTCCTAAATTTGTTTGGGCAACTGCAGAAGCAACTCTCTGATCGGAACTTTCACTGCCACCGTAAAATCTTATTTTGGGAGCCTTGGATCCAACAGTACTGTGCCAGCTTTCGTTAACTTGAGAAGAGGCATTGGCAACCAATTTGTTTACAACAAGGTCACTTGCATATATACTAAACAAGTTGTTTAAAACTGTTTTTAAACTTTCACCGTGTAGGTCCTTTCCATTTGGCAAATCTTTGTGTTGATATTTGTCAGGATTCTTTGAATATTCACACCACTTTAATTTGTGCTCTTGACATTCCTTATGGTCCCCGAAGGCATGAGGAACTATAGCTTTCATTGTAATTTTTAACCGTTCAGGGTCTCCCTTATTTTGGCTTAGGCAGTAACTAAAGCATTTGCGAAAGTAGTCGATAACCTTCTGTGAAAGTGCTGACTCCTCTGGCTGATTTTTTCTCTCGGAGCTTATGCACTAGTCATTTGTTTCCCCCACCCTCCCACCCCCGCGACATAGCGGGGGAATTTGCAAACAAGCGACGCTAATTTATGGTAATTCCACCACCCACCAGGGCAGAATATCTTTGCAAAACCACCACCCCCCGGGGGTTCCCGAGAACATTCCACAAACAATGGTCACAAATAAGTGTATCAAATCCTTTTGTTATGTATTTATTCTTAAAACAGAAAAACAACATTAAACCATATTTTTACTTGCACATTGTTTGTGTACTTAGACTAATGGTTACACATGAATGTATCAAATCCTCTTGTTGTGTACTTTATATTCTCAAACAGAAACATTAATCCATCACTTATTGATTGTTTGTTTACTTAACAATTACACATGAATGTATGAAATCCTCTTGTTGTGTACTTAATATTCTCAAACAGAAACATTAAACCATCATTTGCTGATGGTTTGTTTACTTCACAATTACACATGAATGTATCAAATCCTCTTGTTGTGTACTTTATACTCTCAAACAGAAACATTAAACCATCATTTGCTGATTGTTTGTTTACTTAACAATTACACATGAATGTATCAAATCCTCTTGTTGTGTACTTTATATTCTCAAACAGAAACATTAAACCATCACTTATTGATTGTTTGTTTACTTAACAATTACACATGAATGTATGAAATCCTCTTGTTGTGTACTTAATATTCTCAAACAGAAACATTAAACCATCATTTGCTGATTGTTTGTTTACTTAACAATTACACATGAATGTATCAAATCCTCTTGTTGCGTACTTAATATTCTCAAACAGAAACATTAAACCATAATTTGCTGATTGTTTGTTTACTTCACAATTACACATGAATGTATGAAATCCTCTTGTTGTGTACTTTATACTCTCAAACAGAAACATTAAACCATCATTTGATGATTGTTTGTTTACTTAATGGTTACACATGCCAGTGAATGCTCTTGTTGTGAATTTATTCTCAAACAGAAATTAACATTTAAGTATCACTTGCACAGAGGGCAGAACCACTCCTTTGTTTTGGGTTTCCCCTTAAGACCCACGCACTGAAGATGGAACCACTCTACGCTACATTCTGCTCCATCGCAGCCAACCATCAGGCCATACTCGCCTTGGTTACATAAACAGTACAAGACCTCTTCATCTGCAAATTAATAGTTTAGGGTCTTAATAAATGTTGATATTAAAGATATTTTACTATTGTATTTCTTGTTTGGTTGTCTTGAAATGTGTGGTACATACCTTGACACTCGGGACAAACCCATTCCATAGGTGGAGGATGTTTCAACCCAAGGCAGTCTAGACAGTATGTGTTGCTACATGTGGCTGAACAAGCAAGCTCTGCCTTGTTGCTGCACACAATACAAGAACCAATACTAGCATCATCTGCAAGATAAGGAAAAAATTGTTCAGACAAAGCATAAGAAGTAAAACATTTTTATACATCTGAACCAGATAAAAAATATGACATACCCGAGTTGTTCTTCTTCTTGTTCTTGTTCTTTCTAGCAATTGCTGCTTGTTTCCGTCTTTCATTTATACCACGGTAGTGATCTAGATGCCACTCCACCTCTTGGGCAGGCAGCAGAAGTTTCTCAGCCAGCTCTTCTACTGGAGTACCTTTGGGGTAATAGAAGACTGATTAACTGAATGGTCATTGATATTATTGGCTGCTAAGTATATTGTCATATTACTCACTGTTAGTTTTAGCTGCAGCCTTCAACTCTACACTAGGTGGTGACATCATTCTGTTTTCATCGTTATCAGTACACAGCAAGTCTTCGGGCTTCATAAAGCTTCCAGGCCTTTTTGGGTCAGGGACAGGAATTGGCAACCAGGTAACTGAGGGTCCACCTTCATACCATTTCATTTCACAGCTGGTTTCACCATTCTTGCATCGTGGATGAATACATTCAGGTTCCCCACAGAGAGTTAAATGGAAGATGTAATTGGATGGTACAGTCTTGCTCATGTGCCGATTACGTACATCCCAGATTTCTTGAAAATATCTGTGAAGGTCTGGATCACTGGTTCTAAGTAGCTCTTTGTCCTTCTTGTTGCCTTTGAGAAAGGTGAGTAGCTTTTGGCGGCGTGACATATCAGACTCTGCCCCCTTGAAGAGTTGAACTGGGCTTCCACAGCAGCTGGACCCTTGGACACGGTCAATGTACACCTCAGTGGCAATTTCCAAATTTTGCTTGAGCTTTGGCTTGTCTAGTCCACCAGGGCCATAATTGCTTCCACTTAGAGTTGACGGAATAAAAAGGTTGGTATGCGCTTGAGAAAGCCCACCGTTCATTAATTCCACTCGGTTTAAGTATGACCCTCCACTGTGACGGGATGTCACAAGAGTAGCAACCTTAGCTTGTTTTACATGTCGCTCTGTCCAGTAAAACTGAACTTCTACATGGCTTGGACCTTCGTCGCTTGCTCCATCGACGCGAATGCAGTCTATAGGCCTGTTTTCCACCCATGGTTGGAGATCTGGTGAATTCTGCAGTAATTCCAAATCAGCCGCATGTTGAGCTGCATTCTTTGGATAAGTGAAGTGGGGCTTAACGACGCCCACACATGCCTGCTTGCTGGTGTCGGTTTCCATAAACAGGTAAGAAATGGTTTGAATCACTGAAGGGTAATCATTTACAAAGTCTGTTCGTGTTGTCAGTGCTGGCCTGTTGGTGAGAGTTATGGTTTTAGAGTGCTTGTGATCATATGTTGTGTCAAGTCTAAAACCAGACTGGTCATCACGGTTTAAAAGAACTTTGTTGCTGCCCTCCTTCAGTTGAATATAATCAAGCCCTCGATACAAAGCACAACTCCAGTGTGCATCTGGATTTATTCGAACAGAAAACCCCTTTCGAGCCCGCCTGCATGTAATCTTGGCCACATTCTGGTATCGTTTAGTGGAGAGACGCCTCTTGTTCCGGGCATAACAAAGCTGCACTATGCTTCCATAACCAATTTTCGTATTGTATTTCTCTTCAAGATGAGCTTGTATAGACTTATAGGTAACTTTTTTCCCACGTCGCCTTTCACCGTCGAAAGTAAAAAGTCCCGTTCTCCTCCACGCATCTGCTCCGACTTTTTTGCTCTCAACAAATTCTTCCATATCCTTTCCAATAGTTGGAAACTTTTTCTGTAACCTACTTGCTGATGGAGGGATTCTACGTTTAAGAATGCATGTTTTGGCTATTTCTTCAGCCATTCTTCTCTCTGCTCGCCTCCTAATGCGCAACCTTTCAGATTGTATTTTCCTTAGCGTTTCCTCCCCAAGCACATCCGTTATTTCCACTTCTTCCCAGTGTTGATCCTCATCATTGTCAGAATCTGCTTCAATTTCTGGTTCATCTAAGGGACGCCTCCTTTGCACCTCTAAGAAAGCTTGACGTGACACTTCGACGCGCATTTCTTCGTCTAATGTAAGATCACTGAAAGGCAAGTGGTCTGTGAACTGAAGGATGACGTGATTAAGCACTTCAGAAGTATAGTTCCTTAAGTACTGTCTGACCTCCTCAAAAAAAGTGAACCAATTTAAGTCATGTTCTCTCAACCAGCTTAAAAGAGTATCATTGGATGGTGCTGGATTTGTTAATGTTGTTGTTTTGCTGATAGCATCCGGATCATATGAACTATTCGGGTCACTGGGTGTGGTAGCTAGCTGTAATGCTGGGTTCACTATTGCTGTTCTGTTAATAGCATCGTGATCAAATGAATTACTCGTGCCACTGGGTGTGGTAGCTACTCCAACAGTAGCTTGGGGATCCTGCTTTCTGCTGGATGTGTCAGTATTTTCACTGGGATGAGTTAGATCTGGAGGCTCAACATCTTCCACATTGCCATCATCACATACATCATCAGTTGGCATTATTTCACACGCTTCAACTTCAAAGTCAACACTGTCCTCCTCTTCTTCGTTTATGGCATCTTCTAACCTAAGTGACCTCATCAAGGCTTTGTCTTCAATCTCTGCAAGCTCAATAATTGATTGTCTTATTTCTGCTGCTTCTTGAAGAGCCATGCGCACCTTTTTACTTACATCTTTGTATGACGCAATTCCATAAACTTTCCGCGCCTGTTTTGAGGTAAGACCAGCTCCCTCACACGCAGCAAACTTAAGCAGTGTGCGGTCCTTATCACTGGATGCTAGTTTACACAGGGCTGTCAAAGTGGATTTATCTAAACCTTGAACCTGTTCAGGGACAATCAGCTTGTTAATCCAGTGCACCAGTCTCTTGTAATCAACAGAAGGGCAGTACTCAGTTACATGCAGTCGAGAACCCAAGTACCTTTCAAGTGCAAATATTGCAACTGGTAGCTGAAGCAGTCTCCTAACAGCTTTGTCTGATTTGTATGTCTTACCAGGAAAAAATTTGTGGTACAGGTCTGAAACGTTGACAATTCCTTTGTCCTTAATGTAATTTGCAATTTCAATCAAAATGCTACATTCTTTGCAACTAACAGAATGATGCTGCTGGCAATGTCTTCTTCTAAAACTGACAAATTCAACGAGAGTAAAACTGTTAAGTTTTGATATGTACAATGAGTTTTCAACTTGACATGAGGCCACGTTCCCCAATGTTGACCTTGTTAAAGACAAGAATGTTGCGTATTTGCCAGCAGCGTATGGGATAAAAAAGAGTTATCGCAGGTTTGGTTAGGTTGAAGGCCATCAGCAGGGTCTGCTTGTTTGGTGTCTGAACTGTTTGATGCTATCTTGGCAACTTTAGGATCTAGTACAGTAGGTAGTTGGCCATCAACATGCTCTGGCGTCTTACTGGAAACTTGGGGAAGGAAACTTGTGATTTTTGCATGACTTGTGTTCAAGGATCTTGTCTTTGCATTTTGCTTTTCACATTTTCTTCTCTTGGTTTGAAGCATGGTGAGTTCTTCCTCTAGTTTTCTTTTTCTTGCCCTCAGTTGCGAAATCTGTTCTGTTAAGGTCGCAGCCTGGCCAAACTGTTTCACACTGATATGTTTTTCGCGCTGCCTGGTCAGAAGTCCCATTTGTGTGTCAGAATCAGTTAAGTCTTCTTGAATCTCTTGCAATCTTTTTACTTTAAGCGAGTCACTAAGATACCCTCTCTTTGGTGCTCCAGTACTACTCTCTCCAAATTGTTTTGATCTGCTTGTCTTTTTCTTATAATTGTAGCCACTATTGTGCAACATCTTGCGCGCCAATTCACATAGTTTTTGTTTATCATTCACTACGCTTGGGTCATCTAAAGCTAGTTTAAATGCTGCTTTGTTGAGTTCTGTATAGTAACTGAACATCTTATGACTAGGGTCAATCTTTGAGGTGTCATATATCTTACTCTTCTCTTGAATTTCCTTCTCATCAATCTTAACTGTAACTGTGTTCTGCTCAACAGGCATAACCTAGAAAGTAGACCAATTTCTTATTTCAGCAACATCGAAGTTATAGTAATTTGGGGAGGGGTGGCGAGGAGCATCGCCATTTGCGGTCATTTCCATATTTGGTCAAAATATCTATACTATGGCCCACAGACTTTGACCACACTCTTCTGTCTACAATGCATCTCCATAATGACTAATTCGTTGCATGCGCACATCAATGAGCTAAAAAAATGTTTTGAAGAGCAACTTGCCTGCAACTCAGGGCCAATCGTTAAACTGCCATTGTTCACAAGAATTGTAGATTGGTGGGATCTTGAAATAGTACTTGGAGGAGTACTCACAGCCTCAGATGACCTGGATTCAGGTAAACTGGATGACGAATTTCTGGTAAGCTGTTAAAAAATGGTTAAGATAAAGATGAGCATTCAATAGAAGTCTGATCTTAATAAGAAAACTTTCACTTTTACTTAGTTTTCAGAATTTGAGCAACCAGGATACATCCTGGTTGCTAAAAAAAACATAGGAAAGGAAATACAAACAACGAAAAAGGCAACCCTTTTTTAAATGTAGATGTGAAATTCAAAACAAAAATATTCCATTGCCACAGAGAGATTTTGGGTTGCGTAAACACATAAAAACCTTCATACAAATGACAAACACTATATTTGTCACTTGAAAATTCCAGAAGGAATGGGGGATCCTTTATCAAATTCCCCTCATGGTATGGGTATGGTTTATTTTTGAACAACCAGAGACAGAGTTGATACACTAGAACACAGAACCTGTCACACCAAACAAGAAACAAGTGTACATCATCATGGGAGTTCTGTGTAATTTCCATATATAATAAAAATGCGCAAAACTGCAGAATGGCCCATGAAACATAATCAGCATTTTAAAAATGATATTATGACAAACCTCAAATACAGTTCTTAATAATAAGTATGTACTGTACCTTGATATGTTTTAAAATAAGCAGAATGTCTCCCACAGCAGTTATTCCAATTTCACGGATGCTCTCTTTGGTGATATCATTAAGCACATCCTCTGTTATGCTTAAGAAGAAATTAAAAAGAAAATACATCAGAAAACCCTTGACCTCAAGAAGGCAAGAAATATTAAATCATTCTGAGGTAGGAGGAGGTCACAAAAAATAGAAAGAAAATTTAACTAGGCATTATTTGTAAACATGAGGTTCTAGATCTGGGCTAGGCTGAGAAGATATATTAAACGATTAATTCTTCCAAAAAGTGTATTTGTGAATTGTTGCATTGTGTACTTACCGATTATCAACGAAAAGCTTAGCATAGTCCTCAGCTCTGTCCTCGAGGCCAGCCTTTGAAAAAAAAACCTTCCATCTAGAATGATGAAAGTGAAATCACTTATTAAACGGAATACGCGCAACAACAAAGCCTAAATATAGTGTCTGGATAAAAGGTCAAAGTGTTTTCTTTCAATTGCCATCATACATATCAATGGATGCATTCATTTACATAAGAATTGACAAGGATTGTTTACACTTACTTCGTCACGCTTTCCGCTCTGTTCGCCATGTTGGATCACTGCTTCTAGGAATGCATCCAGAATCCTTTGCACGCAGTCTCCTCGTGAGCGCTTTGTTTTCGAAAAATTCCCCGTCATTTACCCCGGGGTTCCCCGGGGAAATTTAAGGTCGAGCAAATTTGAGGTAAAGTCCCTGGGGGTCTGGGCATAAAATCATCGCAAACCTCCAGTAATTCCACCGCTATTGCCCGACAAAGTCCCCGCATGTCGCGGGGGTGGGGGGGCGGGGGAAACAAATGACTAGTGCATTATTTTGTTCAAATGACCAACCACTGTTCTTGTTGCATGACTTGAATCTGACCACTTTTCTACACTGTATTTAACTTCTTCTCGAATTTTTGCAATTGTTGCACTGTCATCATCCCCGATAAAGATAGAGTACTTTACCCCATATTTTGGTGCTTGTTGGAAAAGCTTTACACCTACAGATGCTTCCATAGATTTTGAGGACCCTGAATGGTTTATGTGACAGTCGTGACAGCCAGGTTCTTTGCCTTTTGATTTGGCTGATTCACACACTCTGCAAAATTTGTTTGCACAGGCATAGTCTAGTATTTTCTTAGTCTGTGACCCCATTACAGCACCATGCCCAGTGAGAGAGTTATTTGCCTTCCCTCTTTTCAACCACTGCATGTCATATGACACAGTTAATGGCATAAGGCCATCATTATCACGAGTTTCACCATTGCTTTCTGCAGCTGAAATTTCATCCTCTAAAACCATTTGGCACGAGTTTGCAGCTACTTCTTCTACTGCCTTCCCAACTTCTCTCTCCCTCCTTTTGTAAGCATTTTTATTTAGTGTCGGAACATTCAGGATTGAAAGAAAATTATTCATGTGAGTAAAGCCGATACCATTGTCAATAGCACCAAGTGCAATTCTTGAATTTATGTCATAGGCTTTTGGCCCTCGCTTGCCACAGCGGTGTTGCCCAGAGGTAACTATTTTGTTATGTTTGCCACATTTCTGACAAACTACTGTAAAGATGCTTGCACTTCCTTCTTTTATTTCTTGCACTGTTCTTGAGAGAGAAAGAGGTCCTAAAAATTGAAAAGTATTTATAATGATAAATATCAGTTACATTAATCTCACAAAGAGAGGAGGCTCTTCTTGATTTAAAAATACCTAATTTGCAACTCATAAGAATTCCGGTTTGTCTCTATCCCCAAAACAGAACTGAACTGAACAGAGTACATCATATAGGGAAGCATTAACAAATTATTTGTAATTTGCATCTGATTAGCAATATATATGAAGAATAAATTTGTATAAAAACTTATTTTCATTATTCTGTGTATTTTTTGTATTATTTATTGTGCTTTTTATATCTTAAAGTAATGGGTCTCCACTTACATGTATTTCAGGACTATGGTAAACAGATTTGAATAAAAGTTGATACTGGAATGGTAGCAGGTGGATTATTTTTTGTCAACTGATCAATGTTTAATAATAAATAGTAGGGGCTCAAACCCATAAGTGAGAAAAATCCCTAGTGTGAGCCCTTATTTGCAGCCCAAAAATAACTTAATACATAATGTTGGGTAAATAAATCCTAAAACTATTTTTTTTATTTATTGCACTGAAATATTTTAGGGGTATAATAATTAAAACTGCTACATTTTTACCAGAGTTACAATGTTGACAGGAGTTCAAACTTTGCTGCATGAGCCCAAGGTCAACAATTCTGAATCCATTCAATGAAATTGGCTCAGGTTTTCTTGGAAGTTTTTTCGTTTGTCTGCCATCTCTTCTAATGGGGGACTAGTGAAAATAATACAAAATACTTTGCCATCTGTAAATTGTTACATTTGTAAAATTATTTGTGAAATAAAATTGAAGGAGGATTTTCCAACCGGAATTTTCTTTCACCTACCAATTCTTCAACAAGTCTTTGAGGAGGATTTGCTGTTTCAGTTAGTTGTGGCTCAGCTTCGACAGGTAAGGTGATGTTTTCGTCAAATAGCCGGCGTTTGCATTTTTCAGCTCGTGCTCTTTCTGTTTGAGTTTTTCGTTTCAAAGCTTTCCGCGCTCGGGAAAAAATAAAATTTTTATTTGGTGCTATCACAGGGGTAGCATCTTCCTTTCCGCAGGATGCAACAGATGATTGGAGCATTAGGTACACCAAAACAGCAAATGGTAAGCCAATAAAAACTTTGTCATTTCGCGAGTCGCGTGTCTGTCGAGCATAACTTTTTGTCTTGCGATCTTGATAACCATTCAACACTGAGTCATTACAAAAAACACTGCATACCCTCTGAAGGGTTTTTACTTGTTTGCTATGAGGCAGTGAGTTCAGAGCCAATTTGCCAAGCAACCGCCAAGAAGAGAAAAAAACTTTTTTCGCCGTCGCCGCCATGTTTGTTTTGTTTTTTAAAACCCGCGCCGGCTTTTAGCCATTACCGCTGACCGCGCGAAAACTGTGTTCGGCCACCTTAACCACTGAAAACTCGCAATTGATTTTTGGGAGAAAATGTCGAATTTGAACAAATTTATGGGGTTTGCAGGTTTGAAGGATTTTCGTGAATTTGGCCAAAACTTTCCGGGCGAACGAAACATTGTCAGGAAATTTTGATATTTAAAATATTTTTCCCTTGGCGATTATTTACGCAACGTCTGACATTTGACGCAGATATCTTGCTAACCAATCAGAATATCGAAAAAGCCTGACACGGTTTTGTTGATTGATCCCTTGTGACTAACACTGTGCAGTTATTTTGCTCTTGCCGCGGCATTCGATACCCAACCTTCGGTCGTTTGGCGGTTTATCGTAAGAGAGAAAATGGCTAAAAATGTAATTTGCGATGATCCTGATTAGCATAAATTACTATTTTGCCGGCCGGCACGTATCAGAGGTCTGGGGGAGGGTAGCAGGCGCACAGCGAGTGATGGGGTTAGGGTTCATAATTTGCAGCCGTTAGGAGGGTGAGACATTTACGGTCGGCTTTCGCCGTGTTAGGTTTTAAGTTTAGTTTTCTTTTAATATCATCATATAGACACTAGATTTTACCCTTCTCAAGTGTCTAGATACTTCGTATTGTGACCTTTATTTATTAGTGTAATGCACCGTATGCACGTTTTTAAACTAGGATACCCTAAAACCCCAAGGGTGGCACCACTGCGTTGGTCGGGGGCACACGTTCCCCGTTTTCTCCACCTGCTGGTTTTTGGGGTTTTCGTGTCCGGCTTTGGTGCATTCGTTCTTTCTATAATCACAGTTGATATCTGTACATATGTTGAAACTAAATAAATGGCACAGTGGCTTAGCTGGCTCACGCGCCCATATATCATCATTCTTGTGTAGTGGAGGCAAAATATATACTTTTTTATCGAAAACTACATTTATAAAGCTTTCTATTGACAATTTGACATGGATAGTCAAAAGTTGGGCGTGCACCAATTTTTTGGTAGTTTCTTGGTGTCGCGGATGGTGTGACTACCAAATGACGTAAAACAAGATTCAAAAGACACTGAACAATACCTACACCACAACGCAAAAGCTAACCAACAATGGCTTCCGCAACACCAAGAAACACCCAATTTTTTTCTGAAGGACACCCGTGAAGGTTGGTAGTGCCCTTAACATTTGTTGATGTAAAAGAGATTCAAGTAGACCAAAACATCCCACATCTTTGAAAAAATAAATGTTTTTGACCTGAAGAGTCATGAAAAATTATATGGTGCTTAGTAGCCAAAATGTATTTTGTTTTTGGTAAAATTACAGGATGTTTTAGCCTGACTGGCTATCTTTTACGTTAACGTACCTGAACCTGCCATTACTTTAGCAAGAGAGTGCTTTCTCAGCTAATAAAACACAATTTGCGAGTGGAAAATGTTAAAATAAATGCGACATAAGCCCTTTAGGCACCGCGCCCTTCATTATTTTAGCAGACTGTCCCACAATTCAAGGACTCTTGAGCAAGAGTATCGCAATATATTTTTCATGTTACTGTGTTTAGCATACTCTTTGTTAAAATAATGAACAGTTTATCTTATGTATTATATACATTTCTGTAACAAAACAGTCATGTTTTTATATCACTTTATTGTAAAGCAAAAATAATATTGCAGTTTACATGTCATGAAGAAAACCTATTTGAACCACTACCTGTAGTACCGTATTTTCTCATTTAAACGCCCGCGGCGTTTATTTCAAACTTGGCCTAGTGGACCCGGCGTTTCTTTGAATCAGCAGTTTTTTCTCGCCGGCCTTTTTTTAAGAAAGGGTTATTATTCGTTTTTCTTGGCAGCCGTGTACCTCGCCCTTTACTCTTAAGTTCATTATACCACAAATAAACGTTTGAGGGGCTTACTTACAACTTCCTCCATTATACCCGGCGTTTAATCGAGAAAATACGGTATATGGGATTGTCAAGTCATTGTTCCCATTTCTGGATAAAGAAAGGACATGCGTGAATGGATGAGGATTGTTGGAAACAACCGAGACAGTGATGCCTAATAAATTGATGTGACTACATTTGTATATCATCAAACAGCTAGTAAGAACAGGCTTTTAAAGGGGGTTGCCTTGCGTCTATGCCTGTCTATGCCTATGTCTACGCCTAGGTAACCTACAGCAGCAAATGTCACTGATATTGTAGAGCGGTTTTCAATTGAGTGTCGAAAGCGAAAAACCAAAGTAATTACTCTGACCAATCACAGAACTCGCAGACAATCCGATGAACCAATCAGAACTCGATTGGTTTTGATTTTACTTCTGATTGGTTAACGGCGCGAGATTTTTTTACCAATCACAAAGCGTAGCAATGCAAAACAAAAGCAATATATTGCAAAATTACTTTAGACATTCGATTGAAAACCGTTCTATAACTTACAGCATTACACTACAAGTCCTCTCTTTCTGCCAGCAATTGTAGCATTTCCTGTGGCTTCAATCCGTGGAACAGGGTTCTTGTTCAAATTTGTGGACAGGGATAAATCACCTTAATAGCGGTTAACCGAGTGTCTGGATTTTCAGCATTTAAAAATGGTTTAGGACTTGCCACAAGTGAAAATAAACTATGGCGTGACTAATAACCGATCTTCGCTCTACGGCGCGCTGACAAGCCCCAATAAGATTAAAACAGCTGTACATGTCTGCTTTGTAGTTTTGAACGCTAATCGTGTCAGGAGTCTATAGTTAACCAACGTGCTGTGTTGTGAACAACTGCCATGCAATCTTGTTTTACATAGGGCTGGGCTTCTTTTATTAAATGTTTGTCAAAAAACTGAGAAGGTCCGGCTCCAGAATGTTTTTATTTTGTTTTTATGATTTAAAATTGCTGGTTTTTGAACTTCTTCACTCTTAGAGTAAAGTCTTGAGTGGCATCTTGAGAAAGGCAAACAATCTCAATTCTGGTACATGAATCTTGTTGTCTTGCATGGGATGTTGTGTCTATTACTCTTTTTGTAACTCATATATCTGGAATAAAAGGAAAAAAAGTTAACCTTGAATATGAAAGCTGTCTTACTGAAAAAATTCTATTGGGCAAACATTCATGTCAAAAAATAGTAAATTGTATTAAATCTGAGGTCCAGGCTTAGTGCTGAAAAACTTTGAAATAAGACTTCTCGCAACACTTAAGAAACACTCCAAGAATAGCTAAGAAAGACTGTTCTGGGTTACGCCATTCATTATAAATTGTTTTTCAATTAAAATCTTGGCATTTGTGATACTGAAATCCACACTTTCTTAATTCAAGATTTTAAGGTGGTTCTTTAGTGAGCCAAAGATTTCAACACTCGAAGAAATTGCAAGACTCGAAATTAGACATTTAGCTATGTACCTGTATGTAGGAATCAGAAAGTGTTATCACTTGAGGAAGAATATCTTTCACATGAAGATCTTGAAGCTCGTACCACTTGTTTGCTCCCTGGAACAAATGAACAAAAAATAACCTAGATCACTACATGTATAAAGCTCTGTCTGTTCATCACTGATGTTAAATGGGGAGGGTTTCAATAAGAGGATTTGAGTGTAACCACGAACAAGAAAACATGGCCGTTTTAGAGGGGAGGTGGAGGTAGCCAATAGCGGTAGGGTCGCAGCTCTTAGAAGTCTCTATTTTCATTGGCCTTATAAAACACAGCTGCTATTGTTTTTAGGGTTAGGGTCTATTGTTGTGTTGTTTGTCCTATTGTTATCTCTAAGGGTGGCAAGCCAATGGTGTGAGACCGCCAATATTGGATATTCGACTGTATAAATTTCAAAGCTTCCTTTGATTTGTAATAAATTCTGGGTTGGTATGACTGAGTCACAAGTGAAGACTTACTTTGTGCAGAATGTGAACTTTAAAATTTCCAGCACCTGCGGAAAGGAAAAATTGTCACAAATGTAGGGTCAACATCAATGTGATACAGCAATGAAGACATAAATTCTTACATTGTGGCTGGAAAAAACTGTAAACGCTGAAAATATTTCCGAGATGTTGACTACAAACAAGAGCATGCAAGATCGTGATCATAAAGATGGGTGTCAGTAAAACGCGGGGTCGGGGCTGAGGCCGGGGTCGGGGTGGGATTAGGTCTAGGATTACGTATGGGATTAAATATAATCCCTTTACCTAATCCTAACACTATGCCTAATCCCATACCTAATCCTAGATCTAATCCCACCCCGACCTCGGCCCCGACCCCGCGTTTTACTGACACCCCATGAAGATAGCTTTTGCGACGAGGTTGGTTGCATGTCTGTAGCAAGCCAGATAAGTTAACACATGAACAACAAGTATGAACTAATTTTAATTCTGTTAACAGTAGAACTGTAACACTGTAAAACTTCTAACAATCCTTGGATGATTTTTAATGCATTACATTTTGTTGTGGCAACACCTGGCATGTTCTTTAACTGTGTTAAGGCCCGTTTACACATGCGATTTTTGATGCGATTTTTGTCGCGCTCTCCAATGCAACTTTTGTCGCAAGTATAAACTAGCGGCGATTTCCTGTGCGATTCGGGTGCGACACTTGCTTTGATTTACTGCGATTTCCCAAAAATCGCCGCCAAGTTGCGACTTCGCGCGACAAATCGCACTGAAATCGCCGATAGTTTACACACGCGATTTGAAGATGCAACTTACCCGCGACAAAAACTGCACCGAAAAGTGCGACAAACATTGCACAAAAAAAATGGCATGTGTAAACGGGCCTTTAAGAAACTTGCAACATGTTGCCAAAACTGACAAGAGCACTACAAATTTTAAAAAGCCTTCATGAGGATCTTGATGTGGTTTAACTGATAGCTGACAATTGGCCAAACATTTAACTGTCAGCTGTGGAATACCACGTTTTAATATTAAAATACAGATTCTCCTTTTTTGTCCCCATATGTTTCTTATAGAAGAAGTGGGGAGAAGTTGATGAAATATCAAGAGAATTCATCTTGGATGATCATATCCTTAATTCTCGTCACCTAAGCATTGATATTACAAGTAGAAATTTTATATTGCTTACTATAGTGGATTAAAGAGTTAAAATGACAGCTGTGAGATCTGTCAACATCAACAGTACTGATAGTTGAAAAATAGAGAAATTCCACGATGACCCCAAACCAGAACCTCCTTTATGTAAAAACGTTTAATATTACCTTTCCCAGGTTCTCCTTCATGACAAATATTTGCTATCAGATCGTACTGGGTGTGAGGATGTGCATCTTGAATGGCAGGGTCTAGGACCAAGTACTCTGCCATGTCCACCCCCCTGAAAATAAAGTAGTAATAAAAG
The DNA here is from genome assembly GCA_024195265.1 of Dendrophyllia cribrosa. NCBI lineage: Eukaryota > Metazoa > Cnidaria > Anthozoa > Scleractinia > Dendrophylliidae > Dendrophyllia > Dendrophyllia cribrosa. The sequence goes on along the minus strand of JAJLRJ010000002.1, from coordinate 6,118,744 downwards.
CAATATCATTGGGGGTGGAGTGAGTAAGTGCTTAGCCTATTAGAGGGGTTTTCAATTGACTGTCAAAAGTAATTTTGCATTGCTATGATTTGTGATTGCGCCCACTTTATTAGCCTGCGCGAGACACATCCGATTTCCCTGCTCCCCGTCCGTTTTCCACAGGGAGCAAGGAAATCGGATATGTCTGCGCACAGGCTACTTCTTTATCAACCAATCAGAAGTGAAACTAAAAGCAATGGTGGCTTGCCTGCATGCATTTTCCTGCACTTGGTGCCGGCTTCATGTATTCGCTCTGAGTTCTGATTGGTTCATTGGATTGTCTGTTCTGAATTGACCAGAGAAATAGTCCTTTTTACAGTTGTGTGCTTGGTGACCTTGCCTTTGAGTGGAAGCGAGGCTGGAGGTGACCTTGCTTTGATACAGACCTTGGAGCTTTTCAGATGTAAATTTAGCTAGTTAGCATGAGAAAAGCATTATTAACATATGAAAGGCAGAAAGGTTTGTATCAAAGCAAGGTCACCTCCAGCCTCGCTTCCACTCAAAGGCAAGGTCACCAAGCACACAACTGTAAGAAGGACTATTACTTTGGTATTAATTTTATGACACTCGTTTTGCGACAATCAATCACCTATCTAAAATGGATCTTAGTACTGTGAACAGTAATGATTCTTGTTTCAGGTGTTGATATAAAATGTGTCTTTTAAAAATGTGATGCCTCAGCGAAAAGACAATGGTGCTTTCATCAGTCACAAGCCAATAACTCAACAAAATAATCTTGGCAAAATTGTGATTGAAATTCATTGCATTTCAGCAGTTAAGCTGCAGGGAAGGTCGTGGACCCTTCTGGTTCATTATACACCCATTAAACAGTGTTGATCAGCCCAGGGGGAGGTGCTTAACGTTAAGCAAGGGGCGAGGACATGCATATATCAATAATGCGACCTATTGGAATATTCTTCTCATTAGTTACCCTTTCACTCCCAGAGTCAATTATGAAGACATGAAATGTTCTAACTGTACCGAACTTGGGGGTACACTCAAGACTCATGCGATCACTTGTACAATTCCACGTTTTATTCGTTCCTACAATACGCTCTTACATTTTCTCCCACCGATTCCATTCCTCTCGAGTTCTTACACTCTCAATCACCACCTCTCTTCTCCGATTTCAAAAGTCAATCAACGAAAAAATCAAAAAATGTCATATCCGGTAATTATATTCGGCACTCGACAGTTCCGGTCACGCTCCCCTAAAAATTAATGTTCTTAATTTTTACTCTCTGTCTCCTCTATTCAGAACATCAAGTCTAGTCAAGTTCAAGTTCACGATCAACGATCAGTTTGATTTTCGCTCTCGCATCGTGGGCTGCCCTTCTCTTTGCCACACTCCTGTTGGGTTCTTGACTTGTAGTTTCGTTCACCTCGGCCGGTTCCTTGCTGTAGCTCCTTATCTCGAGGGGACATACTAGCTGAAGTGGACGTTGAATCTTGTTTCCTTTGTGTAGCAGAACAACTCCCCTCACAACTCCGTCTCTCCCTTTCACATGTTGAACCACTTTGGCCTTCTTCCACTCGCCTCGGTTTCTGTTCTCACCTACCACTAGAACAATCTCTCCTATCTCAGGCACTTGTAGCTTGTCCTTTCTGTTAACTCTGTGCGATTCCATTAGACTGTGGACATATTCTTTCTGCCAACGGTGCCATGCGTGTTCTCTAGCGTTTTTCAGACGTCTGTGCAGCTTGGTGACTTCCTCCTCGTCGACCTCAATATCTGCTAGCTCATGAGCATTCTGGCCCCACATCAGAACATTTGGCGTCAAGGTTTGTGATCCGCCCTCGTCACTCTCAACGTATGTTAGGGGTCGATTGTTGAGGTGCTTCTCGGTGTCTATGACCACTGCTTCAAGTTGTTCAAAGGCAAGATGTGTGTTTCCGAGCGTCTTGTACACTGTTTTCTTGATGTCTTTAATCAGCCTTTCGTACATTCCTCCCCACCATGGTGACTTGGAGAGATTGAACTGCCATTTAATCTCTTCTTGTGCGAGGAAATCTTGTAACTTCTCACTCTTACGAATCTTTTTAATCCATGTTGCCGTTGTCTTAAATGTCGCGGCGTTGTCTGATATAATTCGCTCTGGTCTCGTTCTTCTTGTTATGAAGGCGTTTAGCTTCCTTTGAAATTCCTCAGCTGTCTGGGTTCTGGTCAGCTCCAGGTGCACCGCTCTCGATGTCGCACATGTGAAAATCAGCACATAAGCCTTCTCCTCCCTTGTCTTGTTAACCTTGCACTTCAACGGCCCGGCAAAGTCCACACCCACGTACTGAAAGGGACGACTGACCTCAGTACGAAACTCTGGTAGCATGGAAGTGGTCGGCGCTCCGTATGGCTTGGTGGCGAACACCTTACAGATGTTGCAGTTACGTATCTCCTTCTTCACTAGGGTACGGAGTCGAGGTATCCACCATTCTTCCCTCAAAGCCGCCATTGTGTTGGCCACACCCAAGTGCTTTATTTGAGCGTGGACGTGTTGAATGAGCCTCTGAGTAAACGGCCCATCCTCTAAGTAGGTTGGGTTGTATCCCTGGATTCTTCCAGTGCATTTGAGGAGGTTGGTCTCCTTGTCCCTGACTAGTTTCCATCCGGGTCTTTCCATGTCATCAGGGATTCCTCTTTGTACTCTTTCCACCCAATGTTGTCTAGCTTTCGCAAGTTCTTCGGTACACAGTGGGCCCGACTTCTTCTTTATCTTCTTTAACTTGGCAAGACTGTTGGTCTTGAATCTCAGGACCCAAGCAGTAATCCGTAGCACTCTCCAATACGTGTTTCGCAAGAGCAGCTCTTGCCACTCATCTGTCTCTTGGTCTTCACTGCTGCCTTTAACTTGTTCCTTGGTTTCGGTTGGCATTTCCTCCCTCGTGTAAGCCACAATATCCTTCAGTGGTTTCTCTTCTTCTTCAGACCTTGGAGTGCACTTAATGCTTGGCTGGGGTGGCCACTCCTCCTTTGCTAGTAGCCACTGTGGTCTTTCATACCATCCATACTCCTCCATCTTGCTCAGAGATGCACCTCTACTTCCCAGATCAGCAAGGTTTTGTTCTGTGGGGCAATATCTCCATTGAATTTCGAATTCTTCCGTTATCTGGGCCATTTTCCGCACTCTGTTTGAGACGAACACCTTCCAGGACTTTCCGGGATTTAAAATCCAGTATAAAGCTACCATGCTGTCCATCCACACTGTGATACTTTCCACTGGCCATCCTCGCAGAGCGTTATGGAGATTCTTCGCTAGATTTGCCGCCATTTGTCCACCGATTAACTCTAATCTTGCTATTGAAGTGTTTCGTTTGGAGATCCTCGATTTCGATGTCAGGAGGCCTTTGACCACGCCTGAACTGTGCTCTACGACTGCTATGGCGGCAGCGCAGCAGGCTTGATTACTTGCATCGGCGAATATGTGTAGGTGTACTGCTTCTACCTTTGTCATGCCTCTCATTATGCTCCTAGGTACGGTCACATTTTTCAATTGCTTTGTCCACTTGGTCCACTCCTTTCTTAGGGGATCCGATATCTCCACGGTCCAACCTTTCTTCTCGTCACACGCCTCTCTGTATATCCGCTTTCCCTCCACAGTAGTCGGCGATAATATGCCGAGGGGGTCATATATGCTACCCAGGTGGCTGAGAATAGTTTTCTTGGTAACCGGTTCTTCCTCAGCAAATCGTCGCATGGTTAATTCTAACGTGTCGTTTTGTTTGTCCCAGTTAAGTCCAAGTATCTTGCTTGCATTGGTCATCCCATCACTCTCAAGCTCTCGAAGATTGGACTCCCATTTGTGAACTGGAAACCTTGCCTCCTCCAATATCTGGGTAGCTTCTGATTTGAACCTTTCCATTTCCTCTAATCCTTGGCCAGTTTTCATTAAGTTATCCACATAGGTGTTGTCTCGCAGCGTTTGAACTGTTTCTCTGACCTCTTCAGGCTGTTGGTTGTAGTGATTCTGTAAGGTGGCTCCAAGTATGAATGGGCTTGCCTCTGCTCCAAAGGGTACTCGTGTGAACCGGAAGTGTTCTTCTTGTCCATTCACCTTGAATAGGAAGCGGAATGCATCCCTGTCGTCTTCCTTTATTCCCACTTGTAGAAACGCCTTTTCTATGTCCCCGAGTAGAATATCTGTTGACATCCTCGCTCTGATCAGTATATCCCACATAAGTGGCTGTAAGGGTGGTCCTCTGTACATGCAGTCATTGATACTGTTCGCCAAGTAGTGAGGCTTAGCGCTCGCATCAAACACCATTCTGACTTTTGTAGTGGCTGCATCTTCTCTGATCACTGGCTTGTGTGGCATATAAAACACACGGTCTCCTGTCGGACGATCGGGCACCTTTTCAATGATTCCACTTTCGTTCTGGGTCGCTACAATCTTCTCATATTCTTCTTTCAGCTTCATGTTTTGCTCTAACTTCTTCTCAACTCTCTGTAGGCGCTGTCTGCTTTGCGTTTCGTTAGTCTTCGCTAATTTCCGTCCTGGAATCCAGGGAACGTTGACTTCGTATCTCCCATCTGCTTTTCTTGAAATGTTTTCTACGAACTCTGTGTGCACGTCCAACTGCGAGCTCTCTCCCCGGTCCTCTACTCCTAATACATCTAGACTGTACAACCGTTCGTAGTCACTCGTTTCTCTGGTGAACAGACAACCATCTGTAACGCGATCACCGCCATGAATGACCCAGCCAAAGGTCGTTCCTTCAACTATGGGCTCCCCTGGCTTCCCTTTGAAAACATCTTCTGTCTTGATTCGGCAGTAGGTACTATCACCTAGGATAACATGGATTGTGTAGTCATCTCCCGGGTTCTTATAGAATCGCTTGTCTTTTGTGTGATCGTATTTCCATTTCAGGGTGCTAAGGTCTGGTCTCCGGATGGTCGTGAAGTCCGCCATCTTTGCTCCAGTGACTTCAATCCGCTCGCTCGCCTGTCCATCAACTGAATCTATGGTTAGGTCGAAAATAGGCATGGACTGTTTCTGTGTTCCACTCAACGTAACTATTTGCCGGGTTTCATGACGTACTGGGTTTAACTTTAGCCTTCTGACAGCTTCCAGTGAGATGAAGTTCCTACCCGATCCTGTGTCAAGGTAAGCCCACAGTGTTGTTCCATTGATATTAACGGGGATTATTGCTGGGAGTGTCTCCTCGGCTGATGGCGTATACACGGTGAGTAGGGGGTTGTCATTTCTGTCACAAATGCTTGTGTGATGTCTCCCTTTACATTTGAAACAGCCACGGCTTCGGCAGTGATGACCAATGTGCCCCGCCCTTCCGCAATTGTAGCACAATCAATTATCCGCTAGAAATTTCCTTCTCTCTAATGTCTTGTACGTTTCACAACGGTCTCCCCAGTGACCTTGTTTGCAGTAGAGGCAGACGGGTGTGGTTTTGTTTTGATCCGGTTGTGATTTGTCATCTCCTTTTGCAGTGTACCAGTGTCTCTCCTTCTTCTGGTTTTCTCGAACAGTTCCAGGCTGTTCTTCCATTCTGTTTCTCTTCAGCCATCCTTGTAGGTTGTTCATCAGATCCTCCATTCGCCAATTCTCCCAATTATCGTCAGTCCGTACGAGGTCTGGCTTCACTTGCGGTAATTTGTTTAGTGTGGAGATCACAAACCCTCGCAGCATATCGGCTTCACCCATCGTAACCAGTGCGCCGTAGTTTCTGCTGAGATTTTCGTAAAATTCCTGAATTCTAAGGAAGTGGTTTCCTTTAACACTCGGAAGATTTACAATTTCTTGCACGTGAGCGCTTACCACCAACTTGTTTTGGCCGTACTCTATCTTCAGTCGTTCCCATGCTGTTTTGTAACCGATTTCGCCGGGTTTTAGGTTTCCAATTTTTCCACGTACAGCAGGGGTTACCATCTCGAGCAGATAGCCAAATTTCTCTTCTGCGCTGATAGGTTTATTATGAACTTGCGTCACGAACATATTTTCGAATCTCACACAGTCGGTAGGTGTTCCTTTGAAAGGAGTGATCCTAAGCTTCGGTAATTTCGCTGTTGTAGCGCGAACGTTGTTCTCCAATTCCAATTTCTTTTGCGTAAGTTCAAGTTCTGCATCGAGTTTTTCCTCCCACATCTGCCTTTGTTTTTCGTGCATTTCTTGTTGATATTGCCTTTCCTTCTCATATTTCAACTCCAAATTTTCACTCTCGGTCTGTTGGGCTTTCTGGTTCTCCCTTTTCTCCAGTATCTTCAACAAGCTCTCTCTTTTGTCGACGAAAGGGGAATATTTCGCCTTGGTATTCTTTTTCCATTGTCGTACGTCTCTTGGTGTGTAAACATCACGTTCCAATTTCAGTTCTTGCATTTGAGACACGAGGTCATTGAGCCGATCCAGTATTTCATCTGTTCTTTTGCAGACAACTACCATTTCTTTAAAATCGCCGGTTTCAATCGATTCTTCTGTATCTCCCAGATAGTAATCCAACTTGTCGATTTCCTTTTTGATGTCCTTTTCGAATTTTTTCTCCTCCTCGCTGAGACCTTCCAAATTTTCCATGTTGATTTAGTTGATTTCACGTACCACGCCACAAATCCTCTGTTTGTTCGCGATCTTGTTCCGCTGAACTCCTCTCCCACGTAAACGGATCCTGGTCCCGGCACCACTAATGTACCGAACTTGGGGGTACACTCAAGACTCATGCGATCACTTGTACAATTCCACGTTTTATTCGTTCCTACAATACGCTCTTACATTTTCTCCCACCGATTCGATTCCTCTCGAGTTCTTACACTCTCAATCACCACCTCTCTTCTCCGATTTCAAAAGTCAATCAACGAAAAAATCAAAAAATGTCATATCCGGTAATTATATTTCGGCACTCGACAGTTCCGGTCACTAACTTTTGCATCTGTCGACAAAATCCTATGGTGTGACCATTCAAATGAAAGCTCTTTGTCAGTACTTTTGCGTGGTACCATTTGTTTTCCAATATTTTACAAATGAAATTTGGGATTTTTCTTGAATTTTGATTTTTGGCACTCTGGGGCCTAGATTTCCAGTTAAATTCCTGAGGTGGGGAAGACAATAGACGTTAAATGTCCCACATATGCTCCTATCGCTACCACACCACCCAAACGAAAGGTGTATATTTTTTCCCAACTTGCTGCCATTATAAAGATGCAAATTAATTATCCTCATAATACTTACTTAACTGGAAAATTTACAACGGTAGGATTCTTCTCCACAAAGAACATATTCTTGGTAAATCGCTGCACAAAAAATACAGAAAAAAAAGTAAGTATTGACATCTGAAAAAGTCAAAATTAGCTATCACATTGAAAAGTACTGACGATGTTATTTAGCAGCATAATATTATGTACTTATTGACTAAGTGGGAGAGCTGGATGGGAAAATATTTGGCTCGAAGTCATGGTGTATGGACCTTGCTGCACTCGGTCAGTCTGTGTGCCATGACCAAGAGCCTTTGAATATTTTCCCATCCAAACCAACATAACTTAGTCATTAAGTATTTTATCAAATGACCAATTTGGAGAGAAAATTGCTTGAAACTTTAACACACGAGGCTGTACGCTTTTGTAGTAGGGCCATACACTTTTGTAGTAGGGCTGTACGGGATTTTTCTGGCCCCGCTTGTGCAAATGGGTACATCTCTAATAAATATAGATAGCAGCCATGGCCACCAAAAAAATTAAGAAATTTAAATTTAAGAGCCTGGTGATGTATGTGTTGGGGTGCAATTTTGTCCTTGGTGCAAATTTTATTTTCCTTTGTTTTGGGGTATGGTAATGTATGATAATGTATGATAATGAGTTTTAAACAAAGGAAAATAAAATTTGCACCAAGGATAAAATTGCACCACAACATCTGCATGTCATGTCATGCCATGACCATCTAACATGGCCTGCAGGCATGGATATTCATAGAATCTGTAAGTACGGTACATCGCTCATGTGAGCCAAGATTTGCTAAATAAATAAGTAACAGGACTCACCTTCACACACATAATAAGATAGTTTGGTAGTTTCGTGAGCTCAAATTTCTTGACAAATGTTTCCTTGTACGTTTTGTATTCCTATAAAAAGAGTTGATTATTATTATTTTCTTATTTATGTGACCTGTTGCTCTTAGACCAGACTCACCAAATTTATGGTAACACATTTATCAATAATTAATAAAATCTGTTAACAAACCTTTTCTGTTTTGCCATCAAATTTACTCAAGAGTTGAAACAAGGGCACCTGGTATGAAGCAAAATATTCCCTATCAAATTGATGACAACTAAAGAATAATGCTAATACTGAAATAAGTTGCCAGACAAGTAATTCCTTTTTAACAATGAGAGTTATAGCATACAGGGAAAATATGCAAATTTTCACTTGGTCCATCAGCTGTAAACACTGAGCATGCAATATGTAATGGTCACCTACTTAACCATGACAACGGCATTGGAGGGAGGGGAGGGTGGGGAGTTAGACGCAGGGAGTGTGCCTAGAGAAGAGGAGTGTCTGAAGGTTGTTCATATTCATGTATTGGCTCATATGTAGGAGCCTTTGATTAGACACCCAAGGAAGTTTGCTGAAGTAGGAGTTATTCAGAACACATTTACTTAGCCTTATTTCACAGCTAAACTCTTCAATGAAAATTGCATCATTATTTTGTTACAACTGCAGATAACTGAACATTTTTTCTCCAAAATTCTGTGACAAAAGACATTGTTGGTCAAACAATTTGTTGCCATTGAAGTTGAAATCTGTAGGGTTCCAACTAAATAAAGAGTACATACTTGTGGAATGATGTTCTGTTGATATTCATCCTAAACAATACAAGAATACATAAATTAATATATAAAATAAAGTTATGGGAATTAGCAGTGGCATAGCCACAGAGTAGCTCTTCAATCATTGTCACTTTAGGGGAGACATTTCTGGTCATTGTGTAGATGGCTGTTATCGGGACAATACTGAGGAGATTTGACTGTGGAGTATTCCATGTCACACAGCTCACAGCATCAATGCTTTGAATTAAAAAATGCAAAAAATATTTCCTCTTTTTAAAGGAAAACCAACGAGGTAAATATTAAAAGCAGTTAATGGTTTAGCTCATGGGACAAAGATAACTGGTGAATAAAGTAGGCAGTTTCAAAATAATGGCTACATGTGTTTATACGGTTTTAGGGTATTTTCAGTTAAAAATAAAACTAAACATGGTTCAGCTTAATTGCCATTTCAGGGTTAAGTTTTCCTTTGTGATTTCAGGCAGCCATGTTTGTATTATCTTTACAATTTAGTTTGAAAAATACTTGCTCATTTTTATCTCATGAATATGCAAAGCGTTGAGAGAGAGATATAGCATACAGGGACAAATGAGTAAATTTTTCACTCCTTCTTTCAGCTGTAAACTTTTCTTCGCCATTCCGCTGACCTTGCACATATATTTTGCCCGTTCTAAATGCGATGGGTAATGGTCATCTGCCTTTCTCATGGGACGACATTGGAGAAAGGGGAGGGTGGGGGTGGTTGGATGCAGAGGATGTGGAGGGGGGGGGGGGGGGGGGGGGGGAGTCAGGGGAGCAAAACATGTAGGAGAGGGGAGGGACAGAAGATTGTTTCATATTCATGAGTTGGCTTGAAGGAGCCTTTGATTAAAATAGAAGAAATGGCCCATAACATGAACATTACCTTGTACAAAGGTGACGGGGGAATGTCCAGCATCAGATACATGTATGGAGAATTAGTTACAGTCTCTAACATAAAAAAATAATAATTAGATCCAAGTTATATCCTGCACACATTTATCTTTTCTGGTTGTTTTACAAGGTGGTTAAAAGAAAAGCTATGGCATCTATCTAGGTTAATTGAAGGTCATTCCACTGAAAAACAAAACTTCAACCACTTAACATACACAGAAATGTCTTACAGGTAGGTATATAACAAACAACAATTTTGTTGTTGCCAGAATGCTAAAGTTCAGTTCCATTTTTTTGTGTGATATCATATTTTGTTTCAAATTTTTGTAATATTATACACCAGAATTAATAATACATCCTGAAGAGTTGTCTGCCATGATTCTCAGTTTATTTCATTTCATTTCACTTTAAATTTCTGTTTCATAATTGCAGTAAGTACAAAGATGGAATGCTTTGTTTATTCCTGGTATATCACATGTGCCTATCTCAGTGTACTCCTATTCATTTGTTCAGTAGCATCCTATTTGAATTCAGTAATTTAAACTGTGAAGTCATTTGCTGTGAAATGTTCTTCAGTTTAAAACAATAAAGTGCTAATAATAAATACTATAAGAAGCAAGGGCTGACAACTGCGTAGAAAAAGTAACGCAACAACGGCATGATAGAGACCAAACCGAAAGTTTAAATGCAACTGTGGATAGCTATTTCGCCATTATTGCGGCTCATCAGCACAGTGTAGCAACAAGTTCCAGTGACTAACCTGACTAAGTTAGTACTGTACTAATGTGCACTTGGTAAAAACTCCGGATATGACCTCAAGATCATATGTCTGTCCACGTGCACAGCTTATGCCATACACAATGGACAAAACATTTGAAAATATCATGCTACTGTTGTGTTGAACTAGGCAGCGATAGCAAAACTATCTGCCAGAGGGAACATGGCCAAACCATGTGAAAAAATGACGCAGCATAACGGATCTGCCAAGATCTACGGTCCAAAGACAAAAATGAAAACAAGAAAGCAAGGGACCGTGAAGGTATTGTTTTTGTACCTAACATTAACTCTTTAGCGGATAGCCCCAACAGTAATCAGTATTGAATTTCTCCTTGTAATATCAATGCTTAATCAATCAGAAAGGTCACGAGAATTAAGATATGATCACCAAGATGAACTGTCTTTGATATTTAAGCAACTTCTCCCAACGAGTACTATAGGAAATGTAAGAAAAACATTAAGGAGAATTTGTTACTTGACATTGGGACTAAAAGGGTTAATTTACTAACCTTTGTATTCCTCTTCATCTACCACCTTTTTAATTTCTTCTTCATTCTAGAATGGAAGCACAAAGCCAAATCAGAATTATTTATGAAAATTGACTGTGTGATTCCTTTGGAAAACATCCAGGCAAATATTGCTTTACAACCAAACAGTTACTGGTCAAAATCTACACACCTAAGAAAATCTGACTGATTATTGCTGCCCATTTAGCTGAATGTAAATATTTTTCTGTGTAACACACACACTAAGTCAATAACAACCTATTATTTACATGTAGGTTGGCTTATCTTTTTTTAGCTCTTGTCACTATTAACAAACCATTTCTCTGTCAAAAGTAACTTTTCCTTGATTTTAAAAAATGTACCTCAGTTTGGGGAAGCTTTCGAGAAGTTACTCTCATTTTGCCTTGAAATGTTTTGTAAATTGCACCTGAGGTTAAAATCAAAATAATTATTGTAAGTGAAATGGCAATCAAATAAAAAGCTAAAAAGTGTATCTAGTACAATTTTTAATGTTGATAAAAGCAAAATTAACTAACAAAATAATTAAATATCATTATAAATAAATTACACCTGAGGTTTACATCAGTTGTAAGTGAAATGGAAATCAAATTAAAAGCTAAAAATTGTATCCAGTACAATAAATTGATAAAGCAAAATCAACTGACAAATTATAGAATGCCATTAACTAAATTAATATATGCGTGTCAATCATAACTATTCCAAAAACCAAAACCACTTTCAAAAACCTAACTAACAACATCGCCACATAATAAATGACTTACTGCTTGTGGCTTTTTTTGTTCCTCCAAGAGTTGTGTGAAGAGAGTTTAAAAACCAAGATAAGAACTCCACAGGATCACCTAAGGAATAAATAGAGGTCATACAGGGTAAAGTTGTGTAATATGGCTGTCAGTGAGTATTATTACAAGTAATGACCCTTAAGCTGGGAAGAAAAAATTGATAAATAAAAATACCAAGCTGTGTTACACAACTTTTCGCTAAATAATTTTTTTCTTATTCTCCTAAATCTAAGCTTTTGAAAGAGTTTGTCCTACAGCATGGTCAGAACAGTGTTAAAACATGGATATTTGCACTCTAGAATGCTACATGTATGTTGAATAATTTAAATACACAAGAACATGGCAACTATTTATTATTTGACAAACAGAAACTTAATGTTGCAGTAATTTTAATCAATAATTTACTCTGGTTTTGACTGTAAATGCCTGCAGTGTGTTTATTACAGGCTCACTTGCTTTGGACAGATAATTATTATTTTTAAAAATCCAAGACTAAGTCCAGTCAGACACAGATATTGTCATATTTTCAATTGAAAATAACTAAATGGTCTTGATGAACATTCCCTCCCCATTAACCTAAGATTGTTAAATTTTTTCTTTGACCATTTATATTATTAAGAAGTGGAGAATTAAGAATGTGTATCAATGAGGGTTTTTTTCAAGAAAATAAAGTACCTTGCTCGGTAAACTGGAATCTCTTCTTACTACACAGAACAACGGCCTAAAAGAAATCAAAATAATAAATGGAATAATAATAATAAATAATAAACAGGATAAGTTAATTTGCTCCAGTGGCAGCTGCAGACCTGGTGAAATGCAGGCAGCTGGAAGTAAATGAGTCGAAAATGTTTTTGAATGGGACACAATTTCATCCCTTATTTTCTTTGAACTAAAGGCCTTCCTCAGCCCCTACCTAGATAATCAGCCACTGTGCTCTTTGCTATGCAAGAGGATAGCACTTTAACCCTTTTCAATCCTGGAGTCAATCTGGAAACATGTAATGTAGTTCTAACTTGAGTCTGTCGACAAAATCCTATGGTGTGACCATTCAAATGAAACCTCTTTGGCAGTACTTTTGCACTGTCGGTACCAAATGTTTTTCAAGATTTTACAAAAATTAATGAAATTTGGGATTTTTCTTGAATAATTTTAAAGTTTGGCACTCTTGGGAGTTAGAGGTAACAAGGCAAAAAAATATATATTACAATAAATAAAATGCCTTCCACACTGGCTTAAACTGAACAATGCATGAACTTGAGGAAATTCATTAGCATATGGTGAAACTTACCTGCAACATCTCATGTGGGCTGACATGAGCTTTAAAGTTGCGAGGATTCCATATCTTCCTGATCAGCTCACCAAACCTGTTAACTGCAATGAAAGAGTAGCAAGAATTTTAGTTCCTTTAAAACAAAATAATGTAGCCCTTTTTCTTATGAATGATAATAGACCTTATTAAAAAATGTGGGCAATGTAAATTATTCTTTTTATGCATGTTAATTAACCCTCTTGGCCTCATTTTTGCACGAATTTCTTTTTTTGAATTTTGCACATGCTGACAGAGCAAAGAGGGCTGATCAACATGCATATAAAAGAATAATAAATGAACTGCCATTTTGGAATAAGGCCTATGGTTGCATAATAATATTAGTTTCATGCATAATATGACTTGCAAAATTTAATGTGCTTCAATTCAAGTGCACCCCAGCCAGGGTTTTCGGTAACATTTTAAAATACCGGATTCATTGGTGAAGTAAGCGGACATGAATGCCAAAGGGATCCAACCCACCCAATTCATGAATGAAATGTGACTCAACAAGATGGAGAGCTCAATATTAACTACACTTTAACAAAGGTAAATAAGAATATTGTTAAATAGTACAATTCCTGTACCTAAGGGAAACATGATATCTCCAGGAGGACGTTTGATGTTTTGGTAATTTTCTTCCCTAAGAAAAAAATCCCTGATTGGAGGAATAAATGCCAGTGCCTGCAGATTAATAAAACAAGAAACAAATCATTTGAGTTATATGCTCAAAACATCAATTCTCCCTATGGATTTCAAAACATTACTTTCATTATGAGAATTAAGTTAATTACAGAAAAACAGTCATGTACACTGTAAATCAATACAATACTGTGAAAAACATGACCTACTGTAATGCCGCTTTTGGCAGCTCAAGGGGGGGGGGGGCTTATTGGAGAGGGGACACTTCTTAGGGGGTGGGGAGGGGTGTTTATTTCTTTATTGACAAAAACATGCAAGTGTGAAAAAGTACTTTAAAGTGCTACTGCAATCAAATTTTGATTTTCAGTTTTTTACATCTTCGTGTACAATTGGACTTTCTTACTCATCTTGCCAAATTTCAATCCATTACGAACATCAGAAGTCATTTCATTTTAACATTTATGTCCGAGAATTTAGGGCCGCCATTAATCAACCTTGTTCCAAGGCTTGGTTGCGAAGTGACGTCAAAGGCTCAAACATACTTCACGGGTTAAAATTATAATAACAATGAGCATTGAAAATCACGCGAAAAGCAACAAAAACATTGGACTTGTTCTTCATGCAATTTTCTATGCTGATTGTTATAATTATAATTTCAACCCGTGAGGTATGTTTGAGCCTTTGACGTCACTTTATCAACTCGGGACCACGTTGGAATCTTGACGTTTTGTAAGTTTGCTCTCCGCCATTGGTCAATAAAGTAGTTGATCTTTATATTGCTAAGCGTCGTTACAAAGCAAACTCCTGACCATAATCATGAAAACACAATATATCAGCCAGAACAATGTCCCTTTAAGTTAATAAAAGGAAAACTTAATACCTGTAAAACAACGTTCAAGTAATCATTTGCTTTGATGTTATTCAGGCCAACAATACCTGCAAACAAATTGCAGAAGTTTTAGTTTTACAATACATCCTAAGGTCAAGATACAGATATTTCTTGCGGTCTTCATTTGTTTTTTTATTTACTTGGGTCAAACATCTCAAAATCGACCACCTAAAATGCCATGAAAGTTGATTGCCAGAGAGAGATTGTCACTTATGAGAAGTCTCAAATATAATCACTTATTAATGACTGAAAATAAAGAAATTTAGTAGATCAGGAGCATAATTATGACAACTTTATTTACAAGAGGTAAATGTAACAAACAGAGATGTTGAACTGTAGCTGGGATGTTGTTTAAATTTCCAGACAATGTTTTCTTTCATTGATCAAAATAAAATATAATTCTATTTCATATCCGATAAAGAGATCAAATATGTCTCTGTCTTTAATTTGTTTTGGCAATGAAAAGGAAAAAAGGAAAAAATAATGATAATTTGCAATGCAACTTATTTACCAGGTAAATAAGTTGTTCCATCAAATGCTCTTGAAAGCTTTGCTGATCTATCCAACTGTGTTATGTCATCCTTGGTAAATGTGGGATTCAAGACATACTGAAAAATAACACACAATAAAAATTTTGTCATGAAAACTGTGGTTATCTGTTGTGTTGGTTTAAAAGACCAGCAGTAAGCATAACATAAGCAGTTATGACATCACAAGACTAAAGATAAAAAAAGCTGTTGTCAGAATCAACTTGTTGAACTTTCATCTCTCATACAGTGGAGCCAGTATGAACATTATTTCTAGAAATAGAGCAGTTTTCAATTGAGTATCGAAAGTAATTACACAATTGCTTTGGTTTTGCATTGCTACGCTTTGTGATTGGCTAAAAAATCTCGCGCCACTTTCTCGACCAATTAGAAGTAAAACCAAAACCAATCGTGATTTGCTCGCACGCGTTTTCCCGCGCTTGGCGCCGCCGACATGTAATTGCTTCGAGCTCTGATTGGTTCATTGGATTGTTTACGACTGCTGTGATTGGTCAGAGTACTTACTTTGGTTTTGGTTTTACCACACTCAATTGAAAACTGCTCTAATGACAACATTTCATTCATTTGATGCTCTCACATGCCAGTTTACCAAAGACACTCAAACATATTAGAACCAAAAAAGATTATTGAGTACTATTTACCTTTATGTCGTCCAAAGATGAGTCAATAACTTCATAGTTATCTGGTAAACAATAAAACTGTAAAAAATACAATGTTAATAAGACAACTGATTTTATATAGATTATTTTTTTAAATAAATTTTGAAGTAGATGTTAGAGTTAATAAAAGTACATGTATGCAGATACATGAGCAACTTTTTTATTGGCATTGTAATAAGCAAAAGGCTGCTAGAATTTGAGTTCAAATGGACATCCAAACTCTGTTGGTAATGAAACCATTAAAAGATGTTATTCAAAAATTTAATTTTCATCCCATTAATAATTAAAGAAATTTAATTGTGTGCCAGAGGTTGATGGAATGCTACTCAAATTGCAGGAAACCCCACCCACTTCCCCAGGGAATCAGAATCTTTGAACGCGACCTATTGACTGTAGACCACTTAGCATGCTGATAAAGGTGTAATACGATATATCTTCTAGAATTAACAAAATAAATGTTTCTTTTTCTTCCAGGAATCCTGTGAGTAAAAGAAATTATATGAGAGATCATGTTACATCAGTTACATAAATATGAATTAGCTGTTATTATCATTTGATACAATTTTTGTTCAGACATAACTTTTTATAAACCTAAAAAAGTCCTTATCAAAATCTTTCTACCCCTACCCCCCCCCCCCCCCCCCCCCCCAAAAAAAAAAAAAAACTACAAGAAAAATTTGTGCTAAATTCAAATCCAAAAAGGCCTTATTTGCACCTCCCCTTCAGTAATATACCCAAGTACCCATCCCCCTAGAGGTGGCCAGTCATGGAGGCTGTTAAATTCAATGTACTTGTAATTACAGTTATTGGTTATCATTCAAGGTTTACCTTTAATGTATGGAGATTTAAAAACACATGATGGTCAACCTGTACACTGTGTGTGTAGGCATGAGAATGGCGACCACGACCTGTAAATGATATTCATAACACTCCAATAAATAGTAACAATCAGGGCTCGAGTTGAAGAGAGGGGAGGGGAGGAAAGGGGAGAGTCCAAACATTTTGTATCCACGAGTTTGCTCATAGGAGCCTTTGATTAGCCAGCTGTCAGCACTCCTTAAGAAGGCTGATCTCATTCATCATGGCTTGGCTTTGTGAACAAGGGTAGGAAAGGGGAGAGTCCGAACATTTTGTATCCATGAGTTTGCTCATAGGAGCCTTTGATTTGCCAGCTGTCAGCACTCCTTAAGAAGGCTGATCTCATTCATCATGGCTTGGCTTTGTGAACAAGGGTAGGAAAGGGGAGAGTCCGAACGTTTTGTATCCATGAGTTTGCTCATAGGAGCCTTTAATTTGCCAGCTGTCAGCACTCCTTGAGAGGGCTGATCTCATTCATCATGGCTTGACTTTGTGAACAAAGATCAGGAAGGCAGTGTTCCATGCCTGCTGCAGGACCACTGATGGCTGATGAAGCCGATATGGGTCAGGCAAGTCCTGTCACAGCGGCTGCAGGTGAAAGTCAGGTCAGTTGTGGGTGCTGAAGTGTCACAGTTCTTTCGACTCTGCTTCTTCTCCTCTATACTGGCCTTGTGGTTGTCATTAAAGAGGGAGGTGGCCTGGCGGACTATTTGATGCCACATCTCACAGTCAGCAGCTTGCATTTTCCACTGGCAGTGGTCAATGTTACAAGAAAAAGGGTCTTTTTCAGAGAAACCGATAGCCTTTGAGAGGGCTGATAGTGATCAATTGAAAATATGATTTTACAGTACACCAAAATAAAACATACAATCGATACTTTTGACACTTACCTTGGAAATATTTTCCACAAACCAAGCAGGCGTAAACATTAATATGAGATAAAGAAATGGAACACAGTTTCTCAAAATCAAAGTCTAGCACATGTCTGTGAATAAACAACAGTGATTCATAATTCTCCTCCTCGAATTGTAATTTAAAAGTCCATTTATTTAATACATTTTGTAAACAAAAAGACAACAATCGTATATGTTTAGACTCAAGGAGAAACCAAACATAGATATTTTTAAATTAAAGTACTACAATCTTGGACAGAACTCATTTTGACAGTAGTGTTTCCGCACACAAGATAACCGTCAGTTTAATGTCCTGTCAGAAAGCACATTTATCGAAGCCCTCACCCTCCCCCCCCCCCCCCCCCCCCCCTCCATTCAATGTTGCTTTAGAAGGGTTGCTCAAAGACCAGAGATGATTTTTTAGTACGTACAACATTGTTTTGTGGGGTGTAGGGGGAGGTAGATATGATAATTCATTAGATTTTGAGATAAATGACATTGTTTAAAACAAAGGGTAATATAAAGCTGGCATTGCTATAGAAACTGCTGTCGTTTGGAAACCAGTAACACATAAAACTTTGATCACATTTCATAAACTAGGTGAGGTATGAATTCAAAGCAATCGAAGCATGTCTTCCCTGCAAAATTTTGATTTCAAAACATACACCCCAGGGCTGTCATTAAGATTTGAGACAGGCGTTGCTCTGATCTTAACACCCGTAACAATCTTGTTGCTTTATCGTTCAATTTAACCTATGACAGGCAAGATCACCCGTAACATCAAGGTCTAATCGAGTGCACTCACCTGTAACAGATGCTACGGGCGATGGCCCTTAATGACAGCCCTGCACCCTATGGCCAAAAAGAAATTCTGGAGTCAAGTCTCCCTAAACAGAGGTTACAGAGAACTAATGTTTGTGAATGATAATGTTAAAATTTAAGTGCTACCTGTCTATAGTGTCAAGGTATGGACAATGCCTGCTCTGATAAGCACTGTGCTCTGAAAGAGAGAGAAAGAAACATTTTAAATACTTGTAAGTTATTATTTCAATTTAGGAGGGTATATTAGAAATATCAGAGGGATAGTTAAGGAGGCTCGTACCCATTTCTCAAGTCCACGCCCTTTCAATTTTAATGGGCCATATCTTTTGTTGTAGCACATAAAAAGACAAGCCATTTTGCATGCAAACACACAATACATTGAACATTACATTGAAGTTTAGGATTTGTTTACATTGGTGCTTCCATGGCAACAGAATGGTGACCCTCCAAAATTCACAAGATGCAGAGTTTCTCTAGATCAAGGGAATTTTTTGTAAAACCTACTATTGGACTAATTGATTAGACCATGGGCTTCAACTGGACAAAGTTTAAAAGAAATGTATGAGAGCATTTTTGAAATTTTGGGGGATAAAGTTTTGGCGATTATAAATACAGTGAAAAACATACCATCGACATAATTGCTAATATCTAAAGAAAACGATGCACTTTGGGAATGCAGTTTTATCTCACAATAGTTTGATTCCATTACAAATGAAAGGGTGTGGACTTGAGAAATGCTGTACCAGATCTTTTCACAGATATTTTGTTTAGCAAAATCATCTATTAGATAGTATCAGAAACCCATAAGTGGGTTGAAACGTGTAACGTGCATTCACAGCTTCTGAATATTCATTTTTTGCTTAGTACCATATTTGGAAACCCCTCGGTCCAGGGAGATTGGAAGCAAGTTGTTCTGGCGAATTGATTGGTTAATATTTTTACCTGGTTTTCCAAATATGGCTGTAACAACTTTTTAGCAAATTGAATAATCGGAAGTTTGTTTTGAAGCGTACAAGAGACAGTTGCACGTTTCAACCCACTTATGGGTTTCTGATAGTATCTTAATAAGAAAACTTAAATATAGAAATACATTTCTAAAACTCATTAATAATTCACGACAAGAAAACAACAAAGGAAATTACTACTGTGAAGGAGGTTTGGATACCCCGTCTTAATTAACATAGAAAAAAATTCCTTCATTTTCTCTGCATTTAATGATCAGTTTGAGAAGCTTTATCAAACACTCAACAGAGTGTTTCATGAGGTATCAAAAAAACCTTGAAGTGGGTTTAAAAAACTCGGCTGTGCCTCATTTTTCAACCAACTTCTGGTGTTTGAATAAGTTGTGGTTTAATTTTTGTTTTGGTTTGAAAATTTTCAAACCAGTTTGATTTTTATTTTTTCTTGTCTTGGATTACGGTTACCGTAATGAATCTGAAACAAAGGAAAATAAAAATTCAGCTGGTTTGAAATTTTCAAACCAAAGGAAAAATTTAAACCACAACAGATATCTTGATTCAACACTCTTCGTTGTGTTTGATATATTACTTGAAAATAATAAATGTGACATTTTAAAGTCATCATCATGACTTCATTTTCAAGTTTTAAAAATAACCATTTGTCCAGATACATTGCAAGCAACTAATTAACATGTTTTCAGCGTTAACTCTGAACTGGTGAATTATTTGTTGTGGTGCAATTTTATCCTTGGTGCAAATTTTATTTTCCTTTGTTTAAAACTCATTATCATACATTATCATACCCCAAAACAAAGGAAAATAAAATTTGCACCAAGGACAAAATTGCACCACAAAATATATATGTTGCAATTCAAATTTTTCTTTGTTTGATAGATGTAAGTGTTTTTTTTATTGTTCAGATCTTTCGGGTCACTTTAGGTTGTTTGGGGTTGGCTTTGGCTCATTTATAGTTTTTATCTCGTGAAAATGTGAAGCATTGAGCAAGATATAGTATACGGGAACAAATTTGCAAATTTTCACTCTTTCCATCATCTGTAAACTTTAGTAATTCCCCAGTGTATTAGGTGTTAAAAGATGATTGCTGTATTTTAATCCCAGGGGGGTACTCAGGTATATTAGTGACGGGGAGGTGCGAATGAGGCCAAATTGTTAGACCCAAAAAAAGTCCTATCAGGCTAAAACCAGACCCAAAAAAAGACCAACGGCCCAGAACGTTACCCAAAAAAAGTCCATTTTTTTCTCTGCATAAAAAAGTTAGAAAAATGCACATCAAGAGAGTTCCAGACAGTTTTTGAGTCCACCTTTCTTTATTCATCATACATCTGTCACAAACTTTAGGCAGACTGCAGTCATTCTTTGAAAGATAAGGAGCAATACATTGTTATTCAGGGGAAACAACAAACGGAACTCTCAATATATTACATATTATATATATTACATATATGTCTTGTTATATTAGAAAATGAAGGCTTGATGCTGCTTTATATATAATTTATAACTATGAAAAGGAAATACCCCTGAACATCACATTCGCAGCCAACAAGACCCAAGCAACTGAAATCAAGCGCACATTAATACAAAAGGGTTTTTACCACAATTGCCGCTAAACTCGCAATCTGATTGGTCGACGTGAGTGGTAAATGAGAGTCCAGACAACGGTGCTGACGCTAACATCACGCGCGCTTGAAAAAAAAACAATCAGATTGCGAGAAAGTTATAGACAACGCTTGCTCTTTCTTTGCTGTCACGTTTTGTAACAAGACTTCGATTTTTCCTTGTATTTTTTTCTAAATATTGTTGTAAAAAACAAATTTACACCAGTTTTCCGTGGTATGGACATGGTCAAAATTTGTTGCTGACTCACTCGGCTGTGCCTCGTGAGTCCACAACATTTTGACCATGTGATGACGTAAATCTTGGTAAATAAGAGCCCACGCCACGGAAAACCGGTGTAAATTTGTTAAATTCGCGTTACATTGCAGAATGATGAAGACAACATGACGAAGAATAATGTGGTTGAAAATTAGACTCCTGCACGCGAATACCGTAAAGTGTAATGCGATATTTTATCAAAAATTAATTTACATACTTCATATGTAACTGTTGTTACGTGACCTCTTCTGAAAAAACGCTAAAACAGGAAGTTGTCATTTGTATGTAGTTTAGGTTTGTACATGAAACTGATACAATTGTGTGACATGAAAATGAGAAGCCTGGGCTTCGCTTGTAGTCAACCCCCCAAAAAGAGTCCTTACCAAAATATTTCACCCAAAAAAAGTCACCAATTTTTCTAACCCAAAAAAAGTCCTCAGATCGCTAATTTCAAACCCAAAAAAGGTCTTTGCACCTCCCCGTCACTAATATACCTGAGTACCCCCCCCCCCCCCCCTGGGATTTTAATTCCCCAGCATGTTACGTCATTCAGTTGTCTAGACACTCTCGTTTCACACATTGCATATATTATGTCATGCTAAGATGTTTTGGTTGTTTTAAATCTGTTTTACTCTTCAATTCTTTGACTTCAAACTCAGTGTGGAATATTAAAACCGATCTGTGGACTTAACCTTACGTTGTTTCATATTCACAAGATGGCTCTTAAAAGCCCTTTGATTATAGATGAAAATCAATGGCAATGTAATTTTGGAAAGTTTATTTCTGTTGGTCATTAATTGCCCGATACCAATCAATTGATATTGATTAATCGATTGATTTCCAATCAATGCTGTTCATTAATAATTAATGAACATTATTGCTCAGCCTTGACTGGTGCAGGGACTGGAACTCTTACAGCCATTTCACGTCAACTTCTCCACATTCCGCCCGCAAATTTGACATTCCGGAGTGATTGTAAAATTTAGGGCCACTTTACCTCCATCTGATTTACATATGTTGGAACGCTTTGGAGAACGAGGCAGAACACAATATATATGGCTTTGAATTATATAATTTAAGCCCCGGTCAAACGGTGCATGATAGTCGATGATAGTTAGTTTGATCCCAACTATTATCTACTATCATTGACTTTTGATGATAGTCAGTCAAAAGTGACGCAAGCAAAGTAGCGCGAGCTCCTCCTC